>CM021101.1:751976728-752189228 GCA_007115665.2 Sequoiadendron giganteum
ACCTTGCATGAAAGAGTTGGAAGACTTTGGATCCACAATGATTGTAACAAAAGCATGGGATGCCATAAGTTTTCAACTACATCTCATCGAAGTATTGGCAATAGGACACTAGGTTGTGATGCTCGCACGAGTTTCAAAACATTAGGTGTGCCCACTACAAACACTAAATTTCCAAATAGTCATAGAAAACACCCAAGCAAAAATCAAAAAGCAATCGTAGACTAAAAATGTCGAGACATAGATCGAACAAAAATGTAAGCCAAAAATAGCTAGACTAAGTCACCTAGGGTGATTATGTCTTGCATAGGTTGATATAAATTTCAAGGTTTGGTTGTTTGTTATATTGTTTAAGTATCTCAATTTTGTGTGCATACAAGTTTGATGGTGAATTTTTTTCTAGAGTTTTCCCAATTTTATGATTATGTAATTCAAAATGCAAATCTGCAACAATTTGCAAAGTGTTCAAGAAATAAAAGACAATTGTAAATGCAATTTCTAGATCTATGATGCAAAAATATTTTTAAAAATGGTGTTGATGCGTTTTTTAAACAAAAAAATGTAATTTTTTACTTTTTTGAGCTATATGCAAGATGCCTAAATGAATGCAATGAAAAAATTTAGATTTATTTTTAGATTTAAATGACCTAATGTGGATTTGTATATGAAATTGGAAAATAAATCTGACCTAAGATGGCTGAAATTAACCCTATTTCAAACTAAAATGCAATATTATATGAATTGTTTTGAGTTTTTATGCTTTTCAATGATGCAAAAATGAAAGCCTAAATGAACAATGCAATGCTAAACCTAGATCTAGGATGAATTGCTTCAAATTTTAGAAGGTTTAAAATGTTAACATGTTGGGTTCACCAAAATGGAATGAAGAAAAAGTGAACCCCTAGAGCTTCACCCTAGGATTTCAGTGGTTTTTTTTCCACAACATTTCATTTAAGATTTGAGATAGTGGGGGTTTGATGGATATGGACAAGGTATAAGACTGAATTGCAACCTAAAAGTTGAGTCAACTTTCCCTTGACCAAACTTGGAATGCAATTGGGAATGAAATGCAATGAAATGACTAGGCTAATTATGCAATTAACTATTCTAATGTAAAAACAGCAAATCCAAAAAGTCATAGAGAAATTTGGACTTCAAAAATAGATTGAGCAGAGTATTGTTCACCTATGGTATAAGTTTGGAGCTAATTTTTGAAGACCAAGTCATCATGGGTAACTATGTCCCAGTAGATGAATTTTGGATCTGATTTCACAGTCCTTCGATATCTGATTTGGGCCTTCTTTTTCCACTTATCTCACTGTCAAATCTTCGTCGAGTACAAAGATAACTAATTTTTCATAATTTGTCAAGGTGTAAGGTTTGAATGCAAAAATGAATAATTGACCTTTAAACTTCTCCCAATCTTCTTCAAATATGAAACCTGAACATTCAAAGAGAGAAGAAGGGTTGTGCCTTATAGGGGTTTTCCTCAATCAAACCCCGTGTTGGTGTTTCCACCTCCACAATGGAAATGTCAATGAAAGAGAGCTTATCCTTTTGAGGAATAGAGGCTAAATGGTAAAGGAATGATGAATCAAAAAGGGATTGCAATTCACCACCCAAAAATGGCTTCCTGGAGGGACTAAAGTCATACAATCTCAAGGCTTGATTGGTGTTGGCTTGATTTGCTTGAAGACTTACAAGGGCTAGATATCACAAAAAAATATGATAACATGAACATGAACAAACTCACATACACTTTGACATGATTCTTGGATATTGAATTACTCCAATAAATCTACTCTTGACCTTCTTGATAATGCTCTTGATCATGAATTGCTAATAGTTGCTAGATAATGCTTGTCAGTTTTCAAATGGTGAAATGACTATACTTATACACAATTATTCTAATTTCCCAAAAAATAAATCTCGATAGCCAATATTGGGCATTTGAAGCTCAAATAATACAATTTTAACTTTGATATATTTAATTTTGGAGGCAAAATAGGGTGACTAGGGCCCAGTACTATTTTGCACTTAAGGTATCAGGGAAAAAACATTAAATGAATACTTTGGTTTTCAACATGAATTTTGTTGGTAAATGTTAAAATGGGCCATATAATGCATAATTTGATAAATTAGGTGTACAATTAGGTCCATGCACTTAGGGGGAGAAAAACATAGTGTGAAATTATCAAGGGTGATAATTTATGATGCTACATTTAATAGTTCAACTTTTTATCTTCTACAAATCTACAGAGCTACTATTGAAAAGTCTTGGAAATGTGTCAACATTTTGTGCCCTAGCAATACCTTCTCTTTCTTCTCACAAACAAGTGAAACACCACCACACATCAAAATTTTTTGCTTCTGCACAATCTTCTATCTCCTTTCTCTACAGGCACACAGTAGCCATTTGTTCCTTCGATAAACATCATCTTGGACATGTGTCACCCTTCCATAGCACCACACAATTTTTTCTTTTCCTTTCCTCTTTACCTTTGGGAACACAAAAAATTACCACACATCAACCTTTTGCAATGTCACACATATAGAAATGGGTCCCACCATAACCTTGTAGATAAGTGAACATGCGACACATTCACATCCACACATTATGCTTTCCTTTTGGGCCTACCTTTTACATGCATCACTATACACTAGTACACAAACAACAATATATGACTAAATAAACTACTAAAATTTGTATATAAATGGCTAACTTTAGTCACATGACTATTAGTGGTTTATTTGTAGTCATTTATAACACCACTAAATTTATGACTAAACAATTTTAGTCATTTATTTAGTCATTGATTTTAGTCATTGATTTGGTCATTGATTTGGTCATTGATTTAGTCATTTATTTAGTCATGGTAGTGATTTATTTAGTCATATATTTAGTCATTAATTTAGTCATTGATTGTTATTAATTGGTCATTTATTTAGTCATGGTAGTCATCATTATTTAGTCATATATTTAGTCATTAATTTAGTCATATATTTAGTAATTAATTTAGTCATTTTTATTTACTGGTTTCCATTAATTGGTAGTAAATATAGTCATGAAATGAATAATTTATTAAATACCATAAATTTTATAATGCAAAACTAACATAATATTAAACTTGAACTAAAACATAAAAGCAAATAAAAATATTACATGCATAACAAGCTACAACATGCTAGAATTAAAAGATTGATTCAACATCATGATAAATAAAGGTAATCTGCAATAAAAATTTAATGCAAATATATATATATATATATATATATATATATATATATATATATATATATATATATATCAAGTTACAAGATGTCAAAGTTGTCTAAGAGTATATATGTAAATATAATGAAAAATGTCAAAGCTATCTAAGAGTTTTCAACTCTTTCAAATACACCATGATAATTAAGATCCTTGAACAACAAATTCAAAATACTGCATAAAGCAGTGAGCCAAGATGTCTAATTACATTAACTAGTACATGATAAACATGTTCAACTATGTCATTTTTTACAAATATTTTAGTGGCCAGTGTGTGAAGGTTTCCTCTTTTTCTTTCAAACGAACAGCTCCATCTATTATGTCTTCATAAACAAGGGGTATGTTACTTGTGACCCTTAAAATGTTTATATTTGCATCTCATGTTCCTTTCAAGTTGACTCCATGTAAAATAGATAGGGAGTGAATCCACCCAATGCCCATAGCATCACCATCAAATGGATCCAACACCCTAACTTTATCCCCTTCTTTGAGTTTATCAATATATTTCTACAAAAAGAAAAAAAATAACACATTATATTAGATAAGTAATGATTACCCTTGTTTGCATAATAAAAAAAACCATTACTTACTTAAATAGTACTTGCATGTGTGTGTTAAAATAATTGAAAAAGGAAAATTTCAAAAATAATTGCAATGATCAATCTAATTTACTAAAAAACCAACACTCGTAGCAGTGCTTACAATGTTACTATTAGCTTCATTCTAATCATATACAAAGGCCTCAAACATAAACACTACATTACCATGCATGCATACCAGACACATAAGGTTATGACAGCACTATTACATATAAAAAAGGTAGCTAATGCACAAAAACAAAGAATGCAATATGAGAGCACTACTACTACTGTTGCAAGGTGAAGGTGAAATACATTGGGATGTACAAAAATAGTGGCATTAAAGCTCTGAAACATAACCCCATGCAGTCAACATAACCCTGTCAATGATGACATATAAAAGAAGAACAAAGAACAAAATGTATCAAGGCAACATGTGACAGCCATTGAGAGCAGTCATTGAGGAAACAATGCATTCTTTCTCTATGGATTTTATAGTAGCAGTAAAGGACTAACAAATAAGGTTGGATGTAGAGGTCACATAAATAATAGAGAAAGAGCCTTTCACTATTAGAAAATAGTGTAAGAGTATGCAAAAATAAGTAAGGAATGATATCCAATGAACAAGTAGTAGTAGCAGTGAGTTTCATGGTTGTAGCAGTGAGTTTAGTGCAAGGGCAGCGAGTTATATGGTTGTAACAATGAGTTTAATGGATCGAGAAGCAAATATCATTACTAAATAGAAAGAAGACATTAAGAGAAAGCGGCAAGAATATCAAAAGAAACTTTTTTTAATAACAACAACCATAATGAAGAGTTAACATCAGATCCATGAAGGAAAGAACAACAATTATCATCCAATGAAAGAAGTAGCACGCTAAATTCAAGATGTTGACAAGGTCAATTACAATGCCCTAAAACACAGTCAAGCATCATAAAGTATTGAAGTGTCAGCAATCCCCACTAAAAAGTGACAAAGTAGGTAGAATGATTGTTCTACGGGTTATATTCAATGTTTTAGTTGTCTATTCACTATTCTATAAGCTTGTTCACTGTTTGGGATCATAAAATTCATTAATACATGAACGGTTTCAAAATCAAGGAAAAGTAACGTTTCATAGCACTCACCTCAAGTTCAGCACTGGTAGTACTATCAATATCATGCATATAGTCCTCGAATTCAGCATAATCATTTTCAACATTGTCCTGAAGTTGTGTAGCTTTTCTGAGAGCTCTCGACAGGGTCTTTTCCTTTTTTTATGCTTTCATATAATTGCCATGCATGTGGTTTAATCATCATGCAAAGTAAATATAAGTCAATTAAAGAATGCAAAAGCTATAAATTTTTGTCCACAACAACTATTATATTACCTCAACTTCAACACAACTATAATTGACATCAAGGAATTATTGTTTTCATGCTACTTTGATAAATTGCTCTGCATGTAGTTTAACCATCAAGCAAAAAAAAAAATCTAGATGAGTAATTCATGTAAAAAACAGTCAACAAATCCTTTTCAAGCATAAAAGTCACAATAGGTGGAATGGGTGAAAAACCATTTTTGTAGACTCACAAACCCTCAACTCTGTCTTTATAGACCCATTTCAGCAATTTGACTACAAAATGCAAAAAATCTTCAAGAATCCACCAAATCATAAACAAATTGAAGTTAACTCACCCAACCACCTAATTCAATGCAAAAGAGAACAAGGAAACCTTGTACGGGCAAGTACAGAAGCTTGGAACTGCAAATAATCAGAAATTTATGAGAAAAGAACATAATTTCAAGAGTTTTATATCCATAGCAGAAAAAAACAGAATTCTATGAGACCACATTTCTTTGAGGCATTTTTTCAAACAATTCATTGCCTTGTCTATGCTACCACATTTTTCATACATGTCTACCAAAGCATTTTCTCAAATAGTTCATTGCCTTGTTGCTATGGCTAAAAACCTAAAAGAAGTGCTTTCCAAAAAAGCTATGGATGCTTGGAAAAGATCTACCAAAAGAAAAATAGTAAGCAATAGCATAGACAAAGCGGTGAACTTTTGAAAAAATGCTTCAAAGAAATGAGGTCTCATAGTGATGGACTGCCATGACAATCAAATTGCTTTTGATTATCATGGCATTCCATCACCATGAGACCTCATTTCTTTTAGGCATTTTTTCAAAGAGTTCATTGCCTTGTCTATGCTAACACATTTTTCATACATATTTATCAAAGCATTTTATCAAACAGTTCATTGCCTTGCTGCTATGACTAAAAGCCTAAAACAGGTACTTTCAAACAAGCTATGTGTTTAGACCAGGAATTCTCTAAATAATTTATCAAATCCTACTACCCAAACACTTTCTCTATGGACAAATTAGAAGAATACAAGGAAGCCTCGACTTTTGGATGTAGTACAAGAATTGAGAGGGTCGGCTATGGTTAAAACAATGAGAGACACAACTCCTATAGAAGTTGCCACTATGACTATGCATTCTGCAATGTTCACCAAGGATGTAGTAGAAAACATGGAAAAGAAGATTAATGAATACGAGAAAAGATTGAAATTATCAAATGATGAGGTGAACAAATTGTTTATTGAAAATGTAAATCTAAAGTAGCAATTATAGCAAGCCACCAGATTGAGAGGAGATGAAGTAATTGTCTATCACCCACCTATCCAAGCAGAGGATCCATGGATACAACAAATGAAAAATGAAATTGATAAATTGAAGAAGCATAACATGGAGGATTTCCAGCATCATGTCATAGAGGCTCCAGATTTTCTTCTTTTGTATAGACTATCAATAAAAAGATAAAAAGATAATGTTTTCTCTGTGTTTTCTCTGTTCTCTCCATATTTTCTTCTTCTATATGGACTGTACAGACTCATAAATGTTTTGAATTCCATTATTTAGTGTATTATATTGTGTTATCTTTAAAATGAACTCAAATGACTGATCACCAAACAATATTCAAAGAGAAAGCACTTTAACTCTTCAATTTTTCAACATTTGCTTAAGCCTGCCCTAGTAGCACTCCTAACTTGGTTTTAGGCACTTTTCTCAATATCTTCCCAAAACACTTAACAAAAAAATGGATGATTCAAACACCCATTACAGAGTTACAAAACATATCTTAGCCCCCCATATGACTCCTTTGGAACAAATTTGAGAAAACTGACTTTTCCACCCATTTAGGCTTCTAAATAGGTCAAGTTTACAAAGGAACCCCTCCAAGATTTCAACCCCAAACCAAAAAAACTTGAAAAATTGTTGATTTATGCTTCAAAACAAAGGATTCACTAGGTCTTAGGACCCCAAAAACTTAATTTGATGCCCTACTCAAAAACCCTCCTTGTAGCCTAGGAACCTAGGGTTTTAAAGCACCCTTATTGAAAATGCATATTGCCAACCCCTCCAAGTGACACCAATTACTCAAAAATTTAATTTAGAGACCCTCAAGCTTTAGAAACTCTCACATTCCCTTTGGCAATGTTGCACCACCACTCTACAGGTTTGCACCCTCCTTTTCACCATGAAAACACCCTTTTAAGACCTTGGGGTTACACTCCAACTTACATTCCCTGCACTCAAACCAAAAGAAAACCTATCCTAACACTTTATTATGCCATTCCATTGAGACACATGAAAATAGTAGATGGGAGGAAATTTACATCATTAAGTTCCCAAACAGCGCCTTTGCTGCCCTCACATAGGCAGTTCCAAAAGACCAAGGAGATCTTTTACAAAAATTAGAGTTAGACTCACAAAAGGAGTTCATTTTAAAGATAACACAATATGCTACACTAAATAATGGAATTCAAAACATTATGAGCCTGTAGAGTCCGTACAGAAGAAGAAAATCAAGAGAAAACGGAGAAAATGCAGAGAAATCGGGGGAATCGGTCTTATTTACCTTGTTCGTGGGCCAAAGGTGTATTAAGGGATTGGCACCCCCTTATGGTTTAAAAACCTTCACTTCTCAGACCTAATAGATCATTCATTGATCTCATAGTTATTTTTTCATAAAACTCACAGTCACAACATTTAGGACAGTCACAATGGATTTCAATGAAACAAAAGGCAAAATTTCATAGATTCACTATTCTATATATGATCATAATACTTTGCCTGGAGATCACGAGAGTAATTTTATAAAGGCATGTTATGAAAAACATTTATGAAATTTGCAAACATCTTTAGAATACAATATAAAGATGATATAGTTGATAATAAAAATATTGAGGGATAGCCTCTTACTTGATCTGAACCCGTGGAATTATGGTCATTCCATGCACAAACTATAGGCTTAACAGAGGCAGCCAATTGCAAAACTTTTTCAGTGAGACAGTTTAAGCAAATCATTATATGTTGGTACTCTTCATTTGAGTTGACATGATTTGCAGAGGCTCTTATTGGGCGTTCAACAGATCGATGTGAAATCTATGTTGACAAACTAGATTTCCTCATGATACTAGCATTAGATTTAGTGCGATCTAGTGCTGCCATATAATTGACAACATCTTCTACAATTGCTTCACTATTATTGTTTTCCACCTAAAATACAATGTCAATTTCAACATATAGTCAGTTCAATAAAAAATTGAAATAAATAACACAATGTAAATTGAACCAAAAATCCATACACTTACTCCACATTTATCCATTTTGGCCTACAACCCACCTCAGCCAAATTTATATTCAACTCTCACATTACCTCTTGATCTCTTGCCTCTGTTACTCTTTGTCAAATATTCTTCAGAACGCATACTTTCTTTCAATGCCTCCCACTCTTTGGGAGATAGAGTGTTGTCAAACATCTCTTTTCCCTCCATGATTGTTTTTCTACAATTGTATCTAAAACTGTTCATCAGAAGTCTCATCTTGTTCTTGTAATATTTTCTAGAGATTTTTCCACCAACAGTGTCAAAGGCATTTTCCATTTTTTGTATAACATATTCCACATTTCATGGATCTTACTCTGTAAAATTTGATTTGCAAACATCCAAATGGGCCTTACATCTTACGCCCAACTCAAAGGCCCACCTTGCAGCATTTTTCCCAATGGGTTCACCATCTCTTGATACCTCAACCAAGAATGGCTTCTTCCCTTCTAATATTCTTTCTTTTGTGTTTCTCTCTATAGATCTGTATAAATCTTGACTCAATATTCATCTTTTAAGATAAGCAGACACATCTTTTGTTTCACCACTACAAATATTTTTGGCTGATCCACTAATTCCTTCAAAAGTTGTAGATGTGACAGGTGCACTCTCAGTGTTGAAGATCTCAGCTTCAAGACAATAATTCCAGGCATGATTTTTGAGATAAATTTAGATATAGCTATAAGATATCTAAATTTATATAATGAATGCTAAATGAAGAAGTGCCTTCATTTATGATCAAATTATAAATTAATATTTATTAATTGTTTAGGAAGTCAACCTCATTTAGATAATCGTGCATCTTCTCCATGACGTCTTTTGTCTAGAGGCCGACCTCTCTTGGTGAAGGGGTGTGATGCCTATTGGATGTCTATATATATGATGCTCCTCATTCGAGTTGATCATTCAATTCAAGCATATTTAGAAAAGGAGAAGTAATACGATCTGAGTAAGTAGATCATTCATTTATTGCAGTAGGTCAATATTAAAGAAAAACATATCATTTGTATCTTTGCATCTATCAAAGGTGTTGTTATTCATTATATGTTTTAGGCATTGTGTTGTGCCTGAGTTGTAAGAAGATTTCTTCTCCCATTCATTTAATATATAAGAGATATATTTTTTGGGTTTTTCTCCCTTGGGTTGGAGGGTTTTCCAGGGTATTGGCTATGTTCTTGTGTTGAATTTGAAATTATTTTTGCATTCTAATCTGATCACCTAAAAACTAGAATGGTATCAGAGCGGGTTTGAAGAGGATCCCAATCAGATTTGTGATTATATCATCCATACCCTTGTTTTATTTTCTCATCTTCATTCACTCATCAAGATGGTGAATGGTCTTAAAATTGATGATAGGCTTGAGGGAGCATCAAACTTCACTTCGTGGAGATTCAGGATCATGCTCACCTTGGAGGAAAGCGAATTGGTAGAGTTTGTGGAGAACTCCGCCCCTAAGCCTATGGATGAGGAATAAAAGGCCTTATGGAAGAAGAAAGATACTATGGCAAAGAATATGTCGGTTGATTCAGTGAAGGATCATATTTTTCCTATCATCTCCAAGTTAAGAATGTGAGAGAGATGTTCAAAACCCTAGAGGAGATGTACAAGATCAACAACACCAGTCGGGCTCTTGCACTGAAGCAATAACTTCATCACTTGAAGATGGCAAAGGGAGAAACTATCATTGCCTACTTCATGAGAATAACTAAATTGAGAGATTAGCTCTCGTCTATTGGGCATGTTGTCGATAGCAAGGATCTAACCATGCTAGCTCTCAATGGTCTCCCTTCATCCTGGGAGTCTTATATTCAGGGAATTAGTGCAAGATTGAAGCTTCCCAAGTTTAATCGATTGAGGGCTGACTGTATTCAAGAGGAATATAGGTTGGCTACAAGAAGTATTGGGAAAATCTTCGTTAATGAAGATCTTCATGTTCTTGCCACTCAATCCTCAAAGAAGAAAGGTGGGAAGAAAGGGTATTTCAAAAGAAATAGAGATAAAGTATCTAATGGTGGCCCCGCATTTAAGAAGAAGAGGGACCTCTCAAAGGTCCAATGTTTTCGATGTGACAAGTATGGTCATTTTGCAAAGGAATGTCCTTCTAGGCCTAAGCAGCAAGCCACCTTTGCTAATGTCAATGAAGCCTCTATGAAGAAGGATACAAGTGAATACTTGTTCTATTCAACCTTGTCAAGTAATGTATCTACCAACTCCAACACATGGCTAATAGACAGTGGTGCCTCTCGCCACATCACCGGATTCAGGGAGCACCTATCTGATTTGGTGATGAAAGATTCCAACAAACAAGTTATTATTGGAGATGATGCTAGTTAACCGGTTAAGGGAGTTGGGACTTCATCTCTACACTTGGATTCTGGTGATTCATTATAGTTGGATGATGTGCTATTCGTTCCAGGCATCAAGCATAACCTTGTTTCATATCAGCCTTGGAATACAAGGGTTATCAAGTTGCCTTTTCTGAAGGAAAAGTTCTCATATGGGCGAAGAACTCTAACTTCAAGACTGCCTGGATGGTTGGAGTTAGACATGGGTGTCTCTACAAGCTATGCACGTGCCTCATTCAGGCTCTAGTACATGACTCTATGAGTTTGGGTGATCTTTGGCATTGACGATTGGCTCACCTTCACTTTCGAGTGCTACCTGTTATGGAGAAGATGGTCACAGGCCTTCCTAAATTCAACCAGAAGCATGAAGGAACCTACAAAGGTTGCACTTTGGGTAAGAATACAAAAGTTCCTTTCCATAATAGTGAAAGTAGATCTAAATGTGTCTTAGATCTTATTCATTCTGATTTATGTGGTCCAATGTCTGTTGCATCCTCAAGTGGTTTCTTGTATTACATTATTTTTATTGATGACTACTCTAGAAATACTTGGATCTATTTCTTGATATCTAAAGAATTTGAGAAGTGTTAGAAATATTTAGAGAATTCAAAGCTCAAGTGGAGAATCTGTCCGAGAAGAGGATCAAGGTGTTGAGATCCGATAATAGAGGAGAATACACTTCTGTTATTTTTTGTATCTTTTGCATTAAAGCGGGGATTAAGAGGGAGCTTAGCGTTCCTTGTAATCCTCAACAAAACAGTGTTGCAGAGAGAAATAACAAAACTATCATGGAAGCAGTCAAAGCCATGCTTCATGACCAAGACCAGCAAATTTCTCTTTGGGTTGAAGCATCTAGAACTGTGGTCTATGTCTAGAATAGAAGTCCTCACAGAATCTTGGAGAACATTACTTTTGAAGAAGCATTCTCTAGGGTGAAACCTGAAGTAAGTCATTTGAGGATCTTTGGGTGTCCAGTGTATATTCATATACCTAAGGAAAAGAGGACAAAATTGGAACCTTCTGGCAAGAAGGGAATTTTGGTAGGCTATAGTGAGACATCAAAATCCTACAAAATCTACATTCTGAGTCAGAGGAATATTGAGATAAGTAGAGATGCCACATTTGAGGAGGATATTGCATTCAGAAGATCCAAGGGATCTCATATGGAGATTGATGAAGAAGAGCCTCCTCGAGATATGGAAGTTGACCATGAAACTAAGGATCAGAGGGAGGTTCCAAAACCTAAAGAAGAAGATGATCTAGCTAAACCCTTGGAGCCTACAGATATTTTGATTGGAAGGAAGAGACCTCTTTGGGCCAGAAAAATAATGCAGGAAGAAAAAAATTTTACAGCCCCAAGAGGAACTTTCAGAGAAAGCAAGAGACCTCATAAGTTCTTCGGTTATGTAGCTTTGATGAGTCATATCATTGATTCAGAGCCTTCAAGTGTTGAAAAATATTCTAGTCAACAAGTTTGGAAGGATGCTATGACTGAGGAGTATCAATACATACTTAAGAATGATGTTTGGGATATAGTTCCTCGACCCGAAAGCAAATTTGTGGTGTCTTCTAAATGGCTCTTCAAGATCAAGCATGCGGTTGATGGGAGCATTGAGAAGTACAAGGCCAGGTTTGTGGCTAGAGGGTTTTCACAAAAAGAGGGAGTTGACTATGAAGAAACCTTTGCTCCTGTGGCTCGTTATACTTCGGTCAGAACCATTATTGCTATTGCTACATCTAGAGGATGGAAGATTCACCAAATGGATGTAAAGACAGCTTTTTTGAATGGTGGCATAGAAGAAGAGGTTTACATTGAGCAACCCGAAGGATTTGAGGTACATGGGAAGGAGTCTCATGTTTGCAAGCTGAAGAAGGCCCTGTATGGTCTTAAGCAAGCTCCTCACACTTCGTACAAAAGGATTGGTTGTTACCTATTGAGTTTGGGTTTCTTAAAGAATGATGCAAATTCTAACCTCTACTTTAAGGTGATAAATGGTGAAGCATTAATTCTAGTTCTATATGTTGATGATTTGATTATCACTGGAGAAGAACATCTGATTTTGAAATGTAAGGAGTTAGCTTCTGAGTTTTAGATGAAGAATCTTGGTCTCATTCATTACTTTCTTGGCTTAGAAGTTTGGCAAAAACCAGATGAGATGATTCTAAGTCAAGGAAAGTATACCATTGACATTCTGAAGAGGTTTGGTATGATTTATTGCAAACTTATGTATACACCCATGGAGACCAACTTACATAAGTTGAAGGAAGTTGCAACTAGTTCAAAACTGGTGGATTCCATGATATATAGGCAACATATTGGTTCATTGATGTATCTAGTTAACACTAGACCGGATATTTGCTATGCAGTGAGTACACTTAGTCAGTTCATGTGTGAACCAAGATAAATACATCTTTTTGCAGCTAAACATATCCTAAGATACTTGTGTGGCACAGTTGGATATGGATTGAAATATTCTACAAGTGTAGATTTAGAGCTGCATGGTTTTACTGACTCTGATTGGGTAGGGTGTGTCATAGATCAGAAGAGTACCTCTGGTTGTTGCTTCAGTTTGGTATTTTTCATGATATCCGGTTGCAGCAGGAAGTAGTCTTCAGTAGCATTGAGTATAGTCGAGGAAGAGTATATAGTAGCTTGTGTGGTAGCTCGTGAAGCAGTGTGGCTTCGTAAGCTCCTTACAGGATTGTTTGGACAATCAATGGATCCTACTATCATTCATTGTGATAACCAAAGCTATGTGAAGCTTTATGTCAATCCTATTTTTCATGACAGAACAAAGCATGTTGAGATCAAATACCATTATATCAGAGATATGGTATTGAGGAAAGCTATACAGTTGAGGTATATCAGCATTGATGAGCAGACAGCAAACATTCTCACCAAGCCTCTCTCCAGGATAAAGTTTGTATACTTTTGAGATAAGCTTGGTATGGTGGAGAACCTGGCCTTAACTAAGAAGGAGTCTCAGGATCAGTGATCCTCTTTAATGAGTTATTCTCTATGGGAGAAGTTCGAGGTGAAATCCCTTGTTAATGAGTTCTTCTCTACAAGAGAAGTTCGAGGTGAAATCCCTTGTTTCCACCCTCTGGGAGAGCCATGGTGGATGTCATGTGTGTGACTCCATGACAACATCACATTAGGGAGTCTATGATGATTTATTTTTACTTGTGTTTCACCCTCTTGGGGAGCCATGGTGAAAGTCACGGTGAGGTGACATCACATTGAGTGATGAGCACTTGTACATACCATCTATGGAGGTAGCCATGATGGTTGATATCACGATGAGGTGATATGCTTTCACGATGAGGTGATATTCTTTCACGATGAGGTGACAAGCTCTGTTCTTACATGAATGTAGTCATGTTGATTAACATCACTATGAGGTGATATGTATTACATAGGTGGAAGTATTCCTCCCTAGCTGAGAGGGAGTGTTGAAGATCGCAGCTGTAGGACAATACTTCGACACATGATTTTTGAGATAAATTTAGATATAGCTATAAGCTATCTAAATTTATATAATGAATGCTAAATGAAGAGGTGCCTTCATTTATGATCAAATGATAAATTAATAAAGGCTTAATTAATATTTATTAATTGTTTAAGAAAGTCGACCTCATCTAGATAATCATGCCTCTTCTCTAAGATGTCTTTTGTCTAGAGGCCAACCTCTCTTGGTGAAGGGGTGTGATGCCTATTGGATGTCTATATATATGATGCTCCTCATTCGAGTTGATCATTCAAGTCAAGCATATTTAGAAAAGGAGAAGTAGTGTGATCTAAGTAAGCAAATCATTCATTTATTGCAGTAGTTTGAGCTTAAAGAGAAACATATCATTTTTATCTTTGCATCTATCAGAGGTGTTGTTATTCATTGTATGTTTTAGGCATTGTGTTGTGCCTAATTTTTAAGTAGATGTCTACTCCCATTCATTTAATATATAAGAGATATATTTGTTGGGTTTTTCTCCCTCGGGTTGGAGGGTTTTCTCAGGGTATTGGCTATGTTCTTGTGTTGAATTTGAAATTATTTTTCCATTCTAATCTGATCACCTAAAAACTAACATCAGGCACATCAGATGCAAGCGGACTCTCTTCACGACTTTCATTAACCAGAACTTCATGCTTCTTGTCCACATCACATTTATCATGAGTAGGTAGATCGGTAGTGGTATTGTAGACATGGAAAATATACAATTCAATCTAACACACTTGATCCTGATTACTAACATCATTTCTTCCTGAATCATCCTCTTAGCTTATCATTACCTGTCATCTCTTATATCATATTGGTTAATTAATTAAGTCACTTATTCCTTTAGTTACTTAAGCTAAACTTATGCACATTAATAATTGATTAATTATTAAGTGTGCACACCAGGGTTTCCCTTTTAGGTCAACATTATGGTTGCATACATTGCTTTTATAAAGAAAATCATCTCATGTAATTTCTCAATTCTAAATATATCAATTTGCACATTTTCATGCAAAGCTCTTATTTTTTATTGTTTTTCTCTTCTGCGGAAGGCCTTTTGATTTGCATGTCTGATCTTGGTTTCTAACATGGTATCAGAGCATTCATCTTAGTTTTAGGTGCATGATTTTTTAGTTTCCCTAAGTTGCACTTAAAGGAGGGTGTTGGTGTAATTAATTATCTAATTACACTTTATTAAGTTTACTTAGGTTTTTCTTAGGTAATAATTAGTTTACTTAATTAATAAGTAAGCTTTATTTAGTTGAGTTGGTTTTAGGTCAACATTAGGGTTGCATACATTTCTTTTATAAAGCAAATCATCTCATGTAATTTCTTAATTCTGAATATATCAATTTGCACATCTTCATGCAAAGCTCTTGCTTTTTATTGTTTTTCTCTTCTGTGGAAGGTCTTTTGGTTTGCATGTCTGATCTTGGTTTCTAACATGGTATCAAAGCTTGGTTCAGAATCCTAATCACTCGTGTTTGCATCTACTTGATTTTCTTCCTCTTCCTCATTTGTGACATGGAATACATTATCTCTCCCAATTTCTTCATTGTTAATCAAATCTCTTCTTCAAACAGTCCCTCATTGTCTTCATCCACTTCTTTGAATGTTTCTTTTAAATTAACATATTGCCCATCAAGCATTACATCAACAACTTCCATGAATTTTCATCTCGAATGAGACTCTATTTGAATGACATATGACCAACCTAGGCTTCTTACATCATCAATTAGAAATGATTGGTTAATTGAAGAGGGGAAACATACGGCTCATCTGTCTCTGATAAAAATTGTCGTGTATTTGCACGTACAAATCCATACTCATCAAATTGTACTGTGGATGGTCGGATCCACTTACATTTTAATAATATAGAATTATTTTCACCAAAATCCACTTGAATAATCTCTTGGATGAATCCAACATAAAATTTCTTCTCAATTGCATGAAGAAATTCAGCACTAACAACATAATCACAATTTGTCTTTCCTTTGTCTTTTTCTTCCACTCTTAAATGACTACCATAGGCCCACGTTCCACTAAAATGCATAGCCCATAAATACAGAGGTCATGAAAGCTCAATTTCCTTTGTTGTTATATCTTGACCTTCTTCTTTTTCATCACTAATTGCATTAGCAATCCATTCTTCAATTTTTGGAAAAGAATCACCTCCAATCAAATCATGAAGTCTGCGCCTTTGAGGTCGATGTTGCATCCAAGTTTGATTCTCTTCTTCATATTTTCTACATAGAATAATGACTTACAAATAGTAAGATTAATAATATAAATGTGTAAATGCAATTGAGTAAATAAATTATTGTGTAATTCTTTTTACCCATGCCACTTATCGAACGAAGATGTGTTTTGAAGAATAAAGGCATGTATTGCACTTCTTTATTGATATGATAGCTTGAAGCGACATCCATTTACTTCTAATACTTCACCTGCAACTCTCTCATCTTCATCATCATCCCGTACACGTTGATTGACATATTTAAAATCCTTCATATATTATGTGCAAAATCCCATGGCCTCTTGCATTGAATATCCCTCAGACATGTTGCCTTCTGGTTTTGCCTTAGTACGGACAATTTTTTTCAAAACCTTCATATATCATTCTATAGGATACATCCACTGGGCCACAATGCTCTAGTTCATATTCTAGATGTATCAAAAGATGCATAGAAATGTTAAAGATTGCTGGTGGAAATTCTTGTTCCAATAGACAAAGGACTTCAACAACCTCCTCCCTCAAACTATCAAAGTTCAAAGGATCTAATATATGTAAACTCATTATCTTTAATATTAGGCCTAACCTTATAATTGCCAATCTTGGCCCCTTTGCCAAACTTGATATATTTACCACAATAGGTAAAATATTCTTGATTATGACATGATAGTCATGGGTCTTGAGGCCTCTTAAGCTATTAATGTCATTTTGGCTTCTGATGTTGCTACTTACATATCCAACGTGAAAGCGAGTCTAAGACATCAACTATAATAATTGTGCACGTTGTTCCTTTGTCCATACATAAGGAGCACTAGGTTTTCTATATTTTTCATTATCATATTTTTCAACCCAAAGATTTCGATGAATCTTTATTTCTCGAAAGTCTTCACATGATGAAATAGTATCAAGAGCACCAAAAAGAGTTTCTATAATAGCATAAGCTATATTTTTCTCAGTATGCATAAAGTCAACAGTATGCCTAATGGCTATATTCTTAAAGTATGGCAACTTATACAATATGCACAACCATTTTACACCACTTTCATTACATGGATCATATCTACTGCCAGCAATCCCATCATTTTCAATAAATGACATTCTTTTTTGTCCATTCTCAACAATGCAATCACCTGTTATTAGAAATGGCACTTCACAATTCTCTTCTTGACCATTGAAACATGTTTTTTATCGACGATATGGATGATCCATTTTAAGGTAATCACGATGTCCACAATAAATACACTTATGAAAACTTCTTGAGTGCCTCACAAAATCCTTAAAGTTGCAAGCAGGACATCCATGGTATCCATGAACAGAGAGACTAGACAATGTGCCATATGCAGGAAGATCATGAATTGTAAACAATAAGGAAGCTCTTAAAGTGAATTTGATTGAATGACCATCCCTTGAAGATCGAATTGCTTCAATTCATTTCCACAATTCCATTAGCTCATCATATAATGGCTCTAGATAAGCATCTATTGTATCTAAATTCACACTTTTCTTTCTTGGTATAATCAATGATAACATTAAAAAAAATGGTTTAGTTACTAACAATGGAGGCAAGTTATAATTTATTAGAAACACTAGCCATGTTGACCATTTAGTATTTTGATCTGAGAATGGGATCACCCCATCTAGATCCAAATCCAACCTTATATTACGAGGATTTTGACAAAAATTGGGCCATTTGTTATCAAATTCCATCCACGTCTTAGAATCAGGCATATGTCATTGTTCTCCATCAGTGCTCTTATTTTGGGCATGCCACTGCATGAGTTCAACAATGTCTTTGCCCCTATACATTCGGAGTATTATCAAAAAGTGGCGAAGAACCTTTCTAGGAACCATAGCTGATTTCAACCCTTGTTTATACCTCAGTTCATGACATTTCGGAAATTCACTCTCATTTGCAAGATTTTTTTGAAATAATACACAACCATTCACACATATGTGTGGATGTTTTCATACCCCAAGCCAAGCTTACTAATTTTCTTTTTACATTGACTTCGTTTTATTGGCAATGTGGAGTCAGCTGGTAACAATGAACTTAATAATGCCAATAACTGGTCTACACTCTCATTTGTCCAACCATGCACCACTTGCAAGTTAAGAATTTGAAGGATTGATGTCAAATGACTTAACTTGCAATTAGCATACATAGGCTTTAAAGCATCGTCCATTGACTTGGCCCAATCATTATTTAGATCCTCATTCAACATTCTATCAACTTCAAACCCTTTGTCAAACATTTATGCCTCTTCATCTATGTTTGGTGCCACTTCATCTATGTCTGTTGCCTCTTCATCTCTCACAGTCTGAAATTCTATCATATCTTCATAATAATTGTAAGCCCAAGGGCTTATACCACTATGTCCATATCTTATCATATGTCGATAAATCATATTTCTTTTTTTCACCTTTCCACCAAGACAATTTTTACATGGACATGGATATTTGTCAATGTCCCTCTCATCAGCTACTCTCTCATCATATGCATGATATTGATCCATAGTCAACCTTTGACGCTCATTCATCTATAATATTGTGAATTCCTATATTAATTTAGTTTCTGATTTAAAGAAAAAAACATAAATATGAAAATAGAGATGCCAAAACATTGTTGAAAGTAGTCACTTTTAGTACAGACCATAACAAAAAGAAGAGGATATAATGAGTCATTGTTCTGAGATCTATCTTACATTCATTTGAAGTTTACCTACTGAGAATGGAATATGCTTGTGTTTCCTATCATCTTAATTTTGGCAATGAGGGTTTAGAATTACTTCTGAATTCACTACAGAGGGCCTCGTTGACTTCAAATTCATTGCAGCAAACTCTGAATTCCTTGCCCGCCTTTTCAAAAGTCTCCAGGTCCTATCCAAACAAGTTTTATCGCATATGCAAGTGCTTCAATACCTGTCCATGAGAATAAAAAATGTCAACAACAATCCAATTTCATTCCCATGCCAACAATTATACATTTTACAAGTTGTCTGACTTATAAATATAGACAAGTTATGTAAACCACTAGATAAATAGCATTTAAAGGTTTGTCATCTCTGACTTATAATCTATTTTTGAGTTCATCTAATACAACTATTTTTTTCAGTTTTTTTTCATGGTTGTTACTCATGTAACTTATACTTTCATATCCCTTTGAGTTGCTTTCTATGTTTCTTTCTTCTGCATTGGTTGTGTTATGAAAGTAAAACTTGAAAGTGCCCCTACTGATAAAATTTGAGTCTTTAGTTGTTTACTTGTTTTTGTGATATTTGAATTTTAAGTCTTAATATATAAGTCTAGATGCTTATCTAGATTGATGTGGATCTTGCAAAGTCCACTCTTGAAAGCTCCTAAGTGGTTGAAGAGACCAGTTGGTGTCAGTTTTGGATTTGGAGGAAAGCTTGCTTCATTTCAGCCCAATATAGCATCACAGAGTGTTGTTGGCTCTTTTGAGGTAGAGTACAATTTATTCTTTGGTACATGTCATTAAAATGATATATGGTCTTATTTTTCTGCTATTTTCATAGGTATATATACACAATCTTGTTACCGAGGACAGTCTGGTGCTTCGTTCAATAGAGTTTGAAGTTGCAATAGCAGATGGTGAGAAATCATCATTGAGCTTTGTGCGACAAGAAGTCTCAGGATTCTCAGTTACTTATTTTTGGATACTATTTGAATGGGATTAATAACAATTTACATTGAGTTGTATTGTTTCACTTGCAAATTTTTGGTTTCTGCATTGATTTAGTTTGCAAGAAGAGAGGGAGACATGGAATTTCCTAAGAGTCATGTTTGAAGATGAAGGAAATGCTAGGACAAAGCTACTTGAGAACCTTGGATTTCAAGTGCATTCAATAGAGAATCAAGACTTACAGGAAGCTCAATCTACCAACATTGATGATATTAGCAGTGAAATAATCAACAATGTCACTCTTGATGATACAACACAATTAGATCCATCAGTTCAGTCAAAAGGTGGACAAGATGTTACATCCCCCAATGAATTGGGATCATGTATGCAAATACATGATATCTATCTTTTCATTTTTCCCTTTTCAGGTGCACTCTTGAAATCTCCTAAGTGGTTGAAGAGACCAGTTGGTGTCAGTTTTGGATTTGGAGGAAAGCTTGCTACATTTAGGCCCGGTACAGCATCACAGAGTGATGTTGGCTCTTCTGAGGTAGAGTACAATTTATTCTTTGGTACATGTCATTAAAATGATATATGATCTTGTTTTTCTACTATTTTCATAGGTATATATACACAATCTCGTTACTGAGGATAGTCTGATGCTTCATTCAACATAATTTGAAGTTACAATAGCAGATGGTGAAAAATCATCATTGAGCTTTGTGCAATAAGAAGTCTCAGGATTCTCGGCTAGTTATTTGTGGATACTCTTTGAATGGGATTAATAACAATTTACATTCATTTGTATTGTTTCACTTGCAAATTTTTGGTTTCTGCATTGATTTAGTTTGCAAGAAGAGAGGGAGACATGGAATTTCCTAAGAGTCATCTTTGAAGATGAAGGAAATACTAGGAAAAAGCTACTTGAGCACCTTGGATTTCAAGTGTAGTCAACAGAGAATCAAGACTTACAGGAAGCTCAATCTGCTAGCATTGATGATATTAGCAATGAAATAATCAACAATGCCACTCTTGATGATACAACACAATTAGATCCATCAGTTCAGTCAAAAGGTGGACAAGATGTTACATCCCCCAATGAATTGGGATCCTGTATGCAAATACATGATGTCTATCTTTTCATTTTTCCCTTTGCAGGTGCACTCTTGAAATCTCCTAAGTGGTTGAAGAGACCAGTTGGTATCAATTTTGGATTTGGAGGAAATCTTGCGACATTTCAGCCCGGTACAACATCACAGAGTGTTGTTGTCTCTTTTGAGGTAGAGTACAATTTATTCTTTGGTACATGTCATTAAGATGATATATGGTCTTATTTTTTTGCTATTTTCATAGGTATATATACACAATCTCGTTACCAAAGACAGACTGGTACTTCGTTCAACAGAATTTGAAGTTGCAATAGCAGATGGTGAAAAATCATCATTTTGAGCTTTGTGTGATAAGAAGTCTCAGGATTCTCGGCTAGTTATTTGTGGATACTATTTGAATGGGATTAATAACAATTTACATTCATTTGTATTGTTTCACTTGCAAATTTTTGGTTTCAGCATTTATGTAGTTTGGAAGAAGAGAGGGAGACATGGAATTTCCTAAGAGTCATGTTTGAAGATGAAGGCAATGGTAGGACAAAGCTACTTGAGCACCTTGGATTTCAAGTGCAATCAACAGAGAATCAAGACTTACATGAAGCACAATCTGCCAACATTGATGATATTAGCAGTGAAATAATCAACAATGTCACTCTTGATGATACAACACAATTATATCCATCAGTACGTTCAGTCAAAAGGTGGACAAGATGTTACATCCCCCAGAGACAATGGTGAGGAGTTTTTTGATAATTTGCACAGTTCGAAAGAAGATTCCTCACTTCCTCTCACTGAAAATGATTTTGTTGTTGGGAAGGATACCCTCGGCAATGCAGAAGAGGTGCAACATGAAGCTACTCAAGATTCAACTGAATACTAAGAATGTGATGAAGCCATTCAAATTTCTTTAGTTTTTGGTGATTATAAGGGAGTAGTCATGCAATTCCTATCAGCAAACAAGATGGCAGATGCACTTATCATTGCTCATGTTGGGGGGAGTTCTTTAAGGGAGAAAACTCGTGATGAATATTTAAGAAAAATGAATTGTTCCTATCTTAATTTTATGCTTCTATACTAATTGCATGGCATTTGCAACGTCTTAAAGTCTTCTAATGTTTTATGTTTTAACCTACTTCTTGTATTCAGCTTTATGGATTTTAGAAGGCTAACTGGCTCTGTTTATCTAAAATATATTTCTTTTTGTGGAATATTTTCTCACTTAACACTATTAGTGTAGGTGTTTTCTGCTATGGTCAATAATGATCTTATTTACCTTGTGAATAGCAGGCCTTTAAAATCCTGGAAAGAAACTCTTGCTTTACTTTGTACACTAAGTGTTTTTTTCCCACAAAAATTAGTTAAACAGAAAATTATGTAAATTGGATAATGCAATTTTGATTTGGAGCAAATTGTACTTGACAATAAGTTTTTTTTATAACTCATTTCTAATTTTTTTGAGTTGTAGTTTCAAGTTTTTGATATAATGAGAAAGCGTACAAATTTATGCATTGTATCATATAGTTGTGTATAGTATTTTCAAACATTTATCATACTTGTATCATAGATACAAGACTTGGACATAAAACAGTCTTGGCAAGCTGATTTTTGACTTAATACTTGGAGGACTCGGCACAGACTTGGTAGGCTGACTTTTTGACTTGGACATTGAAGATAGGTTTTCAAATCAAATAAACCCTACCCCACAGAGTGATGTGTGTTTTCCATTATATTTTCATTGAATTCTCTTGGAAAAGAAATAAAATTAGCTATGATGGTTTTTTGTTCACTGTTGCCAATTGATTCTAAGTTTTCTTTAAGAGGCTTGGGGTTATAAGATCAAAGGGGTCTCTAGTAGTCAATAGAGAAAGAATGTCAATCCTTGAAGAGATTGTAACAAAGATGTGATAATCACAAAGCACAAGGTTCAAAGAAATGATATCATAATATAAAAACAAAAGAGAAAAATTATGTTTTTATCAGAACAATGATCTTAAGGATCAACTATGAAGAACAATCATCATAAGACAACAGTGAATACAAACAATGATAGTTCCAATGAGTTATCAATATAGTGAATAAAGAGTTCCAATTTTCAATGCATGATAACAGTAGTCCAAGGCATGCAAGGGATAGGAATGAAAGACAATATATAGAGGGGAAATAGTTGCAAATGATCATTGTTATATCAAAGCATATGAGTGTTAGAGGATCATAGCAAAATGAAGGAGATAATAGCAGTTGTTATGAATTCCATGTGACTCGATATCATGCACAAAGATGTAAAATACCATGGAACAAAATGAAAAGGGGTCAAATTCAATGAGATTCATTCAATGTCAATGAGCATTATCATTATATCAGTGAAAGCACAAGATTGTAACAACAATGAAGCAATGGAAAGCAAGAACAGTATATGCAACATCAGGATCATTGTCATAAAGAATGAACATCAGCATGAGGTTTGCATGATAAGAAGTAGACTTATCACCCACATCCCCTTAATGACATTCATGGAAATAAGTGACATAATGGCCATAACATGCAAAATGACACAGTCATAAAGGGGCAATTTTTAGTTCAAAGAAAAGAGTATAGAGCATTGAAATCCAAGAACCAAACAACAAGAAAAGGACAGTCACAAAAGAACATTGTCATACATGACAATCATGCCATAACAAAGATCAAGGGAAGTGAAATCTAGAAATGAGGTTAGTGGTGCCTTTTCACTTGAAGGTGAAGCTCCTTTAACATACCTAGATGGAGGTAACATTTTCAAAAAAAGCTTGTAAGCACAATGAAGAAGTATGTCACAAAAATTATGAATTTGAAGAGGCTTTATAGAATTGATTTCTACTTTTCTCATTAACTTTTCTAGAGCTTTACCCTAATGCAAAAAATGGGCAGTCCTGTGAAGAGTTGACATATAGTGCAAATAAGTCTATATGAATGATGTAGCAGAGTTTAAATGCAGCCTAAAGAGTAGCAAGTACTAACATTAAGGTTCTATAGCTAATAGTTCATTCAACAAGTATAAAACCTTATGTTAGGACCTATGATACACTCATCAATGCTTGATGTGTAAAGGATAGATAAGAGAAACATATATATGATTGAAGTATAGGATTGAATATATGATATCCAAGATAAGGTCCTTAGCATGGATATAGCCTCATTTCATAGGACAACCTGCATAAATAAGATCAATGTTATCATTCTCATAGACTTAACAAAAGGACAATGTTATCATTATCTCTTTGATGTTGCCTTCAAGTTATATTAGGTATGATGGTACCTATCCACTTCAAAACATGGTTCAATGAATAACGAATATAGTCAGTAATACCTGGGTGACTCGAGAAAATTTGTGTGGTGCTCATGAATAGAGGGAAATCTTCAACATATTATATATATATGCATCTACTGCTGGTGATAGGACTTTATTATCCGCAAACACAGTTTCCCCTCAAAATATGAATCTTTCTCTGCAGAGCTCGTGCTATCTCCAATCTATTTTGCCAAAATAAGTGAAAACTCCTTGCATTCATGAAACCCGGGCAAGTTTCGCTGCTTTCTTCCAAAAATAAATTTTTTAACTTATCTCTTGCTCATTTTCACGTGGATTTTGATGAAAAGGCCATTTAAAAGGATAAAAATACCTTTTATAACGTTTTTCTATAGGAATATCACCCCTTTTTAATTTTGTAAAGAAACCAAAGACTTAAAAACCCTATACAACATAAAATGGACTCAATGAAATAAACTTTAATGTAAACCCATTCCCTATACAAACCTACGGGTTTAAGATCAAATGATTTCAAGTTGCTAAATACTGAAAACCTTTGCAAAAAATAATACTTTATGACACCTTAAGATAATAATCAAGATTTGAAAAATAACAAATTAGGTGAGACTTGATTTGGATTACAGTAGCAATTAGGACAAATGAAATTGCAATGAATTCCCTCATTTTTACATGAGTTTTAATTTGGACAAAAGAAAGATTATCCACACACAATTGATTTCATAGATTATAAAATAATTCTATTTTTTTTTTAATAATTAACAATATAAAGCCTGAAAGAGAAAAAATTTGCATGTACCAAAAGCAATCATAATTGTTATTTCTATTTCGCATTATTTCTATAGATTATGATCAAATTCGAAAGAAAAAAGAATAGAGTAATAGTCATTTATTTAGTCATTAATTTAGCCATATATGTAGTCATTTGTTTAGTCATTTTTATTTGTGTGATATTAGTCATTTATTTAGTCATTTTTATTTATCTGATATTAGTCATTTATTTAGTCATTTAGTTGTGATTTTACTCAATTAACAAATTAGTCACTTATAATGACCAAATCAGTCATTTATTTGCCAAATTCTAATAGTGCTAATTTGTGCTACTATAAGATTGTCCTTCCTTCCCTCTCTTCATGTGGAATCGCAGAAGATTACCACTTTTCACCATTCCATGCTACCGCATGACTAGAAATGAGGCCCGCCAAAACTCACGTAGGTGAGCTAAAGTGTGACACCTAACACACCAATGGAATCCATTGCATCACTAAAGTATTAACTTTAGACTTAGGAAATTATTTCAAAACTGAGGCAAGTGATAAGCGAGGCTCGTAAACCAATGACATCGAAGGGCTTAAGTCATAACTTAAGAAATTGAAAACCACCTAGGGCAAGACAACGACGAATTAGAAGATAAAGTGCATGCCTAGACAAATTAATTAGGGTTTAGGAGAATTAGGGGAAAAAACCTAGCATAGCATGAAACCCTAATATTGATGCAATACAAAGAAGACCAAATTGCTATTACTGAATGCAAAAATACTCCTAGGTCATGAACAAACATGAATAAACCAGAGCAAGAAAGAAACTCAAGGCATTACAAAACTTTGACATCACTAACAATGTTTTTCCCTTTTGACATCAATGACAATAATATGAGAAACTTGTGTGATTGCAAGTTTATTGGTTGAAGAAAAAGTGGATTTGAAGCCCTCAAAAATACTAAAAAGACTAAGTTGCAAGATTGAGGAAAGTTGTCAAGTTGTCACAAGGTTGTCATCTTTACGGAAAGTCACCTACAGGCCAGAATTTAAGCTTTCAGTCTCAAAGATTCGACATGAAATAAGCTACAGGAGAACATTATAGGATATCATAGTTTTAGATCAACCTTGATACTAGGACTAAATCACCATTTGTGGAATATGAGTCCCAGTATACCAGATTTCAAGCAATTTTTTGTAGATCCTAGTTTAGCAGTTTCAGATTCTAGTTTCAACCCGAAACCCTAAACTAGGACTAAATCGCCCCTACTAACGTATGAGTCCCAATGTGCATTAAAAGTCAAATTTTAAAGAGTGTAGACCTTTTTTTGAGCTTCTTCAGTCTTTTAGGTGCCCCTTTGTCCTTTCTCAGTTCATTATTCTAATTTTCAGTTTCATATCTTGGGTTGCATAGTTAAGTTTACATATCTTTGCATTTCTTTATTTCCAAGCCTTTGATTGGTGGAGAACCCCCTTTTGTCTTTAATCGCACCCTTAGGACACCTTATTGCAGATCTCTTTCTCTCATTTCCATCCTTAGATTCAGATCTCTAAGGTTTCCTTGAATGAAACTTGAAGGAAATTGGTGGAGGAATCCTAATCCCCCTTTAGTTCTATCTCTCAAAACATAGTAACTCCAATTTTCTTCATTTCATTTTGATGAACCCAGTCTTTAGAACACCTTATTTCTGATTTGGAGTGCATCATAGTCCTAGATCTAGTTTACATTAACTTTGCAAATTAGATCTTGCATTAGTTAATTTGCATCTAGGGTTTCAAAATCTTCCATTAGTGAAAGTGCATATAGGTTGCATTTTTGTATCTTGCATCATTGAATTTCACTTAAAATCTATAATTGCACATTTTCTAGACATCATTCAAATCAAAAAACCTAACATTCACTCCGAATTTGCTGAAATTAGTGTCAAAACCCTAATCTAGGACTCATACACCCCTCTCGATAATTTAGACCGAGTACATGTGGTTTTGCCCAATTTCTAGGTATTTTGTGTGGACTATTTTTTAGCATTTGAACCCTTGAAATACCCTAATTTGGACTCATACGCCCCTATTGGCAAAGTAGTCCTAGGTCAGACCTAAAATTTCCTTTTACAACATTTAAAACCTTGTTTCTGTACTTTTGTTCGCTGTTGTAGGATTTCTCTTTCAGATTTCCAAGTTTCTATTTCATTCATTTCATTAGATCTATCTTGATTTGGTTCAGTTATTGCATTGCTTAATTTCAACATGGCATTTACAACATTTCATTTTTTTATTGTTTCATAGTGTAGTCAACAAATTACCTTGTTTAGAATCTAAAAATTTCATTCACACATTTCACTTTAGGTCAATGCATTGCACTTTATTTGAAGCATTGTATACTTTAGATAGCTTACTTTTTTATGATAGCATAATTCTTTTAAAGAGATGTGGTTTTGATATGGTCAAGAATGGATTGCATAAGTACAACATCCCCTCTTATGAGTTCAATTTAGAGTACAATAATGAGGTCATCAAGAAACATGTTAGCCTTCCTTCCACTATCTTTCCTAGTTATGAAAAAATCTTAGAGAAAGAGAATCAAAACATTGACACAATCCTTAATATTGCATTACCTATCTCAAACACTATTATCTCTCCCATTGGTGAGGATGATATTATACAAGAAGATACAAGTATAGACAATCATGAAAACCATAATTGTTCTTCTCCCAATACCTCTCCTACTAGTGACGAAGGTATCTTGGTGAAAAAAGATACAATCATTGAGAATCATGAGAGTCTTGATTTTCTCTCCTCCTCCCTCTTGGGAAGATATTATAACACAAGAAGATGAGATCATAGACACATTTCTAAACATCACCTTACCTAGTCTCCATCCATCCCTTGCTTGTGAGAATGTTCTAGTGAAAGAGGATGAAATCATAGATAACCATAGCAATCAAATTTTTCCTTCTCCTAATATCCCTCCTCAATGCAAAGAAGATAGATTGGTGTTAGAAGATGCACTTATTGAGAGTCATGAGAATCTTGTTCATCCCTTCCCTAATTCTCCTACCATTTGGAAGGATCTATTTGGTAAGCATGAAAATCATAATTATCCTTCTCTTGATACCTCCCCTATTTGTGATGAAGATACTTTACAAAATCTAACCATGGAATGTGATAAAATCTTAAAATCTCCCCTACTAGGGTAGATATTATGGCACAATAAAATGAGACCTTAGAGAAAAAGAATGAAACCATGGACAATCATAACAATCAAATTGGGCCTTCTCCTAATATCTCTACTATTGGTAAAGAAGATATTTTGATGTTAGAAAATCCAACCAATGAGAGCCATGAAAATCCCATTTGTCTCTCTTCTCCTAGGGAAAGCATTATTAAACAAGAGAATGCCATCATTGATAAACAAGACAATCCAACCATTGATCATTCTCCTACTTGTGATGAAGTCATTTTAAAAGAGACAAAATTTGAATGTCACGAACATCTAGTTTGTAGTTCTCCTAAAAAATCTCCTATTAGGGAAGATATCATGGTGGAATAAAATAAGAGAATTGATACAAACAATAGTGATGTGACTTCCTTAGATGATGGTGAAAAGATGACACTCGATTCCCCTTCATTAGAAAGGCATCACACTGAAACCGTTGAGGTTATGAATGCACAAGTGTCTGTTAGATCCCCTTGATTATTGGACCTCCTAAATACCCCGTGGGACATCCTAAGAATCCTCTAATTCTTTACCCACCCTCACAACGACCACAAACTCAAAACAAACCCGTCTTCATCCTCGAACCACCTAAGCATAATGTTTCATATCAATTGAATTATAACTTCGTTGCTCATACATATAACACTAGAAACAATCTACAACCAAGACAAACACCTTCAACATCCCTCCCACTACCTAACCATGTCTTGCCTAGTCCTCCTCATTTTCCTTTACAAATTGGAAAGGAGTATGATCTTGTTGAACAACTAAAGACTACTCCCACTAATATATCCTTATGGGGTGTTATTCAAGCCTCCCCTCATTATCATAACATGATTCAAAGTGCTCTACAAAAATTTCCTACCCCTCCTAATGTGCAATCAAATGAAGTAGCAGCCCAAATTCAAGCTATAACATCAAACAATATAGACATTATTTTTCATCAACATGAGCTACCTCCCTTGGAAATGAGAAATAAAAATGATGTCTTCATGATAATAGCCATCTATAATAGGTTGGGAATAAAATCAACCCTTGTTGACAATGACTATGCCCTTAATGTGTGTAGTGTAACTCTTTTGGATAGACTTGGCGTGGATAAACCAAGAACTAAACCTGAGTCCTTATTGATTCGAGGATTTGACAATGTAGGAAAGCAACTGCTTGTTGTGATTACTTTGCCTATTACAGCTGGAAAGGCTACATTACAAACTCCTATTCATGTTATGCCTCATGATCTTTCATAAAATCTTCTTTTAGGAAGACCTTGGATTCATGAGATTCATGCAGTATCTTCGACTTTTCATCGTATCATGAAGTATGTCTATAACAATAAAGTATACCAGGTTGGAATGGATCCCAAGCCTAAAAGTTGCTTACAAATTGAAAAAGGAACATGTCCTCTGAACACATTAATTCCAACTTCAAACATAGAACCTATGATAGAAGAGAAACAAAAAGAAAAACATATTGAGGAAGTCACGAATTTATTTGGAGATGATTGGGGTTCCTTGGATTTCACACCTAGTTTTGATGGGAAATTCAAAATCATAATAAAGAAGAATGAAAAAGATAAGGCGGTAATGTCAACATAAAATTCGGAAGACCCTTCGAAATCATCCACCTCAACCACTTTAGAAGAAGAAAATTATACAACAAACTTTGATGAAATTGATTACGAACAACCACCAACTCCAAAAGAAATAAAAAATATTTATGGAAACGTTTATGAGCTTATGAAACAACTTGGATATAGGGGAAAAGGATGTGGTGCTTGAGAACAAGGTATTTGTGTCCCTATAGAGCCTAACATATAAGGAATGACTAATGGTCTTGGTTAATGTCCCTCAAAAGAAACAAGCAAGCCTTCACTCAATATCAGCACTATTACAAAAGATTATTTTATGCCAACTTTAACATTAGTGCATCTTGAACTGATAGACACTAGTGGTATTTGTTATTGTCCTTTGAAAGAAAAAGATAAATCTTCACTTAATATCAATGTCATCACACAAAACACTAACGATTGGAGTTTGTTAGATTTTACACCTTCCTTTGAAGAAGAGAACAAAATCTCGCAATCTAAAGAGCCTTGTGTAAGTATAACATCTTGTACTAAGCAAGAGGTCTTTGTCATAAAATAACAAAAAATCATCTACTATCGATCAAGAGTATATTGTTGAGACTCCTCCAAGACGGTTTAATATCCCTCCCTCCAAGAACACGAAAGAAATTTTACTACAAGAGTTCATTTTGTGCATATCATAGAGTTTGTGTTCATTCTACTAATGAATGTAAGGTTTTGGGTAACAAAATTCAACATCTTAAGGAGTGTGGTGTTCTTCCTTGTGTTGAAGCACCTAGTATTGCAAGGTGTGTGCCCTTGTTCTCCTTGGTTGTTCGGCACGACGCTCGGGATTCGTGACATGGTTTAACCGCCTCCTATGGATCTTAATTCTAGCTTGTATCGGGCATTGACAGGTTGATCTTTTGGTGCAACGGTAAGGCTAACAATTGGTATCAGAGCTGGTCATGGGTTCAAATCCCTCGATTGCATTGGGGGGGTGATTATTGCAAGGTGTGCACCCTTGGTCTCCTTGGTTGTTCAACATGGCATTCGAGACTCATGACATGGTTTAACCACCTCCAATGGATCTTAACTCTGGCTTGTATCGAGCATTGACAGGTCAATATTTTGATGCAACGACAAGGCCAACACCTAGTTCCTCTAATTGATACTAATTTTCATGTTTTACATCAAAAATTTCAGCTCATCTTTGTCCTACACTAAGTGGGGGCAAGGGGTTAGGTAGCCTTGTCCTCGTATGGCACTTGTTGATTTTCTCTTTTGGCTAGTTGATCGCCTTCCATATTGTATATATAAGAGAAAGCTTGAGATTTGGATGATATGCCTTAAGTTGGCTCACATGTAACGTACTGAGTTTTGTGGGCTGCTCCTTATTCATGATATAGTTTCATTCGAGAAAATATGACTTGACATAGGGCTTTTGGAATAAGCTCTCATGTCTTCTTTTACTTTAAAGCAATTTCTCACAGCAATGGTGTTAGCAACTGCTTTAAAGTGGGGGCATACATTGACACTCATGTTTCACTATGCGATTTTCTTTATTCTTGTGATGCGTCCTTTTCTTGGTGGTGTCATTGGGTTTGATTTCCTCCAAGAGCATGATATTTCTTTGACTTGTCCTCTCTTGGACACATTAGGTGTGATTTTCCCTAAGAAGAGACCTTACATGAACTAATAAAAATCCCTTTTAATTTACCTTACACTATTTTTCATTTACAATATCTGTTATATGGCCACCTTGCATAACACACTTTTCTTGCCTGTGGCATCTTTTTTGTTTACGAGTGTCAAGCATACGAAGTTTTGATTGCCTCATGAACCCTGTCATTCCTGTTATGTGGCACCTTGTCAACTTTATCAAGAGATATAGCTTTGGTATGGTTAGCGTATGATGAGAAGCCTAAATGTGGGTGTGAATTTCTCATTGTACGGTGAGAAGATGATATAGAAGCATGAATTTCTCACTAAGCCACCCTTTTTAGATACTCACGCATTGGATAGCTTGAAATTTTGTTTCCTCAAAGTGAGCATGCATTTTTGGACAAACAACTTACCTTTGATCCACATAATGTTGTACAAATAGTCAAGGCTTGATCCACCTCTTTTTATTTATTTTTTTGCTTGTTTTTTTTCTTTCTTTCAGCCATTGAAATTGTATGTTTGTGTATCTTGATGTTGCATATCATACATCTTATGTGTGTCCCTTTGTGCTTATGTTAGTTTGACGTAGGATCTTGGATCCTAGTGGCTTGGCCACCTCCTTTGACCTTTGTTATCCTATACCATTTGCATTGGTACACTTGGACACCTCTTGAATGTCTACTTTAGTGTGATTTTGAAGCAATTCCTCCTCTCACTAAAGTGGGGGCTAAATGTAGTGTAGGAAAAGGTATCCTTTTTTCACACTTAATTTCGGAATAAGTAATATAAAATTGAGCCTAATGTTGTCTTGATTTAGTTTTGTAATGTGTTTTACACATTCACATTAAATTTAGGACCCTCTTAAACTAAATGGACCTTATTGTGCCTTATTTAGGGTGTTGTAAAGTGTATCTTTACACTTTCACACTAATCTAGGGATTTATTAATTAATTGGGATTATTTATGCTCTAACTAGTCCTATTTTGCATCCACAAGCCTTATTAAATGCATTTTTCTCAGAATAATACCGTCACATATCAAGTATCCAATCATAATTTAATGATTTTGGTTTGTATGGCCCAGATTTAGTGATTTGGGACTCATACGCCACCTTGGGTGTATGGGTCCCACCTAAGTTTTGAGGCCTAAAATTGAATTTGACATTAAACATAACATTTCTTGAAATTTGTGTCCCAAGCTTAGCCTATTGGAGCTCAAATGCCCCAACTGGCATATGAGTCCCGCTTAGCTTGAACCTAAGTTTGAATTCAATTCTTGGTAGGAATTTATCCTCCTAGATCTAATTTCGGTTTGTAGTGTTGCAATTTTAATAAATTTGGCATAAACAAGCATAAATACAAGGTTATTTCAACATCTAAGTAGTCCTAGATTTTCATAAGCAATTCAAAGTACTTTCACAAGAGCATTATAGAGTATTCAAGAGAATTCAAGATAATTTCTAAGCCATTCAAGGGCATATTTGTAGAAGATTATTGCAGAAATTCAAGATCCATCATCATGTCAAAGGCATAATGCATCAAACATATTATTGAGCTAATGTTGTTGATGTAGCATCTAAGTTAAGCATTGTCACATATCTAATTCAAGATCAAGATATACATTCTTCACCTTCATGTTAGATTGCAAATTTAAATTTCAAGACATCTTTCAAAGTATCATTGTTCATGTTTCATGTTTCATTGTTTCATCATAAGGTTTTATTACCTAAACGGGCTTTGACCAAGGCAAACCCCTATTTCCTAACAAAACAACATTTTTTCTCTCTCTTTGTGTGATTGCAGGTTTATAGGTTGAAGAAAAAGTGGATTTGAAGCCCTCAAAAGTACCAAAAATACTAAGTTGCAATATTGAGGAAAGTTGTCAAGTTGTCACAAGGTTGTCATCTTCACAGAAAGTCACCTATAGGCCAAAATTTAAGCTTTCAAACTCGGAGATTTGACAAGAGAGAAGCTACAGGAGAACATTAGAGGATATCAAATATTCAAATCAACCCCGATATTGGGACTAAATTGCCACTTGTGGCATATGAGTCCCAGTATACCAGCTTTCAAGCATTTTATGTAGATCTTGGTTTAGCAGTTTCAAGTTTCGATTTCAGCCCAAAACCCTAAACTGGAACTAAATCTCCCCTACTGGCGTATGAGTCCCAATGTGCATTGAAATTCAATTTTAAGGAGTGCAAACCTTGTTCCAAGCTTCTTCAATCTTCTAGGTGCCCATCTGTCCTTTCTCAGTTCATTATTTTGATTTTCAGTTTCATATCGTGGGTTGCATAGTTAAGTTTACATATCATTGTGTTTCTTTCTTTTCAAGCCTTTGCTTGGTGGTGAACCCCCTTTTGTATTTAATCACACCCCTAGGACACCTTATTTAAGATATATTTCTCTCATTTCCATCCTTAAATTGAGATCTTTAAGGTTTCCTTGAATGAAACCTGAAGGAAATTGGTGGAGGAACTCTAATCCCCCTTTACTTATATCTCCCAAAACATAGGAACCCCAATTTTTTTTGTTTCAATTATTATTAAACTTTTTAGCCAATTTATCCATATAAATAGATATAGAAATAATAAATTTTACTTATGATTTCTTTGACAAACATTAGTGTGTTTAATTCTCCACTTAATTTATAATCAATGTTAACTAATAATATATAAGAAGACTTATTTAAGATTTCATATGTTGGTATAATTTAAAATTAGGTTTTGTCTAATTTTCATTTTTATTAGACTTGTTATAGGTGAACAAAAGTTTATCCTATAGCTATTTACATGTGTAGACACTAAAAATTTACCACTTTCGTTTCGTCAATTTACCCCTAATTTAACCAATTTCATGTTCTCTATATTAATTAAATAATTCTCTATTATTTAATTAATATTCCTTATCGCCCTTTAACTTATCCCGTTTCTTCTATCATCCTCAAATCTTAGCCTAAAGTAAATAATTACAATAAATTATTTACTCCCATCACTTATCCCTTTCCTTCAAAAAATTAAATAAATAATTTGTTTATTTAATTCCCCCCATGTCAAATCCTCCATAAAATGCAAGTAGGTTCCTAATATCTCTTAGCCACCTAATCCTCCTTTAATCATCCATTAATTATCCTAGTCTAACCCATGGTCAACCCCCAATAGAATTTTTAATTCCATTATAATCCTCCCACATCCCCAAATGGAAGTTTAAATTCCATTTTATTTGCCCAAGGTACTTGGAAGAATCTTTAATTCCTCTTCCCTTTCTCCAAGGAATATAAAATTCATTTTTATTCATCCCATGTCCAAAAGGAATAATTCCTTTAGCCAACTCTTGATCTCAACCCTTGGTCTTCCTCCCCTTTGCAATCTCCACCATCCATTTCCATCTCCCTTGCTAAATTCCTTTGGTAAACACTAAAAATTGACCACTTTCGTTTGGTCAATTTACCCCCAATTTAACCAATTTCATGTTCTCTATATTAATTAAATAATACCCTATTATTTAATTAATATTCATTATCACCCTTCAACTTATCCCATTTCTTCTATCATCTTCAATCTTAGCTTAAAGTAAATAATTAAATTAATTATTTACTCCCATCACTTATCCCTTTCCTTCAAAAAACTAAATAAATAATCTATTTATTTAATTCTCCTCATGTCGAATCCTCCATAAAATGCAAGTGGGTGTTGCAAGTATGGATATGTTTGGTGGTGTTGTAATTAATGTTGTCATTGATGTCAACACAATTCAGTTTGATTGCAAATGGTACTTGTATAGTTGAGATATTGTAGAAGTGTTTAGAGTACATGGAGCTATATTTATGAAGTTGTAGTTATGTTTTTGCCAAGTGCTTTTGAGAAAATTTAAGAAATAATGAAGGCAGTGTTGAGTGTGTGTTCTATGTGTGCTCTGGTATTGTGCTTTTCATTTCTTCTATGTTTATCCTATGCCTATGCAGATCTATGGTATTGTTCATGAGGTTCAATAGATAATATATCCTAAGTTTTAGCTTCTGGATCAATGGAGAGTGGAAGATATGTTCACTGGTATGTGAATTGGTTTCATAGAACTATTTGTTTGAGGACTGGGAGAAATTTTTTGGCTCCGCAGTCTTCTGGTTGTTTGTTTTAGATCTTGCGGATTTGGGAGATGATTCATACTGATGTTTTCTATATTCTGAAAAACGTGCTTATGATTTGGCGCTCCGGAAGACTTGCTCTAGAGCTTTGTTGGTCCAGTTGGATTGTTGAAGAATATTTTGTGCATGAAGATTGTTGCGGTTGTTGTGGATGTACCTGAAGGTTTCTTAGAGACGGTAAAATTTCTAGTGAAGTGTGTTGAGTGATTTGTGTGTGATCATCTTGCTAGAGATTCGTGTACTTCAAAGATCATTGGTGTTTTCATTAGGTTTGGCCGACTTGGTGTCTACACGTTACATAAAGATTTTTCATCGAATTAAGGAAGTGTGTAATTGATTGAAGATATTGTTTGGGTCCTAAGTAAATGTGTAATTGGTCCTCTCTCATTCTTATCCACCGTGGGAATGTTGAGTAGCCAACCTAATTTGAATTTGTAAATTGAATAATATTTAGCCGGCCTTGGAGAATTCTTCTAGGGTTGAAGATGGTATAAAAGCAGGTCAATATGTTGCGAATTGAAGGACAAGCAAGTGAAGTGTGCAAACAAGTAGGAAAAGCAGAGTGTGTAAGAGCGAATCAAGGCAGCAGTATTTTGATGTGTTAGATTCCTTAAATCAATGAGTTGATGGTGTCTGCAATCTTCTAATCAAGCTGCGAATGTGTGGAACCTTTTGTGGTGGATCTTTATTTATCTTTCTTTTTTGTAGGTAGTGAGCCTCCTTTTGGATACTGATTCTTATTGTAGGCAGTGATCCTTTGTATCTGGGTAGTGAGCCCTCTGACAGTGATATTTTGTATCTAGTATTGCATTACTACTATATTGTGAGCTAATCCTCACTGTGGTTTTTCCCTCATTGGGTTTTCCAGGTAAATCTGGTGTCTTTGGTGTTTTCTTTTTGTTATTTGCATTTCATGTTTACACTTAATAACAAACTAAGTTAAAGTGGAATTGATTAAGGTCAGAGGTAAAGAAATTTGATACAACCGATTCACCCCCCTCTTAGTTGTCTTGTGCATTTCAACAATTGGTATCAAAGCTTTGGTTCCTTAGTGAAAAAATTAACCGCTTGAGGTAGATCAGATGGCGCACAAGTTGCAAATCCCTATTTTTGATGGAGTTGGTTATAGTGACTGGAAAGAACATATGAGAGGTTATCTGGTTTCTCTTGGTTTGAACACCTGGAAAGTTGTGGAGACAAAGTATGTTGCACCATTCGCTGTTCCTTCCTCTGCAGATGAGATTGCGGCTTATGAGGAGAATTAAAAGGTAAGTTATGTTATCTTCAGTGCTCTATCTAAAACAGAAAATACAAAAGTTATTCCTTTAGGCACTGCTTATGAAATATGGGAAAAATTGAAAGACATTTATGAAGGAAATGATAGAGTAAAATTGTCAAGGAAGCTAACAGCTAAGCGAGAATTTGAGAGCTTGAGAATAGAAGAGGGTGAAGATATTGCAATCTATTATCAGAGAGTTGAACTTGTATCAAATGGGATCAAGAATCAAGGTGGTACCATGTCATATGAAGATATAATTGAGAATACCTTGATGACCCTACTGAAGAATTACAGTGACAAGGTCTCTTTTATTGAAGATTTGTATGATCCAAAGGTATTTACTAAGGAGCACCTATTTGGTATCTTGACTACATTCGAGATGAGAAAATTTGCAAGAGATAAGGAGAAAACTAAAACAGCCTTTAAAGAAATGAAGATAGGAGATGACTCGGATGATGATGATTCAGAAGAGTTGTAAGCAAACTTCACAAGGAAATTTTAGAAAGGTACTGGTAAATACAAAGGTATGTTTCTCTTTAAGTGTTTCGGTTGTGGAAATATTGGTCATTATGCCTCAAGATGTCCTAATAGAGCTACACACAAGAAGAATAAAAATAATAATAATAATCACATAGACAAGAAGGAAAGCAAGCTCAAGAAATTGTATTATGTCAAAGAAGATGCAGGAATTTCTGATGATGAGTCTGATTTTGAGGAGGATAAAGATGAATGTTTATTTCTAGCCCTGGAAAATAAAGTTGTATTTTGTAACCATGGAAAATGTGCAAATGAATTTGATCTAGAGAGCAAGAAGGATGAGATGGAACATACTATGGTAACTTCTTTTCATGCTAGACAGGATGAAGACTTTTGGGTAATTGACAGTGGGTATTCAAATCATATGACTGGAGATAAGAGTAAGTCCACTAAACTTGAAAATTATGATGGAGGAATAGTTATGTTTGGAGATAATTCTAGTGCTAAGATTGTTGGTAAATGAACAATTAGTTTTGATGGAAAACATAGTACTGACGATGTCTATTATGTTAAGGGTTTAAGGCATAATCTTGTAACTGTTGGACAAATGTGTAGCAAAGGATTTAAGCTTGTGTTTCAAGATAACACCTGTGAGATTAGAAAAGGATCTGGAACTGTGGTAGTAGTAAGAAGAAGAACTCATGGAAATATCTATCAGCTTAAGAGTGGTGATGGTCAGTGTTTTGTTTCATAGATTAATGAAAGTTGGTTGTGGAACGGGAGGATGGGACATGTAAATTTCAACAATCTAATGAGGATCGGTTCTAAGGAAGTTGTCAGAGATCTTAGAATCACAAAGCCTTCAAATTCAATTTGCAGAATTTGTCAGTTGGGAAAACAAACAAGAAGCAGTTTTAAAGGAAAGGAACAATCATCTACTGGAATACTGGAATTGATTCATACAGACCTTTGTGGTCCTGCAAGAATGGGAAGCCTTAATGGTGACAGGTATTTTATGCTCTTGATTGATGATTACTCTAGGATGACATGGGTTACTTTTCTTAGAGAGAAAGCTTAGGCTCTTGATAGATTCAAGGTATTCAAGGCAAGAGTAGAGAATGAGGTAAACCTGAGAATCAAATGTTTAAGGTCTGATAGAGGTGGAGAATTCACATCTTGTGAGTTTAATGCATTTTGTGAAGAGCATGGCATAAAGAGAAAGTATTCTGCCCCTAGAACCCCTCAGCAGAATGGAGTTGTGGAAAGGAAGAACCGGACTATTCAAGAGGCTACCAGAACTATGATGAAAGAAGAAAATTTCCATGATGTGTACTGGAAAGAAGCAAACCACACTATTGTTTACATTCTTAACAGAGTTCATATCAAAGGTAACAACACTAAGACTCCTTATGAGTTATGGACTGGTGAGACCCCTACTGTTAAATACTTTAAAGTGTTTGGAAGCAGATGTTACATTAAAAGAGATGATGGGAATCTTGGAAAGTTTGATGCTAGATGTGATGAAGGAATCTTTCTTGGATATTCAAATAACAGCAAGGAATATAGATGATTTAATAAAAGACTAAGGAAAATAGTTGAAAGTGTTAATGTAAAAGTTGATGAAGCTCTGTATAGACCAGTAGAAATAAGTGAAGTTGAACCAGATGATCCTATCTATGGACAAGTGTAAGAAGAAAAAAAGGAAGAGAAAGAACAAAGTGATGAAGAGGATATTTTGGAACCTGCACCTAAGACTCCTAAATATGCACAAAGAAATCATCTGAAGGAACAAATAATTGGAGAAATAAGTGAAAATGTAAAGACAAGAAGCAAAGTGGTTGAAGTAAACTTGTGTTTACTTTCTAATATAGAACCTAAGACTGTGAGTGAAGCGTGCAATGATGAGAGTTGGGTTAGAGCAATGAAAGAGGAATTGCATCAGATAAAGAAGAATGAGACATGGGAACTAGTCCCTGGACCTATAAACAAGAATGTAATTGGTTCAAAATGGGTATTCAGGAATAAGTTGAATGAAGATGGTGAAGTGGTAAGGAATAAAGAAATGCTTGTATGTAAAGGTTATTCACATGTTGAAGGAATAGATTTTGAAGAGACATTTGCACCAGTTGCAAGAATGGAGGCCATTCGGATGTTCTTGGAATTTTTAGCTCATAAAGACTTCAAAGTGTACCAGATGAATGTCAAGTCTGCATTTTTTAATGGAGAATTGGAAGAAGTATATATGGATCAACCGGAAGGATTTCAGTTGTCAAACGAATCGGACATGATCTGCAAGGTTAAAAAGGCTCTATATGGACTTAAACATGATCCCAGAGCTTGGTATGCAAGGTTGGATAGATACTTGACACAACAAGGATTGAGCAAAGGGTTTGCTGACAGCAATCTTTACTTCAAAGTTGAGAAAAACAAAATGTTGATAGTTGTGGTACATGTTGATGACATTATATTTGGTGGAAATGAAGTTTTGTGTAAGAAATTTGCAGAGGATATGCAAAAAGAGTTTGAAATGTCTATGATTGGTGAATTGAATTTCTTCCTTGGACTTCAAGTAAATCAAACTGATAAGGGAATATTCATTTTACAATCTAAGTATGTTAGGGAGTTGTTGAAGAATTTTGGAATGGATGACTCCAAACCGGTCTGTACCCCTATGGTAATGGATGTAAGTTGAGTAAGGATGATGAATCTTCTAAAGTTGATCAGAGCCTGTACAAATCTATGATTGGTGGACTATTGTATCCTATTGCTACTAGACCAGATATAATGCATGTAGTATGTTTAGTTGCAAGATTTAAAGCAAAACCAAGGAAGCACATGTTACAGCTATGAAGAGGATATTCAGATATCTTAAGGGAACTCCAAATTATGGGCTATGGTATCTGAAGGATAATGATTTCACCTTGAATGCCTACACTAATGCAGATTGGGTTGATTGTGTAGATGACCGGAAGAGTACAAGTGGCGGTGCATTCTTCCTTGGAGGAAGATTGGTTTCTTGGTTGAGTAAGAAACATGATTCATTTTATTTATCCACTACAGAAGCTAAGTATATTGCAGTAGCATCCTGCTGTACACAGGTACTTTGGTTGAAGCAAATTGAAGGACATAGGTGTGATGTGTGATGAGCCTATCTCTATCTTTTGTGAAAATACAAGTGCTATAAACATTTCAAAGAATATGGTGATGTATTCTAGGACAAATCACATATCTATTAGGTGTCACTTCTTAAGGGAGAAGGTGTTGCAGAATAAATTTAGACTTGAATATGTACCTACCAAGGAACAAATTGCAAACATATTCACTAAGGCCCTTCCAAAGGATACTTTTGAGTATCTCAGGGGGAAGTTAGGGGTTACTTCCCCTCCTTCCTTCAACTAGGTGCACATGGAGGTGCATCAATCCAGTGGACTCACAGATTCTTTTCTGATTTATACTGATGATTGTGGTCTACTCCTCAAGGGGAGTAGAGAGGTGCATTGTTGCAGTATGAGATGTGGGTGCACTCCTAAGGGGGAGTGATCAGAGTTTTATATGGCAAGTCTTTTCATGCAAAAATTTCCTTTTCCATTGATGTCAAAGGGAGAGATAAATTCATGTGAAAAAGATGAAAAGGGAGAGAGAGTCTTGTAAGGAGAAGAGAGAAGAAGAAGCGGGAGATTGTGTATGTTGTCTTTGATGGTTTTTCACATCATGTGTTGCCATCAATGACAAATAGGGAGATTGTTGTAAGTATGGATGTCTTTTCTGGTGCTGTCATTAATGTTGTTATTGATGTCAACACAGTTCAGCTTGATTGCAAATGGTACTTGTATAGTTGAAATATTGTAGAAGTGTTTAGAGTATATGGAGCTATATTTATTAAGTTGTAGTTATGTTTTTGCCAAGTGTTTTTGAGAAATTTTAAAAAATAATGAAGGTAGTGTTGAGTGTGTGTTTTGTGTGTGCTCTGGTATTGTGCTCTGCATTTCTTGTGTTGATCCTATGCTTGTGTGGATCTGCGGTATTGTTCATGAGCTTCAATAGATAATATATCCTAATTTTTAGCTTTTGGAACGATGGAGAGTGGAAGATATGTTTACCGTTATGTGAATTGGTTTGACAGAACTATTTGTTTGAGGACTGGGAGAAATATTTTGGCTCCACAATCTTCTAGTGGTTTATTTCAGATCTTGCAAATCTAGGAGATGATTCATACTAATGTTTTCTATGTTATGACAAATGTGGTTGTGATTTGGCGCTCCGGAAGACTTGTTCCAGAGCTCCTGTGTGTTGTTGGTTGGTTTGGTTCGAATGTTGAAGAATATTTTGTGCATGAAGATTATTGCAGTTGCTACGGATGTACTTGAAGTTTTCTTAGAGATGAAAAAATGTTTGGTGAAGCGTGTTGAGTGATCCATGTGTGATCATCTTGCTAGAGATGCATGTACTTCCAATATCATTGATGTTTTCATTAGGTTTGGTCGACCTGGTGTCTACACATTACATAAAGATTTCGCATCGAATTAAGGAAGCGTGTGATTGATCCAATATGTTGTTTGGGTCCTAGTTAAATGTGTAATTGGTCCTCTCTCATTCTTATCCACCGCAGGAATGTTGAGTAGCCGACCTAATTTGAATTTGTAAATTGAAGAATGTTTAACCGACCTTGGAGAATGCTTCTAGGGTTGAAGATGGTATAAAATTAATTCAAGATGTTGTGAATTGAAGGACAAGCAAGTGAAGTGTGCAAACAAGTGTGAAAAGAAGAGTGTGTAAGAGCGAACCAAGGAAGCAGTACTTTGATGTGTTAGATTCCTGAAAGCAATGAGCCGATGGTGTCTACAATCTTCTGATCAAGATGTGAATGTGTGGAACCTTTTGTGGTGGATCTTTATTTATCTTTCTTTTTTGTAGGCAGTGAGCCTCCTTCTAGACAGTGAGTCCTATTGTAGGCAGTGAGCCTTTGTATCTGGGCAGTGAACCCTTTGGTAGTGAGCCTTTGTATCCGGTATTGCATTATTACTATATTGTGAGCTAATCCTCACTGTGGTTTTTCCCTCATTGAGTTTTCCACGTAAATTTTTTGTCTCTGGTGTTTGCTTTATGTTATCTGTATTTCATGTTTACACTTAACAAACTGAGTTAAAGTGGAATTAATTAAGGTTAGAAGTAAGGAAATTTGATACAACTGATTCATCCCCCCCTCTCAGTTGTCTTGTGCATTTCAACAGTGGGTTCCTAATCTATCTTAGCCACCTAACCCTCCTCTAATCGTCCATTAATTATCCTAGTCTAACCCATGTTCAACCTTCCATTATAATCTTCCCACATCCCCAAAAAGAAATTTTAATTCCTCTTCCCTTTCTCCAAGGAATATAAAATTCTTTTTTATTAACCCCATGTCTTAAAAGAATTTTTAATTCCTTTTATCACTCCCATGCATATTAAAAAGGAATTTTTAATTCTTTTGGTCAACTCTTCATCTCAACCCTTGATCTTCCTCTCCCTTTCAATCTCCACCATCCATTTCCATCTCCCTTGCTAAATGACTAACACTTAACCATTTTTGCACTCTCAACCACATTCATTCAAGCCTTCTACTCACACATTACCATCTAGCATCCATAGCCAAATCCATCATCCTTGCACCCAAATGAAGCAAAATCAAGTCGTTATACTGTCAAAATCGATCTAGGAGCACACATATCAAGCCATCCAAACAAGGAAAACAACTCCATCAAGCTCAAACAAGGTAAAAAAAAAAAAAAATTAATTTTGAGTTTCATCTTTAACCCAATCTTAAGTGTTGTCTTTAGTTTTTATCTCTTGCTTGAGTTTATTTCTTGCATTTTAGATGGGGTAAAAACACCACACATTTTTGCCACGCTCAGTGGATCCCATGTCATGGGTCTACTTTCATTTTTTTTTGTTTAAGGGTGAAGCCACAATAGTGGTTTACAATTCAGGTGAGGAAGGAAAACTCACAAAAAATTACCCAAAGGCAAAAAATGTGATTTTGGGGGTTCGTATGAACCTACTGGTTCAACCGAACCTCTTTGAATCTTGGCAAAAAAAAAATTGCATTGGAAAGGATTTGAGTGAACCTCTTTGAAGTGGTTCGCTCAACCCCTTTATCCCTCCCCCCTTGAGACACAAGAAAAACTAAATTTTGGCACTTCAGAGCTCAGGTTGAGGATGACAATGGAGGAATCTTCACAAACCCAACTGGAATCAGGTAGTCCTCAGAACGAGCTATCCAACGAATATAATTTTAATATGTTTTGGTTTTATTATGTATTTATTTTTTTAGTTTTATTAAACATAGGTTTTTCATCGAAAATGAAGGTCTTTGTTCTGCACATGTGGAAAAATAGCAGATTATCAAAAAAAAATAAAAAATATGAGTGCACCAGATATTGAAGTCCTTGATCCAACAAAAAAAAAATTGAATTTTGATATATACAAAAAAAGTTATGTGTTATACGGTCGCACTATGTCTGAATTATAATTGGTTTGACTGCGAAACTTGATTAAAGAAAAAATATTCAACAAAAAACTATCTAACCAAGTGGAAGCACTAGATATTGGAGTTACAAATCTAAATTTGAAAGAATTAGAATTTTATCCTTCATGGAAAAAAATTTATGCGTTATACGGTGTGAAACACTTTTTAAAAATGTTGTTTTCTGAAAAAAACCAATTTTCGTGGGAGATGGAAAAAGAAGTGCAATCTGATTCCAAAAAATTTGAAAAAAAATATTTTTAGAATCTACAGACAAAATGTGACGAGACTCTAGTTTGCATTATCTTCAAATTCCTCACGGTTTAGCCACAAAGGTGCCCGAATGTGAAGATTTAGTTAATAATAATAATTTCAGTATCCAGTTTGGCCAAAAAATTTAAACCGCTATTATGGGATCACCCTTAAGATATTGTAGGTTCAGAATTTAGACGCGAAGGCGAATCTACCCCTACTGGGCGAGTCTACCTAACACAGGGGCGGCCCCATAGTAAACACAGGTGAACGCGCTCCCGCCCTTCCTGAGAAAAGGAAAATTTGTGTCCAGTGATTGAGACCAATAATTTTAGAGTTAAATTTTCTACACAAATGGTCGAACCTACTTATCTGATGGGTTATTCTGCTCCCACCTCTTCCCAGATAGGTGAATTTGCTCCCCAACGGCCGAATCTACTCCTACCTCTTTCTAGATAGGCAAATTTGCAGACGAGTGAACTTGATATCTGAACAGGCGAGTGCACAACCTATAGAGGTGATCCTACTTCTACTTAGAAGGGCAAACCTGCAACCTAAAAGGGAGAATCTATGACATACAGCAGAAAATTTGCATGATTCACAAAAGGTATAAAAATCGCAATTTTCAAAAAAAAAATCATAATGCTTTATACTTTCCTTTTCAAAAAAAAATCTTCGGGGGCTTCGCCCCTGGACCCCTTCCGTAGGGGATCAGACTGTCTCCCCACACCCCCCTTTTCGTTGGGTTGGTTGTTCCACCCCCCCGAGCTAACAATCATCTATTTTTCATCAATTTTTTTGCATCTAATCATCTTTTTGTGCAACTTTTCCTCACTAGTCCAAGATCGGAGGTCAAACTACTGACTCATGTGTTGCAGGACAAGCGGTCGAAGCCCCTTTAGTTAGACTTGCATACTAGCTAGGCACACATAGATTTAATTAAAGGGTCAATAATCTTGTTTGTTGTGTTTTGGAGCGAGTTGTTGATGTATTCTCTCCCCTTGCACCATACGATGATCCTAGGTGATAAGAAATCACAACTCGTTGTAGTCCAATTGAGTCTACCTAGGAGTAGTAGTACGCGTATGCTCTCCCCTTGCGCTACATGCGAGCCTAGAGACCAATAGAAAAATCTAGTATTTCCTTCCCTTTAGTGAGACTTGCTTGGGATTTCATCACTCGGGGGACGATCTTAACAACATGTTATCGGTGGGGTATATAAAAGGGGAGATCCAAAGTTGTACCCCAATCTAATCACGTTGTGTCTAGCAAAGTATTGAAGCTAGGGTGATACCTAGATAAGATGTGTAGGGTTGGTTCGAGTTTCCAGTACCTTTTTGGAGGTCTCGATCCATGCTTGTGGCGAGCTGGTGTTCACGGTTGTGTCTCACGTACCCTCCTGGTGTATCGAGGATGCCCTAGAGAGTCTATATAGCCTAGATAGAGACCCGTGTTCAGTCGCAGCTTGGTGTAGTGCAGGGAATGTGGATCGTACCTTGAAGTTACTCATCACGTACTCCCTTAGGTTGAGATAGAAATCCTCGTGGTAAACTACGATAGTACTCAAGGAGAGAGAGAAGGTCAGCCCATGGCATTTGTTGACAACCATGTGCCATTGGATCTCTAGCTATTCACCTTCGCAAGAGAGGGTTCTTCCACCTGATTTCACGGAGTATTAACCTTGGGGTGTCCCCTCAAGGTGATGGGCCTCCATCAAGTTAACAAACCTTTACTACTAATTTTAGATGTGTGTTCTCTAGCGTGTCTTCTTGTGATATACCAATTCTTGTCGTCTATTTGAGTCAGTCCCACCGTATTGCTTTTTGTTTGATGTGTTTTTAGTCCTTTACCATAGTCTGCCCCTTCCCTCAATGGCAAGTTTTTCTTCACACAAGGAAAACTTGCCTTGTGGATAGGCGATCCTGCCCTCACAAGGGCGAATCTATGTCATAGTCTAGTCAGGTCATCCGATAGGTGAACTCGTCTTCTTCAAGGGTGAATATGTGTCATAGTCTAGTTAGGTCATCTAATAGGTGAACTCATCTCCTTCAAGGGTGAATTTGCTTGTGGGTCTCTTAGATAGGCGACCTTGTATCCACCTGTTTCTTGAATAGGTGATCTTGTCATCCTCATAGGCGATTCCATGTCAGCCTCTCCTAGTCCTCCATCCATGCACCTTGTAGAATAGGCAAACCTGTTGTCCATAGGGGAAATCCCACTTTGAGTCTGTACCATTCATATCCATCATATACCTAGATAGGTGATTCTATCCCCTATATAGGTGATTGTGTCATCTTGTGTTCGTACTGAGTCTTTCCTTAATAGGTGATTTTGTTCCTTTCTTGGGTGATCCTGCACACCTCTCCATACAATCAGTCTGCATAGGTGATCATGTCTTTACCAATAGGTGATCTTGATACCTATAGGGGCAATTCTGTGATATCCATAGATAGGCGAATCTACGATCTAGAGAGGTGAATGTGGTATACACAGAGGTAGATCCGCTTCCCATACAAAATCCAAAGATTCAATCCTCTGTGTCACAATTATCCTATATCTTCCTCAGTCTGAAATTGTAGTCCAATCATTTTTCCTCTGCATATCCATCTCCAAACGATCACTTTAATCTCATCAACCCTCATCAATCTATCCAAACATCATCCCCTTTGAGCAAGGAGTCAGCTAAACCTATCCTTCATCCATTCAACAATTATCCTCATCATTTTAGTCGCATCCTTGAACTTAGGATTTGATCACACCATATCTTCCAATCATCCTAATCTGAACTTAAATCCCATCCTAATATGAGCTTAAGTCCCATCCTAATATGATTTTCAATCCAATCCTAATTTGACCTTCAATCCAATCATCCTAATCTGAGTTTTAATCCAATCATCCTGATCTGAGCTTAAATCCAATCCTAATCTGAGCTTGAATCCCTTCCTAATTTGAGCTTAAATTGAATCTCAATTTGAGCTTAGTTCACATCCCACTTTGAGTCTTCTGATATCGAAATAAATATTAATACCCATTTTTCCATGTTCTTCTAATCCATTCTATTTATCTTTCAATCATCTCTTATTTTCTTCTAATCATTTATTCCCATCTTTTCAATTCATATCCATCCAACCCAACATCATGAATCCTTATCCTCCTCCCACACAACCAATAATAGTAGTCAAGGGGAATCCCAATTATGTTGATGATGATAATGAAAGTCTTGTTGATCAAGATGAGTATGATATAGATCCCCTTGATGCTATTATTACTAGCAAGCTTTCCCCAACCATCTTCCAAAATCCAGTCACTCCTCCAAGCTATCCTATCACACCTTCATCCACCTCCGCTAGCAATCCTTATGCTACTATTGACAAGGGATATCCATTATCTTCCCCATCCACATATCCATCCTACCCTTCATCCACATCTCTCTTATCTATCCCCCACATATCCCTCTCATTTCATGTCCACAGCTCCATCTTCTCCCCTATCCATATCTCAACCTCCCTCTTTGCACAACAACCCTATCATTTTCACCCCTAGTCCAAATCCTCCACCTCATTATCGTCCAATGCATGATCCTAATCCTCCATCCACATGGAATCCTATCCTAATCCACTATCCCAATCTTCCCACCTTAATCCACCATCCAAAACTTTCTACCTTAATTTCTCATCCACTTTCTCCAACATCAATCCTCCTCCATCTACATATTTCTATACTAATCCACCATCCATGTCCTCCTATCCTAATCCACCATCCATATCCTCCTATGTCACCCCATCTTCCACTCCATCATATCCTAATCCCCCCTCCAATCCATCATACCTTTATCCTCCATCTAATCCCAATCCATCATCTCATTGTTCTCCAAACCTAATCCATAATCCTAACCCTCCACTCCATGATCCTAATCCACCATCCATATTATCCTATGTCACTCCATCTTCCACTCCATCATATCCTAATCCTCCCTCCAATCCATCCTACATTAATCCTCCATCTAATCTTGATCCCCTCACCAATCCTAATCCACCACCTATTCTTAGTCCTCCATCCAATTCCATCCACCTATCTAATCCTAATCCACCAATATGTACTCCTAGCCCTCCACCCATTCATAATCCTTCATCTATTCCCATCAACCAAACTAAGCCTAAAATACACAAGTATCTCCTTTCAGAGGTCATCCAAGGACTCATGACAAAGAATACATCCCTAAATCCACATCTAGATGTCATAGAGCCATCCCATCCCACTCCATCATGCATTGGCATTAGTGATGAGACCCTTCTTCATCCCACACCTATCATTCACTTCCCACTCCTAACATTGCCCAAACCACCAAACTCATCAAAGACACCCAAATCCAATCCACTTCTACTCCTAGTATTACCAAAATCCACTCCCATGAACTTCATGAACCTTCCATCCTTCCATCTCCCCTATTTGAGGAGTCCATTCAACACTCCTCCATCATCGTTCCACCCACACAAGAAGAGTCATGCGAAGACCTTGATCCAAAGCATACCAACATATTCCCTCCTCCACATCAAGATCCTACCATCTCATCCACTCCATCTCAAGATCATAGCCCCTCATCCACTCCATCCCATGATCCCTCTTATGATTCCTTATCATCTCCTCCTCCAAATGAGGACCCTATCATTTCATCCATGCCCTCCCATGATCCTTCTCAAGACCCCTTATCACTCACCCCTCCAAATCATGATCATACCATCCCAACTACTCCATCTCATGATCCTTTATCATCCTCCATCCAAGCTATCCCAACACCACTTTTATATCTCCTTGGTACTCTTACATTCATCCATGGAGGTTTTCTTGTAGAAGAAGAACAAAGCACATACACCACCACCCTTGCTCCTCCACTTAATAATGGAGTCGCATCATGCTTCCAAAATAATAAGCATCCTACCATAAGTCAAATGCTCAAGACCATAAACTATCATGGAAAAGGTTTAGGCCTTCATGAGCAAGGTATTTTAGAGCCCATCCATGTCAAATAAAATCCACATGCACAAGGTCTTGGATATATATCTCAAGACTTACAATCCAAAAATGTTGTTACAACCTTTGTACATCCTCAATGAGCCTCTTCTAGAAGAATAATAGGCTTTACCCATCACTCTACTAAACCATTTGTAACCATCCCCCCTCCTCCATCATATCACCTCAAAACAACCATCCATATTCCTCCTTCGTTCTCTAAATCCATTTTGGGTACTTATGTCCCTCCATCCATCGTCACCCATCCTTCATCTACTACGTCTATTTTGGGTCCCTATGTCCCTCCATCCACCATCACACATCCTCCATATACTAAGTCCATTTTAGGACCGTATATCCATCAATCACCTATCCATATCACCCATCATAAAAATTCCACTCTCATATTCCCTAATCAGGATCAACAAAGGCACATACCTACACATCCTCCATCCACACATAATCTCCAACATCATACCTCTACCCTTCCATTCATGTTTCCTCCATCTTATCCATCTCCTCCCACCCATCCCATTGCTATTAAAAGTAATTTGGATGCCAAAGTAAAAATTCATAAGTCCAAACATCCACATGAAACTAAATCTCCCCATGTACCCTTAAAAGGACATGTTGAAGAAAAGAAAAATCCCATCCAAAAGTGCAATCAATCACAAAGACTACACAAGCCTATTAAATCAAAAATCAAAACCATGTGGATCCCCAAGAAAAAAGATGTAATACCTTCATATGAAATAGCCATAACAAAATCCAAAGTTGCTAATCCAAAAGCTAATCTTACACATCCTCCATCTCCTAAATCTATTTTGGGTCCCTATGTCCCGAAATTCATTATCCCCACTCCTCCATCATCCCAACATTTTCCATCCCTTAATCTTCCTATCATTTCACAACCCCCACCATATGTGCCAATGTTGGCCTTGAAAACATTCCCCCATCACACATCCACCCCGTCATTCCATCCATGCACTTTCCAACATCCCATCCATTATCCCACATATCTCCCCCATCAAATCCCTTTAATCCATTCTCTTGCATAATCTATCCATCCTAATAAGGTTGTACCAACATCCAATAGTCACTTCACACATGGTCTCTTATTACTGCATCTAGAACTTGATGTTTGAGTCCATCTATCCCCTTATTACATATCTTCCAAATCCATTTATCCACATCCTTATTATCATCTGTCTCCATCCACCCACTTTCCAAAAATTCTAAAAAATAAATAAAAAATGTCAAAAAAAAAGTGTCCAATGGTGAAAACTTGGCAAACAAGTGCCTTGGATAAGTACCATGATGAAAACCTAGCAAACAAGCGTCATGTGTAAATCCCCCATCCAGTTTACTTCCACACTTGGGGGAAAATTTATCCCCTTCCTCCATCTCCTACATCCAACCTGTGCACCTATCCTACCTATCATATCCCATTTATCCTAATCCTTTCATCCTCCTTGTGATCTATACATGCTTTGGACCCCTCTTGGCATACATTCCCCTCATCCATACACTATAATATTCTTTATCCTCCCCATCTACCTTTATTATCCATGCATCCAATCCGCACCCCTCTACCTTCTTTATCCACCCATCATGCTAACATTCATCTCCCTTCCTTATCCATATATCCTATCCATATCCATGTCACTCCCTTATTCACCCATCCTGCTATCTGCCATCCCTCTTGCCTTATCACACATGAAATATCTAGAGTAGGGTATCTCCATTGTGACAATCCTTGGAGAAAACATTCATCCATCTGAGAAATCCCTTCCATCTCCCCCATCCTTATCTTCCCATCCATCTATCCACTAATACTTTTCCATCTTCCCACCCTTATCTTCCCATCCATCCATCCTATCATTCTACCATATCCACATTCTTATCTCTTGATCCTCCATCCATGTAATCCCACTACCATCTCATCCTCCTATCCATCATCCCTTGTCATTGGTATCTGGCTATAGGCTACCTCCATGCAACCCAATGTCATCTATCTCACTGTCATCACTCCCACCTCTTTCACACATCTTTCTAATCTCCTATCACTTTTTATCACTCATCTATCCATCATGCCATCCTCCCAATTCATCTTTTCATGATTTGGATAACTATACCATCTCTTAGCTTCCCATAATCCACATCTTGCATATATCGTTTGTGTTGTCCACAAGGTTAGTGTTGTGTCATCATATCGGCTCCATCATTGTATCTACTTATCATGGTCATCTCATCATCCCTTATCCATTGTCATTTGTGTGTCTAGTCCTGAATTTTGTGTTAGTCCTCATCATCCATCTGAGTCACCATTGTCCTCTCTCCACTTTATCCATGGTTTGTCGTCAGTCTTTTATCGAACTATGAGGTCTATGTGCTTTCGCATAAGCAAGACCATCAATTGATGAGCCCTCAAGACCCTAGGTCTATCCTTAGGGTGTGTCTTGGTTATGTGTCATGTCGTCAAGTATGTCCCTCTCCAGTTGGTTCCTAACAACGAATCCACTAGCTTCATGAGGTTCAATCCATTTTGAGTATCCTGAGTCATGTCGATCGAGCAATCTACCCCCATCCATCTTCGGTCTTAGTAGGATGTATCCTTCCTCAAATCAGACTGCATCCATCCCATCTACCCATGGGCCCTATGGCAAAGAATATTTGAAATTTATTGTGAACTTTTGGTGCTCTTGCATTTTGTTTATCTGTTGTGCTTCCTATCATACGTACTCAGGGTCGCCGTGATTTATCATATCATGGTGTGCTTTGATTGGTAGACATAGGGGAATCTCTTGGTATTCTATGTGATTTTGTTTTCTTGGTTGTCCTACGTAGTACCCACCAAGATCCTTTTTGGTCTTGTGTTATGCTAGGACATCCTTTGTGTTTGTGGTTTTCCAACATTGGCCCAACCAAAGCCTCGGTGACTTCGGGATGTTGGACTAACCTTTTGTTTGTTTTGTCAGTCCTATGCATGTGATACAATGTCACCTTGGTTCCTTATACCCTGGTGCATAGTATCTCATGCTATATCAAATTAAGTGCTCATTACATGGTAGCATAATGCATAAGAATTAACTTGCTTGATTTGGTTACTACCCTTTCATCTCCCCATCTCCCATCCTCTCATCTATCAAAATCCCCCCATCCATTTACCCTAAATCTTTTTAATCCATTCACCCTTCATCATTGTCCCTCATCTATCTATCATATCTATTTTCATCCCTCCACTTCCTCAATCTTCATCATCTCATCATCTCTTCAATCTTCTTAGGATAATATAGATTTGTTATTCTAAGCATCTTTTCATCCATCCTCATCATATCATCATCTCTTCAATCTTCTTAGGATAATATAGATATTTTATTCTAAGCATCTTTTCACCCATCCTCATCATCTCATCATCTCTTCAATCTTCTTAGGATAATATAGATTTGTTATTCTAAACATCTTTTCATCCATCCCCATCATATCATCATCTCTTCAATCTTCTTAGGATAATATAGATTTGGTATTCTAAGCATCTTTTATCCATCCCCATCATATCATCATCTCTTCAGTCTTCTTAGGATAATATAGATTTTTTATTATAAGCAGCTTTTCATCCATCCCCATCATATCATCATCCCTTCAATCTGCTTAGGATAATATAGATTTGCTATTCTAAGGATCTTTTCATCCATCTTCATCATATCATCATCCTTTCAATCTTCTTAAGATAATATAGATTTGTTATTCTAAGCATCTTTTCATCCATCCTCCTCGTCATATCATCCCTTCAATCTTCTTAGGATAATATAGATTTGTTATTCTAAGCATTTTTTCATCCATCCTCATCATGTCATCATCTCTTCAATATGTTTAGAATCATATAGATTTATTATTCTAAGCATCTTTTCCTCCATCGTCATCATTTATTTCAACAATCTCACATCTCAATCTAATCCTAATACATTTAATCTAGCACAAAGCATCTAATCGCATCCTTGGTCTTGTTCCTAGCCTTGTTAGAAGCCTTGATCCAATCATCATCATCATTGAGATGTATCCTTCCCTATCTTTGTGTTGTTTTGAGATGTATCCTTCCCTCATCAACAATGTACACTCATCGTCATCATTGGGATGTATCCTTCCCACCCTTTTTGTGTTGTTTTGGGATGTATCATTCCCTCATCAACAACACTCCCATCATCATCATCGGGATGTATCTTTCCCTATCCTTGTGTTGTTTTGGGATGTATCCTTTCCTCATCAACAACACTCTCATCGTCATCGTCAGGATGTATCCTTCCCTATCTTTTTGTGTTGTTTTGGGATGTATCATTCCCTCATCAACAACACTCTCATCATCATCATCGGGATGCATCCTTCCATATCCTTGTGTTGTTCGGGGATATATCATTTCCTCATCAACAACACTCCATCCACCATCAATCAATGATGGCTTGTAGCTTTACCAGATCAACATCACCTTTGTCCTTAAATCCATCTGTGCTTGATGTTATATCTTCATCTTACAGTCCTCTCTTCTCTCCATCATCTTCCCCATCCACCCTTGCATCATTTCATCCATTTTGAACCCGCATGTCTTCTCGAGGGGGCATCCTCAATCCCTAATCTTCATCTTCACGCCCATCATTTTTCTTCATAATCACTCTTTTGAATGAGTAGGGCATCTTCCCTAATCTAACCATTATTTCAAGTGTTATGTTTTAATCTTCTTTGAAATGATGCTACTTCATGACACCATCTCAAAGAGGGGCAAATGTAGACACTAAAAATTGACCACTTTTGTTTGGTCATTTTACCCTCAATTTAACCAATTTCATGTTCTCTATATTAGTTAAATAATACCCTACTATTTAATTAATATTCATTATCACCCTTTGACTTATCCCATTTCTTCTATCATCTTCAAATCTTAGCCTAAAGTAAATAATTACATTTAATTATTTATTCCCATCACTTATCCCTTTCCTTCAAAAAATTAAATAAATAATCTATTTATTTAAATCTCCTCATGTCAAATCCTCTATAAAATGCAAGTGGGTTCCTAGTCTCTCTTAGCCACCTAACCCTCCTCTAGTCATCCATTAATTCTCTGAGTCTAACCCATAGTCAATCCCCAATGGAATTTTTAATTCCGTTATAATCTTCCCACATCCCCAAATGGAATTTTAAATTCCATATTATTTGCCCAAGGTACTTGGAGGAAATTTTAATTCCTCTTCCCTTTTTCCAAGGAATAAAAAATTCCTTTTTATTCACCCCATATTCTAGAGGAATTTTTAATTCCTTTAATCACTCCACTGCACATTAAAAACTCAACTCTTGATCTTCCTCCACCTTTCAATCTCCACCATCCATTTCCATCTACCTTGCTAAATGACTAACACTTAGCCATTTTTGCACTCTTGACCACATTCATTCAAGCTTTCTACTCACACACTACCATTTTGCATCCATAACCAAATCCATCATCCTAGCACCCAAATCAAGCAAAATCAAGCTGTTGTGTTGTCGAAATCGATCTAGGAGCACACATATCAAGCAATCAAAACAAGGCAAACAACTCCATCAAGCTCAAACAAGGTTAAAAAAAAATGATTTTATTTTCATTTTTAAGTTTGAATTTCATCTTTAACCCAATTTTGAGTGTTGTCATTGGTTTTTATCTCTTGCTTGAATTTATTTCTTGCATTTTAGATGGGATAAAAACACAATATGTCTAAATATATTAAAGTTTCCTCGTATAAATAAGGTGAAATAAGATTCATTTCATGTTTGTAAGTATTATTATAACCCTAACTATGAATAAAATTCCCTTCTCAATTTAATTAACCACTAAATAATTAAGAAAGCTTCTACAAAATTACTCTATTTTCACAATTTTAAGATTTAAAACTTAAAAATATTAAATTAGAATGTACGTGTTTATAATACTTAAACTATAGAAAATAATGTAAAGAACTAGAACTTAATTCAAAAAAAAACTAACCTTTTCTATATATTCCTAACCCCAAAAGAGAATGGTAGGAGTTTTAGAACTCATTTACTCTCGTTTTTCTCCTTTCCTCCTCCCCCTCTTTTCTTCTCCATTTTTCTCCCCAATTTACAAATTTTGGATATATGCTTTTTAATAAAATTTCAATCCCTCCAAATTTTTTATTAATAAATGTCACAACATATATTGATGCAAAACTTGTTTAGTTTTCCTTCAACCATATTTCAACATCTTTAATATTTGGTCTAATTTCTATATGCATATTTACAAAATCTTGTCTTTAAATTTATTAACTCTACTTAATCTTTTATTAATATTTTTTGTGTTTATCTCTAAAAATAAACATATGTAGTTATTCTTTCACCCAACTCTTCACAAATTTTCTAACATTTCTATTATGAAACTTCACGACTTTTAGCCAATTTATTTGTGAAAATAATTCTATATATAAATTTATAATTAACATCCAAACATGATTTATATACATCTCCATCCCTTAATAGAACCCAATTCTTTTCTAACACATATCTACTAAAAAAAAAAATACTCAATTTCCAAACAAAATTAATTAATTATCTCTAACTCCAAATTCAATATATAGATGTTCTTTAAGATTAAAATAACATTATTAATTAATTACATTTTTCTAACCTACATGGTATTTAAAATAAGGGGCATACAAAATTTAAAGACTAAAGTTGTTTACAAACACTTTTGAAGAATATATTGAATTGTAAGGATCATGTTTTTGTAGTCAAATTCTACTAGACCAACTTTATAACTTTTAAGTGAAAGATTAAAAACAAACAAGCATTTAATAGTATCTAGGACTATATCCTCCATAATTTGTGTTTGGGACACACCTATAAATAATAGGGGCCCTACCAAACACAAACCTAATAGACAAACGAAGAATATATTGAATTGTAAGGATCATATTTTTGTAGTCAAATTCTACTAGACCAACTTTATAACTTTAAGTGAGATTAAAAACAAACAAGCATTTAATAGTATCTAGGACTATATCCTCCATAATTTGTGTTTGGGACACCCCTGTAAATAATAGGGGCCCTACCAAACACAAACCTAATAGACAAACAAAGAATATATTGAATTGTAAGGATCATATTTTTGTAGTCAAATTCTACTAGACCAACTTTATAACTTTAAGTGAGATTAAAAACAAACAAGCATTTAATAGTATTTAGGACTATATCCTCCATAATTTGTGTTTGGGACACACCTATAAATAATAGAGGCCCTACCAAAACACAAACCTAATAGACAAGCGAAGAATATATTGAATTGTAAGGATCATGTTTTTGTAGTCAAATTCTACTAGACCAACTTTATAACTTTAAGTGAGATTAAAAACAAACAAGCATTTAATAGTATCTAAGACTATATCCTCCATAATTTGTGTTTAGGACACGCCTATAAATAATAAGGATCTTACCAAACACAAACCTAACAGAAAAAAAAAAGGACACTAATGCAATTTTCACAATTACAAGATTTATAAAATAAATTTTATGCAGTGATGTATATTTAAATAAAAAAGCATTATTAAAATCCCAAACTAAATTTACTCACATATTATTTTTCTAATACCTATATTAGTTTTCTAAATTAGCCCCCAATACAGCTATTGCAGTACAAAAACAACGCATAATCTTGACCCCTAGGCTGGTGGCAAATTACAAAATAAAACACACGGTACTCCCAGAAACACGCAAGCTTTGGATGGTACGTGGATTTTAGTTTTACTAAATTTGTCTTCCACACTCTTCCATCGACCAACTGGAGATAAGCACTCGGCATTATGTTATGTCCAGTGAAAACTAAGACCATATTAATTTCGATCTGGTGACGACATGACAAGACAGAAATAAGGTCATCCTGTATACAGTACTCAGTTTGAATGGAGGGGAAGAGTAGGGGGCCTAGTGACAGCTGTAATAATATCGGCATACGTAACCACTCCCACCAAATTCTCGTATTCGCCGTCTTGTGTCTTTTCCGTTACCCAAACGTGAGTGGCGCGGTGAGCGAGCATCTGCACCATCACCGCCGCCAGGGAATTCGAAGGCCTACAAGTGAGCGGCGCGCTTCGACCTCTGTACGGCCTAGGGCTTGAGCTCCTTTCCAACGCCCCCGCCCCACTGTCGAAATACAAGTTCACGAAGTCCAGAGACCTGGTCGAAAACTTCCTGGCGGGTCCCTTGGCCTTCTCCTTGGTCATAATGGAGCCGGACCCACCATCATCTTCCTTCACCGTTGACAAGGGATTGGGTTTCCAGCGGCCTCCATCAGAGGCACGGATGCTGGTTCCGCCGCTCGCGGGTTTCAAAGATGAGGATGTGTTCAATTTATTGTATGACTGCTCGTTGGAGAGTTTGATTAGGGTGTCCCCACTCCTGCAGGCACTGAGGGGTACGATGTCCTCCACCCCCATCACGAATTCCCCTGCAGTGAGGTTAGCAAGAGCCCAGGCGGCAGACAGATGATCCGTCTTCCAAAGCTTGAAGGCCGAGATGTCCCCGATAATGCGAACCCCTCCTTGGTCGTCGTTGCTCTCGACTACGGCAATGGCCAGAGGATCGTTGCCAAGGACTTTCACCGCCTCTCTGGCGGGCGCCCGGCTGTCGAGGGCGAAGGGGTGTAGGGTTATTGCTCCCAAAGACTGGATTGATGTAAGGGGAAGAGGCGCAAGAGCTCCCAGGCAGCCGATGAGAAACCTTATCACGTCTTCCCTAGACAGGCAGCACCACTTCTCCTCCGCGCTCTCCTCGGCCTCCATCGACGGGTTCAGCCATTTGCCGTTGTACAGAACGGAGAAACGCTTGCTCATGCCCTTCCACCCGACGGTCCGCCGCACCAGCAGCCGCCGAACCCCCTGCTTCATCATCTCCAGCGCGTCTGCCAATCTTCGTTTCAGAAACAATCGTTAAACAATGAATTTCATTAATGACTCCAAATTGAAAGATAAAGGATTGGTATGTAATGCTTTTATGAAGATTCAGAAGAGGCGTCTTTGAAAGGCATCTTGAAGGAAATTTAAATTGCACGATGTTCAAACCCTAAAGCATCTAGAAAAAAAAAGCTTGCGCCTGTGGTTAAACTTTGAATCCTCACAGATCGATTAATGGCGTTCGAGCATTTAAGAGGAAAGAAGCGTTTTAGGAATGATTTGATTCTCAAGTCTGGGTTAATTATTTACCTGGTTCCAGGGGCGACCAGTTTGAGAAGCTGATTGTTGGGAAGAACAATCTGCGAGACGGGGACATTCAAAGCGGCGTCAGGGTCCGTCAAACCCCACTCTGTCGAAAGATGCGCTACGATATCCAGGGCGTTCAAAATGCCAACGAATCTTTCCTGTCTTAAATCTGATGACTCAGGGCTGCTGCTTTTCTCCGGCGGGCGCTGCTTCCAAACCGGTATCCCGCATTCCGTGCAATCGCGTATAGTAACAATGGCCTCTGCTACGCTCGCGCTCTCGGGAAACTCCACTAACTCCGGCTTCCCTACCGTCAGGTCTCCGACAACATGATAGAAAAGCACTGCTGCCATCAATCAATCGATCGGCAACCTCTGCTAAATCTCCCTTTCTAACAACTGCAATGAATAGCTTCGAACTGTTATAAAAGCGAATGGAGAAATATGATTAGAAGATTAGCGTAGGAAGACATAGATCTGTCCATGGACGACGCGGAGAATCGAAACTGCGACCTCAAAGCAAACGCTGATTTCCTATAAAGATATCGACCTGCAAGAATGGAACTCATCGCGAAAGAAATCCCATGTGCTGATACAGGTTGGTCGTTCCCAACGCCCTCTTCGCCCTTAGCGGAAGAAGCATTACCCTCGCTACTAACCCGGCATGTATAAATAGGGTTAAAATTAAACACGAAATGAATGGGATCTAGGAAACTCTAGAGATTGTCTGATCTGTCATATGCCAGAGAACCAAGAAACGGCGGCCGCGTAAAAAATTACTGGTCAAGGAAGGACCCCACACCAACCCTAACAAGGACCGAAAAGACGGATCGGTCTCGAATGATTTGAATTAAATATGGATTTTTAGGATTGCTAATCCCGAATTTGCAGGGTTTATTCAAGAGGGAGGGCGCTCATATTCTCGTGGAGCGGGTGGCCGTTGCAAGCTACAAGTTACAATTATTTTCAGGAACAGTTTAAGAAAGAGAATTCTAGTTATAGATGTTTCCAATTAGAGTGCCGTTTGGAGTTCTTCATGAAAACGGACTGTTACCGCTCGATCCATGTAGGCCGTTGATATTCTTGTGGGGCGGTTGTAAAAAGATTTGTAATTTGAATGTTAATGATGAATATTGTTATATTTTTATATTAATAAAATAAAATATACTATCTTATATCTAAAGAAAGTTCAAGGAAGTTGATAAAAAATTATATGCATGTTAATATGTTAGACAGTACATGTTTGTGCATGCAAATTCTAGTTGCATGTGTTTGGATTAAACAATTAAGAATAAATGTTAAATAATGGAATGAAATAAACCTAGACAAATTTAGATTTTTTCTTTAAAGAAATTAAATAATATTGATTATTAAATATCTGCATACAGATTTAAAACATAAAGCAATGCAAATTTAATCTAACGCTTTGCTGACATCATCGTACGGACAGCTTGCTTAGCCCCCCTCCTAGCCCTGGTTTGTCTTCAAAGAGCATTTTTTTTTTTTCTTTTTGGCATAACTTGGGCATATGGTATTGAAATCGGGCAAACGAGATGTCAAAAAGCTAGTTCTGAGCACTACACAGTCGCAAGGTCTCATCACCTAATTTTGTTGTTTGACAAAAAACACTGCAAATGGAAATAAAATGTTTGCATCCAGTTTCAAATCAACAACTCAACAGTGGATTGCGACTTGTTTCAAACTCAAATCTCACACTATATGTAGTCTATCGGCTAAATATTGTAAAATATTTTTTAAAATAAAACAAAAAAATTATGTTATTAATTTTTTAATATAATGGGGTTCATCCCATAGTGCGATGGTTAAGTGGTGACATTGTTGTGGCCATCAAGGTTCAAGTCTTTGTTGGGCTATTATGATCGCATGCACTATAACTTTGTTGATTCATTGTGCTCGTAGGCTTGACTCGCAACGTTGTTATTAATGGTGTTAATGTCATGTGCCAAGCGCTCATGCTTGAGGCTCATTCCCTCGTTGGATTGGTGTGCTCACGGGCTTTGTGCCCCTACTAGGCTACCATGCTCGCGCGAGTGGGCTATTTCTTGTGTTCATGTCAAGGAGGAGATCCCCCATTTGTGGCCTCCATTCTAGTTAGGGCTAAGCTAAAAATCTTGAATTTAATCAATCAAAAAATATATATAATATTGTTAATTTTTTAATATAATTTTAGGTAGAATCTTTTTTATTATTTTAATCTATATGTAAAGAAAATAATCTTTTTATCATAATTTAGTTAATAAATCAAATGTATATTCATCATCGTAGTTTAATTAAAGTGATGAATGATAAAGTGAACAACTCAATGTTATTTTTTATACATAAACGTGGCGCATTGGGGCCACACCCAAATCTTGATTCTGCCAAAAAGGTAGCAATATTTGGACCTCTGAGTAGGTTTGAAATTTCAAAGCAAGCCCATCATCACCTAAAAAACCCCATGAAGCCTACCAGTATCCGCCAAAGCCAAAGTACAAAAGAGCTCGACTCACTACCATACTACTTGTAAACCCCACCCATGAAGCAATAACCATATCATATTAACATTAACATATCAAAGCCTTGAACGCATTCTGAAACAAGCTCAACATTACACAGGAGACCAAGCAACCATTAACCACCACCATCTGCCTCCTCCGACATGTCCTCATCGTCTGGTACAGGAGCAAAGTTCCAATTGCCATCACCTGTAGCAGCCCCATGGATGCACCCCTTTAGAAAATTGATGCTTGTCTGAGCCTGGTGACGTCGCACCTCCAAGTCCATGTTCAAACCCCACACCACAAACTGTTGCAGTGGATCATACCCAACGCACAGCCCATGTCTTAAAAACCTCCATCAACCTTCATTGTGACACATCACCATAGAAAATATTTTCTTATGGAATCTATGAATATTACATGTTCTTAAAAATTCAATTGTTAGGATTGCATAAAAAATTGTTTAATAGAATAATTAAAATTTCTTTCATTTTACACACACATTTATCTATGTGTATGTATGTATATGTACATATGTGTATATATGTGTGTGTATACACACATATATTATTCAATAATTTGTATATATTATAATTGTAGACACTAAAAATTATCTTTTGTTTGTCTTGCGTCAATCTCCTTTTTCTTCCCTAAATAATTAAATAATTTTAATTTTTATTGTCTAAAGTCATATTTCTTTTATTAATTAAATAATATTAATTCATTTATTTCTTTCATTAATTAAATAAATTCTATTTATTCAATTACTTCACTAGTGTCCTTTTTTTCTTTCTATAATTAAATAAATTTTTATTTATTTAATTATTATCATTTTCTACTATAATCATTTTAATTATTTAATTATTTATTATCCTCTTCTTTTATAATTAAATAAATTTTATTTATTTAATGACTTGTTAATTTGTCATTTTCTTCCCACTTTTGAATTAAATCATTATTTAATTGAAAAGTCAACCTATCACATTTCTTCTATATGATTAAATAATTATTTTAATTATTCACTTTCCCTCCTAAATTAAATAATTTTATAATTATTTAAATTCCTCCAACAGCCTCTTTTTTTGTGCCAACATTTTTATCTGTGCCATTCTTATTTCTTCATATCTCATTTAATTTTCACCCTTGATTGAATTATTTTATAATTCAATCTCAGTCATTCATCCTTATCATTGCCCTAATTTAGTCGTAACCCTATTTCATACTACAATTTTTAATCTTGGCCATTGATTTTCATGTCATATTGGCTTTTAATCCTAGCCCTTCATTCCAATTTGGCTTTCTATAAAAGCCACCCATCATTGTCAACTCTAAACTACCTAGACTATTGTTATCAAAGGAGACAAGTACAATCTTCAATATTTTGCCATCATTGACATTAGGCTATTATTACATACTCAAAATCTAAGGGCAATCAAACATATTAAGCAAAATGGAGAAGAACAATGGAGGTGAATCAACCATGACATAGGTAATATTGCTTTATGTTTATGTTTTTATGTTGGATTGTGCTTCATTGTTGGTTTAGGGCTTAAGGGTTTTAGTTTTGATGATTTATAACCTTAACCTTGATTTTTCCCTATTCTGCATTAGTGAACCCAATGTGAACTAACCAAACTTGGAAGAAATTTTTAGAAATTTTGAGTTTTAGGTCTGAACCGCAACTGCCAACCTGAACAACGCATTTACGAAAAGCCAAAGTACCGCAATCGCTATCCCGAATGCCACATTTGTCCAAATTTAGAGAAAATAATTTCATTGCATTTGTTTTTAGGTTTTTCTATTGTTTTCTAGTTTTTGGTTTTGGTTTTCAACTTCTAACATCATAATCATATCATATCAGTTTCAGGTTTTGTCAAATTTTATCGAATTTAGGTGCATTTGCAACTTCTAGGTTTCTGCGACGCTATTTTTGAGGGCTTCATCGCAATCAATTTTGACCATTCGTCGCAGTCGACACCTGGAACACCACAATTTCCATTTCCTACACCACAACTGTTTTGAGCCAGAAAGTTGCAACTATGATTTCTTGACAAACAATTTGCATCAAGTGTCTTTGCAACTCTCACATTTCGATTTGGAGCTTAAAAAGAACCATTGTCTTCATTGTCTTGTGATTTTGTTCTTGTTTTTAAGTGTGTATGCTCTTCCCTCACACCTTGGGTGATCTTGGGAATCAAAAAGACTTCTCGACATTTGCACTATCACACCACACATTTGGTTTTATTATGGTTAATGAACTCTTGCTAGTGTGAGTCAAGTACATTGTGTATGCTCTCTCCTCGCACCTTGAGTGATCTTGGAGATCAAAAACATTGTGTTTGTCTTTATTTTTTTATACCCCATTAGAATGGGCCTACCAAAGTGGAATACATCCATACAAAGAACTCCTTAGTGACCCCAACCAATTTTTCCCTCGGGCCAATATATAAAAGGATAACGCAAAAGCCAAGTTTGAACTGCCTTGTTGCCCAACCATTCCACTTGTTGGGAGGTAAGTCCCCGAGTTGCAACTAAAAGATAAACTAGTTAGAGGCCCACCCTTTATGTTTGAATTTTTATTGGCGTCACACTCGATACAAGGGATGTGCATCGTACCTCAAAAGTTACTCACCATATGGCTCCCTTGAGATGAGAAAGAAATCCCCGACATTGCATAAGTTACTTGTTTTTACTTGTAGCTTTCCGAGGAGAGGGTGATTTGGGTTATCCTTCCATTCTAAGAGGCCCCTATCCATCCTCTCTCGAAGACAAGAGTGCAAACCCATCGTAAAGGTGGTATCCCTCCACTTGAGTCGACGAAGATTCCAAGTTGTGGTCTTGAGGGTCACGCCATTGGCCATTGACCATAGGATAGGAAAGTGTTTTATGTGTGTGAATTATCTTCGATTTGTGCTAAACCCATGACAATTGAAGTGAATAACCTCCAAACATATACATTACAATCACAAATTTTGACATTCAAACCAGCCAAGACATTATTTTCAGATTGTTTGTTATGTTTGCCATCAAATTTCAAAATCAGTCAAACTAGGACAAAATAATCTATTCATCGCATTTGTCATTGCTAACCACAATTGCTTCCCAAAATACCGCATCTGCTAAAAACCAAAACACCGCAATTGCTTCTCAAAACATCACAATCGCTGCTAGTTTATCAAATTTTTAGGGAATCTTGGTACAGTTCTATTTTTGATCAAATCCTGATTGTATTCTTGCTATCAAACCACAGACTTGAAATTCTCAGAACTTTCATTCCATTCCATCCATTGGCTCACCTTTGCATTAGTTGCATACATCATAGGTCAAAATTTAGATATCATTAGATTGTATACCACTCTTGCAGACCTTAGAGTAGGAAGTTTATTATACTTTAGATCAAACCATAGTCACAAATTCAGATTATCTTGATTGTTTCTTTCAAATCAACTTAGTCCCTTGTCCTTTAGGTTGGTTATTTAAACTCACAAGTCTAATTTGAGGCCACCTTGTCACTTGTCATCATTTTAGTCCTTGTCCCCCTTAAGGTCATTGATAATCAAATTTTTCACTTTGACTATCTTAGTTTGGTTGACAACCTTTTCTTAGGTTTACCAAAAAGTGCTTAGTTTTCATATTAGGTCATATTACACCCCTTCATTACACCATTACATTGGCATTACTTAGGCATAGACTTGCCATAGATTTTGATCATTTTGACATTATCCTATCTTCATTTTGACTACTATCACTTGGCATCCTTAATCTTGGTACATCATTATTTGGCATCCCTTATATCTTGAAAATACCAAAAACATAGTCTAAGTTGCATATCCTAGTCTTAGTCTGATCTTGGTATTGCATTGCTTAGACTTCATTATCACTCATCCCACTTGCAAGTCTTCTATAGTCCAAACAAGAATACAAAGGAAGAGAAAAGAAATGGACCTATTCTAAGAAGATGATGACCTTTACAACTATACTAGCAACATGAACTTTGGCTCCTCTTCCAATGAAGCCCCTAGACCTCATAATCCTTTTGACAAATACAAAGCCAACTACATAATCGAGGATTAAATAAAGGCAGTCGCCCAAGACCTTGAAGTAGAACGATTTTTGGATGAGATAGTGTCACTAGACCCACAAAGATTCCTATCCAAATTATTTCATAGTGGGGCTAAACTACCTCATGGCTTTGATGTTAACACCATTCAAGAAGAACCAACACCAAACAAGGAGACTAGACAAAGCCAAGGACATGACACATTTACTCCTAAACTTTATATCCCATAAATCAATGCTACTATGTCATTAGGAGATTCAACACAAGACTCCACCACAATCCACATGACACTATTTGGAACACAAGCCATGATAGAAGCAATGACACAATCAATGACACAACCCTTTGGTAATACATTTAATCTATTTGGATCATCATCTCATGTTATGGGTGCATCATCATCAAATCCTTTTGGTAAAAATAAGAGGAAAAAGGTTCATATCTGTGGACCCAAGACACCGATAAACACTTCAAACACCAACATATCACAAGTTCCTAATACAAGCATTCCCCAACACACCAACACATAAGGTCCTTTCCACCAACATAGCAACCAAAACACACAAGGTCAAAATACTCCCAACCCATTTCAAACACAATTCAATATGAACGCCTCACACATTCCTCAAATTCCAACTCAAACCTCACATATCCAAACTCAAACTCCACATATACAAAATAAAATCCCATCTACACTCAAAACATTCCAGACCAAAACATACCATACATACCTAGAGTTAACACCAACTCATCCAACCAACATATTGGATTGCAAAACACAAACATGGGCCCCTACCATAATGAAATTGCAAATGTCATGGACACATCACTCACTCGATATGTATTAGCCAACCAAATTCTTTCCCTACAAAAACAAGTGGAAATATGCAAATATTTCCCAAAAAGACTTACTCAACACAAGAGTTATGTCCATACCCATTTGACAGAAGTTTATACATGCCTCTTTTTCCTCCTAACTATGTCATGCCAAATTTTCTCAAATATAGAGGAAATGGGAATCCCATTGAACATGTAAGAGAGTTCCACACAACTTTGATAGACATTTCATTTGAACAGACATATCTTATGAGACTATTTCCTAGGAGTCTTGTAAGACAAGAACTGGAATGGTTCACGCATCTACCGATAAGCATAAGAACATGGGATGAACTAGCAAACAAATTTATCACTCACTTTACCTATAATATTAAAAATGACATCACCAGTCATACCAAACAAGAAGAGGGTGAGTCAGTCATAACGTTCTTCTAATGATGGAGGAGCTTGGCTAGTCATTGTCCTATTGAGATTCCTGAAAAAATAAAGGATTGTCATGTTCATGGAAAACTTGATCACGGACTTAAAATATCAACTACAAGCCCATTATTTCACCACATTTGCTGGCCTAGTGGAAAAAGGAACCATACTTGAGAAGGCCCTTATCGTGAAAGGGGAACTTAAGACATACAACAAAACTCAAAACACCCAAGGAACCTCAAATGAAAAAAGTAAATATTGGGCATGCAATAAGAATGTCACAAATGACGGAGTTTTTGATGCAAAGTAAATACACATTGGTCCTGCAATCACAGTTAAAGGACCTAATACATCAAATGACCCACCATGTGTCCCTAACCAAATAGAAAATTCCCTTTAAAACACTCAAGGATAAAGACCTCAAAGGAATTTTTTGACAAGACGTAAGTACACCCTCTTAGGGGAACCAATTGAATTAGTCCTCAAACAACTCTTGCAGTCAAAAGTCATACAACTTCCTAAGGAAAAACCTTATGATCCAGGGAAATTTAAACCTTCATGGTGGGATGATAATGCCTTTTGCGATTACCATCGTGCTAAGGGACACAAAACTTCTTCATGTAGACAACTCAAAAACGTCATCCAAGACCTCATCGAAAAAGGTGTCATAGAAGTTGATAGTCACCAATAGACCTCCAATAATGATCATACAATTTTTAAGAATACATTACAAGACCATGGAACAAGTAAGGCCTCTAGTTCGGGTACACAAACCAATAATCAAGCTAATTATACTCATGTCGCTATTGACTACACTACTATAAATCATATATGAGCCATAGACAACCATTCCAACACCATTACCATTAAAAATCCACCAGAATGTGTAGTAAACACACAACAAACCAAGGTGACCATACAAGGTGCTCCCCTAAACAACAACCAAAGTCCCAATACAACCTCTTGGACCACTTGGGGAAAATTCCTACTCAAATATCCATCCTTGAGTTGTGTCGTCTCTCTCCCAAGCATAGAGTTGTTCTAGACAAGGCTTTATAAGACACTTTCATTCCAACTAATCTTGATGTCAATTGCTTCCAAGAAATGGTGTGATACTTAGCATACACTCACCATGTCACCTTTTTATACCAAGACTATTCATCTCAAAATTCCAATCACAATGACCCTTTGCATCTTGAAGTTTTCATACATAAACATAAAATCAGACGAATCTTGGTAGATGGTGGAGTAGGATTAAATATTTGCACCCTTAAATTGGTTAAGGCATTAGGTTTCTCTGAAGCTTGTGTGGACATGACAAAATCCTTATCATAAAAGCCTATGACGATGAAGAACATTCCTCCAAGGGCATCATAACAATACCAATTAGAGTTGGGCCTACAACATTGGATACTACATTTCAATTCTTGGGCCTAGATCTCCCATATAATCTCCTCCTCATCTAACCATGGATCCATGCCATGAAATTCGTTCCATCCACTTACCATCAATGCCTCAAATTTCCCCATAACGGCATTGAGATTAAAATCACTGGTGATCTTGACCTCTTTTAGTATTGCAGTAATTTGAAAGGGACTACTAAATTCCAAGTGCCTATCAACCATGAAGCTTCATTCTCCACCTCATTACATTACATTGATCCATCTTCCTTGGTTAATTCATCTACTTCATTTACTACACCGTCAAACACCAAGGTCCAGGTCCATGACATGGGATGTGGAGAGTACCGTATGGGCAATTCACCCCTATGGGAAAATGTTAATACTACTAAGGATATTCAGACTTCCAACAATGATGTCAAGACATCTTCAGGAGTTATTCAAACAGATGGCCATGCCTGGATTGACACATTTTGGGATCCTAATTACACCTCTATCTTTCCATATATGTTCATGACCCTAGTCAAGATCACCCATCTCCATCTCATAACTCTTTTCATATTGCTCCATCTTCAAAATCATCATCTGTCCATCTCGACCATCCTAGGTTAGGGTATGTATCCCCTATTGTTGCCTCTACTAAGCCATCTTGCCAAATCATTAAGGATGTGCAAGCTTCCTTTGACGTTAACAATACCAACAAGGATAGTCTCAAAGAACCCATTGTGCATCGCCAATCTCTTCCATGAACCACACATTCTTGTCACTCCATCCATCTCATTCGACTATTCCATCTCACTCACGTCCACCCACCTCATAGACAAGGATCAATAAGTCAAAAATAACAAGGATAAAGCTCAAGAATCGAAGGTGAAAGTGTCTTCTTCAAGAGGAGATCTAGCATCAAAAGAAAATATGCCAAGAAAGAATGATCAAGACAAGTTCTCTAGTCAAAATCAAAAGTTATTAGAGAAATCAAAGATAAAAATACAAGTCAAGAATGAAGATAAGAAAAAGATGATCTCCAATTATGTCTCTCCATCAAAAATCATTGGGGGCATCTATCAAAGAAAAAATTCAGAAGAAGAGCTTGTTGATCCAAAGTCTCTATCCTCATCACTTTCACTCAATCCATACACTCTGTCAAATTCATCCATATCCACACTTCCATTATGTCACTCCACCTCTATTAGTGATGTTTCCCGATGGACCTTTGACAACAACCCCTTCACGTACCTTAACTCATTGGTCGCCCAAACTCCTTTTTGAATGAAATTTGATGGCCCATGTGGTGTGCACAATAGGAATTGTATCCTAATTTCATTCGTCCGTCGTATCAATCACCCTCTACATTCATCATTCATGCCCTTTATTTAGATCAAATCCCGTCGTTTGACATGGTCATCCAAATTTGAACCAAATTGGTTGGTTCCCTGCATCATCATGACAGTCTATGGATTAGGAACTTATCAACTTTCAACTCCTGAAGGTGAACCCTTGTCAAATCCCATCAAAAACTTGCACTTGTGAAAATTCTACAGTTAGCTTTAGAGAGCTATGTCAAAAACCCGAAAAATACCCAAAAAAATTTAAAAAAAAAAAAAATCATCACCTTGATGAAAACCTGGCAAATAGACGTCTTGGTGACACCAATTTTTTTTTTTAAAATCAAGAAAATAGTAAAGAGAAATAATCTATCCAATAGTGAAAACCACTTTGGCGGTGCTTTGGATAAGTACCATGGTGAAAACTTGGCAAGAAGATGCCATGTGTAGTCGATCTTCACTCCATCGTCTACCATCATTCTCTTTGGTTTTCCATCCTCACCATCATAATCATTCGCCTTTACACTTTCACATCCTTTCATAATAATTCTTTGTTGTCCTTTCTATAGCCTATAACGATTGACATTATATGTCTTTTCACCTTCCATATATACTTGCCATGATGCTTATCTCATTCCACCCCTAATAAATTGGCCTTATACCTGACTGGGGGCAAGTACTTAACCTACATCTTCATTGGATCCTACACTTGATATTGGAGGTCACTATATCAAAAAGACAAAAAAAATCAAATATTCCCAAAAAGACAAAAAAAAATCAAATACTCCCAAAAAGAAAAAAATCAAATATTCCCAATATCCAAAAAAATCAAAACATGTCAAAAACCCAAAAGCATCCAAATAGCCTTCAAAAATCCCAAAAATAGAGTCAAAGTCATGTCATATCAAGTTATGTCAAACTACAAGGTCTTTGTGCACTGTTACATAGGCAAGGCCATCAGTTGATGAACCCCCGAGGCCCTAGGTCGGTCCTTTAGGGTTTGTTGATTCAGTCACAATAAATCAGACATTGATATTAGATACAAATGGTCATCTAAAAAGTCATGAATCGATAAACAAACTATCCAACCAGTCTTCAAGTCAAATCAGTCAATTGCCTGATTATTCAAACATCAAATCAACAACGAAACAGTCAACCATGTCACTTGTCTTATATAGGATGTGTCCTTCCTGAAAGTAGACATTGTCACTAATCAAACCCTGTCATTTTCCTTATACAAGTGGTTACATGATCGAAACCAGACTTGATGTCTTATACGACATGTTTCCTCTCCTAAAACCAGGCATTGTCAAACAATCAACTCAACACATTTCAACAAACAATCATTTGGCAAACAATCATTGGAAAATATTTTGAATGGTCATTTGCTTTGTTGGTCTATTTGTTCTTATCTTTCTATGGATTTTCTTTCGGTCATGCTACTAGCTACCTCGAGGATGTCCCAAGAAGGATTTAGAGGAGAGATGATGTTTCATAACCCGCTTTTTCTTTGATTGTTTTTTATGGATTGTCTTGGCAAAAAGACTGGGGCAACTTCACTCTTAGTATGAGTCATGGCACTCCTTGTTTGTTGACTATCTGTTTTTCACAAGTGGATAACTTTGCACACCTAGGTCTATGTCATTCCATGGTGTTTATTGTCCATTTGTCATATTTTTTTAACGCCCAATGGTGATTAAATGTAAAGCCTAGCATCTATTAAGAAAAATATTAATCTTTCATTGTCTCCACCAACTCCATGCTAACATTTTCCTCTCTCTAAAATTTATCTTCATCAATCCTTGTATTCATCCACTATTAGATTTGATTATCAAAACAATTTTTAAAATTCTTTAAAAATTTGCAAAAAAAATTCGAGGGGGCATAGGTCTACCCTGTTTCTTGTCAGCACACTGGGGCATATTTTTGAACTAAATTTCTTCGACACAACGTGATAAACTACATTCTATCAAAGAGGGGCAAAATGTAGACACTAAAAATTGTCCTTCACCTACGAACACCATTTTTCTGCGTCAATCCCCCCTTTCTTCCCTAAATAATTAAACAATTTTAATTATTTATTGTCTAGAGTCATATTTCTTCTATTAATTAAATAATAAAATTAATTATTTAATTTCTTTCTTTCTTTCTTTGATTAATTAAATAAATTATATTTATTCAATTACTTCACTAATGCCCCCTTTTTCTTTCTATAATTAAATAGATTTTTATTTATTTAATTATTATTAGTTTTTACTATAATTATTTAATTATTCATTATCCTCTTCTTCTATAATTAAATAAATTTATTTATTTAATGACTTGCTAATTTGTCATTTTCTTTCCACTTTTGAATTAAATCATTATTTAATTGAAAAGTCAACTTGTCACATGTCTTCTATAATTAAATAATTGTTTTATTTATTTAATTATTCACTTTCCCTCCTAAATTAAATAATTTTATAATTATTTAAATTCCTCCAACAAGCTCTTTTTATGTGCCAACCTCTTTCTCCATGTCATTCTTATCTCTTCATATCTCATTTAATTTTCACCCTTAATCGAATTATTTTATAATTCAAACTCAACCATTCATCTTTATCTTTTCTCTAATTTAGCCCTAAGCCTATTTCATACTAAAAATTTCAATCTTGGCCATTGATTTTCATGTCATATTGGCTTTTAATCCTAGCCCTTCATTCCAGTTTCCAGCTTTCTATAAAAGACACCTATCATTGTCACCTCTAGACTGCCTAGACTATTGCTATCAAAGGAGACAAGTGCAGACTTCAATATTTTGCTATCATTAACATTAGGCTATTATTGCATACTCAAAATCCGAGGGAAATCAAGCATATTAAGAAAAATGGAGAAGGGCAATGGAGGTCAATCAACCATAGCATACGTAATATTGCTTTATGTTTATGTTTCTATGTTGGATTGTGCTTCATTGTTGTTTTAGGGTTTAAGGGTTTAAGTTTTGATGATTTATAACCTTAACCTTGATTTTACTCTAGATTACAATAATTACATTTAAATTTGGTACATGAATTTAGAATGTCAAACTAATTTTGTTTCAACTAAGGTTGGTATTTGTGACACTAATAATTAGACAAAGAAGTTTTGTTTCTTTTGTGTTTAGAGTTAAAAATATTTTTTAGGGTTTTATTCTTCTACAAAGTTTGAGATGGAATTTGATGGATATGTACTATAATATTTTAAGATACGTTGTAATTGTTGAAAATATTAGTATGGCTTTGTGAAATAAATGTTGGTATTTTGAAGTTCTTTTTCCTAATATTGAATGAATTATTCTAAAAAAGTAGGGGTTGAAAATGGTCTACTAGGAAACCCTACTTGCACATCCTATTATTTTTATTTAAAGATAGAATTTTGTTTGTGTGTATTTATCTTAAAATCAACTTAGATCTATAGTATGTTACATCTAAGGGCATCAATCTCTATTTGCATCAAGGGTTCAATGGTTCAATGGTTTTTCTTTCTTTTTAGTAAAATAGTTCCACCATTTTCTCTTGATATTTTGTTTGAGAAAATATGTTGTCAATATGTGCCTTCTTTGACCCTTTCCTCACTCAAATATTCACACACATGTTGACTAGATTGAAAGTAAACAACATACACATTATCCATTAGAGGTCCTCTCTTTACCTAAAATTTGTCTTGGCTAATAAGTAATATCCAATTCTCACACACCCAAAATATACATAAATAAAATAGAATAAAAATTTATATTAGATAAGCATTTTGAAAGATGGGATGAGATCATTAGGTAGGAAAATTAAAGCTTGAGAATGGGATGAGTTCATTGTGTAGGAGCTAAAATATAGCTCTATCCTTGGACCACCTACAAAAACAATGAAAACATTCTATAAGAGAGTATGCAAGAAATGAGCTTGTTTGATATTAAGATCTATCAAATATGATGATGAGGTATGTTACAAAAGTGTACAATAACCTTGCTTATATAGACAAGGTGTGATGAAGTACCAAATGTCAAAACATTAAATGACTTGTGTCATTATCAAATGACTTGTGTCATTATCAAATGACTTGTGTCATTATCAAATGACTTGTGTCATTATCAAATGACTTGTGTCATTATCAAATGAATTATGTCATTATTAAATTACATGAGCCATCATTAAATGATTGAGGAAACTAATATTTAATAAAAGATAAAAATATAAAATCTTATCTAAACAACTTAAATATTCTAGAAATATGCGTAGGACCTAAGTGAATTTAACATATAAATAGGACCCCACTAATAACTAGTTAAGAAAAATACCTATTTACACCAACAACCCCCTTAAGTGCAACTTAGGGAGAAGCAACTATTATCCAAATTATCCAAAGATGCAAGGATGGGTCCCGACAACGAGGCCATTTTAGGTTCCCATGTACAAATGCAAGTGCAATCTCTCACAAATGGAGAAAAGGATAAAAACCACATGGGAAAAACCCCCTCTCTAAAAGAGAGAAAAGATACAATCAAGGATGATGTATGGAGGCTCAATGATAGCCCCAAGGACTACATCCATCATGAATATACAATCAATGAGTCTCCCATAAGAGGGAAAGAGAGAGAGACTATGTAGCCCCCATAATGTATAATCTTCTACAAAAATGGTGTGTGTCTAAAGACAAAACATGATCCAATATCGACAAATAACTTGTCTCCCTTTTGGAAGATAAAATCAAAAGTACAAATATAGGAATGCTTCCCATTCCAAATAAGAATTGAAAGAAAGAATCATGACAAATATGTATGATGATGCCTCTAAAATCTTCTCATGTGTCACCTTGTCCATGGTAGATGATGATGCCATAATCAAATCAGGTACATGCCCAATAAAAGAAGAAGGTGACAAACCAAGAGTGTTCATAAATTGATGTTGAACAAGATCCAAAGACAATGATGGTGTGACAATAGTTGTGAAATGACTATCATCAAAGAGGGGAGATAACCCCTCAAATGTTTCTTCCAAATCTGAAATATGAGACTCCACAAATAAGGATGATATGTTTGATAAATAGGAATCCCTATTAGGAAGACATATAGATACATTTTGGAATGAATCACTAGAAGTTCTAAATGAATCACTAACTGAAGATGAATGGTCCTACTAAACAGGAATGATGGGAGCCTCAATCAATGACTCTGCATAAGGAATCACTGAAGGAGAAGGATCAACAATCATCTCTAAAGGAGAAGAAGGAGCATCTAAATAAACCTCATCATCCTCATTTGAAGATTCAAAGTACTCTAAATAATCAAACTCCCGAACAATATCATAATCATAGGGTATCCAAATCTAAAAAATGAAGAGGCATAAGATAATATAAAATAAGATCATTTGGGAATGACTGAGTATCAATATCTTCATATATCTCCCAAATTTTAGTCCAAAGAGTATGAGGACACTCAAAATGAATAGTATCATTCAAAATGCTATCATCTATATGCATATCAATAACTCCTAAGACATTATCACTTTTGCAATTCCAAGAAAATTTCTTACTACCATTATCTAGAGGGGAACTAGACTATATAAATGTGGCAAAAAATGAAGCCAATGGAGATGTTTTATGATGACATCTCTCCATTGTTTATAGTTTTCCCTTTCAACATAATCAAAGAAGGATGAAATGAAAACCCAATAATGAACTATGATAGATCTCCATAATTATGAAGATTGAAATCTTCAACAACAATTAGAAACCCCCAAACATGATGTATACTACAAATGAATCCTTCCCAAAAGAAAAAACCTCTCCAAGAGTCAAGATGTCCAAGTAATTAACCAAAATGCAAATATGCAAAAACCTGAATAAATGATACCTGGGGCTAAAACTGGAAAAAGTGCATGTGTATAATGATAGATCTCCTCGATACCTTTTTGCACTATTGGAAATTTAGTGGAACCAACTTTGATTATATATCATTTTCAAAAAATCCAATACTCGAGTCAAAAGTTATGGAAATTTTAAAAATATTGCCCGCTTAAGGGTTGAAGGGCCAAAATTAAGCCCCTAAGGGCTAGCAGGTGGTCCCCATGTGACCAAAAGTTGACAGACTAGGTTGAGCATTAATATGGTGGATGTTTAACCATCAAATTTAACACACTCTTCTGTGATGGTCATTTGGTTGTCAAATTTAAGATACTTGCCTAAATTTTTAAAAATACCAAAAAAAATCTTCAAAATATGAAGTATTTTATATGAAAATGGGAGGTTTTGGGCCTTTCAGACACAATGGAAAGGTTGATTTTGTCCAATATGCTCCAAAAAATCAACTACATCTCAGATCTAGTAACCACCTCCCAACTTCAAACAATCATAGATATGGAAAAATATGTCGGATTTTAACAAAAAAAGTCAATATTGACTTTCTCATATGCCCTAGACTCAATTGTGAGCTTAGAATACCTCCAACATGCACTAAAATTAACCTACAATAAAAACCCACAAAGAGGAAACCTCCAAAATAAGTGTTTTTTCATATTTTTAGATTCCCCATATCACCAGAGGGTGCAAAGGAAGAGCATACTCAACCATAATAAAACTCACCAAGACATCTCACTGGAAATAGCTCTACCCTCAAATTTGAGAAGGAATTTACAAAGTTGTGCTCTAATACCATGTAGGAGTTAAAAATTAGCTCTATCACAGGACCACCTACAAAAATAATGACAACCTTCTACAAGAGAGTATGCAAGAAATGAGCTTGCTTGATATTAAGATCTATCAAAAATGATGATGAGGTATGTTACAAAAGTGTACAATGACCTTTTTCTTATATAGACAAGGTGTGATGAAGTACCAAATTCCAAAAAAATAAATGATGTGTCATTATTAAATGACGTGTCATTATTAAATGACATGATCCATCATTAAATGACCTAGGACACTAATATTTAATAAATGTTAAAAAGATCAAATCTTATCTAAACAACTTAAAGCTTCTAGAAATATGCCTAGTACCTAAGTGGACTTAGCATGTAAATAGAACCCCACTAATAACTAGTTAGGAAAATATCTATATACACCAACACATTAGGTAGAAGCAATTGAGATTGTAGAACACCTATGTCTATGATGAGAGGCCTTTTAATCTATCGCCAACTTTCCTAATGATTGTAATTTATCTAGTTTTTATTTTATGTGTGACACAGATCACTAATATGAAATCACATCTCTCATGATCAAGTGATGTATATCATTAATTTTTCTCATTAGTTTCTCCATTTAGGAAAATCAACCTTCATGGTCATGATTCATTCATAAACGATTTTTTAATTGTCCCAATTGAATATAAATCTATCAATCCAAAACTCCCAAAGAGAATGACATGCAACAATTTCCTATTATATAAATGTCATTTCCTTTTTAAATTTTAATTTGTTATACCTTGTGATATTGCTATCAGGATTCAACCATGTAGTTCAATGAGTGAAACTCATTGACTCGTTAAACTACATGGTTGAATCCTGGTAGCAATATCACAATTTGACACGTTGTAGAAAATACCTCCTACTTATCAATGTTGTACCTTTATAAATTTATAACTACACCAAGGTCAAATTGGTTGGTATTCATGTTATGGGTAGGTAATAGATGGTTAATTTCTTTTTATGCATATTTAAATTTTAAATTATCATCGATACATTTAACATGCAAAGAAAATACTCAATTATAAATTACAAAAGGATCACAGTGCCAATTAAATCATAATTAAAATATACGTATAAAATCATTATTAAGTCTTCTAAATACATACATCGGACGACTATGTGTCTAGAACTAAAGGAAAATATGAATTTCAAGGTATGGTGCTTTGAAGGATGGAACAAGAATGCATATATAGTTAGAGATTTTTTAAACTATATAAAATATATAATTTGGTTGGTTGAATGCAGGATCATGATGGACCAAACAATGGCAATAGGGAAAAAATGCATTTCTACTTAGCAAAATCATGATATGGATATTTAACATTTTGCATGGGTTGGATAAAAGTTGATTTGGATTTGGTAATACCAAACCAAAATAGATATCCATTACTAACAGTTATTCGTTTCCTACAATTATTTTCATCAATTTTATGTTTTCAAAAAGGATATCCATTTTGCAAGAAAAATGGATATTCGTTTTGAAAATAACACTTTAGTAAAATGGACATAACTTGTGTGTTAATTATCAAAATTTTGATTTTTTGTAGGCATTGGAAAGGTGATTCAGAGATCTACATAATAGATAAAATTATTTAGTACAAGGATGGGGGGTTTTGTCAAACAACCCATCTAAGAAGCCCTGAAACCAAATGCATCCTCATACACAAAATGGCAAACTCTTGCAATTGACAACTTGAAGGAATGATTTAGATTTTAATAATTTTTCATCATAAAATTCAATATAAAAATAAAATCTTCATTGCAAAATTAATTACAAAATATTTATTGTGCAATATAAAATCATAACAAAGCTAAAATCAAATTAGCCACAACAACTGCATAACCACCTCAAAATTCTTGGCAAAACTTCAACTTGCTATTGGGTTTGTTCTCCACAAATTCTTCCTACTGCTTTATTGCTTCAACCCTTTGTAAATAAAACTCAAGAACCGTCCCACTTATTGTAACAACAACATATATAATAATAAAATCATGTTGGTTCTCTCATGGCATCCCTAGCTGGCTTCATTGGTAATTTTCTTCAAAAGGTCCATAAGCTTTTTTTTTTAATTTTTATTCAACTTTTTCTACTCATCACATATGGGCATTGGATTTCTCATGAAAATGAAGCAATAAAAGTACATCAAATTCCTCCAAATGAGGTGTTGGTAATCCACTTGCATGCATGTTAGGAATCAGCAATCAATTTTGTAACTCCTACTGGAAATGGTTTCAAAAACTCCTCCTATCATAAAACCCCTCACTCCAATTGGCTCCAGGCTATGCATGGGTTCAAGATTCCTTTCTAGGCCATTTCAAATATTATTAAATTTACAAATTTTCCAACTTGGGCATTGGGTTTTCCAATTTCCATTTTTTTTTGCATTTTCCAACATATTAAATGTGTAACTCACAATTTACAAATTTGTAGATTTTGAGCCAATGAATAAAATAAAGGTTACAACACTTTGACCCCATTTTACATCGAAGGATAGTATCTAAAAATTTGATTACCAAACCAATTTAATAAATATAATTGTCTATGCTCAGAGAGTGCCCAAATCAGGTGCTAAAAGGCTATCTGCAGTAAGAAACCACATAGGGAAAAGAAAAAATAAAATAAAATATTTTGGGATATGCAAAATTGTTTGGTACCCCTAGATGCTCTTGCATCAAATACCCAAAGTAAGAATAAATGTTCCATGATTTGGAGCTCATGAACATTTGAAGATCCTATACAACCATTTTTCTTCCTTATCAACCTGTTTCTTCTTCTTCACTCTGCTTTGAATCTTCCCATCTCTTCCTTCATCCTTCCTCTCTTTTTTCCACTCATGAGATTAATTTCACTATACCAAGATTCTTCTTTCCACCCTACTTCATTATCAACACCTGCATACAAATTAGCATTAACAAATTCAGAAAAATCAAAGAATTTTGTTTGCACTTCTTTCTCCCCTTGTCTTTCTTCATCCTCCTCTTCTTCTATCTCAATAAAATTTATTGTACCTTATTGTTTTTAAGTTTGTAACCTATTATTTATGTCCATAACCATCTTTCCCATTTCACTTTCTTTCACCAATTCATCAAAATACAAATCAGCTTGAACATCAACTTCAACAAATTTTGAAAATTCATCAAATATCTTAATTTTCTCCTCTTTCCCTACTAGTGTATCAATCTCATATCAATTATTTTAAACCATTTCATTTTAATGTGAATCAACCTCTTCTTTATCAGTAAATAATTATGAAAATTCAAACTTTACCTCAATGTTTGTTGCAACTTTTGTTTCACCTTTGTTAATGCAAGTCACTCCTTTTCTACTACTACAATCTACATTAATAAGTCATCTTCTTCTTCATTTTTTTTTGCTCCTTCAATTTACTTATTCACTATCTTCCCCATATACTCTTCTTCACTCTATTTCCCAAAAAAAAAATGTTTCCAAGTCCTTCAATGGACCAAACTTCGCTGCAACTTCATGGTTATCTTCTACAAAAATACTATCATTTTCATGCACAAATTCATATATCTCTTTCAAATCAATTTTTCTTTCACAAATATCATAAGAATGACTATTTATGTAAAGCCCCGCCATGAGACCCTAAAGGAAGTTGCAACTCAACGCGGAAGCATACAATTTTTTTTTCTTAAAAGTGCATTATTAACAAAGAAGATGCACAATACTTCACAACAACCTCTAAGGTAACGTGACGAGTTTACAACGATAACCAAAACATACTCACTACATACACAAAAGCATTTATTAAAATATTAACCATACGTTAATTGCACATACTCACAAAGCATTAAAGATTCTAACACAAGGATAACATATAATAGGTTCCAGATTACATTAACTTAAAAGTAGATTACAATACTCATTCCCGAAATGAGGTAGATCAAACCTAACTATTACAATTACAAGATTCCTCCTCGAATACAAAAGAGGGGAATAATAATTACAAGAGCTAATCTATAGTAACTAGAAAGCTTAAACTAAATAATGAAACCACTGCGAGCTCTCCACTGAAAAACCTCGCAACACAATTTACAAATCAAAAGGGGACCCAATAGCGTAGGGCGCATGTTCCTCCCAACCAAGTGGTACCCAAAGGCCCACCCCCCGTGCTAGGAGACAGTAACAAGGATACAAGGACAATCCCTACAACCTCTAGTCACAGGCTAACTCAACACCAAACCAAACTACCACAAGAACATCACTAACTCAAAGAAAACATTGCTATCTGAGTATAACAGTATGACTCACTAGCATTGTAAACAAACTACTAACCTAGGAGAAAACCACTCAAGATACATGAGTTACCCATCAGATCATTCAAGACCTCGGCCCCCATTGAGCTTCACCCTCCTACGGTTATCATATGATACATCACCACTCCAAACTAAGGAGGTGCAAATAATCCAAAAATTCTATTCAAAGAAGAGACAACCATTCAAAGAAGAAACGACCATTCCCCGTTCGTGGAAATCGGGTGACTCACTGAAAACAACAAACCCCACTACTATAGAGAACTACAAAAGACAAGACCATGAAATAATAACTCAAAAATTAACATTCTCCACTAGGAAGACTTACAACAACTCAAGTAATACCTCTTCTCAATTACCCCTAAATACCACAGACGATATCTCAAACACATCATAAAGGCATAATAGTTTAATATTTACAACATTCTAATTTATCACAACCTTGCATACAGTTAACTAAATAACTTATAACAATTCACACCACACTATTATCCCAACTTAACTAATTAATTAAAAAGGCTCTTTCAACCAAAGATAGATATTACACTAACAATTTCCCTTATTTCCTTAATTTAAATTAATAAAACCTTTGTTCCCACTAACATTATATATATTTAAAAATACCTATTCCTGCAAACACACTTAATTAAATATTCATTTCCTCTAATTGCAAGTAGAAGAGTCACATAAGCAATCAACATGATAATTAAATCTAAGATTTGGATTTACTAAATCCTTTCACTTTCAGTGATAAGAAGGAATAATAAAACCAATTAATCAATTTTCTCTAATTTAACAAGAACCCTTATATAAAGACGAAGAGGAAAATTTAACCAATTAACTAACCGAATCTTCAAATATCTCAATTCAACTTTAAACAATTATAAGATCGTTATTTCATTTACTATTCCAATTCCCTCAATTTTAAACTAATAAAATATCTATTTTCTCAAACGATTTACATCATTTAAATAAATTATAATTTTCTCTTTTCAAAAACACATTATTTTAATTTCACCTAATACATGCATTAACATTCATCTAATCCAATGACTATTTAAACGAAATGAAATTTCCTTATTACAAGAATTGTTCATTTCCACGATTATTTAATAGAATAATACTTTTCTCCTATTAACCAAAAATACTCATTTCTCTAATAAACTAGATCATGCATAAAAATCATTTCCATCTATATCTTCAGTTGTAATAATCAATATAATAAAACTTTAATAATATTTGCCAAAAATAAAAATAAATACATATAAATATTATATATATATATAATATTTATATATATAATATATTTAGTATTAAATAAGATGCAACCATCGAAATCCGCATAAAAGCTTAAAGGAGATGAATTCAATCTTGCGGTTTTAAGATGGAACCGCCGAAAGTCAAAAGGAATGGGAGCGACGGGTGTACTATGAACAATCCGGCCACCCCATATGGATGGGAGGGGGCAGCGCTCCCTATGGGGCAGTGCGTCCCCCTATGAGGTGGGCGCACTGCCTCATAGGCAGCGCTTTCCCCATTCCAGCACATGTGGGCGGTGGGGGTTTGACCTCCCCACCAACCAAAATAACAAAACTCTTTTCCTTATAATTTTTAAGAAAAAAAAAAAAACCAGAATTCTTAAATTCCAAAAAAACACATTTCCAGAATATTAAACAATAAAATTCGTCGTATGGCGATTTCATTATTTTTAGATAAAATCAATAGTTTATATATATAAACAGAATTTTCAACATAGTAAATAAATTAGAAGGAATTTTATTTTTTTAAGATATACATCTAGAGGAAAATATATTTAACTAGGCAACAAATTTTTCCTCAGGGGAATTTTTACAATAACATTAACCATTCCAAATTTATGAGAGGGATCTCAATTTCAATCTTATAAAAGGAAAATTACACAGACTTCCTCATAATAAAATTTAACAAAACTTCTACAGGCAATTTAAACAAATCCCAAAAGATTTTTAAAATCTATTTCCTCTAAATTTACACAGAGGTTTTCAAAAACTAAAACTAAATTCTTAAATCATAGATTGTTTTTCCTCTTGTTTTTCCTCTGACCTTTTTTTTTAAAACAATTCAACAATAACGAAACCTTAAAAATTTTGAAAACAAATTTAAAGCTTCTACAAACAAAACACAAAAAACTTCTTGCACACGCAATCTTTCAATCTCCATTAAACCATTTTAAGCAAAGCTTCTACAAAACTAACTTTTGTACAAACAATCTTTCTCAAACAATTAAATAAATAAAATAAAACTTGAAGGAACCTGTTTGTAAAAATACAGAAACCCCCCAAAATTCTTGAAAAACCCCTTTGCTTTTTTCATCAATTTTCAACCAAAAACCTATTTCAAAAATAATATCTTTTCCTCTCCAAAAATCTCCCGTGAAGAAACTTCTCTCCTTTTTTTTCTAATTTAATTCTTCTTCCAAAAAAATATCTTAACCAAAAATAAATAAATAATTCTACTCACACACATGTCAAATTAGAAATATCTTTTCAACAACCAGAGATATTTTCTCAAAGACTTTTGCATGTTAAAATAATTTCTAATTACAATTTAATTCCAAATACTAATTTAATTTCAACATAAATTTAGTAACTTCTAATTCCAATTTAAATTCCATTTTTCAACTTTCTAAATAAACATATTTAATTAAATAATTTTAATTACTTAATAAATAAATTTAATCCAATGGATTAAATTTAATTTACTAAATAAATTAAATTCAATTAATTAATTTAAATACAAAGCTTCTATCAAAATATCTAAAATTAATTAAATAAAAATCAACATTATATAATGCAATAATTCTAAGCATTAATTTCCATACTCAAGAACCCTTCCGAATTAAAAATATTAAAACAAGCACCCAAGACACAACCGACTCGACTGATGTCCCACTAAGGCTAGGGTGAAGACTTGACACAGGTAACCTAGCTACTATCTCCCAATCATCATACCGTTGGGTCGACACGCTCAAACCTGTGAAGCCAAGTGGAGTCGATGTCATGTACCTGCAAACTTGTATCCAAGGCATCAATAACACATGCATATAAAATCATTGTAAAATACACCGCGAAGAGGAAATCATAGAATTGTAGGGCACTCGCAAGTGAGTGATGCAATCATGTCCCCTTCACCAATACAGTATCACCAAACTGACACTTCCATCATTAATAAAACCCATAAGCAATAATCATGTCATAATAAACCAACATTATTTTAATCAAAACATGTCAAGTATAATATCAAGGAAATTTCATCTCATAACACACATAGTTCGTATTGCTCAATAAGAAATGATAAAATAATAAAGCATCTTAGTCTAACATAAGAGCAAAATAGAGGGGTGTTACAATTTATCTATGTGTTTTCTTGCTTCTCTACTGCTACCCCAACTTCACAATCATCATTTTCCTTTATCTTTTCTACATGAAAATCAATATTTTCTTTGCAAAACTCAAAAGAAGGAGATAATACCTTTGTTTTTGTTGTTGCAACCTCTTTTTCTATGCATGCAATTTCAAAAAAAGAAAAAATTATGTCTTCAAAAATATGCGCATCTACTACTACCTATTTCTTTCTCCATTCTCTCCTTGTGCCTTTCTTCTTTTCTTGCTTTCTTTCAATTGCATTTGTGTGGATTGCTCCCACATGACTTTCTCTCCATACTCTTTCCATCATAGGCCTGCAAAAATGCACTTCTACATTCTTCTTTTCACTATCCTCTTTGCCAAACCTTTGATTTTCCTCTTTCTTCTCTTCGTTGTCCTCTATTACAACGTATTTTCCTTCTTCATTTCCTACACATAAATCATTACTTGCAAACTTGTTATGAAACAAACAATGTATTTTAACTTCATCTTTTTTTTATCTTCCTCAATTGTAGCTTTCTTCTTCATTCTCAAGATTTCCTCAATGGCATCCAATTTTATTCATATCTTCTTCAACTCTACAATGTATCTTCTTATTTTATCTTTCAATGATCTGTTTTGTCTTCTTTCTCAAAGTCATTTTTAGAGACTCACAAGTCCCTCTCCAGTTATAAGTCCTCTTTCATACCCACTAATGAGTCTAGTTTATGGTTTAATTATTGATAGGGTTGTTGTCCATTTCCTACAGTTGTCATAAGACTTTGATGCTTGGGCGTTGATCTTTTCATAATATTTCCTTGAAACCATAGACTTTGGACATGAACTTATTTTCATAATTTTCAAATGATATTGGCATGCTATATGAACTGATTGTGTTAATTTTGTATGTGATTAATGAAGGTCGCTTTAAGATGATTATGGATATGCAGTTGTTGTGCATACTAACATTGTCATGCAGATACTTAAGGCCTGCAATTTAGGAAGATTCTGCCAGCTGGGCACATGCCATATTGGTCAACAAGGTGGTCATTTAATGGAGGGAGGACTCTTGGTGATTGGAGATTCCTCATGCAAATCAAATTGTAACCGCCTTGTAGTGGTCTTAAATGTTGTTGAGCGAGCTTAGGCATTATTGTTGTGCCAGACTCACATTAAGGCAAACGTGCCTGACAAATTTTCTGTATGCGTAGCCGCCTCTGCTCTTTTCCATGTTTTCCCTAATGTGGCATCCTCCGCGTTTGCTAGAGTTGACCGCCTTACTAGGTGTTTAAATAAGGCTTTGATGTTCCTTCTGACCTCTCGGATAGAAGATTGTTTAATTTGATGTAATCGCACTCTTGAGTTTTTTAGTAATACAGTCATTTTTCTCATTTGTATTCATGTTTTCCAATAAATGAAATGAAGTTATAAGTTCGTACATCTGAGTCTATCTTAGTTTCAGGGAATACTTATCCAAGGGGGGCCACTTGGTGAGTATTTCGTCCCATACTTTAGTTTTGTTTAGTTGTTATTTTATGTAGCCACTATAATTCCATTATGTGACTGTTCTTGCAGCCAAAGCAGACAGACTAGTTTCCTATTCGTTCGCTCATATTTTCATTTATGTCATGCATTTCAGTTTAGCTTAGTTATTGGTTGATGTTTAGCATTTATGTTATTTCCTTCCAAGAAATTTACTTTCAATATTATGTCTTTCTTAGCTGTAGGATGAATATGGCTACTTTGGATTCCTAGTGCACATACAATGCTGACCCATTTCAATTTTACGTCCTTGGGTTGACAGTTTAAATGCACCTTCATGATGATTGAGATAGCTATTCAGGTCAGATGTCTAATCTTTGAATCATAGTTGTAAAGGCTTACTTGTTAAAACATTATAGGAGGTCGACATTTTTGGCGTCGTTGTCGAGGATGGTGTCAAACTAGGAAGTTCTTGGGAGTCATTGATAGTTTTCCTTGTTGTAGTGTTTCTGGAAGTTTTTTCTTAGTATACCCCTCATTTAGAAGAGTTATGACCCCCTATTATTTCACCAATTCTTTGTGTGAGTTGGTTGTCAGTGAGTTGATACTGTATACACCTAAAATTGGTCTAGAGCATCCTATTAATTAAATACAAATTATTTAATTATCCTAATTTCCTCTACTATCGAATAAATATAAATATTTATTTATATAGTTCACATTTAAATTCATCTTAATTAAATAAACAAAATTAAATACTTTGTTCGATTTAATTATCAAATCCCTATTTTATTCTATCACATTGATTCTAAATTAATTAAATAAAGATCAAAACACTTTATTTATTAATTGTCATATTCTTCTTCTGTTTAATTTAATAAACAACTTCTATAGTTCGTTTTATTAAATTATTTATCTCCCGTTTCCTAATTTAAATAAATCAAAAATATTTGAATTTGAGCATAAGGAATATTCCAATCTACATTTCCTCAAAAATGAATTAGATTTCCTATGTCTAATCCATGTCTAAAATATGTCAAAATTAATTGATTGAAACTTCACGGGAAGTTTTGGAGACAAATTGGAGACAAATTTGGAATTTGATCTCTCAATCCTCCTCCATCAATCTTTCCTCTTCTCTTGCCTGATGTTTTCATGGGTAGAGACAATCACCATTTTTCTCTCAATCTCCTCCATCTTTCACCATTCAATCCTCTAGATTGAATCCAAGCCTCTCAAAGCTTTCCCTGTGCATTTCTATAGCCAAGAATTCTATAAATAAAGCCTCATTGAACCAAGAAAAGGATCCAGATAATCTAACTTATGCACTCTTACTCTGCAAGAATTCAAGCACATCAAGCATCAAGCATTCAGCATTCAAGCAATCAAACTTTCACAACCATGGCTGCCTTCTGTAGCTGCAATTATTTGTTTCGTGTCTATATCATGCTAGTTTAATTGATTTATCATCTAATATTGTCTTTTAACTCCATATCATTGCATTAGTATCATCTCGTTCTTCATATAGTCATTTTAACAATCATAGTGCTTAACAATCTGAGAGCAATAGTGATTTAATAAATCTTTGAGGATAGAGAGCAATATGACGCTTCCAATTGATTACTATTTTGAATTAGTTCAATTTGCTTAATCATTGATATAATGTCTTATTAAGAAGTGTTTTAATCTTGTCTACTTATTCACAATTACAGATACCATATGCATAGAGAAAGAAGAAGAGATGCTCGTGGGAGATTCCTTCCTAACAATCCTGATCTATTCTAGATAGTTGAGTATCAAAACCTGCCAAAAAACGAAGAAGAAGAAGAGCCACACCTCTTTGCTAATAAATTTCCAGATCTGACCAATTCTGAAGTTTCCTCTAAAGATCAAAATATGTTTGAAGACCCCTTTGCTTTGGAACTTCATCAAGCAGGCATGGGGGATGCAAATGGAAATGGACCTAACCAACCAGCTTTTCCTTTCCCCATTGCTCATCAGAATGAAGTAGACAACCTCAAGAATATCCATGCTTCAGTTCTTCCTAAGTTCTATGGACTTGTCACAAAAGATCTTAATACATTCTTGTTTGATTTTGATATACTTTTCATAAGTTATGACTATACCATTGATTCCCATAGGCTTACGCTATTCCCTACCACTTTGAAAGAAGTTGCATTAAGATGGTTTATGAGCCTAGGCAGAGATATTATGGAGACTTGGGAAGACATGAAGACAAAGTTCCTTGGGAAATACAAAGAGTATTGCAGAGACAGTGACATGAGAGGAGATGACATTTTTAGAATGCAACAAAAGGAGGATGAGAGCTTGGAAGATAACATTTCAAGGTTTTTGTTTTTCCTACAGAAATCTCCACACCATACACTCAATGAAGAATCACAGAAGATGCTTTTCTTGAGAGGAATTAATGACAGCTGCACAGATGCCTTGGACCTGATGGGAGGAGAAGATATCACACAAGTTCCTTGGGAGGATATCAAGAAGATATGTGAGAACTATTCTAGGGCAGCTTCAAAAAAGGGGAGAGCTTACCAATCTTCTATGGGTAAGTCATACACCAGTGGAGTTTCAAGGATGGAGATTATTCACTTGTTGGAAGACTTCAAACAAGACATCATAAATAATCTGGCTACTCAGCTAGATTTACTTCAGGCAAAGAAGAAACAAGAGGAGGTAGAGGCAATGTTGGTAGAATATTGCCCTCATTGCAAACAAAGGAAGAAGGACTGCAGATGCAAGATGATAGCTAATATTTATAGCAAGCAGATGGCACCCGAGTTCAAACCAATCCAGGGTGATGATGATCAAGTTTACTGTGTTGCACAAAGGAGGCCATGGGCTCCGAGATAGGGTATGCCACCAGATCCACTATCTTTTGTTGGGTCATATTTCAATTCTTATTCATCTAGTAATCAATGGAAACCCCCATATATATCCAATTATGGAGGATATCCACCATAGCCTTGGAATAACCCTCTGCATTCTTGGCCCAATCACCAAAATTCTCCACCCTAGTGGCAGCAACCTCAGGGAAATTGGCAGCCACCTCCAAGAAATTGGTAGCAAACATCTCAATGGAGGGGAGGACATCAATGGCCAAACCAGTCAACCAATTACATGCAGCCACCTTCTCAGCCCCAACAACCTTCTATAATGCCTCCTCTTGTACTAAACCTACTCAGCTACTAGACCAGCCCACACCTAACCCAAATAATAAACCACAGCAGCAGCTAGTTACTCTGTTGACCCAAATCAATTCCCTGCATATGTTGTGAGTGTAATGATCCGTTTGCATTCAGGAACTACTTTGCCGACTCCTTCCACACCCATTATCACTGAGCTTCCTATGGAAGAGGAGAAGCCTCTGAATGTCCCCATTCAGCCAAGTGCACCTAAAAATCTTGAACCAGTCCCAGTCAAGCAGACCGAGCCAGAACCACCATTTCCCTAGAGGTTGGAAACTGTGAAACAAAAGGAAGTAAAGGAGGACACAACTTTTGACATCTTAGATCAGTTAAAGCACATGTGTCTAGATACCTCTATTTCAGGCCATAAAAGATGTTCCCATATATGGCAAAGCAATCAAGGAAGCATGCCTTAAGAAGCCAGGCAGGAAGAAGCTAGACCCCACTACAACTCATGTGGTGGGATAGCTTGCTAAAATCATGCTTGGGAAAGTGAATGTTCCTAAGTATAATGATCTAGGGAGTCTTGTGGTAGGAGTTGTCATAAATGGGATGCAGATAAAGAATGCTCTGATTGATTTGGGAGCAGCAATAAATGTGATGACTAAGGACATCCTACAACAACTAAACATTGCAAGAATGAGACCTACTCCTACTATCCTGCAGCTTGCTGAAAGTTCTACTTTTAAGCCTAATGGTATAGTCGAAGATCTAGTGGTAACTCTAGACTCTTGGGAATACCCAACAAATTTTATGATTCTTTCTCTTAAGGCCACACTAGGCGGGTACCCCATTATTCTTGGAAGACCATGGTTAGCAACAACAAATGTTTATATTGGATGTCAGACATGAGACATGACCATTTATGATGGAAAAAGCACCAAAAAGCTTGTTCTCTACCCTCTTGCTCAACCATCCCATGATAAGGATAATCCAATATGGCCACATGTTGGTGAAGAGGCCGAGGAAGTTAATTATGTGGCACAACTTATGATGTTCAGCAAAAGTCCTTTCTTGCAGCTTCAAGATGAAGATGATATATTATCTAACATAATTAAGAACCATTATGAGGTAGAGGAAACATCATCCTCTCATGTATCTGATTTTGCTAATACAATGAAAACACTCTTGCTCGCTCTTCCTGCAGCCGCTCTTCTTGCAACCCCTCATCCTGTAGTCGTTCTTCCTGCAGACGTTCTTCCTACAACCAAACTTCTTGCAACAACAGGTATGTTTTGTGCATTAATTCCACATGAACTCAAGATACCAAGCATTATTGAAGCAGTTATGGTAGAGTTAACTACACAAGTTCAAGTGTCAGAAGGGAAATATTTGAATATCAACAATAAATTGAGTGTAGAACAACAGTTGTCATTGGAAAACTTATTGAGGGCCCACCAAAATGGATTTGCATGGGATTATCATGATATGAAGGGATTGGATCCTAAGCTTTGCTCTCATAGGATATACATAAGAGATGATTGTACACCAGTGAGGTAGCCACAAAAAAGAATTAACCCTGCATTGAGGGAGATAGTAAAAGGGGAACTGCAAAAATTGCTAGATGCAAAATTTATCTACCCCATTTCAGATAGCCAGTGGGTGTCCCCATTAGTGATTGTGCCCAAGGAAGGAGGAAAGTGGCAAGTTTGTATTGATTACAGGGAACTTAACTCTGCCACCAAAAAGGACCATTTTCCCTTACTGTTCATAGATCAAGTTTTGGACTCACTTGCAGGAAAGCAATACTTTTATTTTCTTGATGGATTCAATGGCTATAACCAGATCCAAATTGCACTAGAGGACCAGGAGAAGACCACATTTACCTATCCATGGGGAACCTATGCCTATTCAATACTTCCATTTGGCTTATGCAATACACCTGTAACTTTTCAGAGGATAGTCATTAGCATATTTTCAGACATCTCTCATGATTGCATGGAAATTTATATGGATGATTTCACTCCTTATGGTGTTGATTTCAATGAAGCATTGGAAAATCTTAAAAGAGTCCTACAAAGATGTGAAGATCACAATATATCTTTAAATAGTGAAAAGTGCTTCATGATGATGCAGGAAGGTGTAGTTCTTGGCCACTACATCTCTCACAAAGGCATTCAAGTAGATCTTGCAAAGATTGAGGTGATTACCAATCTGCCTATTCCTGCAAAACAGAAAGATGTTAGGAGTTTCTTAGGACATGCGGGTTATTACAAGAGGTTCATCAAGGACTTTATCAAAATGGCAACACCATTGTATAATCTCCTCACTAAATATGTTGAGTTCCAATGGATAGAAGCCTGTGACAGGGCATTTTCTTATTTGAAAGCAACTTTAACTCATGCTCTTGTGCTCAAGGGACCTAATTGGGAGTTTCCTTTTCACATCCATACAGATGCATCAACCTATGCTATAGGAGCAGTCTTAGGACATAAATAAGGAGCTATTGAAAACACCATTTACTTTGTCAGCAAAAATCTACAAGGAGATGAATTCAACTATATAGTGACAGAAAAAGAAATGTTAGCTGTAATCTATGCTCTAAACAAATTTAGGCATTATATAATAGGCTACTAGATCTTTGTGCACACCGATCATGCAGCCATTGGATACCTCATGAATAAACCTCTGATTTCAAGAAAGCTAGCCAAATGGTTATTTCTGATGTAGGAGTTTGACATAACCATCATGGATAAAGTAGGGAAGGCCAATGTTGTTGCAGATTTTCTCTCAAGGCTGACTACATCAGGGGACAATCAAGTCATAGATGATTCTTTCCCTAATGAGCACTTATTTTCTATCAGTGTGCAAACACCCTGGTATGCTGGCATATCTAATTTTTTGGTCATAGGGAGATCCCCTCCTCACTTCTCTCCAAAGGAGAGGAGAGTACTCATTGAAAAATCTTTTCCTTTTTCATGGATTACTAGATGTTTGTTCTACACTAGACCTGACCAAATCATAAGGAGATGTGTGAGAGAAGATGAAACATATGATATCTTGCATGCATGTCACAATGAACCTTATGGAGGACATTTTGCATCCAAGAGGACAACGATTAAGATTTTGAACATAGGATATTACTGGCCGACGCCCTACAAGGATGCAAGAAGATATACAAGGAAGTGTGATAGATGCCAGAGGATGGGCCGACCAACAAAATCTGATGAGATGCTACTTTGTCCTCGAGTAGTAATAAGTCCATTTGATGTGGGGACTGGATTTGTAGGACCCATTGATCCTCCATCAAAAGGTAAATCCTATATTTTGGTATGCACTGATTATGTAACTAAATGGGTAGAAGTTAAGGCCATGAAACATGCAAGAGATAATAAAGTTGTAGAATTTATGTATGAGGAAATTTTCACAAGGTATGGAGTTCCAAGAGAGATAGTGACTAATCAAGGGACTCAATTCACTTCAACCCTTGTTACAAAACTAGTCAATGAGTACAACATTAGACACAGGAAGTCTACTCCTTATCACCCCCAGGCCAATGGCCAAGTTGAGGTGACCAACAGAGAAATTGAAGCCATTCTGACCAAAATAGTGGCTATCCATAAAAAGGATTGGGCAAGCAGGCTACCAGAAGTTGTTTGGGATTATAGAACCACCTGGAAAACAACTACAGGATTCACTCCATTTGAGTTATATGGCAAGACAACCATGATGCCCATTAAATTTGAGCATAATACTCTTAGGACTGCAGTCAAATTGGGGATGGATATTTCTAACACACAAGAAGATAGAATCATGCAGTTGAATGCTTTAGATGAGATGAGGAAGGTAACTTTGCATCACATAGAGGTAGTGCAGAATCAGCGAATAAAGTGGCATGATAAATTCATCAAGGATAAGAAATTTCAGCCTGGAGATTGGGCACTGCTCTATGACTCAAGATATTAGGATAATGCAGGAAAATTGCAAACTAGATGGTTTGGACCGTATGAGGTGGTTGAAGTATTTTCCAATGGAGTTGTTCAACTTACTACCATTGACCTTGTCAGGTTTAAGCTGCTAGTGAATGGTCATCGCTTGAGATTGTATCACAAGCCAACTTCTAAGGAGGAGTTCCTACATCAGTTCACTCAACATGCAACACCCAAACTTCCTGCAACCGAAGGAAGTGGACCTAGTGTCCCTTCCTCTAGCTAACTAAGGTACATAACTTGTCATAATAAAGACTTCCACTTAGGTGGGGGTCCACTTGTTCACCCAATCCACCCATCCATTCAACCTTTCTCTCTCTTCCATTCTACCATCATTTCATTTCACTTCATTCCATTTCATTTCATTCTGCTTCACTTTCACTAATTTCTCAACGGATTTCTTGAAAATGACTGGTACTTTCTCCATGATCTTTGCAATAAATCTTCCACAAAATCAGGTACGTGCACATCACTTATTATATCTTAATTGTCTTTTAGTGCATTTATTTAATTGTTGTGAATTAATATGGAACATTCACCATAGCATGTAATTATTCTTTGTCCCTGTCAAATCAACATTCCACCTCACATGTGAGGTGGAATGTGCCAATTTAAGCTGGGGGGGGGACATGTCAATGTCATGTCTTCATATTTGTCTATACTAGTTCACGTCAACAAAATTTAAGTTATTGAGCCAATTTGAATTTTGAGTAAGGTGGCAGCTCTTATGTGTGAAGTGACAATTCACCGCCACCATTTTCCTTAATCATAGCCTAAATTTATTCCTCCCTTACTGCCTTCAATTTCTCTTGTCATAATCTTAAGCCAAAAGGTGAAATTCAGTCGACACCAACATTGGAAATTTGACAACATTGCAAGAAGAAGAATTTTGGTTTTCAGACGAAAATTGCAGAAATAAAAAAACTTTGTAGAGTAATTGTTTGATTGTGGACAATGGGAGGTGGGTTGATTTGAAATGAGCCCATGGTTTTGTTGAGAAATTATGTCTCAACTTCCAGCTTGAAGTCCTCGTTTTCATTCCTTGGTGATTTTGTGTTGTTTGCAAAGTTATGGCAGAGGCGGAACCAGGATGGAACTTGGCATTGTTCTGTTTGCCTAAGTTTCGGGTCTCTGGTGGAGGCGGAACTGGGATGGAACTTGGCATTATTCTGTTTGCCTAAGTTTCAGGTTTCGGTTCTCGTTCCTGCTCTGACTCCGCTTCCTACCGTCTGTTTCTTCTCGCTTCGTTTCGCAGGTTCTGGCAGAGGCGGAACCAGTTTTGGAAGTTGGCAATGTCCATTTGCCAGGTTCCTGTTTTAGTTTCTATTCCGACTCCGCGCCCGACTCCTGCTTTTATGATCTTGTTCCTCTGGATGTTTGGATTCTCCTCAGGGTGTTTTCCTCCACCTTGTCCTAGTTTTGGATTGTTGTTTCTTGCAGTTGGCGGCGGCAGAACCGGAACCGGATTGGTTCCTAATCTTGGAATTTTGGTAAAGTCCTATTTCTGTTCCCGTTCCGTCCCCGACTCCGTCTCCAATCTTTTGTGTTCCCATCTTGGTTTGACCCCGGGTTGACTTTACCCGGTCAGAACTATTTTTGATGTGTTCCCCTTTGCCGTGGGCGAACGCGGAACCGAATTGGTTCTTGAACCTGTAATTTTAGTAGGGTCTTGTTTCGACTCCTGTTCCAACTCCGGCTCCAGTAGTGTTAGAAATGACTTGAAGTCTTGGTCGCGCCCGATGTCTATTTGACCATTTTGGTTGCTCTATCAGCTACGATTGTTGATAGGTCTTAGACATGTGGCACCTAGTTGAATAGTGATTGGACGGATACCAAGATAGTTATTGTGGTAGTTGCTTTTATCAACGAAGGGTGGCGAGCTCAACCATTTTGAGTAATGGCTTTAAATGCAAAGTCGACTCGTTGCAGGAAATCTGTTAGATCTGACCAGTTGCGTGATTTGAGGATGGACTTCATTGCTCTTCTGAGTTGGTTACATATGGATGAGAGATGTGTTATTTCTTATAAGTTAGACAAGTCAAGAGTTGAGTCATAAGTTGCAGAGCAAGTTTGAAGTTGCAAGCCGAAGAACAGAAGGATGTGAGTTCTTGAGGAGGGTTTTGAACTGTATGTTGTAAAAACATTGTAACAGTGAATCTGAAACTCTCTGGGTGATTGTGAGTTGAACAAAGAAGTTTGGTTATTGTATGTAATCGATTCATTACTGTAATACAATAGATTTGACTTTGTGTGGTGGGTTTTTTACCTGAAAGGGTTTTCCCACGTAAATACTGTGTCATCTTTGTTTGGTTATCTTTCTGGTTTCTCATTGCCATGGTTGTATGCATCTCTATAAGTTTTTTAAACTGTTAGTTTTTCATTTTTGCTTATCTCCCCTAAAGTAAAGGTGTTAAGGGAATGTATTCCGCACTGTTGGGTCAGTAGATCCACATTCTTTTCCCTTCAGGTTCATGATGTATTTCTACAGGATGCACCTTGCCTAGCCGAGTTTAGAAGCTGTGGATGGCTAGACTATCTCTTAAAGATGGATGGTTTTGATGAAAATGTTGCATTAGAATTCGCCCAGACATTGTCTGAGGGAAGGGCCACAGTAAAGGGATTAGAATTCATAGCTATGAAGGAAAGAATTGCAGAAGTTATAGGGTTGCCTGTCGATGGTGAACAATACCCTGCCAGTAGAGACGCCAGGTTGGCTAGGGCTGAATTTACATAACCCAATGACCCTTCGTTGAGCATAGACAAACAAGGTGCGAAGAGGACTTCTTTGCCCAAGCCATGGAGGCAAGCAACTATTCATGTTGTGAAGTATATTACCTGTGAAGGTCACTAGTCAAATTTGCATTCTGTGCATTTCAAACTCCTAAATTACCACATGAGGCATGGAAGGAGAATGAATGTGCCCAATGTGATATACCATCTTCTTTCAATCATGGTGGCCAATACCTAGAAAGGTAGGGAAAATTCCATTTCCCACCATTGTCTGGTCAAGTTATTAGTTGAAAAGTCTCTGCATGATGTGTCTGATATTTCTTGGGAAGAATTTTTGAGTATTGATCAAATTATACCAGAGCATTTGTAACCTAGGTTTTTTCCTCAACCTTGTAGGGTTGGGAAGAGAAGGAGCAATGTTGGGGCCACTCTTGGTGCCTCAACTTCTGATGCAAGCCCTAGTGGAAACCCTCCTGCAACCACACAAACTATTGAGATCAGTTCTTCTAAGATAGAGAATTCTGATTGAGAAAGTTCCTCATGTAATTCTGATGATGATGTCCCTCCTGGCACCTTAATGAGAACTAGGGCACATAAGAAGAAGGCAGAACTAAACGAAGGAAAAGCTAAAAAGAAAATGGGAAAAAAAGAAGCGCCAAGATCCAGGAAACGGAAGGCTAACACTGTTCTTCCTGCAGCAAAAGAAAGCCCTCCCAAAAAATCAAGATCAACTAGGCCAGTCATTGATGAAACTCCTAGGGAAACATTACGGGAGGATGCAAAAGCTCCAATGGAGCAGATGAATGTGAAGGAAAGGGATATATTTGAGGAAGCAACAAGTATGATAGTGGCATACCTTGTTGATATTACAGAACAAGTTTTAAACTAGGCGTGTGAGGAAAATCAAGAGTTCCTGCAGCATGAGCAAGAACAAGAACTTGAGCCCTTGCAACCAGAATTGACTGAGCAAACAGAAGCACTGCAGTTGGTACTCTACCAAGAGAAAGCACAAGTGCTAGGTAAAATGATGGTAGGAGTACATAGGTCCTCTTATTTTTCAATGAACATAGTAGTTCTGAATTTATGGAGAAAAATACAAAGGAGGGAAGAAGAATGGAAAGCAGAAAAATTTAGGTTAAAGAAGGAAATTGAAAATAAGAATGAAGAAATTGTTGTTTTGAAGAAGGTGGATGACATGAAAACTTTATTACCATGGATATTAGAATGTAGAGCTCCTCTGAGGGTCTATGCTTTGTATTTAAAGGAAAGGCATCTTTCTTTCAAGCTAGCAAGAATTGTTTCAAGCTTGAACCTGTCCATTAAGACCCCTATTGAATTTTTCAATGCTTTTCGGATTGCTCCTCCTAAGATGAAAAAAAATTTGTGTGAATTTTATTTACATAATTATGTTGTGACCAAGGACCAAGATTGGAATCCACTGTTATATGTTGGGGATGTCCAAATGAGGGCATTCATGTCCTGGATATAGAACGAAGTTAGTTGGGGTAAGCAGTACAAGACTTATAGGAAAATTGAATCCAACATTCCCCTGCCTATTAGGGCTAAATCTAGACATCCAGGAGGCATATTTAAGGATTGGCACATAATTTTATACCGACCAAGCTATGGCAGTAGGATCTTGCTTGAGAGAGAGGCAGTGTATAAAGAATATGAGGAGATGGAAAAAATTGTAGGATATTTTGTAATGGGATACCTATCTCAGAGGTGGAACGACCTATCTAATGATTTTAAGCAAGCATAGCCTCATTCCACACACAACTATGTTGCAACACTAAAGAGAGTTGATAGATATATGCAAATTGAAAGAAAAAAAAGGGCAATTCTAGCTTCCACTAATTTTTCAGCCACCTATTCTATTGTGGTCGGTGCCAAACTATAGGTTTTACAGGTATGAGATAGCTGATGAAAGATAGAGATGGAGCAGGCTCGAGAGAACACAAGGGTTGTATTGGGATCCTAATTCAGATACAACATAAAGTGATGTGGGACAACTTGTAGTTGTCAATTTCAGAGCATTGACCAAACAAAAGCTCAACGCTTCCTCTGTTGGAGGACCAACAAGACATTAAGTTGGGGGGAATGATGAGTCTAGTTTATGGTTTAATTATCGATAGGGTTGTTGTCCATTTCCCATAGTTGTCATAAGACTTTGATACTTGGGAGTTGATCTTTTCATAATATTTCCTTGAAACCATAGACTTTGGACATGAACTTAATTTCATAATTTTCAAATGATATTGGCATGCTATATGAACTGACTGTGTTAATTTTGCATGTGATTAATGAATGTTGCTGTTAGAATCAAACATGATCTGATACCATGTTAGAATTGGCTATGGATGCCAAGATCTATGGACCAAATAGAAAGCACAAAGAAGAGAGAAAATAATATGACAAGAATAAACTGTATTCAATGTCAATGATATGATTCAATGTGTGTGCAAATGTAGTAGAGACCCCTTGGTTATATAGCCAAGGTGAGAACATAGGAGTGCATAAGATTATGACAAGTGTCGTAATCTTATGACATGAGACAACAATGAAAAGCTATCACTCCACCTAAAGTGGAAAGGTGATAATGTGATAACCACCACAAATAGTGGATCTACCACAAAAGGTGGAACCCTAATCACATGATATGTCCATGAAAGGTGGAGGTGATAGAGTGATAACATGATAAGTCCACCAAAGGTGGAAATTCTCCAACAACTCCTATGTGGTCCCTAAGTAAACTTAACTAAGGTGTAATTATGACCTAGGACAAGGTACAAAATATTTAATTACACCAACACCCCCCCTTAAGTGCAACTTAGGGAGAATGTACACAAATGCAAACAATGCAAGATGGGTCCCGGCAACTAGGCCATGTTAGGTACCCATGTACAAATGCAATGCAATCTCTCACAACGGAGAAAAGGAGAAAACCCAGTGGGACAAAACTCCTCCCCAAAAGAGAGATGAAATACAATAATGGAAATCCTCTCAATGAATAATGAGAAGGTAAAAACCCCATGTGAGGAAAAAGACCCCCCCATAAGAGAGAAGTAGAAGAGAGACAAGGCAGCCCCCCCTCAATGTTGAGTCTCCTGCAATGATGGTAGAAGCTCGACATTGAATGTTGAAGATGATCCAATTTCGCTGAACATTGTTTTCTTTCAACTGTGTTCTTAATTGCTTGATTTTGGAGATGTAGTCTTGGATGTGGTCAAAACTTTTAGGATCAAGATTCATCAAATCATTATCAATCTGATATCCCCTAATCTTATTTGTTTTACCATACAAGTTTTCAAAAGTCTCCCATACTTCTTTAGCTGTTTTACATGAATCAATATGAAATTGTAAATCAAATGAGACTAGTGAACAAATGCATCCAAGTGTTTTCTCACAATTAATCTCCCATTTTGCCAATTCATTAGCATCAGTAGGTTGAGAAACGGTTTCCTTTAGATAACCTATTAGACCTTTTCCCAAGAGATAGTTCCATACTGATTTTCTCCATGTAGCATAATTATGTGGAGTTAGGAGTTCAATTTGAGATTTCCGCATTGCAAGAACACAATCCAAGCAAAAGAATGCAACCAATCACTGCAAGATTACCCCCCAAATCACTCAATTATGAAGCCACCCCAAGCAATATCTGATTTGGCACTTTATACTTAGTGCGTTTACAATTGCCACTGCCAAAAACAGCAAGGTGGACTTTGATCTTGGTACATGCAGATGCCAAAATAGGCCACAAACTCACAGTATAAAAATTACAATAGATGAGATAAATCTGATCATACCACTAGAAATTACAGGAAAAATCATGCACTTTCAAAAAAAACGACACTCAAAAATGTTACCATAGGAGCAAGTTATGAGCTCCTGAAGTTCCCAAAATGAGGACGAAGCAGCAACACCTGTGAGAATCTTCAATTTCTGGAAAAACCAGAAGCCAAAACCAAAAACTGATTGCACCACTGTGAAGAGCACGAAAAATTAGCCCAAATCAAAAAAAATTGCTCAAAAAAAGGAGTCAAAATGAGCAAGATATCTGCGTTTGAAAATGAACTGCAAAATCCAAACTGCAAATGGAGAGGGGTGAAAATTTTCCAAAGTAGTGCTGACGTAATGATGACATCAGAAAACAACAGGGCTAAATTTGACTGTCACAGTCACCGGTAATTTGCCGGAATAAGCGTCGGAATATTCTTTTTCTGTCAGAATATTCGCCGTAAGAAAAATTCATCGGAATATTCGCTGGTTGGAAATGTGCAGTTGCCGGTGATTATTGTGTGAAGAGGGGCCACGTGGCAGCTGAAAGCCATGCCATGTGGTGGGCACTGGCGTCTCTAGTACCCTACGGAGGACAGCAGGTACACTGCTCGCGTACAAAGAGTACGTCCGCAGACTGAAAAGTCTGCAAACTTTACAATGATTGGTTTTTTTTTTTTTAATTTTTGATTTTTTAAAAAATTTTTACAATCAAATTTTTCAGAAAAAAAACAAATTTATTTTTTATTTTTCTAAAACAATTTCAATTTTTGAAAATAAAATATTTTATTTTATGAAATCGTACCGTCGCATAATTATGACACCTGGGGGGCCGTACGGCTCTCCGGGTAAAATTTTTTTGCCTCACCAAATGACTTGCTCCGATTTGGACGAATGGACAGTCGATCTTAGGGTTTTGGCCCTTCTAGACGCAATGGCAGGTCGGATTTGATCCACAATGCTCCAAAAATGCAGCTACCTTATGGATCTGGCAACCACAATACAGCTTCAAAGCCTTCTTAGATTTGGCCTCGTATGTTCGATTTGGACGAAACAAAAGGAAAAATCGACTTTCTCGAACCTTCTGAACGCAATGGTGAGCTTAGATTTGCACCAGCAAGCTCTGATATAAACCTGCAATAAAGAGCCAAAAATGGAACCTCCCCAAATCTGGTACCTCTCTTCAGAAAATGACTCTCCAATGGCACCCAACCTGCCTGATACCTCATGATCTGATACCATGTTAGAATTGGCTATGGATGCCAAGATCTATGGACCAAATAGAAAGCACAAAGAAGAGAGAAAATAATATGACAAGAATAAATTGTATTCAATGTCAATGATATGATTCAATGTGTGTGCAAATGTAGTAGAGACCCCTTGGTTATATAGCCAAGGTGAGAACATAGGAGTGCATAAGATTATGACAAGTGTCGTAATCTTATGACATGAGACAACAATGAAAAGCTATCACTCCACCTAAAGTGGAAAGGTGATAATGTGATAACCACCACAAATAGTGGATCTACCACAAAAGGTGGAACCCTAATCACATGATATGTCCATGAAAGGTGGAGGTGATAGAGTGATAACATGATAAGTCCACCAAAGGTGGAAATTCTCCAACAACTCCTATGTGGTCCCTAAGTAAACTTAACTAAGGTGTAATTATGACCTAGGACAAGGTACAAAATATTTAATTACACCAACAGTTGCTTTAAGATTATTATGGATATGCAGTTTTTGTGCACACTAACATTGTCATACAGATAATTAAGGTATGCAATTCAAGAAGATTTTTCCAACTGGGCATATGCGATATTGGTCAACAAGGTGGCCATTTAATGGAGGGAAGACTCTTGGTGACTGGAGATTCCTCATGCAAATCAAATTGTAACCACCTTGTAGTGGTCTTAAATTTTGTTGAGCGAGCTTAGGCGTTACTGTTGTGCCAGAATTGCGTTAAGGCAAATGTGCCTGACAGATTATGTGCATGTATAGTCGCCTTTGCTCTATTTTGTGTTTTCCCTAATGTGGTGTCCTCAACGTCTACTGGAGTTGACTGCCTTTATAGGTGTTTAAATAAGGTTGTGATGTTCCTTCTAAGCTCTCGGATAGAAGATTGCTTAATTTGATGTAATTGCACTCTTGAGTTTTTCAGTAATACAGTCATGTTGGTCATTTGTATTCATGTTTTCCAATAAATGAAATGAAGTTATAAGTTCATGCATCTGAGTCTATCTTATTTTTAGGAAATACTTATCCAAGAGGGCCCACTTGGTGAGTATTATGTCCCATACTTTAGTTTAGTTTATTTTAGTTGTTATTTTTTGTTCAGTTATTAATTAAGAATCTGGCACTAACTATTCCTACAACCACTAGAATTCCATTCTGTGACTGTTCCTACAGCCAAAGCAGACATAGTAGTTTCTTGTTTGTTTGCTCATATTTTCATTTTTGTCATGCATTTTATTTTAGCTTAGTTATTGGTTGATGTTTAGCATTTATGTTATTTCCTTCCAAGCAATTTACTTTCAGTATTATGTCTTTCTTAGCTGTAGGATGAATATGGCTACTTTGGATTCCTAGTGCACATACAGTGTTGACCCATTTCAAGTTTATGTCCTTGGGTTGACAATTTAAATGCACCTTCATGATGATTGAGATAGTTATTCAGGTTAGATGTCTAATATTTGAATCACAGTTATAAAGGCTTAGTTTTTAAAACATTATAGGAGGTCGACACCCACAACAAAACTCACACTCACACAACTATCCTCTACCCAACAAAGACTCTGGAAGATGCACCTCTTTAAGACCTCTTATACCCACTTTCTCTTAGTGGAAGAAGTTTGTACACCTTCTACCTAGTTTTATCTTTGTTGGAGGATATCAACTGCAAATTACTTCAACAACAAATTCTAGTAAAATGTAACATATTTAAAATTTCCCAAATGAAAAAATCAAACCCTCACACATTTTGATAAACCCAAATCCTTCAATTTTCTCTAAGCACATATCTAAGAAAAATAACTTACTCACTATTGCAACACCTCCCAGTTGATCTTTCTACTTGCTACAACACTTCCTAGCCAATCTTCTCGCTCTGATACCATTTGTTGTAGTACAAGGATGGGGGTTTTTTCAAACAACCCATCCAAGCAACCATAAAACCAAATGCATCCTCATACACCAACTGGCAAGCACTTGCAATTGACAACATGAAGGAATGATTTATTTTTTAACAATTTTTTTCATCAACTTCAATGTGCAAATCAAATCTTCATTGCAAACTTGAAAAATTCATTACAAAATCTTTATTGTACAATATAAAATCAAAACAAAGCTAAAATTAGATTAGCCACAACACCTACATAACTACCTTAAAATTCTTGGCAAAACTTCAACTTGTTGTTGGATTTGTTCTTCACAACTTCTTCCTATTGCTTCACTACTTCAACCCTTTGGAAATAAAACTTAAGAACCCTTCTACCTACTACAACAACAACAAATACAATAATAAAATCATGTTGGTTCACTCATGGCATCTCTAGCTGGCTTCATTAGTAATTTTCTTCAAATACCATAAGCTTTTCTTTCATTTTTCTTCAACTTTTCTCCTCATCACAGCTAGGCATTGGATTTCTCATGAAATTCAACAATAAAAATACATTAAATACCTCCAAATGAGGCATTGAGAATCCACCTACATGCATGTCAGGAATCAACAATCAATTTTGTAACTCCTACTAGAAATGATTTCAAAAACTCCTCCTATCATAAAACCCCTCACTCCAATTGGCTCCAGGTTGTGCATGGGTCCAATATTCTTTTCTAGGTCATTTCAAATATTATTAAATTTACAAATTTCCCAACTTGGGCATTGGGTTTTCTAATTTCCCAATGTTCTAGCATTTTCCAACACATTAAATGTGTAACTCACAATTTACAAATTTGCAGATTTTGAGCCAATGAATAAAATAAAGGTGAAATGAAGAAAAAGGGATCTCGTGTCCCAAGTGCTTAGGACAATAGGATCTAGGTGCCTTTCTCTAAAATTCCATTAGAAAGAGAGAAGATCATAAAGGGATAGGATTGGCTTTTGACCTTGAGGTGAGCCAACCCTATTTTGGGATCTTGGATCTCAATTTTCTTATGACAAAAATGAATGATTGGTTGTTTTGGGAGATGATTTAAGATGTATCAACTAATTGAATTGCATGACCTAACACTTGAAATGCAAATTTCTATAATAATAGAAATAGAAATGATAGTTTATAGACATATTTGGGAAGTGCAAAAATGGTAAACCTACCCAAAAAAGTGTGTTTCAGGATTTGTAGCAGGAATCATTCGCCCAATGGAATATGGGTCTTTGTACAAGGATTTTCCTCAACTTCTAGTGCAAGATTTGAGCTTTTGTTCGCTCCCAGTTTCATTGTCAGAAAGCTGGAAATAAATTTAGGATCTAAGTTTTTGTGTCTTGACAACAATGATAATGACTTTGACAACTTTGCAAAAAAATTCTTTTGATAAACTTTTAGTTCTTCTTCACCTGTAAAAAATGCACATACAAAGATAGAAGAAAAATTGTTTGTTTTTGGGTGAATGGGGGTTTGCCTCAGTCAAACCCCATGTTGGTAATTAAACCTTGATGTTGAAATGATGATAAATGGAAGGAATTGATGAATTAATAAAGCTATGTTACAACTCACCAAACCCTTAATGGTTGCCCTTAGAGGTCTAAAGTCTAACACATCACTCTAAGGTCTGGGTCTTGCATGAATTAGCTTGATTGATTGCTTGATTTGATGCTTGAATGCTTGAAACCTACATCACAATGTTAGCTCCAAAACATGACATGAATATGCATACACTTTGAAATGATGATATGATCTTGATTGCTGTTTTAGATGATTGATAAATCCGCTCTTCAATGTTCTTGACAATAATATTTTCTCTTATGATCTCTTGATAATGCCACTTCTTGCAAGTTAGATTTGAATTGATAAAATAACTATGTATTTATAGGTGTTTATTTAATTTCCCAAAAATTAGATTCCATAATCTGAGATTTGAAATATTAAAATGTCGCCAAAACATATTAAAAATTGGGTCGTAGGACTTAAAGGGGACCCATTCACCCTTGGGCGAATGGGTCCTAGGACCTAAGTCTAGGACACGCAATTTCCAAGGTGTTTAAATTAATGTTGGAAATTGTTTGATATAGGTTCCCTTTCAAAAAAAGAATAATAAGGCTTTGGAATGCATAGTTTAGGTAATTAGAAGCTTAATGAAGCCCAATTAATTAAGGGGATGCAAACATAGTGTGAAATTGTAAAGATGTACAATTTTATACACTACATTTAGCCCCCACTTTAGTGAGAGTGATCCCACACTCAAACTCACACTAAAGTAGGAAAATAGTCAAGAGAGGTCTAATTGTACAATTGTTAAAAAGATGAGATAACTAGGATCAAGGAGGATGATCAATCCCCCCGGATCTGAGATCCTATGGCAAAACCAAAAAAGGCACAAAGAGACACATGCATGCAACAACGACATAAAATACACAATCATACAATTTCAAAATCAATGCAAAGATGAAGAAGGGGTGGATCGAGCTTCAACTGTTTGTCTAAAAGGTATGGATCAAGCCTAAGCTATTTGTCCAAGAATACACTCACGAGGGTTAGTTCAATACAATATACACTAGGTGAGCCCCAAGGCAATATGAGAAACACGCAATGGTCTAGTGAAGTTTGATATACACTAGGTGTGCACCCATAAAAAGGTGGAAAATGGGAAAGTCATGCCAAGTCTACAGGCTCCCATACATCAACCATACCAAAATTTATACTCCCTAATAACTTTGATAAGGTGCTACACTGAATGGTCATAGGTTTTTACAAGGCACCATTGGCAAGGAAGTTGTATTATGCTTGGTGGCCAAGATTTAGTTTAGAATATTCAAAGGGGTTTTTCTTATTTCATGAAAGGTCTCACTTTAGGGAACATCACACTTGATATCACCATCAAGAGAGGACTAGCTGAGGGATAAAAGATTCACACCTTAAGGAATGCAAGCCCTAGCATTACCACAGAGAGGAATGCCATATGCCAAGAAAGGTCACACTCTTGATGGATATAAAACCCAATGTCACCACAAAGAAGATACGTCAGATAAAATTGAGAAGACCAAAATTTGAATAAAGTCATGTCATTATACAAGTAATGAGCGAGAGGCATAATGCCCCCCACTTTGAAAAAATTGCTAAACACCATGTTGTGAGAAATTACTTTAAAGTAGACAATGATAAATTCCAATTGATAAAAGGGAAATGAGAGCTTATTTGGAAAGCCTTATGCCAAACATATGTTTCCAAATAAATTTGCATCATGAATAGGGGTTGCCACCAAAATGAAATACCAAAGAAAGAAGTATGTCACATACAAGCCAACCTAAAGCAGGTTGTCCACATCCCAAGCTTGCTCATTATATTGTATATATATATACGTGGAAGGCGGTCAACTAGCAAAAAGGGACTACGACAAGTGTCATACTAAGACAAGGCTCCCTAACCCCTTTCCCCCAAAATGTAAGGGAAAAAGGTGAGCCAAAAATGGATGATGATATATTGCTCCTTACAAAATAAAGTATGATTGAATAAAACCAAGTTTATACCCTCATGCATGGTAGTGAATATGCTATGATACTAAAACTACCACATGACAAGGAGCAATAACTAATGCTATTTTCTAAATGAATGACAATAACCAATACCTCTAGTTTTTTCTTGCATTCTAGGCTCTATAGGGACATGGATACCTTGTTCTTTTATCCCACATCCTTTTCCATTATAGCCAAGTTGTTTCAAAAGTTCATAACCTCTTCCATAAAGTTTTTCCATTTATTTTGGAGAAGGTGGTTTCTCATGATCACACTCATCATCTGTGGCTGTATAATTCTTGTTTTCCTCTTCTTTCCTAAGGGTCATTGACTCACGTGGTTTTGATGGCTTAGCTTGTGTGGATATTATAGCAACTTATTTCTCTTTCCTTGATTTGTGTGTAATCTTGTATTAGCCCATGAATGTAGGTGTAAAATCAAATGAGCCCCAATCATAATCCAATAGTTTCATGATTGATGACAAACACTTATCTTCTTCTTGTTCTTGTACTAGTTCCACTTTTATAGTTGGTGTCAATTTTGTAAGAGGATTTATCAAGCGCGATATCAAGCACTCTTTTTGTAGATCTCGTACTCGTTGCTCGATTCTAACATGCAGAAGGTGTTCATAGGTAACCTACAAAGACCTTGGTGGGAAAAAATTTCCCTTATAAAATACCCTTATTTTGCTCATCTGTGTGTTGTGTTACAAGAATATCAACAAATGGTAGTTCAATTTGAGGGATCCTCCTCACGCTCCCGTTCAAAAGGAAAATCTATTGTATCAATCTCAAGAAAAGGTAAGGTTGTTGTCAAGCATGATAACTGATTTCATAGCACAATATCAAACACTCTTTTTGTAGATCTCGTACCCGATGCCTAATTCTTACATGCAGAAAGTGTTCATAGGTAACCTGCAAAGACATTGGTAGGAAAAAAATGCCCTTATAAAATACCCTTCTTTCGTGCATATGTGTGTTGTGTTACAAGAATATCAACAAATGGTAGTTCAGTTTGGGGGATCCTCCTCGCGCTCCCATTCAAAAGGAAAATCTATTGCATCAATCTCAGGAAAAGGTAAGGTTGTTGTGAATGTAGTAGCCACAAAGGATGATAACGGCCTCAGATGCAACAGAAAGTTCACAAAGTTAGCAAAATCTTATTCTTCCATCTTACAAAAGTTGTTGAAGGACAAGATCATAACCTTGGAGAATCCTCGACCTCTCAAGGAACCTTACCCTAATTGATATGATGCAAGTGTCTTTTGTTAGTACCACAAGTTAATAGCCACAATATTGAATGATGTACGCACCTGCGTCATGAGATACAAGACCGCATCAGTGACGGTACTATTTGTCTCAATGGGATGAAACAAAATACGAATAAATCGGCGATGAAAGCCAATAGTGAGTTGCAGATATACACAAACCCATTTTCGTCTCATTCTGCAAACTTAATTATTGACCCCTCTAATTCTTCTACTCAACCCTCGACATACGTTAACATGGTCAAGATTACTCCTTCCCCACAGCCTGTGACTGGCTCGCCAGACGTGATATTCACCTCACAGGACATGCCCTTGAACAATAAGCCCTCTCCCCTCTACATTCCTGCTCATCTCAATGGGAACATTGTGATAGGGGTCTTAGTTGACCCCACGAGGCGAGTGGACGTTATCACAGAGGAGACATCATGGCTGAATTCATTGCAAAGGGAGGAGTACGAAGAAATAAAGTCCACCATCTATACACACGATGGACTTTCTCTCAATCCATGGCTCAATAAATTTTTATGTCCTAGTTGGACCTATGGTCGTGGACACAACCTTTGATGTTATTTCATAATCGGATTTGTTCAGGGTGAAGTTAGGCATACCTTATCTAGCTTCCATGAACGAAATCGCTTATGTCATTCATAAGTGTTTGAAATTCTTCCAAGAAGGTGTTGTGCACATTATGCATGACACTAGATACCAAACGTTGGTGTCCCATGGGGGCTACTCATTGGATCATTTTTGGCCCACCTCAGTTAGTTGACTTCCCCCAAGAACAGACCTACTTTATCGAAACTATGTAAAGTATAAGACTGGGGGAAAAGGGAAACCGAAATTGACCCTTCTACTAGTGCAACAAAAAGCTGCATCCTCTTCTCATAAGGGAAAGGAGAGGCCTACCCATCCTCAGAGTACCTCTTCCACTCCTCTTTCTAAAGAAGAGTTTTGGATGTCTATCCCTGGATTCCACATGAGAAGTTCAATGGTGCCTGCTTGGTGCAAGACTAAGATTAGTCTATTAGATCTTCCTACTATACCTCATGGACCTTGGCCTTACCTGTATGGTAGAAGAAAGGGTCCCCATGGGGAATCCTCTATGTCTTGGCCTTCATGGCCTCCCACCACTCCTACTCCTAGAGCAGTGAATGTGAAGAGGCCCACTGCCAAGGTGCTAGAGCCGACTCCCCCCATTGTTTCTCAATGTCCTCCTCCTGCTCCCATTTAGAAGTTTGTCCCTCCACTAGAGATGACTGTGATGGACACTCTTATGGCTAAGCAAGAGCCTTTTGTCCCTTCATAGCTTCTAGCCTCTAGCTCAAAGAGTCGTAAAAACTGCCTTGCACTTGAGCGCAAGCACCTGCAAAAGGCTCTAGCAACTAAGTAGGCTACTTTGTAGAAAAAGGAAGAGGAGTTGACTGCCCTTGCTATAGGGCCTCTTGTTGTGTCCTCCTTCCTCCTCCCCTCTGCTTCTGTTCAACTGATTCTAGTATCGCTTTCGGATCTCGCACAGAGCGTCAGTACAATTGACCCTAAAAAGGTGCAAGTGTTTTTCACTCCTTTGGTCGAGCCGCCTCTTTTGATGTCCCTTCTAGACATCCCACCATTCCCTAAACCCATGGACATGTCAATATACCTCGGTAGTGTCTACCACAGTTTTATCCTCTTTCATGCCTCTCACCTCGTCTATGGGGAGTTCACATCCTCCGACAAAGAAAAAAGTGGAAGTTGGCCCTTCTAGCAACATGGGGCGTAAGAGGAGCTCACCCTCTTCAAAGGGTGGTCCTATGCTAGTTTGCATCGTCCTAGTGACGAAGCAAGTCCCAGCTTCCCCTGATTTTTTCACCACTCCCAAGTCACTTGATGAGCCTAGTAGTGAATCTTGGGTTTCATCCTCCCCATCCATTGAGATAACACATGGCACTCTCATGAAGTGCATGTTTAACTCCCTCGACGAGGTCCCAGCCTTGTCAGCGATCTTCGCAAAATCACTAACCATAGCTCCACAAGAGCCGAGCAGAGAAGACCTTGCGGAGCCTTCTTCCTTAGCCCTTGTTTCCAGAGGGTCAAAAGCTCCTCCCCTTAATATTCCACCACCGCAGGCTCGTCCGCCTTCCCCTTATGATCTAGATTTGGAAGCAAATGACCTATTGGTCGATGAGTGTTAGGGGGAGGCCTCTTCTTTACCTTTAGATTAGGTGTGTGTTTTTTATGATGTGTTCCTACGTGCTTGTGTTATGTGTTCCTGGATGACCCTTGTCATCCTTGTAGGTGCTTGGATACAAGAGTGATTTTTTGTCATAAAAATTCCTCTATTTTTATCATCATTCTTCCTCTACTATGTACCTTGATTTTCAAAAAATTAGGGACGATGCAAAGCATTGGAGGCATTTAGGCTTCCCCTCTATGTTGACCTAATTTTTTATTTTTACTTTTTCTTCTCATGCATTCTTCATATGGTCTGGTATAGTAGGGGGTTGATGACAGTTCATTTATATACTATTATTATACTTATATATATTAATGAGCAACCCTGACCCCGAAATATCAGATCGCCCATGTGCCTTGTGTTTGTGATGTCATTACACTTTTCCTGTCTTTCTCTCTTCTTTGCTTGAGTTGTCCCTCGTATGTGTGACAACTTCATTTCCATGATACTTTGATTTTCAGAAAATGCATTCATTGCCAATGAATCTTTTCTCGAAAATCCTTTGCAAACCTTTTTAAAAAAATTGCATTCTCAACTTGGACCCCTAGCGGAACATGTTTCCCTCATCATCGGTTCGCAAAGAAAGAACTTGAAGAAATTTCCTCTGAGGAGGGAGCAAATTTTATTGCGGGAGAAGCCTTGAACTTCCCCTCACAAGGGGACATTTTCTTCCTTTCAAATTCCTTGATGAAATGAACATCTTTTGAAAGGATTCCTTGATGATGAATTGATTTGTGAATAATATTCTAACACTTTCAAGCAACACGTCCCTTGAGTGGAACCCTCTTCTTTTGAAGGGTTCCCAAGGGACCCCTTTGAAAGCCTTTCAACTTGTTGACTATCTATCTGTTTTCTTGTGTGGTTGCTTTGTGTCCTTTTGAAATGTTTTATTTGTGGATTAACATGTTGCTTTGCAGGTGTGCCTGTGAAGCCGATTTCCAATATGACTCTGTGGAGTCCCCTTACGCTGGGCTTCCTTCATGAGAGAGTACTTGGGGTAATGCCTTCTCATAGGTCTGCAGTCCTATGAAATGCTTACATCTTTTAGGATTTGTTCATCATTGGTCTGAGGGCCTTCGATGTACTTTGTGCAACTTCATAGTTTTGAGAAGCTATGTAGTCCTTTTGTTTGAAACTCCTTAGGAGAGAGTACTTGTGGAGTCCTTTGCCTACCCTACACTTTTGAGTTCACCAGATCACGGTTTTCTTCCTTGAAGGTTCAGGTATACATATCTATCTCTTCGATCTACTTTACCGAACGCTCATCGATATTTGCACTCGATAAAATGGGGGCAAAATGTATAAGAGTGAATTTACACCCCTTGTGTAAATTCCTTTCACATACCCTCACCTTAGAAAATCAAATCCAAAGGCGAAATTCCACATCATTCACCTGCCTTCCACCCACTTTGCATTTGTCTTGTGTGTCGATGGATAAATATTTGTCGAGGATGCAAGCAAGGTGTGCAGATGTCTGTGTGACACGTTGTCGTCCCTGACAGATTCTTGCATCTGAAGTTGGCAGAGGCATTACATTCCTCATTGGGGATGAATTGTAACATCCTTCTATTGACCAACCAACCCGAAAATGTCTTATTCCTTCTCATCCCACCTTCAAAAGAACAATCTTGACTATCACTTCATCCTCTCTACACATTCAATCAATCTCTCTATCAATTCCACTCCATTTTTTCTTCACACTTTGGGATCTCTTGAAGCATTCTACCAACATTCTCTCAGCTTGATAATTGTGGTAGCTTGACACTCCATCAAATCCATATTGCACGTGTGAGGCTACCATAGAATTTGTGAGCTTGGAGTCTTACGAGACCTCCCTTCACCATAGTTGTGATGGTGGTGACTTTTCCAAGTTCGTTGCTTGCATTCTCCCTTCATTGGCCTTGAGAGCCTTTGGGTGGAGGTGGTAATGCTTCATTCCTCTCCTTTGTGATTTGATAGAGTAGCATTTGTCTTTTGTAGTGTTCATTGCACTTCTTTCATTTCCTTTATCACATATTCTACTTCATTGCTTTTTGACTGTCCGTGGAGGTGGAAACACCAAAGTGGGGGTTTGACTGAGGCAAACCCCTATATAGCCCCAACAATTTCTCCCTTATCACTTGTGTGTAGGTGAATGTGTGTGTGGAGCTAGCTGGCGAACTAGCATTTTTTTGAGATAATACTCGTCACCCTAGCTTTTATTTACTTGCTTTATCATCTCCGCCTTTATTTTTTGTACTTCATCATTCTGTTTACTTCATTAGAATCAATTAGCTAGGTAGTTTAGTAAGTTTTTGGTGTTTTTTACTATATCTTACACTTTCTGGACGTACAAATGCCAATGCGCCAAAGAGACACCAATGCGTCGTGCTATCATCCCAGACCCGCACTACCATCCTCAGACAAAGAGCTATTTGAGGTACAATTTAGACTCCAAAAACTGGATCATCTAGCCCCAAATAGAATTTTGGGTCTCTAGAGTGACAAAAGTACTTCCTTGTGCTCTTCATTCTCGATCCTCACCCCAAAACATCCCTTTAGAGTGAGGTAAGTTAGGGCATCCCTCCACACTAAGCTCTCTGTGACTTGGAGCCTTGACATGGTTGATCCCCCTCTCTTACATGGTTTTATTTGGCTTTGCTTCTGGATTGTTCTATCAACCCTTTCTACTCATAGGAACAAGGCAAAGGTTGTGAATTGGTTGTTTCAGGTAGCCATGGGAGGTAATCGTTGCAGAGGCGAGTCGCTTTTCTGTGATGAATTCAGTGGGAAGAGATTGTCTGGGAATACTTGGAGAAAGGTGGTGTTTTCCCCTACTTGCTCAAACTTCATGGTGTTAATTCACAGGTGACTGAGGCATTTGCGAATGGTTGGAACAACAAAATCTTGTGTTACCAGGGTGTGGAGGTGAATATCATTGAGGATTTTATTGTCGAGATAACTAGTTTATCAACATTGAAGGGCAAGAAGTTTTATAGAGATCGTGTTGCATCAAAGACTGCCTTAGCTAATTTTTTCAAATGCAAGGAAAGGCAAAGGTTGAGGTGCGTGGGGACTAGTGGGTATGATCAGAAGACAATTAATCCATTGTGGAGAGATATGTTGCTGGCTATAATGAAATTCTTCATACTCGAAGGCAAGTACTTTGTGATTTATGCCTACCACTTTATGTTGCTTAATCATTTCAGACACAACAATTTGGTGTCGTTCCCCTATTAATTGCTTGTTTCTATGGAAACTAGTATTGATGATCATAGAAAGAACCCTAGTAAAGCAATTCTCCATGAGGGTCTCATGAAACTTATTATTGATCATATTAAGTTGAAGTTTTTACTTGAGATTTCTAAGCTTTCTTCTACTCGCAAAAAGCAGGGCATTGCACCTAGTTATGATACTGGTGAGTTGACAAAAGATTGGGATGGTGAATATGAGGAGGAAAATTTTGAAAATGAGGTGTCGTCAAAGGATGAGGGGGAGTCTGAGGATGATTCAGAGGCTTCTAAGTCTTGGTTGAAGGGCTACAAGACTAACATTGAAATGAAGGAGGTTGTTGCTCCCTCTATTAAAAATAATTTGAAGGGGAAGAAAGTGGGCACTAAGAAAGAGAAGTGTATTCTTAATCCGGGGGAGGATGGGATGAAAGGTGTGGAGGAGCTCCTTGCTCTCTATGACAAGGGGTTTTAGGGGAATGTCCAAGAGGGTAAAGAGAAGACTATGGTGGAAAATATCCAAGAGGGCGAAGGTTTCATGAATTCTAGGGAGGCGCCTCTCAGGCATGGTGGTTTGGAGTACCCCTTGTTTGCAAGGGTTGACGAGCAAGTTAAGCAGGTTGAAGACAAGAAAGGGATTCTCAAGATTTTGGTGAAGTTGGCCAAATTTTTTGAGAAACATTGAGTGAAAGTAGAGGTTATTGATGTGGATGACTCTCCTACTAAGGAGGATTTGGAGGGCAAAGGTGGGAATTAGAAGGACCTCCACGAGAATGTTGCTTTTCCTATTGTTACGCTGGTGAATTGGGATGAGATTGATATGGATCTTTTTTTGTAGAATGGTGGAGGATGGCACTAGAAATCTCCTTTCTATTACTAAATGGCTCTTTTAAGAGGTCAAGAACCTTAATACCAGGCTGAAAGAGTGGCAGAATGTTTGTGTGGATTTGGTGAACTGTAATAAAAAAGAATGGTCGGTGAAAGATAAGGTCAAAACTATGAATGTGATCCTTGATAAGGTAGTTGCGGATGCCAAAAACTTGGCAAAAATCATGATGAAAGGATGGCTACTTTGGAAAATGTTGTTCATAGGGTTCATGAGGAGTGATTTGTGGCTATGGAGGATAGAGCGAACAAGATCAACAATGACTTGCAAGTTGTGGTGAGAATTAGTAACCGGTCCTTGAAATCTAGTGCACAGGGCTTGTCATTGTTGAATGAAAAAGCAATCAATTAGACTGATAAGAATCTGGACCTTAGTGAACATGAGGATGCTATAGCTAAGATTAGTCATATGAATTTGGTGGAGAAGAATGTGGATGTTGGCTCGTGCATGGAGAAGAATGTGGAAGTTGGTTCGTGCTTGTGTACTAGGAGCAAGACAAAGAAGAGGGCACCATTTCGTTCCAAGAACTTGAGGAAGTGGTAGAGATGCATGACAAGGTCATCTCTAGTAATCTGGATTCGACTAAGGTTATTGATAATATGTTGTAGTTTGTGTTTGATCAACCTTTTGTACTGATGTTTTATCGTTGGTTTGTCTAGTGTTATCTTTTGACAACATTTTTGACTTTTTTGGGTTGCGAGTGCTTATGTTTCTTTCTCTTTAGCAACTTCCTTTCGTTGTACAGGGTTTCGGGCCCCCTTCAAAACCTTCTTTTCCATATCAAAAACATTACGTATGAATTATTATTAGTTACACTATTATTTAAATCCATGATATATTTATTATCAACATCATTATTCAAATTTACAAACATTTATCTAAATACTTACCTCTTATTGCTAGTCAATTATGTAGATTCTCTATATTAAAAATAAACTATGATTATTATATTAAATTAAACATGGATTAGAATGACCACTGTTGTTGACTGTTTATTCCCTTTGTCCTTATTCCCAATCATTCAATTCCATTCCTATTCCCCCCTCTCTCTATTGAAATGCTCCTTCTTTTATATCTTATGGTGGGGAAGAGTCACCTTTTTCCACCCCTTCCTTATAAGGAAAATACCTTTTCAACTCAAGCGTTGCCTTGTCTAAATTAATTAGTAATAATTTAGAAGATTTTTGTATCTTATTTAATCATTGGTCTAAGACAAACATAATTATCATCGTCCTTTTTCACAATACATATCTTTTGATAATGCATGATCGTTGCTGACTTTTATCTTAGGAAATCTAATCTTTATGTTATTGAGAGAAGTCAACTACATTAACTTTGTTGCCTTTGTAAGAATTATCATTGCCTTGTCTTTATTGCTACTGTGTATATTTTATACCAATATTTTATATTATATGTTTCTCATTAAAATATATTTATTATTATTATTATTTTTATATGTATTTTAATATTTATAGTATTATATTATTTTGATTATTGTAGTAATATTAAGTTGTTAATATTTGTAAATTTGTTATTTGTCACTTATTTTATTTATTTGCATCTCAACACTTAGTTATTTTAATGTTCTATTTTGGAGACATGACAATCTCCGCCTCACTCTCTCTCTCTCACTCTCCATCTCCCTCTCAGGTCTCTCTCTCCCACACTCTCTCTCTGTCTCTCCCTCTCAAGTCTCTATCTCCGTCTCTCCCTCTCTCCCTTCCTCCCTCCCTCTCAGGTCTCTCCCACTCCCTCTCTCCCTCTCAAGTCTCTCTCCCTCTCAGGTCTCCCACTCCCCTCTCTCTCTCTCCCTCCCAGGCCTCCCATTCTCTCTCTCTCTCACTCTCTCTCACACACACACAGTCACTCACTCACTCTCCATATCCCTCTCTCTCCCTCCCTCTCTCCCTCTCAAGTCTCTCTCCCTCTCCCTCCCTATATCTCTCTCTCAAGTCCCTCCCACTCCCTCTCTTAGCTCTCTCTCTCAAGTCTCTCTCCCTCCCTCCCTCTCTTTCCCTCTCCCTCTCTCACTCTCCATCTCCCTCTCAAGTCTTTCTCTCTCCCTCTCTCCCTCTCAGGTATCTCTCTCAAGTCTCTCTCCCTCTCTCTCCCTGCCTCTCTCACACACACACTCCATCTCTCTCCCTCCCTCCCTTTCAAGTCTCTCTCCTTCTCCCTCCCTCCCTCTATCTCTCTCTCCATCTCTCTCCCACTCCCTCTCTCTCTTAGGTCTCTCCCACCTTCTATCCCTCTCAAACCCCTCTATCTCTCAAGTCTCTCCCCCCCTCTATCTCTCACACCCCCTCTCTCTATCTCACTATATATATATATTATAATGTAGTATATAATATATGTATACTATGTATTAAATATATTATATAATATACGTATTAATATATATTACATAATATTACTATCATATATAATATTTAATATATACTATATTATATAATATACTATATAAAATATATGTAGTATATAGTATATAATATAATATATAATACATAATATATAATTTATATAATATATTAGTATATTAGTTAGTATATATTATATATTATGTATTAATATTTATTAGTGTATATATTAATATATTAAATATTATGTATTATAAATAATAGAGATAACATATATCCCTTGTTTTGACAAAATGAGTATGTTTGGGATTTGGTTCGACATTGTCAAACCTCAAAAATCAATTGAAAAAACGTGTTTACAAAATTTCTTTAGTTTTTGAAGTTCACTGGTGGTTGATGACTTTTTTTATCTGAATTTAATGAAACAAAAAGGGTTTATTGAAAAAATTGTCAACTTTCCACCAATATAAATTATGTCTTATTTTAAATTTAATAGATAATTATTATTGATTTTCTACATACATTACGATTAAAGTATTGATAGGCTAATTGAAAAACTTCTATAATTTTCAAACTAATTCACATTTTTCAAATCTAAAAGATGTGTTACATTCTATGTTTCACATACTATAGGATAAAAAAAATGAATTTCATAAATTTTTGACCAAAATCCGATAAATAATTTTAATAATTTTGAAATATTATAATAAAAAAATCATAACTAATTATTTACATGCAAAAAAAATACAAAAGACAATGTGACACATCTGACATGTGTCTTCTACATACATGAAAATTTCAAAAATAAAAATTAAAAAATATTTAATACTACTACATTGAAATTTCAATTTTTAAATAAATTGATTATACTTTTTCCAAAAAAAAGACTATAACGTAAAACTACATTCAATTTATTATTTTTGAATCTTTTAAATTTTGATTGCCACCTAATTTGGACCCTATAATCCTACACTGACCCATTTATTAGTTCATGCAACTAAATACAATCAACTATACTTTTAAATATATTGTAATGATAAAGATTTAACCAGAATACTTGTTCTTATAATATAATTATTTTCGTACAATACATTATAGTACATTGTTCCTTTCTTAAAATAATATATTATCACTAATTCCTTTTTTTAAGTTACAGTTTTAAAATAACATTTAATTTCGTTTTAAAGATAATCAACTACCCTTGGTTGCTGGAAAAGTAAATGTCACACATCTGCATACCGCACGAATAATAACGATGTGGGAAATCTGCGTGCAATAAATAGCCATGTAAATAATAGCGTAGGCTCAAAGCATAGGTGCTAGTTTGGTTTCAAGATTTTCGTAATGTCTGCTGGGGAGCCCTCATTTTCTACCCGCATTCCAATGCAACTCGTTCTGAAGGTAATCAAGCGTGCTGTAAACATAGAAACTTTTGAAAAATCTAAAATTTAATGATTTTCCATACTTCGAATAGGGGTTTTGAATTTTTGATTTGCAGGTGAAGTACAATGATACGCTTAGGCGTTTAACAATATCTCTGAAGGAGGACGGTAGTCCAGATGAATCACTGGAGGCATTGAAGTCCAAGATATGCCAACTCTTCAATTTCAGGCCTAATACTCAGATACTGATTACATACACAGACGAGGACGCTGACATCGTCACCATGGCAGATGACGTGGACTTCCTGGACGCAGTTCGTCAGGGCCTAAATCCTCTGCGTCTGGATGTATCCTTGGCTGCTAATCAACGGCCAAACCTCAACATTCCTTCTGCCACGACGGAAGAGGGGAACAGAGGATTGGATGCCACGTTGGATGCTCTGAGGAGGCTGTCAGATCCCACGTGGCATTTGAGGAAATTAGCAGAGATTCCTGCTGTGATGTCCGTGTTGTCATCCCCAGAGGTGTCTGGCTTGATGGAGGGTTTGCTCAGGGTTGGGACATCTCAGCTAGGCCCACTATTTGAGAGCCTCTCTGCTTCAAACCCTAACACGGGCAGAACCCCAGGGAATAACTTCAATTCACCAGCTAACTAGTTGATCAGGAATTGCTACTTTTTCTGTAAATGTTTAGGTTCGTATGGAACAAAAGAGAATCCTTCCTTGGAAGCTTGAGTGAGTTTGAAGATGTTGCCAAGGTGAAAATTTTCAAAATATGTATGTTGGTTTCGATTATGAATTTGATAAATTATGTTTTTATGTACTAAGAGTTTGTTCTTTTCTAGGGCTTCTAAATCCTGTTTTATTTTCTACATCATTTGTTTTCTGGAGTAGATTGGATTTATATTTTTCATATATCAAAAGTATTATTTATTTTTTCTTAGAAACATGGTGGTTTTATGAACCCCAAAACTTGTAAGTTCAGAAATAAATTGTTCTGCAATTTTTTTAATTCATTTTTAAGAAAGAGTTCAATTAGAGACATTAAATTTCCACAGTCCATATTGATAAAGAGCTATTTTTTTTTGGATTCAACTGTGTGGATTTATTTGCATCAATGTTTCAGATCACAATCCGCAATCAATCATCAAGATGAAAGAATTCAATGTTGAAAGTTGGGAAATGGCGAGAACTGCGTCCGAAAAGGACGAAGTTGATTTCCTTTGTTCTTCACATCAATGAGTTTAGTTTCTTTCAACACGAAATAGCAAGAAGCAATAGTGAATCAGTCTAGTGCAGATTAGACATAGATTTACAAGGAGAGAAATAAGGGGGGCAAGTTGGTTTTCTTGTTTGTTCACATCAATAATTCTAATTACTTTCACCACAAAAGTTAGCAAGGAGAGATATTGAATTGGTTTAGGTCAGATTAGACAGAGATTTACAAAGGGATGATGACATAAACAAGGGTGATTGTTGTCTGTCTATGATTGATTTAAGCTTTGATGGAAAACGGAAGAGCTGTGTTGTATAGTTTTGAAATTACCTTCTTTTAATTTTAATAATGAGCCATAATACTTGTGAATGCAAGCCACCAACAAAAACTTAAACCAAGGGTCTTCAGTGAAGCGCCCTGGGCATGTATGGCTTAAGAATGCAGACATTCATAAAAATACGGGGTAAACAACTTATTTGTGTTATGAGATAACAATCCATGACCATTCATAACAGAGAACCTTGGTTGTGTCTTCGGAAATTACAATTAATTAACTTTTGTTTCGAAGAAGCTTGCTTGCATTTTATGAGATTGAATCCATGAAATTTTAGGCATTGAATCTGGTTGTATTTTCTGACATCACGTTCAGTGAAGAGTTGTGGCAAAGAATTTGGACTGCATTCTCTGGGAGAACAATCCATGAGCAACTGAAGCAAAGAAGCTGGATTGCATTTTCTGAGAGCTCTATTTCAATTCTTGTATATATGCGTATGCTTCTGCTTGGCTTATATTATTTTGGGAAAACTTGTTTTTCATACCCCGTTTTTTTCTCAATCGTGAATGAGAGACTTGGGGCCCTCACCCTTTGTATTAACTTCAAAATAAACTCTTACATTTCAAGAATGTGTCAAACCTTTGATTGGGTCCTCTTGAAAATCAGACCCCACCTAGAATCGAACTTGGCAAGAACCTATAACTGAATTTAGTAAAACAACACTAACTGACATTTAGGGAATACAAAGCACCAGTCCACTTCAATCACTTCCGCAAACAAATAGAACCTCAGCGTCATTTTATTTGCAGCAAGAAAGGCAAATTGGGGGAAGGATAATTGTCGACTATCCCTTCACCCAATCGTAAAAGAAGGCCAACTAGCATTCACTGCCAAAAGGGGATGCCTTACACACGACATAAAAAGGAAAGACTTTCCAAGAAGCAACTTTCTAGCCATTTTGGGTAATGATTTCTAACCTTGCCTCCAATCCATCCCATCTCTTGACATTATAATTAATTATCAACTCCCCATTTGAATCAATGGCAAAGTTTTCTAAATAATAGGCTGCTTCGTTCATCTCTCTAGAATATTGACTGGCAGTGAATGATTCCAACAATTCGAGGAGGGGCCAAGCAATTTTAAGGATGTTTTCCAACTTCCAATTCATCAAATCTTAATGTTTGACTGGGTTGAAAATCACCAGAGTCACTTTCAATGAGCAAATATGTAATTCCATTTTGAGCAGCCACCATTAGACACAATACCAGTGCCTGGGCTTCCACCTCATTAATTATTCTAATCTGAAGGTTTTTTGAAGCAGCAAAAATAAACTTGCCCAAGGAATCCCTTATCACACAACCTGCTCCTGATAAGCCCAGATTGCCTATTTATGCACCATCAATGTTCAACTTAAGGAACCATTGGGAACGGGGATGCATTTAGCATCCTTTCTAGATTTCCTACTGGATTTGCTCCATGAGCCCATGAATGGGGATTAGTTCTGTCATACATTGTCAACAGGCCTTTTGAATTACAAAATTGATGCAATTGGATTAAAATCCCTCTCAGGAAATTAGATGAAGAATACTGAAATGGTGGCATTGGATCCCTTCAAACAAACCGCCCTGAGCTTGCTGCTATTTGCATTGTTTGGGGAGTTCAGGTTGACAGAGAATGTGCCCCAAATTTGTTTAGAGGCAAATGATAGTCTCGAGATATATGGTATATTCTTTTTGTAATATCTAGCTTCAAATTCACTATTCAATTGGAGTCAGTTCCAAGTTGCCAATACAAGTAAGCTTAGTTTATCATAAATAAATATTTGATTAAAAGTTATCATTTATATCAATGCTGTATCGAAGTATTGGAATCTGGCCACACTCTTGCAGTAACGAAGGAATTGAGATCACAAATCACACTGCCTATCAATTAAGGTAGCAGATTGCATCACCAATCAATACGATGGCTCCCAGTTTTTATATCAGAATCATGTTTTCTGTCTGATGTGATGGAAATTGGTATTTTCTTCTAAATATCTTTGCTCAGTTGTATGTGTGCATTGGGAAAGAACTCACCATTTGTGCAGTAGATGAAAGACGATCGTCAGTAGGAAAGATTTATTCATCTTTCTCTACAGTGCGGCAAAACATTTTACAAAAATTCACCTGAATAAATATAATTTGAGCTAAATGCTGAAAGCTTCATAATCTTATCCTTAACATTTCATATTGATAATCGATCTATTTGTCTACCATATATAGCAAAATGGACTAGATCCCTTGTTTCTTGGTTGTTTGCTCTTACAGTAGAACAAAGCAGTTATTATTTTATGCATATTATGCATATTCTGCATGTATGTATACATGTTCTATTTTTTGGAGTTCTGTTGCGGATAAACGGCAGCTAGTGGGAGTGGTCAAATCCTGCTTGTTGCTTCACATGTTAGTTGGCCTGATCGTGCATGTAATTGGCAGAACCAATGTCCCAAACATACTTTTGGACTATGACTATAGCTATTACTGTTTCTGACATGTATATATTGCCCTGCAGATGAAAAGTAGCAACTACATCCACTATGGAATTAACTACCCCTGCACTTCAGAGATCTTGGTAACAATGCATTCAGAGAGTTGCAATTAGTTTATCTCAAGAGGTTTACAAGATTCGGGAGCCAATGGTTGTGGATTTTTTTAATTGTCAGCCTTAGGTCAAAATGTGGACACTCTTAATGTAGTGTTCCTAGTTAAAATCTTGTGAACTACATCTGATAGAAATTAATCCACTCTAGCAGTTGATTACTGAAATATTTGTTCAAGAATGGGTACGATATGAAACTTGAATCAACGTTTGGAAAGACAATAAAAAAATCATACTGCTGCCTGTAGATCAGAAAATATGTATCTTGCAGCTGTTGGGTCTTTTATGTCAATCTGTTTATTTGCTGCTGCTTAATTCTTTAATCGTATTGCATTGCTCTCAGGCCAAACAGTTCCCCAGGGATTGAATCCATAGTTTGCCAACTTGGCTAGTACCTGGTAAGTCACCAAGTACTCGCGAGACTGCCCGTCTGTTTTTGCCACATTAACTTCCTGAATCTTTGTCCTGATCTTTTTGGCGAGTACTTGCCAAAAACTGAGTCTGATGGCTTGACTCACCATGCCAAAAACACGGAAATAATGCTGTAAAGACATGGTTTTTTTTGCCTTTAAAAGCCCCATTTAACCATGTTGAACACTCAAAAAATGTTTTTTTTTTTCACTTTATAAGCATTGTTTTCTGCCTTTTCAAAAATAATGAAAATGGTGTGCGTCATGAAGGTCTGTGTGGTTTTGAAGGTCTTCATTTGGGCTTGGTGGTAGGGGCTCTGCCCTTCGACCCCGCATATCAGGACAGGGAATGCACCAGGGGTGCAGCCCCAGACCCCACCAAACTCATTTGATACATTTTGTAGCTGTAGTTTTGCATAAAAAAAAAATTCAAAAAATAAGTGTTTTTTTATGTCGCCAACTTTTTGTTAAGTTAGGAAAATTTTGGCTTACCGAGTACTCTCAAAGTCTGAGTCTGCAAATTATAATGCTAACTATTGATTTGACCCTTGTGTATGTCATCAAGGAAGTTTCAATTTTATATTCTACTTCATTTCATGAATGTAAGGTGCATCTCAATGTTGTAAAGCTTTGTTACATGTTTTTCTTACCTGATTTTAATTTTATCTTGCAAACATGCACTTCCCAGCATACAGGATTGTATTTGTGACCTTTCCTAAAAGGGATAATTAATAATGTCGCTCTATTCTTACACAGTTTAAGCTAAACCTAATTTCATTTTATTCCTAGAAATGATATGAATGATATCAATTTACTCATTTTAAGGCAAATGCATCCCTTGAGTGATAAACTTTGTATCGCTTTTATGTGCTTATGCAGCATGTTTTCATGTGCTTATTGCTATGTGATAATATTATCTTTTTCTTATAAAGATCATTTAAATTTTATTGTACTCATCCTGGCTTGATCAAAAGGGGAATCCAAGTGCCTTTGTACACAGAATACATTGCGGTTTATTTGTCCCAAAAGAGTTGCTAAATCTCAATTGTAATTTGTGCAAATGGAACTGTCTTCAATGTTACAGAAGATATACCTTGGCTTTCTTTATATAAAATATGGCGAGTGTACAATACAGGCACCCTACTACAGGCCTCTCCATATGCTTATTGATCGGAGTCTGAGACTAACCTTTGAAAAGAATATGAATAAATATTAAACATCATTGTAAGCTAATAAAAGGTGGAAATGCTCTTAGAGCACACAGCAGGATACAGTTGTCATGTAACTATCTAGTATACCAGACCTCAGCTAATGCTACCTTGGGGGCTCACAAGTAAAGAACCAATGAACGAACAATTTACTTGATATATTCACATTTGCATATAACTTTTTACCAGCGTTCGCTGGGGATGTGTCCCGGGATGGTGGGGTTTACAGGGATTTGGGGCAGGAAGAACACCCCCCTTTTTTCCTGAAAATTTGGGGAATTCGTAGGGACACCCCCTCACTGTGGGGAATGTCTCTTGGGACCATCTCCTAAAGGGGAATGCCAGGGCATCTATAGTGCCCCTGTGACATCCTGAAAATTTGGGGAATTTGTAGGGACATCCCCTCACTGTGGGGAATGTCTCTTGGGAACATTTTCCTGAAGGGCAATGCCAGGGCATCCCCGATGCCCCGTGACATCCCAATGTCCCCAACGGACTGGCACTTCTTAAGCATGAAAAAACAATATTCAATTTTTTAAAGATTAAATACACTAAACATTTTTTGAGGGATTGAACAAAATCACCATGATAACTGTATTGCACAACAATTCAGCTGATACAATGAGTATGGTGATTTTCTTCATGTCCTTCACATGCTTATACAGGTGAGTATGGTCCTTCACATGCTCCTTACAGCAGGAATTCTTCTAATTTTTGGGCAAGTGGCTAGGGATTTCTGTCTCACATCGGCATTATGATATCATGCTTTATTGACTACCATAATAATTCAGCTATCGCTGGACCTTGGGATGCTGAAAATACAATAAGAGATTAACCCTTTTTTTGGCCAGGCAGATTTCTTCAACTGTTTAATATGATGTTTGCTTTCCATGCTCATACAATGGGTATACGAACTATAATGTTGTTGTTGAGCCTTCATGCGCTATAGTAAGGCCAATGATTCCTCTGCTATATCAGTGACGCAAAGTTGTGTTGATTCAGATTTGGTTTTTGGGAAAAAAGAACAAAAATTTGGGGACAGCAAGGGGACAAAATTAAATCAAGGTAACAAAATTGGGCAACACGAAAAACAATTGACCAGCGATAATTTAAATTGATGAGTGAAAATGTGATAATTTTAATATCAGTGATCGTAATACTTGAAAATAAAAATCCATTACAAATAACTAATGATCTAAATGATTAAAGTACCGAGTAGAATATTTTGATTTTTTAAAAAAAATTTCAACTACATATCACTAGAACTATCAAAAGGAATTATATCATCCAATCCCAACTACACATTGTGGTTGTCATCTATTTGTGGAGTCTTTATGGTTAGGCATTTATTTGTGGACTCCTTGGCTTTACATTCCATTGTAGCATTAGGCTTTGCCTATACTTAGGTGTCTTTGTGATCAATTAGATGCAAGAGATAATGCAGAAGTTTTTCCATTTACACATATAAGTTTGTTCCTTTTTAGAAACTGCATAAAACTATGTGGGAGGCATTACGTGATCAATTAGATGCAAGACACTATACTCTTCAACAAATTTTTCCTCACACAAATAAGTTTTTTTTTAGAGATTGCATAAAATTATGTTGACCAATGCCTTTCAAAAACAAGGAACTACATTTTTTTGATAAGACAAATGGCAAGTGTGTGCGATAGTTTTAGACATCCATAGATTATCCAACAACTAATTGGCTTGGCTTGTGATAAAGTGTGTTTATCAATTCTTGCAAAGACTTGTAGTTGTCTAGTTATATAAATTTAATCTGCTCAATTTTGATCAATAAAGTTTCCTCTAGTATATAATTTTTTTGAAGATCTTTACAAGGCCACTCCTCACCTTGTATTCATTGACAAGAAGAATTCAACCAAGATTTGCCACATACCATTTTGGATTTAAAGCATATGCAACCATGTTTAGAAGGGTGTACAACTTCTTCCACTTTTTTTGGATTGTGAGGTAAATATGTTCATTATACAATTGTAGTGTGGGGGCTCTCTCATGATAACCTTTATTTGGTCAAGCATGTTACCAATGCACTCGTAGATCTCCCAATATTAAGACTATCAAAATCCCTAAATTTGATGATGGTGAAAACATGTTGTATAAATGATGTAATGTATTTCACATTTAGTAAAAAAGTATCATTGGTCACAATTTCTTTCACCCTCTTCCCTTGCTCAATCTTTGACTCTTTGCACTTGCTCCAATATTGTATCATAGTCATAAGTTGCAATGGCTCTTGCAACTCAAGCATCACCTCAAGTTAAATAAAATAAGAAAAAAATTGAGTTTCAATTAGTTTGAGGATTTTTTTTTTTGAAAGGTTCAAAACAACGTCAATGGGGCATGTTGGTTGCAAATGAACAACTATACCTCACTTACATCCATCACCACCTATTTCACCCACCATATCTTTCCAATGTCTTTGAGTGCATTGTTCAAAGCATGCACATAACAAAAGTTTCAATAGATATACATATATGTCCATTGAATCAATCTACCTAGTACTCTAGAAACATATGCCACATCAGTAATCACCTACACTACATTTGGAGCAAACTCCTCAATGGCTTCTACCAAGATTTGAAGTTAAAACTTAGAATCTATGTGTTTTCCTCAACAATCAATTGTCATCAAGAAGTAAGCTTCATCGATGCATGGAACTATAATGTTGATGAATGGACAATTTCTAATATCTGTCGAGCCATACATGATTATGTTGAAGCGATGTATAACTTCCTCACCTCCATCTACACATTAATCTTGGAATTTTTTTTTTCCAAGAGTGATCCTCAATCTAGTTTCTGTAGGACCTATATAACCTAGACTAGCTTTTCCTACCTTGTCAAGTGATTCCTTGTACAAAGGAGATCAAGCAACACAAAAGGGATTTCATTACCAAAATAGAAACTTGCAATGGCTTAATGGCTTAATGGCTTCATCTATAACCTTTTTTTCTTGCACATTGAACATAAATGTGTTTGGATTTGATGATGATAGACATGTAGCTTTTTATTTCTCCATTGATTTCACTACACTAACTTAAATGACATAAATGAAGGTGGTCCACTTAAATCTTGAACCTCATGATGTACAAGAAACTATAGGTGTTTTGATGTCCCCCCAAAATAGTTTGATCATCTCACCTCTCTCCTTAAGAGTGAGTTTTGGACTAGGTCCAACACTTTTACCAGATGTATATAAAAGGTGTGCATTAGCCATTGTAATGTTGTCATTCTAACCCTTTGAACAAATGTTGCATTTCTATTTCCAACTTCCATCTAAATTACATAATTTGTTTGTCAAAGTACTATTTTTTTAATATTGAATGAATGCAATTACAATGTAAAAGGTGCAGTTAAAAAACTACAAGAAGTAGTTGTACAAAATGGACTAGCTACAAATATAAACATAGAAAAACTACATCAGATACAAAACAAAACTCATGATCAACTGAAGCAAAGCTTCGAAAAGCATTCAATTCTTTCAAAAAGGATCTTAATCCTTATGCAATACAAACTTCCTTCTTACTCAACAGCTAATCAACTTGCAGTTTTATTTGTTGAATCTGGAGGTTCATCCTGAGATTCTTCAAAGCCTCAGTTAGTAGCATATAAAAGAGGGTAGCAAGACAATAAAGTATATCAAAGTAAATCCTTAAAAATACAACTTCCTGATGATCATTATTGTTATTAAAGATAACTTTACATCTATTTATCTATATATGCAACAAAATAACCTGTCTAACACCATCAACAATAACATTAGTATGAAGACTAGCTCCAAGAAGAGCTTCTTTCCAAGATAGATTGTGATGAAAAATAGGAAAAAGTCTTGAACACGACATTCCACTTTTTTTTAGCAAACTCACATCCCTGAAAAAATGCTTCATATTTTCCTTCTTGTGACAAAGAGGACACTTTTAAGTGGTTGGCTAGATCATAACACACTTTAACTTGTCCCCAATGGGCAATTTAAAGTGTAATATCTTCTAGACAATTCACTGAAGCATCTGAGTTGACTTTACATCTCCAAATTTGAGCAGATATGACCAATACATTTCACTGAACTTATAGTTCCATTTGGAATTCAGATGAGACTTCAAAACTAAAACAAGGAGCAATTGCAAGTATATAGTTTTTTAAAGGAAACAACAAAAAAGGATAGGATGACAACCATAACCAATCTTTGAAAAAATGCATTGGCTATGGGTACATAATTTCATAGATACTCCAACGGCACCAAGGGCTACACGAAGATCAGGAACTCTTTGTATTTATTGCTTAGATTGAAATGGGTTTTAATCATGTTCATGGTAACCAGTTCATTGAACAAAAATCCCACAAATCCACGGCATTACAAACCCCTTTTTATACAAGGGATAGGAATGCTTCGGGAAGCTTAAAGAAAGAGGTTGTCTCTGATAAAGAATATGTTTGTTCCACCAAATGGATGAAGTGGAAAAACTAAAGCCATGTTGAAGAGAATTTCCTCTCCATTTTAAGAAATGACAAACATGTTGTCAAGTCTTCCAGATAGACTAAAGGGGGAGTGAAGCCTTGATTGAGAAAAATGAAGCATGAATGATTTTATCTAACCACCCCATTGGTTGTCATTTTCCTTTGACTGAAGCAAGATTAATTCGATGTCGAATAAGGATCTTCTATGATTTATCCCCTTTTAAAGCTCTAATAATCCATTTAGTAGCCAAACAAATCACCTGAGTTCTTGGATCTATAAGTCCCAAACCTCCTCTATGTTTCAGTTAAATACAATGAGACTATGATGTGGATATATATTTGATTACCATCCCATTTAGTCCAAAGAAAACTTTGAATAATTTTAACTAAGTCTTCATACCCTTTTTTAGTAGACCCAACTTGAATCATCAAGAATTATGTTTTGTTACATGTCAATTTGGATCCTGAAATATCACAATATAACTCCAATATGTCCATCATATTAGAAATATCCCTTCAAAATTCTGTAAAAATAATAAACTGTCATCTGCATAATGAGAATTGATTACAACAACATTATGAGGGATACAAATTCCTAAAATGAGTTGTCTATTAATGACAATTTGAAGAAGATAGCCCAATGCACCAACTGTAAAATCATAGAGGTAAGGAGCTAGAAGCCATCCTTAATAAATGGATCTTTGTAGGAGAAATGAGTCAATCATCATATTATTTATAATTATCCAAGCATTAGCATCTTAGAACAACATTTGAACATGTACATGAACTTTAAGACGAATACCCAACCATTAAACATATTAAAAATAAAATTCCAACAAATTCTATCATATGCCTCATCAATAGTGCAAATAACTCTTCTCTTTAAATGAGCTAAATGAACCTCTGATATATTGTGCTAACAACATAAAAAAGCACATAAAAACAAAAGCATTTGTCCACCAAAAATAATAAAAAAGTTAAGTATCGGTTTGTAAATTTGCACAAAGGCTCTACAATATACATGTTTGTTCATATGTTGTGACCATATAACCATTTAAATGAGAGTTACTTTTTTTTTTTTTTTTAGTACAAGTAAAATTTTACATAGATAAATACAGTGAATAATATTAAAGTAATTTCACTATAAAGGATATTTATTTATTTTATATTATTTTAAATAAATTTAGATTTTATATTATAGAATCTTAAAAAATATATAATGTAATATATTATAAATATAAATATTTTTAGTTAGTTTTTTTTTTTTTTTTTTGGAGAGGTAATAGATTGAAAGATTTTACTACTTTCAAATTAAATTGAATATATATGAAAATATAATTTAAATTTTAAAATTTAAATTATTTGTTTATAAATTTTGAATATTATATGATATTTAAAATATTTTTTATATTAAAAGTTAAAATGAGGTAAGTGGATTGGAAAGATTTGATTATTCTCATGTAAAGATATAATTTAAGGTTATAAAATTAAATTATTTTTGTTATAAAATTCAAATACTATTATAAACACAGATGTTTCAAGTATGTTTTATATAAATTTATCTAAATAACATGTGAAGTTGTTATTTTAACAAAGCAATAATTTTTGTTAGACTAATAATAATGTAATAACTTTACCAAAGATAATAAAAGATACACATAAAAATAATGTATTATTTATCTTTTAATAATTTGATTTACTTAACAATTATTTTATAAATGTATATGTAACATTCATGCATTATCTTTGGGTGAAAGGGGACCTATCTACAATATTGAGGAGGGGTAGGATGGTGTAAAATATATATATATAAAATTTATTTTAATTGTTTAAGAGTTATTTCAAAATGTTTTTAAACTAGCAATTGCAAATTTTGTGTGCAATGGGTAGGCTGAGTAATTTTATGAGAATTTTAAAGTTGAGTAGATTGTTTTGTAGAAATTCAAAAATGTGTCATAAGTAGAAAAAAGTTTACATTGTTATAATTAAGGTTTTTCCATAAGTTAGTTTATGTGTGGAAGATTAAATTTGTAAAAGATGTATAACTTTATAAAATACAAATCAATTATTGTGTAGGCAAATTGGTTAAAATTGAGCAATGTGTCATAGGTTAGATTATAGTTAGATGCTTGATTTTGGAAAAAACTCGTGGTATTAATGAAGAGCATATGATTAAATAAATGCTAGTATATCAATTCATTTGATATAAAAATTTAAATATCTATAGACATGTATTTTGGATATATATACAATGTAAATATAGTTTATTGTTTAAACACAATACTATAGATATAAATTACTTTTTTTGCAGCATTGTCATATAATCACTTCAAACTCTATTGTATTTGTATCAAATAATAGACTTGTTTATTATTTGAAAAACAACAAGTTAAAATCAATATATTGAAGTTGTAAATTACATTAAACTCATTGTCACCTTTGGTAGAGTTGATTTCTAAATGTTCAACAATGGGAAACATAGTGTAAGTCAATATGAGTGGAACTTGTAATAAAATAAATATGAGATATAGTTTACATAGGAAAATAATTTTAACTTTGTGTTGATTTGTTTCTTATCAATTGTTGCCCTTTGTAGTGTAAGTCCTTGTGACTTGTGAATTGTCAAGGCCCATGCTATTTTTAGTGGAATTTGAGGGCGGCGACCATAGCTCACTAGGGTTATATGTACATTTTGGGGGTTGTTATGATCCCAAGTCAGCCTAATATAATTTTTGAAATGAACAACAACAAATAAAATATAATAGTAATTAACTAATAATAACTAATAATAGCCATTGTTTTTTACATCTAATAAAACTTATTAAAACAAAACAATTAAAAATAAATAAAGTTGAATAAAACAAAGAAACATATTGTAATGATATGAAATAGCAAGATTAGGGTAAAGTGCCAACTTGTGAATAAAAAATCTAAATATAAAATATAATAATAATATAAATTTTCTATAAAATTCATAATCAAATAATAAATATATCATCAAATAATAAATATTTTTAAAATCATTATGTTTTAATATTTTTAAATCAATTTTATTTTAACATTTTATATATTTACTATTTGATTATATATGTAATTTTGTAGACATGCAAATGGACATTATGCATTTAAATCCAATCAATTAACATCATTTCTACTATTAATCAAGTAATTAACTTTATTTGATTAATTCACTTCCTACTCACTAATGTTCATCAAATTTAATTAAATAAATCAAATCAGTTAATTAAATCCTTAAAATCCTCTCATCTTATTTAATAAATCAAATTGTTTAAATCAAATGTAAAATCTCTTTAATTCCTCCAAGTTAATTAGTTCTAGATTAATTAACTCCTAATCCTAATTACCCATTCTCTACCTTTTGACTCAACCTTAGTCAAACCCAACCCCTAATTAACCAACCCACTTGCACATGAAAATCAATTCGTTAATTAACTAATTACTCGATTTTCCCTCACAAAAGCATATTCTAGGGAATATTCCTCCAATAAATCCATTCATTTGACTTTCTTGCCCAAACATAAAAGCTTCTTACAAAGGAATTTAAGCCTCTTACAAAGCCTTTAATGCCTCTTACAAATGCATTAATCTATCTTACACCCCCCTCACCCCTTCACCTACATGCATTAACTATGCACATTCCCCTAAATGTGCTCCATCCTCACTCATTTGAATTGAGACAAGTGTCTCAATCTCATTGGCTCTTCTTTAGTCTCACATTCCTCTAATTTCTTCATTATTCAACCCCTCAACCTTATTTATAGAGGCCTTCTCAATGAAGAAATCATCCACAATCACATCCACAATCTTATTCATTTTCACTATAGGAACTTGCATCTTCATCACATCTAAAGCTTATCAAGGGGGTGGGAAAGGGCATCCTTTTCGCATTAAAGGAGCACCACTCCCACTATGGGATAAAGTTTGATATTGCTTTCTTATGCTTTCACTTAGTTTCTTTGATGTCTTATTTCTTGTTTGCATATGTAGCATGATCAAGTATCTCATAGGGATGCTTGTTTTGGTTTGCTTAAGTTTACTATAATATTAATTATAATCATATTAAAAATAAATACTATTATATACAATATATATATATATATATATATACATATAATATTATATACAATAATAAGTATTATGTATAATTTATATTATATTATATAAATTATATATTAAATATTAAATATTAATTCTATATTGTGGGTGGAAGGGTGGGCATCCCTCCATGATGGCGGAGGGAGGTGGCATGAGTTGCCATGGTGGTGGTTGGTTGGGGTCTCTTGTGCCAATGTGGCGGACATGCCTGCATGGTGGCGAAGGCTTGTCTTGTCGACAAGCTAGGCGTACGATGACAAACAACTATGTCACTCGTATCAAGGAAGAGCAATGATCACTTTTAATGGAAATGAGAGCTCTTGTTTTAGTTAAGACATCTTGCACGTATGGAGTATGATTTGTGGAGGTTGGCGACGTTTTCGTGGTCCGGGTTTATTTATTGAAATCTTTGCTCTCTTTTTTGTATTAAGTTTTCTATGCATTTGTGTGGCATTTGTGGGTTCTTCTCCTTCTTTCCTATTTGAGTGCTTTTAGTGTGGGGTCGAATGGTGAAGAGCTCTAAGTTTGTTATTGAGGTCTCGGTGGCTGGCTTGGCTCGATTTGGGGCAAACACTCCTATCTCTCTTCGATTGTCAAAGAGGCAGACTTCTTTCAAGGAGGTCACAAACCAAAGATTAAAATGAATTCTGTTGAATTATGATCCGTTGGTGTTTGCAGCAATGAAGATGGTTTTGGGCTTCAGTCACTTGGAGAGTATGGGAGAGATAATTTGCATGTCTCTTCCCATTTTCTTGCCTCTCTTTTGGACAATTTGGAGCCAAAGGCGGAAGCAAAAAAATTGTTGGTTAAAATGTTTAGAACGGACCTGGTTGAAGGTGTGGATGAAGTTCTTCATGTGGTGGTCGAAGGCAGGGGATGTCTGAGGCCTTGCGATGTGGAGAGGGTGAGTGTGGAGGACACAGTGAAGATATTCACTTTCCTCTTGGATTTGCAGGGACCGGGTTTGATGCGACATCGATCAATTGTGGCAGTGGCTATTGTTTTTCTTAAGAAGTTCTTCAGGCTAATGGCGGTTGATAGTATGGAGTGGAAAGAGGAATTTGTAGATTTCGCAAAGCTAAATAAATTTATGTAAGCTAGGTAGTTGTTCATTTTTTGGATTAGTAGGTGATAGTCCTAGTTTGTTTGGGTTTTTGGAAGCCATGGCTGTGTAAATGCCATTAAATGACTAGGTGTGGATAATTTTGGTTGGGCTCTCAGTGGTTTGATTAGTAATTTTGGCAGGTTTTTGTAATCGTCTCTGGAGGACTAGTAGTGTACCAAATTTACATAATGCCTTCTTCTTGCATGGCAGACGTTTGTATTTCAGTTTTAATATTAATAAAATATTACCCTTATGTATCAAAATAAAATAAAATTATATATTATATTATATTTGTATTTAATATTTTTTATTATATATTATATGATATTTGTATTTAATAATTCTTAATATAAAATATAATATGTAATAAATATAATCATAATAACTTTTTAAATATAAATTTACATTATATAAAATATAACATATAATAAATTTTAAAAAAACAAAGTTGTACAAGTACAAGTAAAATTAAAAAAAACATGCAAAATAGTAAAAAAGGAATAATAATAATGTAATTTGTATGTATATAATATTATATACAATAATAAGTATCATTAAATTATATTATGGATAATTTAATTTATATTATATTAATTATATATTATATTATATTTGTATTTAATATTTTTTATTATATTTGAATTTAATAATTTTTAATATAAAATATAATATGTAGTAAATATAATCATAATATCATTTTAAATATAAATTTACATTATATAAAATATAAAATATAATAAAAAAAAAAAATTTAAAAATTGTACCTAGTAAAAGTTATTTAAAAAAAATCATGTAAAATAGTAAAAAGGGGGAAAAAAACAAGTAATATGCAAAATAGTAAATGAATGGCGAGGATGAATCTAATCATCTATAAACCTTTTTTAGGCAGCTTGAACCATTAATCTAACAAATTAGCTTGTGCACTTCATATAAGGAATGCCTTCAGAGTAAATATAGAATCATCTCTTAGTGCCATCCACCTTTTTCATATATAGAAAGGGCTTTTATATTTAAAAAACGAGAGGTTTGATTTAAATATTGATAAAAAAATTATATATTAAGTTTTTTAAACTTTAGATTTATTTATAAAATATAAAGGTTTATTTTCTTAAGAAATATTTTACATTTATCTATCAAAATAAATATATTTTTTTATTTTTTATTTTTTATTTATTAAATCAATACATTACAATTTAGAAAACTTTAAAGTCTACTATTAAAATTTATTTAAGGTAATATTAGTATGAAACCTTAAAGTATTGACATTAGCACTAATATATTGTTGTATTCTTCATAAGAGATACATCACCATTACAAATGTGAACAAAAATAATATCTTTGAAAATATTTTATTTTTTTCCTCACTAAGTATCTTTCCAAATTTCATATCCTCCTTTGTTCCATTCCATCATTGATGTTGTTAGAAACAACCTCATAAACATTCAATATATCTAATGTTAGATTTGTTTGTCACATTTCACTTGTCACTCTACTTGTAGGGATAGGATTTGTTTGGAAAACTTGTATATGAGTTTGTGACACAAAATATGTTTCAATTTTTCTTCATTTAGTAATCCCTTGAAACTAAGATAAAGAGTATCAAAAAGTATATGCAACTCTTGTTTACAAGGTTCAACATTGAATAATGTTCCTTTTTTGCCCACTCCTGAAAAGTGTGTTGCGTGAGTTGAAAAAGATTATCAAGCTAACACATTGATTTTTTTTAGCTCAATAATCCTTTAAATAATAACAAAGGATAACAATTTTACAAAGTTAAAAAAAGCTCAAAAAATCTTCCATTCAAAAATCTATGCTTGAACATATGCTCTTACAAGTTATTTACAAATTTCTAATGATCCGTCAATGTAAGGTGTAGACACCTTGAAATCAACCACTCATTTATGACTCATATAATTAACTAAATGAATATTCAATTAATTATTTTCACAATTCATCACTTTTCTTTATTCTTGCAATTAATTAAATAATTTATTATGTAATCAGTATCCATTCACTACTGTATTTAACTCCAAATTCCAACGAATGTTCGTCGAAATACCAACGAAACAATCATATGAATTTTGTCGCTATTTTTTTGTCGCAATTTCGACCAACTTTTATATGTCAAAAGTACGACCTAGCATCATCGGTCATTGCCACAGAAAATGGAATTGGTGTTCGTCGAAAAATCAACACAAACTTCATCGTAATTTTGACGAACAATCACCAAACGTTCGTCACACAATCACCAAACGTTCGTCGCATGTATAGAAACTTCGTCGGAGGTTTTGGTGGTTCGTCAGTTTAGGTGCATCAAAATTGTGACAAAAATATCATCGCATATATAGCAACTTCATTGGAGGTTTTAATAAATGGTTTATATTTTGCAAAAAGGTGAATTATTGTGGTTGTTGATGATAAGGCGTTAAATCTCAACCGCTCCCCGCCATCCTATGATGACCCCACCACAGAGTATTGAACGATCGTGATATCACAGGAAGGCGCCATCTGTCACATTCGGAGAGGCCGAAAGAACATTATGAATGTTTTAATATATTAAGCCGACCTTAATATATTAACTAGCATTCTAATAAAGCGGATCTAAAATGCACATGCTTAAAATCGGCGAAGATGTTTTAATCTCAACAGAAAAGGTGCTCGACACTTAAGGTCAAAGTTGTCAACCATCTGAACGAGCAAGTTTTCTGAAGATCAATTGCTTTGTTTCCCATTCTCATGGTCAAGGAAATGCTGACACAGTAACACACGGTTCATCATGGGAATTACAGAGAGGTCGAAGACACTATTGCAAAAAATCAAAGGTATGATAGAATAGTGAAGTAACATAAAGTTGTGAAAGAGAAGATTGAGACATTCATATGAAGGACAACCATCAAACAATTTTTTTAATCAAGACACAATCATCATTTGATAAGTTGAAATAAATTCATAAATATAAGAGGACAATTTGCAAGATAGTCATATACATTGTAAAGGACAATGAATAAGGTTTTAAATTATTACTCAAAGAGCAACTAGTAACCTAATCCTAATATTTGAACTCCATTGCATAAAATTTTATTGAAAAAGGAAAGTACTATGCAACTGAATACAAAAAAACCATCTTACAAATTTGCATAGTAAGCACAACCTACGAACTGGATTCTAATTTTGCTAAAAAATAAAAAATCAAACTAGTGAATATTAAACTACACACTAGAATCTAATTTTGTGGAAAATGAGCAATTTGGTGAGAAAAAGTACCTACAGTGCGTCTTGGATACTTAGCTAGTGTACTAAAAAATAGGATTGCAAACCCAAAATTATTCTCACTTTGGAAATTCAATAGAAAAATACAGAATGTTATCCTAGATACTTAGCTCTTAGACAGTCAATAAAATAATATGAGCATGATTATGAACGGTTTTACCTGGTCCCACTCTTGATCTCCATGTTTGAGAGCCTTCTCTTGAAGACCCCATGAATCCACTTTGATCCATTGTTGCCAAAAGAGATATTAATGTGTAAACAAGGAGCCACATTTAGACAAACTGGTTGTTGATTTCTTCTAAGAAATTTAGAGACTACAAAAAGAAGATACCTGATGGGGATCATGTGGGCTTCCTAGAGAAAGCATTGCAATATGGCCTCGAGTAGCAATGAAAAACTTTGGATTAGCTTCACAATAAATCCTAACAGCATGACATTGAGGCTCCTCTTCATTAAGTTGATGGTATGAAGAACTAGATCCATATCCTCCTTGAGATACATATCATATTGAGTAGAAAAACACAGTGACACAAGTAATTTGAATTGTGAGATAAAGCCTCCAAACCCTCTATGGAAACATGACTTTTACCAAATAATCAAAATTTTAAATTTAAGTAGTACCTAAGAAAAATAATTCCATACAATGCAGCTAGCTACACACGAAACTTATAGATGGGACTGATATTCCACTTCTGACTCTCCTTCTTATTCCATTTGAAGAGGACAACCTCTACCCCTTGATTCACCTATGTAGTTTTAGCATTAACAAATAAAAATATTTTTAGCACAAGAAACAATCCTCACCCATCTAAACAAACACCTGTAAGACATGCCCAAAAATCTAAGTTTATCACAATCAAGTAAAGATTAAATCCTTATAATCAATCATAGTAACTGGAAAGTATTAATTGGATCAATAAGAAGAATCAAATAATTAGGGTTGGGCACTATATAAACCACTACTATCACAACTATTGAAACATGCTCAGGTACTAGGTCCTCTCCCCTAGATTAAATTAAGGAAAAAAATATTGTAAACACAATATGTATAGAAGAATATGAATGTAAAGGAAAATGGATATTAGCAAAACATAAATGTAAATAAAAGTAGTGTGAGCAGAAAATGAATCTAAATTTGTCTTGAACAAATAAAATCATACCCAATTAACAATAAGTTATACTGACCTTGTCCTCATTGCCATTGTCAATCTTGAAGGTTACTTTGATGCCTTCTGCAGAAACTCTCTGGCCATGAGGCAAGAGAAGGCGAAAAAACCAAGTGTATATTGATGAATTCCTGACAATCAAAAAGAAACAAGCAACCAGTCAACCCTATTAGAACAAAATAATCTTATGAATTGATTTTATTTATTTTACTGGATAATGGATAGTGGACCTAGTTCTCTTGAATTGAGATACTACTAAGATGTGTTGACTGGTGATTTTAGACTACCGATATTCTGCTTCAATCTCTATAAGTTACTTTTTTCTTAAATATATTCAAGATAACTCTGCAAAAAATTCCCTGATCTCTTAGAAATTATGTAGATTATTTTGTTAATACTTCTCCATTTTGATATTTTCTTTCAAAAATTCATAGAAAGATATGTAATGCCATATTTGAAACTTACATATTTTAATTTTACTAGTTCTATAATTATAGGATATGATTCCAACAATTGTGAAACACATTGGAAATATGTTGGATGAATGAAGTAAACTATGCAATTGACAGGTGTAAAGCCAAATTCCTTAACCCTTGCCAGCATCCTTCTTGCTTGTTCTAAAACATGTGCTTTGGAACAGGGCATGAAAATCCATCTAAGTATAATGAAAAAGAGATTTTTGTTAGATATTATATTACAGTAAGTTGAATGAATGTAAGTAGAGAAATTTTTGCATACCTGCAGATGGTACAAAATTTCATGGTTAAGTGGAAGCCTCCCATCAACAACAAGATCCAAATATCCATGTATCTATCTCAATCGAGCCTCTAAACCCTTCAGAGCTGTCAAATTTTCCACTAACTTGTTATGCACAAAAGTCAAATTTTAGAGTTATGTCACCACTAAAAACAAAAGAGATAGAGCTTTGAAACCAAATCCACACACAACACAATGTTCATAGTGAAAAGTTAGCACTTTCTTTCATCTTTGCATATTGGTTTGATGCTTCAAATGATGCATTTCTTATATTGAAAAGTGCATTACCTTATTGAGCTTCTCTTTATTTCGAGAATAGTTTAATATTCTCTACTTAACAGGGCCAACTATGCGAAGGTGGAAGCTCATTTGGACCCTCCCCCCCCCCCTCTCATCACTCTCAATTCCCCATACTCGATCATATAACATTAATCATTCATTCATCCATTAATAACATATAACATTCATTCATTCATCCTACATTAATAACATATAACATTCATTCATTAGCATATTCACATTCATTCATTCATTCGTTAATAACATATAAAATTCATTCATTCATCCATTAATAACATATAACATTCATTCATTAACATATAACATTCATTCTTTTAGTTTTTACATATTATCAAAAATATGGTTGTCATAATATGATTACAATCACTTTTTCTTTTTCTTTTTTGTAGCTAAAAAAAGATGAAGTGGAGTATCATTTTCTAAATCATCTGTCCCCCCTTTAGTTGTTTTGAGATTTTCTCATGATCTTGATGTGTGCCTAGTCGTGTACTCACGACGTGGACACCGCTGCAAGGGGGGTCTGCTGCAATAACAAAGAAATGTTAAATTGATATGTTTTATTATTATTGTTACAAGTATTTCATTAATTAAAAGAACATTACAACGGTGCTCTTTACCTGATGGGGCCACATCATGTTCATGATCTTGTCTTATAGCCTCATGCTCAACATGCTAAACACCCTCTAAATCCTGATCTGGAGTTGAAACACGAAAGGTTACATTAATTAATACACCAATTGCAATTAAATATGTTTAAAAAAACATTAGAGTGGTCATTTTTACGTGATGGGGCCACATCATGTTCCTGATCTTTTCTAGCCTAATCATGCTCAACATGTTGATCATTCTCTACATGCTCTAAATTTGAAACACAAAAGGTTACATTAATTAATACACCAAATGCAATTAAAGATGTTTAATTGTACTAATCCATACTGCATTTTGTATAGCACATGAATACATCCAGTACTGAGATGCACACCATGACCTTCATCTGCAGGTTGTGCTCCACCCTCACCAGGTTGCATTCCAATGTCATGTGCAGTATTATCATTTCTTGTCTATTTAAAACAAATAGGCACATAATTACTTTATGGTGGAAACTAATATTGAATAGATTGCACAAGTATTCAATTTTAAATAAACTTTATTGAGTTTATTCACTTATGTGTTGGATGCACTGGAAGATTGTGTTTGCCCAATCAAGACTCTTAGGCGTTCAGCCAGGGCTCCATAGCCTTGCTGAAAGACAATCTTCAGGTCCTCTTTTGTGGGCACTATGTTGAATTTAGAGCCCTGCATTTTTGCATAAGATCATGAGTTTTGCTTCTATTTTTTGATAAAACCAAAAAAAATTGCAATTTATTATTTGGATGCAATATTTCATTTATTGATACTTACAATTCGTGTGGCTAATTTCATATAATCACCAGAGCCAAGTTTGTGTTGCCCATATTTTTCTAGTCTTGCCTTTGTTGCCTTCGATGTGTCGGGCAGCCTATGAAAAGTTTGAAATATGTTAGATTATGTAAAAAGAAAGAGTAATTAGTATATAATTACATTGTTGATAGTATCACATACCTTCCTTGGCCCGATGGTGTCTTTCCTTTTTTATTTTCAACCTTCTCCTTTCCATCCAACACCAGCTCCTTCCACTCCCTCTCCGAAATCATGGGGGGACGCTCATAATTTTTGTTCTTCGCTAAATGTGACCTATATTGGTCCCTCACATACTTTAGATAGGTACCAGCTTTCTTAAGGACCTTGGTTTGATTGAATTTTTTTATCACCGAAGAGCACAACTAAACGGTTAATGAGCTCATCTTTTAAATCTTGATTTTGGGCATTCCACCTTGTACGTATGGTGGGCTCGAAGCTCTAATGTAATATCACTTAGATGTTTATAAAAAACATCATTTCCTGCAAAATGATCATGGGATTATTAGTCTAAAAAGAGTGATCAATAAGTAAATTTCAATTGGATTATATATAATAATAATTAAAACATTTTAAAGTACCTGGGACCTTCTCTATCTTTATGGGAACGAAATCCTTGGTCACCACAAATGTGACTAGAAATGTTCCCATACTAGTAATACGGGAAGATCCAGGAAATGCTGCTAAAACATCACCAGTACTAGTGGCCTCTGCATCCCCAGGTACATGTCTTGGTGTATATTTTGGCATGTGTTCACTGCCAGAGGGTGCACTACCTGATGTCTGCATGGTATGTGTTGCCAACATATCAGTCGACAATATAGGAATGAATGATGGGGTCGGATGATGTGATGTATGCATAGGAAGATCAGGATCGACACTTGTACCAATCCCTACTCCCCGGGAAACACTTGCAGTACCCTGATCATGGCCAGCAGCATCATGAGGACGCAAATAATCCTATAAAAACAACACATATTTTAGTTCATGACATAAAAGAGTACAAAATATAAAACCATGAATGAACTTATGTTATAATTAAAGATCTCATGACAACTTACTTGCAATTTTTGTGCTCTCTCAGTCAATATTTTAACCCTATCTTGTATCTCATCTATTTGAGGCACTATGAATATTAACTGAAGGATTTCTTCATTGCATATTTTTTGGGTCTTCCTCATCATATCCATAAGGTTTGCAGAATATGCGATGTCATCATTGCATAATAGTGAATGCACCTCCTTATGGATGCTCTCCTCTACTAGTGGTGGTGCCTTTCCCCAATCAGCCGACTGTGACAAGAATATTAAAAACATTATCAAAATTAACCCAATAAACTTATGAAAAAAACATAATAATAAAACATTTTGCTCGTATCTAATTTATACAATTACAATGAGGTAAACCTGTCGGGTAGAAGCACCTAAAGATGCATCGTGATCTATGCTCTGGGTCAGAGCCTTCCTCGTACAATCAGTGTCCCGCTGTGACAAAAATTAAATATAAAAAAACATTACCAAAATGAAACCAATAGACTTAAAAAAAAAACATAATAATAAAATGGTATATTGGAGTCATTAATTGGAGGTCGGGTAAAATAGTATATAGTACGTACTACCCCCATAGTAACTGTGTTTGTATCTAAGCGATTCAAATTGTAATCGATTAGCAACTCTTCCCCTGAAATTATTGATTTTATCGTACATATGAATACACGGCTTCCCTCCCGCGCCTTGAATATGCAATTGGGTTGCTTATTTTTTGACCCAAGTCGTGTACTATTTATAAACCCTGCAATATTCCCTGATGCTTTTGGCCTTCCATCAATGTACATAGTCACTCCTTTATTTTGATCCTTATCTTTTAGTTGTATATAGTTTGCTAATAGTGCATAACTATGCCTAATTCGTGTATGTCGAACCAACTGCATCCAATCTTTGTAACTATAACAAGGTCCAATATACTCTATCAATTCAAGAACTTTATCGTAACAGACCTTCATGTCGTCCATGCAAAATAGGCTCAAACCATGTAATGGCGATGGTGCTATGCGATATATCCTCTCTTTGACACAAAAATTAGTGTTTATTGGAGGAAGTTCCTTGGGTACCCATTATTTCCGTAGATGTATGTACCTCAAGGGAACCTCGATGTCGCCTATGCTCTCATCATCATAAGAACATGACCCCCCTTCAGCAAGAAAAAATTCCATGTGTTTATGGAATTTTCTTCTAATCTTTTGACCTCTAGTTGATCTCCCTCTTTTAGACCTACTAAATGTCTCGCTTTCCTCTTCTTTTCCTGAATTTCCCTCGCTTGAAGAAGACGGATCTGACAAATACCTATTTGGTGGTACTTGCACTCATAAGGATGTTGGATGAAGTTATTTCATGGTGATGTGGTCCCAAGGTGACATTATGATTAATCTATCATTTCATCGCTAGAATTTGACAGGTTATAAGGTGATCAAGTCTTGATAGATTGCAAGTTATTGTTACTACCGTCCAAATGTGTCCATCACAAATCAAATATACTTAACGTTTTAACTATCAAACTTTGTAACAAGTGTTAAATATAACTATGGTCCACTAGTTACACAACCAAGGCCTCAAATATATTCTCTAATTGTAGTCAAAGGAATTTTGCTCTTCATTCAAGTAAATAAACTTGAAGGGAAATAGGTGGACACCAAGTGGTTTATTGGACACCTACATGACTAACAATAGCAGAAAATTTACATTTAATTCCCATATGTCTAAGTGGTTAATGGGGAGGGAGTGTGTACTAGTCCTGGTTAATTCATCATAAGTTTATGCTTTGGCAATAAAAATTGTTTAAGTCATCTTAAATCTTCCTATGTCTAATTGCTAGGAGACTTTTGGTATGTTTTAAGGTAGGATGAGTGGTTGCATCAATGTTCTAGTTCTCTATGACAAGGTTTCAACATCTTTAAATAGTGAAAGTTAGTGCTCATATTCATTTGAAACAATAACATTTTGATTATGTATCATGGTAGGATTTGATAACTTAAAAGAATTGGCTACCCAACAAACTTAAAGTTAAAAGAAACTTTTTCAGTTTAAGGGGTTAGCACTTTCTTTCATCTTTGCATATTGGTTTGATTCTTCAAATGATGCATTTCTTATCCCACTTCTATCATATTGTATTCCCATCCCATTGAATTTTGCAATTATTGGAGTTGATACCAAAATTTCATATCAAATACCACGTTCTTGAAGCAATTTTCTATGTTTTTACTATTTTTTTGAAGTTATTTTGTGTTGTATGGATCCATACAAGCTTGAAATTCTTTGATATCATTGGTGTAGATACATATATGTGTTCCCTTTCATTTTCATTTATTTTGAAGTGCTAAATCACTGTTTTGTGGGAGAAAATAATCAATTATACGGACTGCCCTGTTTTGCATGTGTAAGGTTTTGAGGGCTATAACTTGATGGATTGGTGTGCAAAATGGTATGATAGAGGTTCATTTCATTTAGGGGTCTGTTAAAGAAATAAAATTGGCATTGAATTGATTCCCTAGGGCTGACAGGGGCAATTTTCTTGTGAATTTGTGGTTGTTAAGTCAGGGTTTATCAATTTGATGGATATCTTGGTAGAGTCATGGTGACACTATTTGATGGTCCAATCTCTACTTTGAAACAAAAATATCTCTAACAACTCTAAGATATATAATGGGATGGCATTAAAGGAACCTTCATATGAAGGATCTTTGAATTAAGGTCTTCATTTGAAGGTCCTTCATGCAAAGGTTCCTTTTATAAAGCATTTTGGACATGAAATATTTAAAATAAAAAATACCTTCATTTGAAAGTCTTGAAATGGTATCATTTTTGAATGAAGGTTCTTCATTCAAAGGTCATGACGACATCACCTTCAAATGAGGGTTCTTCATTCAACTGGTATTTTGTAATTTTGAAATTTTGGGATTATTTTTTTGCCTCATCCCACAAGTGGGACACACTATTGTGCAATCACTCATTAACAAAAAGATGAATGTGTGATAATAATTTAGGGTTAAAAATAAATCCATTTGATCCTTTTATAAATGAAAGGAAATTTGATGCAATCATATGCCTTGTCAAAGTTTTAACTTAATAGTAAGGGCATCATGAGTAGTTTGTTGGGCCCATTCAACAATCTTTGATGCAAGGATTGAATTGTCTAGAATGTATCTACTATCAATAAAGCCAATTTGTTTACATTTATGACTATATCTCAAGCAATAGGTTTAATTGTGATGGCAATGATATTGACAAAGATTTTGTAATCTAGGTGTTGAGAAGCATAATTGGCCACCATCCTAGGAAAGATTCTTCATTCTCACTTTTAGGTGTTAAAATTTAACAATACCTTGATTGATGAAAAAGGCCAAAGAGCCTTTCTCCATGGTATCCAAGTACACATAGCAGCGGTCTTCTCTTATACGGTTGGACATGATTTAAAGAACTTAGCTAGGAATTATTCATTTAACCTAAGTTTTTCTCATAATGCCATCATTGGAAAAGTATGATCAAATTCTTCTATTATGAAGAATTTGAGTTCTTCAAAGATTATATTCCTCTATTCATAAATTTTAAGGGTTGTGTGTGGAGGAGGTTATCAATACCAAGAAGGGAGGAGACCTTTCCTTGCATATGTTTGTGGTGGAGGTATTAAAGAATAATTGTACATGCCTCTATTTCCATTCATTATATCTAGCTTAGCCTAGCATATACTTGGGCTCCTTTGCCCCTATAAAATTTCATTTGTTTGAGTTTATGTTATGTAAGCGCAATTCCATGCTATGTTAAAATATAAGAGGTGGAGGAGGCCAAAAGGAAATAACCCCTTTTTAGTTGTACCTTGATTTTTTTCTTATTGTTTTATGTTTTTAGCAACTTTATGGACATAAGATTTGAGGTAGGTCGTACAACAAAGAATAACATGTCCCCACCAACAACCAAGATGTGGGTAGATTATGGGAGCTTTGCCAAGACTTGAGGTTGGTCGATAAAAATGTGAAAGACTAAGCTATTTTATTTTTTGTCTTATCTTATACCATTTTATGAGAATGGGGGTGCCAATGTACGAGAAGATCTTTGGAAACTAGGCATGAAAATTCTAGGATAAAGAGAATGGGGGTGACAAAATTACAGTACTCATTGTCCGTTGGTCATCAATTTTCCTTGAGTGCCCTCAACCTCGTCCTCGGCGCTAGTATTGACCTTGTTTTCACTCTTCCATACTCTTCCTTGACGCTGGTATTGACCTTGTTTTCACTCCTCCAAACTCTTCCTCGGCACTGGTATTGACCTTTCACTTCTCCAAATTGACGAGCTACACCCTGGTTTCGTTAATTTTTAGAGTATGTTAATTAAATTTAAAATTATGGCATCATTTAGCTAGGTTTTAATATTCTACAATATAGTTAAGTATATATTAGCTATATTCCAAAATTCCTCCAATCAAAACATTCCAGCTCAGGAACCTTTACAACTCATGTTTTTGGCCCCACCATCTCCCACATTGTCAAAGAAATCCACGCGTCAACATTCCCTTGATATCACGATCGTTAACCATATTGCAACTCTTGATCACGTGATAGCAAGCAATCGTAGATCTTGATCTTCAGTGAACTTGCTCGTTCGGACGATTGACAACTTTGACCTTAAAATTCGAGCACCTTTTCTGTTGAGATTGAAACATCTTCATCGATTTTAAGCATGTGCATTTTAGATCCGCTTTAGTAGCTCACCAATTAATATATTAAGGTCGGCTTAATATATCAAAACATTCATAATGTTCTTTCGGCCTCTCTAAATGTGACAGATGGCGCCTTCCCGTGATATCACGATCAATACAATATTTCATAAAAGGGCTTCATGGCATCGTGGGGACCTATGAAAACCTAACACATAACACATCGCTGGCACAACAAAGGGGACCCACCTAGGATGACAATGATACCCATAATTTGTTCATAAAGACATGATCATAGGGACATTAGAGCTAGAGAAAACTTAGGGAAAAGATAAAAGGCTGACCCGACATGAAAATAAAACCTAAGGATATAACATGACCCCCCTTTAATGATATAACAACCCTCAACCCATTTTCACTAAGGCCAAAAAAGTAACGATGAAACAAAACCGACATAAGGCTTAGCACAAAAGGATTGCAAATGGAAAAACCCTAAAACCCCAAGCCATGAAAACTTGACAGAGAGTAAGATTAGCTGGATACAAACAAAATTATTTCACTAAGGCAAATAATTTTGTCAAGGCTCACTTTGAAGTGCTATCACATTCTTTGTAGTTTTTACACTGGAATACAAATCATATTTAATTTTACGCCAATATACTTCTTTCATAAAGATATTTGTTTGATTTTTCCTTGCTATTTTCATCTTAAAATTTAAAAGAATGTATTCTATAATATAGAATTATTTTCAAATTGGGACAATAAGGATTCTAAGAGATATATTTAATCATAAATTTTACCATCAACAACCTTTACAATGATCACTTTATGCCTTTTAAAGGCCTTTACACCTCTACAACTGACTTTTTAATCTTTTATGATCACATGAAACATAAAACACACTAATTTCAAGGTTGTTAACATCACTATTGAAATGTTTTGATTTTTTGACCTTTCAAATGTATTGAAACTCCTAGGACACCTCTAAGACCATGCTAGTGGCTTGATAATAGCCTTATTATTGACATGACACTAACCTTGCACCCTTTTACATGTAAATTCTCCAATTTGCCTTAAAAAGGCTACAAAACTCTTTAGTGCAAGACTCAAACTCATAACTCAAAATTTCACCTAGAACATGACTAATGGTCTTGAGTTACCTTATTCACAGTAAAAAAATCTTGAAATTCCTAAACCAACCTATTGACCTCCCTAATTATCATCACATGATTAAGCATAGAAGATGAGGTGTAGGTGCTCCTGCACCACTACCCCATCCAAAATTTGCTCACATTACACAAAGCCACAATGTTCATCCAAGATAATCCAATCAAATCCTACCTTATGTGTCCTAGTAATCAAATTGGAGATGATCCTAAAAATGATATTGTGAAGGGTGATTGGTATAAAAATTCTAAACGACTTTGCAATTATTTTAATACTATGATCAATGTGTCATCTTTCACGAAATTTCCCAAAACACTATTCATTATGATCATATGGAAATTTATAGGAGAGCTAAAATAGTTGTAACATCATGAATTAAAATTAAACATTAAAAAGTACATCATGAATTAATTATGCAATGGCATCAAAATTAAAAACAACATGAATTAATTATGCAACCACATAAGTCAAATATAATTCTATCAAGAAATTAATATCAAATAGATAATACAATTGCATAACTCATACATTTCAATGTAATTGATCTTCTTCTTCATCCAACTCTTTGTCTGTATCATCCGATCAAGATTCGACATTGTAAGGATTGGTCATATCATCATCATCGTCATTAATATCAGTTTCGATAATGTCATCATCCACACAGATATCATCTTCATGAACATTAACTCCTACATCATCATGATCTAGTTCCTCCTCTTCGACATCTTTGTCAGGCACATCATCAACTAATTTTTGATCTTGATCATCATCTACATCATCTTCTAGTTCTTCGGTATCTTCTTCTTCCACCACATTATACTTTACCGACCTTCCTCTTGGATCATGTCTAACAACAAATGACCAACCCGGTTTACCTGGAACCTCTAAGTAAAATGCATGCTCACATTAGCTTGGAATAACATAGGGCTCATCTCCAACTCGCTCGATCGACCTTGTATTAACCATGGTAAATCCATTATCATGTTCAATAACAGTTCTCTCAGGATCATTTTCATTCAATCGTAGCCTGTACCATAGGACGACGAATAAAACTAATTTGAAGGACTTAAAGTCACACTCAAGTATATCATCCAAAATCCCATAGTATTGATTTTCTGAGACTTCTGGATGTATGTTGATTCTAGATGAAACATTAGTCACCTGAAAGATTGCAGTTATCCTTGAATCACAAGTTTTTTTCATGTCATCCAACTTTTTGATTCAAAATTTACGTCCATTGCACCACATAGACTTGTTGTGTTTCACCTGCAATATGTCAAACATGTAAAAATTATTGTAATATCGTCAGTTGATAAACATATTTATTCTTGGTCGAATGTATGCAAAGAAAAAAATCTCAACATATATATACATCAATATAATTGAAAATAATTAAATAATATGGGTGATTAATATTTTATACATACATGTTTATCTCTTAAATCATATGCTAAATCAATTTCCCTTGGTGTAACATTGGAATCTCCATTACGATGAGCTTCTTTAACCAATGAAGCCACACCTTCCCATGTTAATGCACGACCAGATTGTTGACATCGTTCAATCCATACTGTCATCTAATCAAGATTGTTTGCGACATACAAATGTAGTGCATCCCACTCTCGACCAACTGTATCAAAAAAAATTGAAATTCACAAACAACATATAATTAGTTAATTACTCACACTCCAATAATTTTTAATCATAAACAAGTAACAAATCTAATAATTCTGATATTTTATACCAAAAAAATTCAGCATGCAACCACCCCTACAAAAGAGAAGATAGTTTGAAGTTAATGACCCCAAAAAACACTTTAAAATGTTAATTCTAGAAATTATTAAATTCTTATTTTACTATGATTTCCAACCGTTAGACTCCTAAAATCAGGATATTGAACTTGCACAACAAAATCTAAAAATGCACAAGTCTAAAAATGAAATCTGATGAGATGTTGCTTTAAAATATGATTTTCAAACCTGGAAGTACAAATCTGACTTCACAAATGAATTATGGAAATAAAATAGTATGGCATAATAAAGAGTTTCATTTGAAGTGGACCACCCTATTATATGCCTTGATAAAGTTAAAAGATATATGAATTTTATCTACAATATAGCCTGCATAGTCATCAATCTTATTCACATCCCTGCTTTGGATATCAATAGGCAACACCATTAGATGACCTCCTTGAAAGTTCAATCCATTAAGGGAATAATGAAAGGGTCTTCCTTAATGATTACATCCATCTGACAAAAATTAGTGTATGGCTAAATAAGGATGATATAATTTTGAAAGGCTAAAATGATTGTTGAGACCGATCCTAACATATTTATGTTGAATATAATACATACAAACAATCTTGTATAGACCTTCACTTCCACACTCTCAACAAAATTGTTTTGTAAGGACAACACTTCATTTGCCTACTATTGTAGGTTAAGCTAAATCTTGTTCTCACAAGAAACTTCAAATGTCTCGTACACTTCCATATACTTATGAAGCAAGCCTCTATCTAAATTGACTTCACCATTACAATAGTGCTTCAAAATATCATAGGGCCATCCTCTGGTTTTATATGTCAAATCTATTGCCATTTGTATTGAATTTTCCTCCATCCATGTAATTCATGTCTTTGGTCACAATGTTTATTCCAGAATCCATATACAACTTCCTCCCTCCTATTGACATAGAATCAGTATGGAATAATATCTTGACTTTTAAGCTAAATATTAAAAATTGGTTAGAGCTTATACTATGCAAAGGAGAATAATAATATACCGTAACCTTATCAACAATTGAAATAGATAAGGGGTCAATATATTCCACACATATTCTCATAGACAATGAACATGATATTTGGGGTTCCTACTCTTACTATTTTTCTGTTTATTTATATAATAATAACGTTACACTACAATATTTTTGTTCTCTTTTTATCTGCTCTAACTCCTATTTCCTCTGATACATTCAATCATACTAGTATTGTGCTTCCTGTAAGAAAATTATATCATGGCTGAATGAAAACAATGTTCAATGCCATGAGGCCCAAATGATATTCATGCATTGGTCTTGAAATGTCATCAAATTGAGACTAGTCATTGTTATATAGTATCAAAGTTTCATTGATACTATTGGTCAGTATGATTTCTCATGTGAATTGATTAAAGATTGATAACCTATATATTCATAGGGTCCAATCATTATGTTTGACAGTGTGTTGGCCAGTTTACTGACCAATTCTATTTGCAAAATAAAATATAGTAAAATATAAAATAGTGATCTTTTTTATCTACTCCACTGTAAATAATAAAGACTGTAGAAATTTCCTTCCAATTTAAGTGTTGGAATTCTTTATTATTTATAGTGGAGTAGATAGAAAAGATCATTTTTTAATATTTTAATATATTTTATTTTTCACTGTATTTGGTCAACAAATATAGTTTGATGATGATTCTTTGACTAGTGCTACAATATTAGTATCTCGAGGTATTATATATGCAGATACAAACTACATTTGTATGATGCTTGATGTTACACCCATGTCCACTAGTTATCACCATAATTGTTATTATTATGTATATGCAATATAGGGATACTATAGAGGTAAGGAGCAACGAGCAAAGATAAAAGATTTAAGGAAATGTACTTCAAAGAAAGGCATGACACTTTACTATAGATTCCCAAAAGGATATCACAGTCATGACTATTCAAATAAACAATGATTATTCCATGTCATAACCATGAAGGGGGCATTGAAATTAATAATAACAATGATAGGGTAGTATGACGAACTTTAAAAGATACATAAAGAAAAGTAATTGAGCAGTCAAGAGGGCTTTTAAAACATCATAAATCCTGTCATGGGTTCATTTTCTTCATAGCAGTATGGTAAACTAATAAATATTTCCATCTCACAAGTTTTCAAAAGAGGACAAACTACCAGTGTATTAAGGAGTGCATGGACAATATCTCAAGGAGCTACCACAATTAATTTCTTCAAGTGTTATGCAAGGCCATTGAAATCAAATGAATAAACTCATGCATAAGCTAAAAGACAAAGGATAGTCAAGTTGCTAGAGGGAAGGTATCACAAAGGATATGGGATCACTTTCAACAAATATGATGATGTTTCTAAAGGATCTCCCATTATGTCTATCAAAGACTTACAAAGATATGGCAGTCATATGTCATTGTCAAAAAGTAGCAGAGGTTTTGAATGATCTTGCATAATAGGAAGGAGACGACAACATTTACACTAAAGGAGTTTATATAGTCCATAGAAGAAGGTCATATGATTTCCATGAGAAAATATTGAAATAAGTTGCATACTTTACAATGAAAACCATGAAAAAAAATCCTATGATGCACTTTTACGTTTTTTGCTTCATTTTTCCTAATAAGGTCAAATACTTTCTTTTAGTGTCTGAATCTACCACATAGAGATTAAATATGCTTACTCTCAAATAAAGTTGAATTATATAAACAATATTCAGATGCCTCCCTTAACATAAAGGACAATCTAAAGTACTAAGGAATTTTATATCCTTTATAAGAGATTGCTTTTAACCAGTTAAAAACTTGAGAGGGTAATACACAAGTTGCAAGGAAAGTTAAAAATTTATCATAAGTAGCTCAATCCAAAAGGAAAAAATTAAGCATGAAAAAGCATGAGTAGGTTGACCAGCTTCACTAAAAGCACAAGTTATTTTTTATAACATCTTACCTGGATATTACTTGATAAGGTAAGGAGTGCTCTTTTCCACTCAATTTCATATGGTGGCATATCTACACACAAATCACCAAATTGTCAAATAACTAAATAAATTGTATTACTTAATAAAGTTGTTACAACATGCCATTCATGTCAAAATCAACTCTTCTTACCACAAAAAGTTTGGTTTCCAATTTGACAAGTTCATCTTTTGATTCCTGTATCAACTTCTGAAGGAATTTGGCAGCTTATACTTCTACATGAGGAGACAATTTCATCTTGTAAACTGTTCCAAAGTACAAAACAAATAGAAATCATATAATCTGCATGATAGTTATAGCTTGCTAGATGTTTGGCAGCATCTAAAAAGTTTAAGTGAACTGAGAAAAATAGAGAGGCCTTGACCTTCATTTTTTCATTTTTTAGTTTGTTGCTCTAAATATCTCACAATATTTAGAAATTGGTTGCTTTCTTTCTTTCTTGTTCAAATAAAAAATAGATACATTTGTATAGAGTCAAGATGAATTCAAGAACTTCAGGTAACAGATATACCATAACTACTTTTATAAGACACTGGCATCTAAGGTCTAAAATCTATTTCTGAAACTTGGCAAAGGGAAAAATACATCTTTATGAAGTAGTCTTCAAAAATATCATAGCTAAATGGCTCTAACTATCCACTATCAAACATTCCCAATTCTTTGTTCAACCCTCTAGGCCTGAATCTTGACAGTTATTTCACTTTGTAGCTATCCCTATGCCTTTGATATTATCTAGTTATGGCTCCCAAATCTATTGAAAATTGATCATTAGGGTTAAAATTGAAACCTTGCAAATATAATCTTTGTCCAAATCCATCAAGAATTTTCCATCAGTTATAAACAATTCCCTTATAAAGAATTTATGAAGTTAGGTCTAAAATCTGGAAATAAAATTATGAAAATGCACAAGACTAAAAATGAAATCTGATGAGATGTTGCTTTAAAATATGATTTTCAAACCTGGAAGTACAAATTTGACTTCACAAATGAATTCTGGAAAAAGACAATGACTACCCTCAACTTGGTGATATCTTCTTGAGTTTTTTCTGATTTTTCCCAAGAAAATTGTCGAGCAAAACACTGTCGCAATAAATAGTTGAGCTTAGTTTTATTTATGTCGGCCATAATTTAACTTTGCAAGTTTGTTCAAATTTCATCGAAACTTCGACGCAAAATAAGGTTCGTCGAAATTCCAACAAACGTCGGGGATAAAATTTTAAAAAAATGAAAATTTCACATTGAATATCATAAGTACTCGACAATACATCTGATTATACAGCTTTTGTCGGAAATTTTCGTCGAATTTTGCAATCAAATGAGTTAGTGATTGTCATAATTAATTAAATAACAATTAATTACTTTTTCACTTCTTCTAAGAATAATTAATTAAATTAAATTAAATTAACCACAACCCCCTTCATTAATTATTCTCATCTTGATTAATTCATTAATTATTTTCATCTTGATTGATTAATTCATTAATTATTCTCATCTTGATTAACTAATTAATTCATCAAGATTAATTAATCCTTGATGAATTAATTAGTTAACCTTCATTAATACCATTAATATTTCTTCTAATTTTAAATTCATCAAGTTCATCAAACTTTCTATCATTTGACAAGTGTTCACTCTCCCTTTAATGCTCACACATATGTGAGCATGCCACCTCAACCCACTCATTTTCTCACATGTGTGAGAATTCAAGTATGTAAGATTGAATCACTTCTATGCCTCGACCTCATCTTTGTCTCATATGGCCTAAGCCCATTCATTTGCTCACACATGTGTAGCCACCATATTTCTTCCATTTGTCCTTCCATAGCCACCCGATTTCTTACATATGGTATGCTCACACATGTGTGAGCACACCTAGCTCTTACACCCATGATAATTTTTAATCCTATGCTTCCCCCTTTTTGACACTCGTCATAATGCTAATATATTAACCAATACACACTCTCATTCAATCCTAACTATCCATCAACTTCACATCTTAGCTCTCCATTCCTATCACCAAAAATCTATAAATAGAATGTCATTTCCTTTATCCAACAACACACCATTATCATGCCAAACCAATGTTGCATTTTTTAGAGATTAAACCATATCCTATTATTATTATGTTGGTTTGTTGAGAAATCCACACTTCTATACTATAACTAAACATCATTTTAGTGAGAAAATCAAGTGGAGAAAGGGTACACTTCACCTCATCTCAATCAGAGGAGCAAGGTAAACAAAGGTAAAAGGTTCCTTATATTATTTTGAATCTTTATGTTTTCATCCTTGTTTATTTTCTTGTCTTCATTTTGGCATGCTTGATGGACCCACATCCCTTTTATTAACCTCCATTTTTTTTTTTGTGAATTCACATCAAAATTTCTAGTTTAGCACCTATGTGATGGGATCAATGCCTTCGTCAAAACATAGCACCTACAAAGTTTTGGATTTTTTATGTTTTCAATGTCAATTTGTCACTATTATTTATAAGTTTCTAAAATTTTACTATTTATTGTGCAAGTTATTAATAATTTTATTATTTTCCATTATCTTTATTGTATATTTTGTAGAATAACACATTTTCTTGTCAATGTTTTGTTATGCAAGTTTTTTTTCCCTACATTTCAATGTCTATGCCATGTGAATCAATGATTATATTGACTCGGTGCTTATGTGACATAATCAATGCCTTTATGACAAGGATTTTTCATTTTAGTTTATGTTATTTTAGTCTTTATCTTGTTTATTTTTTATTTATTTTTCTTTGATATATTCTCTATCATTTTTTATTAGAATATGAAGTCAATTTTATTGTTATTCCAATAGTGATGAATAGTCGACATTGATATCTAGTTAGTACTTCGGGTATGTGCCTAATGCACCTGAAGACCTACTATAAAACCGAAGGTTGAAATGACGAGGGTTCTCAGGGGGGCTATCATAGCCCCCTGAATGCCAAATGGCATTCACGTTGAAGGCGTTTTACTCCTTTGACGTTCACTTCCACTTGTCTCAGAGTGCCAAAAGTTTTCATTTTGAAACCATCCACCAGACTGATGTTGTATGGGGTAGGTTCTAGTGCAGACCTTTATAGGTACTCCCATATTCTCTTTGGCATTAGATTGATCTCTGCTCCTAAATCAACCATTACTTTAGAGATTTTTCGGTTATGAATCCAAAAGTTAATCATGATGGGCCTTGTTTTCCAATGCTTCCCTATTGTCCTAACTTGTGAAATGAATTGATTATTCCAATATTTAGTGTTTTTTTAATTTTGTGAGTAGATTATGTTGTCCTACCATATGTGTCAAATTTTTTAGTATTCTTCTTGTTCCAAGAAAAAATCATTCTACTCTTTTTCCTTTCCTTATTCCTTCTCAATGATTTGCTTAGCCTATTCTAGGATTTGATCATGTTGTTGTTTGGTGGGGTGGAAATTTTCTTCCCCTTTTGAGCTTTCTTCTTTTAGCAGTATTGCTTCTTGTCTTTTGGTATTGGTACCTTGTCTAGTGACTATTGTACTCCTCTCCTATACTACTTTCTTCTATAGTATATCATTCATCCCTTCCTTCCTTGTGGCATATCCTTATTTCCTCTTATGGGTTCTTGGGTACCTTTCAGAGGAGTCTTGATCCTTTGTTTGTATTGGAGTTTTACGAATCTTCATTTTGGGTATGTGGTGTTGTACTTATAATATTGACGTGCTTTCTTACAATTGAAGGTATTATAATCTTCTTGGCAGTAGAATTCACATTGTTCTCAATTGCAAAGTGTCTCAATTTTTTGCAATTGAAGTGTGTAGCATTTGCTCTCCTTCCTCTTTCTCAGCCTCAGCCTCTTCCTTCATGGAACGGACCATTGTTGTTGTATTATTCTGGATTTTAGCTATTGTTTGCATTCCCATGGTTCTGCTACCATGGTGGTACTTTGTATCCAATATCCAGTGCATATAGTTCATTTTTTGCCAGTCCTTTTACATATGTGAGCTTATGTTGCTCTTTATTGCTTATTGTGGTGGAGTCTTCTCTTAATCAGAATAGTTGTGATGGACATTCTTTAGTGTCGTGGTCGTCCCACTCTTCGCAAACTCCACAGTAAATTGAATTCACCTTCTTAGGTATTATTCAAAGGTCTAAATGTAATGTGTTTGCTTTCTTTTCCCCTATTTCTTTGGAACATTCATTTCTAATATGACCTTTTCTTCCACAATAGGTTCACCATATGCTAGGCCTAGGTGTATATATGTCTCTTTTGGCCATGATATCTTGTTGGAGTCTTAGTTGTTCTACACCAAGTTTAAGTTTCTCCAATTCTTTGTTTTCTCTTTCTTTATCTTGTTTGTACCATGACTGATTTTTAATCCAATAGGCGAATGTAACCAATTCCATATATGTGTTGAAATGTCTTTCATCAAGTGCTATCGTTATTTCTAGTAGGACTTTGAAGATAAACCACTTGATCTTTTGTTTATCTCTTAGAGGTTCTTTCAGGCATCTAGTGACCTCTTTAAATCTTCTTTCAAATTCCTTGATTGGTTCATCCTCGTGTTGCATTAGTTCCCAAAGTTTACTTACTCTATAGATAAATCTGGAGTGGAAAAATTTGCTAGGAAATCTTGCTTGACTGTATCCCAGTCTTTATTATGGTTCGGATAGTTTTTATGATACCATTGTAATGCTTGTTTGTGAATTCATCCTACAAAGTCAAATAATTTGATGTCATCTCTAATTAGGTTTTGTCTTTTCCATAGACTCTAAGATGAACACATTCGTTTTCTTCAACCGTGTCTTGTCCAAACATGGGCGATTTCATAGTGGTGTTCATGGTTGCTTCTTCTTCTAAATCACTATTTGTGTAACCTATATCAAAATTGTATCTGCTCAATATGTTTATATTATCTTTCTCTTCTTGTAGTTGTTTTACTTCCTCCATAGATATCCTTCTTGCTTTTATTGGCATTAGAGGTGACTCCTGGTTTAGGGGTTGCATATGTTCAAATTTTCTTTTCATTCTTGGGGATTTCCATTTATTGATTAGTGTCATTTGGTTAATTGATTGTGTTTTCTTGTTATAAGGTGTTAACTTTATATAATTTTCTTATTTGTTACTGCATCTTCACTCCTTAATTTTAATAGACTTCTAATTACTAATTCATCCAAGTAATTGTCATCAAATGATATATTTTGAAGCTTTTGTATTGAAGTTTCTAGTAATGGTTGATATTCATTCATCTTTAGTTGGATGTGTGTCCATTTTGAATGTTTAATTGGTGTCTTATTCATAGGAGGTGTCATGATTCTTACTACCACTTGTTCCATTTCTTTTCTGGAATTTTCATAATCCTCAATTTCTTCTATTTTTTGAATAATTTGGTTTATTCTATTTATGCTAGAACCTAGCAGTGGAACCTCTTCCATATCTCCTCTGGAAGCATCCTCTATGTTGTGCTCTTCTTCTTCTCTGACAATGCCCACATTGGCACACTTAGCAGCACCCTCAATGGCATGCTCACTCTCTTTGTTCTAATTTCCTTCCACAACCTCTAGGTTATGTTACTTAGCCCTCTTTTTTGCCTCTTCTATTCTTTTATAGTATCTTTCTTATCTTTCCTAAATTTGTTTTAGCCTCCTTTCTTTTGTGTTCATCTCCATTCCTAATTTAATGATTTCACTTCTCTCTTTTTCTCTTGTTATCTCCTACTCCCATGTGTTTTCCAAGTCCGAACAGTTACATCTTCTAGACCTATCCCCCCTTTCCATTTTTCATCCCCTAATGGCCTACCCCCTCTCATAGAGATAGCCCTTATGGTCCGACAAAAAAATTGCTAACTTCTTTTCATTTTTATGCTTATACTTTCTTTAATGTTCTCTCCAAGATCCCAACAACAAAACCAATATTGGCAAGAAAAGTAGGGAAGTACTTTGATGGAATATATATCTCTCCATCCTTATTAACTCTTAGTTAAAGAGGTGTCAAATTTATATCCCCAATACCAACAAGATTCATTAGCATATGATATAAAACCTTTTATTTAAAAAAAAAACACATATGTAACTCTTCATTATCCATTGTAACTTTTACCCATAAAGGCACTAGCATTGTGACTATTACCCATTAAGGCACTAGCATGAAGAGTGAGTTACTTATTATGAAAAGGGCCTTGACTACAACGACACTAAAGGATTGAGTGTAATGATGTAAGCATATTAACAAAAACTATTGTCAAATCGACACATAATTTAAAAATAAAAAATAAAAAATCTTTAGTAAATAATATAACGCTTAATAAATAAAATAATAATTTTGTAAAATAATTGTAAAGTTAAAATAACTTTTAAATAAATAAAATAATTTTCACATCTTAATATTATTTATTACACTATTCAAAATTAAAAAAAAAAAAAACAATTTACATACACAAATAAAATAAATATTAAAATAAAAGCAAAGCAAACAATGTAGAAAAAATATAAAATAACCTTTAAATAAACATTTTTAAAAACAATCTTAGAAAATAAAAAACTTTTAAATTTAAAAAAAATTAAATATATAAAAAACAAAATAAAATAAATTAAAAATAATAATTTTTAAAACAGTTTTAAATGAAATAAAATTATTCCTAAATAAATATAATAAAATTACACTTTAATAAATAAACTACCATTCTTATTTAAAAGATATTAAAAGATATCATTGTCAAAATGTCTAAATACATTTATATCCCAAACCCAAGAGAGATATGATGGACCGAAGATAGATATCGATCGACCCAAGACAGATATGGTGGACCCAGGTCAAGAGCGCATTTATGGTTAGATGGATATATTCTTCACCCTATATTTTACGCCGAAGGCGTATCCTTATTTGAAAAATACAAAGCTAAATTGTTAGATTGATGGCCCAAGTTGCACGAAAAAGGATGGGATACGATTCAATCAACTTCAACCGTTCGATTTTCGCAGTTTTCATTGATCTGTTTCCTTCAACATTTTTAAGGTGTACTTACTTTGACCGCGCGTGTGTAAAGCTTTTTAAGATGGTATTTTACGCCAAAGGCATATCCTTCCACCAATTCTTCGTTGTGTGATTTAAGAATAGCCATGGAAAACAACAGAAATGTGTTAGCCATTAGCCAGATAGTCATATATCAGAAACCATTAGCGGCCATCTTTGTTATCGTTGGCGATGTACAAAAAACTCTTTGAACCACCAAAATTTGGTGCATGATACTTTTTATTATCTTGACCTTGTTTATGCATTCTGAATTGCCTTCTGAAGTGCATTTTTTGATTTCCTTTCACAATAATCTGCTGACCCTCGGAAAGCATTCCCTTGTACATTATCTGAAACTGCCCTCACCCATGACGTTGGCAGCACTGAAATTATCCGTTGTGCCCATGATCTCTTGTATGTTGAACTAGATTGCACCAATGTTGAGCTTCACTGTGCCCTTCAAAAGGCTTCTGTTTATTTCCATGAAATGCCTGTGCTTGGTTTTGCGTTTAATCTTCACCCACCAATATTGGCACATAGCGAAGCTACAAAGAAAAAGGATACCTTTTGCCATAATGAATGTCATAAACAAATATTGTTTTCCTTCTGCCATAAAAAATTCCATATTATTTGCCACAATGCACATAGCCTGTTTTATCATTTTCAGCTTTCAAACTTTCGTTACATCAAAAACAAAGTTGTTGCATTTTCAAAAAAACACAGATATTTAACCCTAAATATAGAATCTGAACAGTGGTTTCCTCGTGAATTCATTTCTATTTCTACGATTTTTCTGAGACATTGCAAGTGTCCTATAAAATCTAAATGTGTTTCTATTTCAAAAATGTGTCATTAGCATCGCTAGCAAGGCAATTTCTTTGCAACCAGACCAATACATGATTACTCAAGATGAATCTTTCTCAAATTTCAAGATAAATACCGGCAGAAAAAGTGGAAGCATTAACAAGCCACGTGAACTGTTTGAAAAAATACCTGAAAAAGATTGCATCTCATAGACTGCAACAATTGCAGGATATGCACAAAATGGATTTGTTGAAAAGGCTTTAGAAACTTTCAAGCAAATGCAATGGGCAGGTGTAAAGCCAAATTCCACAACCTTCGTTAGTATCCTCCCTATGCCAAAAATGGGAGCTTTGGAATAGGGTATGGACATCCATCAAAGCATCATGGAAGAGGATTTTTTTCAGATATTATAGTTGGAAATGCTCTAGTAGACATGTATGCAAAATGTGCAAGCATAGAAAAGGTAGGTGAACTATTTGACAGAATGCCTGAAAGAGAGGTTATCTCATGGAATGCAATGATCACAGGATGTGCACACAATGGATTTTTTTTTAAAAGCTTTAGAAACTTTCAAGAAAATGCAATTAGCAGATGTAAAGCCAGACTATACAACTTTTGCCAGCATTCTTCCTGCTTGTGCCAAAATAGGAGCATTGGAACAGGGTATGGACATCCATCAAAGCATAAAGAATAGAGGAATTTAATTAGATGTTGTAGTTGCAACTGCCCTATTGGACATGTATGCAAAATGTGGAAGCATAGAAAATGCATGTGAATTGTTTGACAAAATGCACTAAAGAGATGTCATCTCATGGAATGCAATGATTGCAGGATATGAACAACATGGATTTTATATGGATGCTCTCAAAATCTTTGAATTAATTGAACACTTTGGAACATATCCTTACATTGTAAGCTTTGCTTGTGTTCTATATGCATGCAGCCATGTAGGTTTAGTGGATGAGGGTTGTACATACTTCAGCCACATGATTAAATAGTTGATCATTATGTTTGCATGGTTGACCTTCTTGCTTGGGCTAACTATCTTGAAGACACTCCACACTTTATCATTAAGATGTCAGTTAAACATGTGGTTGTTGTGTTTTCTGGGTGTCTGTAGATCACATATGAATATAGATTTAGGAGTATTTACAACAACAATTTGCTTTTTTATTTGGATCCTAAAAACGTTGTGCAATATGCTCTCTCAAACATCTACGTAGAAGTGGCCAGGTGGGTGAGGTTCAAATGGCAAGCAAATTGATGAAAGATTGAGGAATTAAAAAGATCCCTAGATGTAGTTGGATTGAAGGCCATGAAATGGTACATGTTTTTCATGTAGGAGACATATCACATCCACAAACACAAGAGATCAATGCAAAGTTGGATTCTTTGCCACCATAGCAGAAAGTTGGCAATTGCATTTGGTTTGTTAAACAACCCCCTTGGAACAATTATTAGAGTTGTTAAAAACCTTTGAGTATGCAATGATTGCCACATTGCACCAAAATTTATCTCCAAGATAATTGCAAGAGAAATTATTATAGGAGATGCAAACCATTTCCATCATTTTAAATAGGGACAATGTTCTTGCGGAGATTATTGGTGATGTTAAATGATCTAAAAAATGGGCTTGCACTATAATAATGTGCACAGTATCATACTTTCAATAATAAAAAGGGACAAAGTTTTATTTTTAGTTTCTAGAATTTTTTCAAAAAAAATATTTTGAATATTTGGGAATCTAGACTATTATGTTGGCTTCATAAAATTAGATGCATAAATTGCAATGCAGATCACTGCTTATTTACGAACTTGTTTTATGATAATGTGTGTTCTATTAAATTGTTTTCACCAAACATGCATATGTATGAAAAGAAAAGGTGGAGGAGGTGAAGGAGAATGGGAAAAAGACAAAAGGTGGGGAACACTTAAATTCAATGGAAAAATGCTTGAATAGTAATAAACTAGCTATTGCACTTTAGGTGTGCAATGGGGTACGTCGAATAATTGAATGGCAATATCTTAATTTGTGTAGATAGTTTGGTTGAAATATAAAATAGTGTAGATAATTTAAAAAGGAAACTAATGAAACAAAGTAATTGTAAAGGCTCCTAGTTAGTGAGTCAATCAATTACATGCCCATGTCTTATGCACTTGATTGCCTTCTTAATTGATTTGTGATGTCCCATTTTGACACTTAATCCAAACAAAAGAACTATACAAAATGACAAGGGTAATTGTGAGCCCTCCTCTCCCATTTCTTTTTAGTCAAGCATCTCTAGATTTACTTGAAGTGTTCCTCACCTTTTGCTTTTCTCTTTCTCTGCCTCCAACCTTTTTTTTCAAACATATGTTGGTAAATATGAAAAAAATTCAGTTAAATGTCTATGTTATTTATAAAATAGTCTTTGGCAAATATTTCTATAGAGAACCAACTCATAATAGTGTCGAAATATCCTCAAACTACAACTTTGACCATTTGAATGTATAGGCTTTCATCCACTATGGCACCCAAATACTACTAAAAAGGGGGGCAGAAGAAAAGGAAGGCAGGGAGGGAATCTTTGCAAATAGACTTTTCTACAAATGGTTTGACAAGGTGTAGAAGTAATTAATTTATTAGCAAGCCTACTTCTAAAAAAGTGAATTTAAAATATAGATCTAAAATATAAAATGTTGTTCCTTTTAATATTATGTAAAAGAAAATGAAGGCTTTTAAAATCCCTGTCCATAGATAAAAGCATGAATCTATAGTAACTTTTTCTAATTGCTTCTGTTTATAAATAAATTCTCTACTTACCTAGTAGGTTAAGTAGATCTTCTATGGAAAAAAAGAGCGTGAAGACTTGAGCATAATCTCTATGCACTTAGTTGGGCGAGACGTTTACGCTCCACCATTCCAATTTTCTTCTATAAACATGTCTCCCCTATGAATTGAAAAGTTGAGCTCGTCTAGGCAAAATAATCAATCAATACAACATTTTTTCCCTAAATATGATGAAAGGCATGAATTAGAGAAATAATTACTTTGAGCAAATACGAAAGAGAGAGCCACAATCTTCACATAATCTCGTTCGTCATAAGAGCAAGCTGGGAGCCCAATTCACAAGCTAAATAAAATTGCGAGAAATTGAAGATTTGTAACAACATATATTTTTATGTTTAACGTACGACTTATTCACTTTTCCTTTAAATTCATCGTTGTTCTCATGTTCCATGAGACACACAAGGAACACCATGAAGACGAAGAAAGCCCCCGCCATAGCCCACAACCCTGCAGTGAATGGATGGAGAAACGTCCACATCCGCCTAACCTGTTTGGGTGAATGGTTAGGTGAATACAAAATCAAAGAGCAATTTCACAATATTGTCGCGTCTCCCACCATCGTGTCGAATCTCCAAACAATCAAACGTTCAGCCTCGACATTAGTTTCTATTGCCCAATATGTAATTCTAATATAGAAAACCCTAAACCATCGGCAATGAGTCAACAACTATCTTAAATGTGTCATTCGTGTAGCCTGAAAGTTGGCTGATGAACTCACTAGAATTAGAAGCCCTCTTCCCAATGATTTTTCCACTTACAAGTTTTCTGTAGCCATCGGGAACTTGTATTGTATCGTCGGGCCATATAATAGCCCCCAGCTTATTTTCTTCATGGTGCGTAGACCGAAGGCATCTTTTGCCCAAAACCCAAATCTTTTGTTAATGATATCATACTGAGAATTTCAAGATCATCGCTAGCAGTGCCAGATTCTGAGATGTCATTCTCCTAACGAAGCAACTCCCCTCCTGTCAAAACCATCATCGAAGCAGGGAAATCCATGTCATTCATGGGAATTTGTCTATTATATCCAATCTTTATATCTTGTGAACGCAAGGCAGCAACTGCAGTTGCAATGAGCTTAAGAGAACTGTACGCTTGTATTCCAATTCGATTGATGCCATCATCTGAAGAGATGAGCCGCAGCCTCTTCCACAATTTTATGAATAGGGGTGTTGCAATGCTTTTTAACTCCCACATTCCTTGCAATGCCTGGAGAGAACAAAACGACAGAGAATCTAAAGAAGAAGCAACATAATCTGTGACAACCCAAAACATAGCTTTCATTCATCATGTCCAAATCTGGTGCTATGGAGAACATTTTGAGATCCAAATCAACACTAGTGTGCATGATGAAAACCCTAACACAACTTTTCTTCTTCAATTCCACCAAGGCTTCCCTTGATTTGCTCCGACCTCGAACCAGAAGATAACGCTGCCGTCCGTAAAATTGTTGCTCTAGCAATCCTCCTGAAACATTGTATCTGACTTCATCGCTTTCAGAGGTCCAATAGATTTGATATGATTTTTAATAATTGCGAATTTGATACGGATTGCCAAATTTGATTTGATTTAATGAGAAGAACTGATTTGATTTGAAGATGCAATATATCCCAATTTGATTGGTCCCTGAAAACCAGCGCAGTTTACCATTAAGTGAGCAGTTTCAGAGGTGAGACAGGTATGCCGGGCTCTTGTGGACTGGCGAGTCCACAATAAAAGCCTATCGGCTAATTAAAGGCGTGGCAGAGAATATGAAGAAACCTCTCAAATCATTGTATAATCTTTAATGCCATAATTGTTTTTATTAAACACCAACCGAGAGCTTTCCTAAGATGCAAGTTGCATTTCAGACGTGCGATACAACCACATAGTGTGTATAAGACAAGCGACAACCATACACTGTCCATTTTTTTGGAAAATGAGATAAAAGAGCAACGGAAAAACAACGTTCGAGATCAGTTTAAGAGTCTCCCAAGGCATACGAATTGCAATCAGTCGTTGATTTAACTGTTTAGGTTGGTCCATCTCATATTGGATACGCCTTTGGCGTAAATGAAAGAGAGGGCTTACAATTACTCCTATTATTTTCTAAAGAATTTTTGTTTATATTAGTTGTATTGTCTTTTCCCAATGTTTTTGATAAGATAAGTAGTATTTATAGGGTGTTGTACCCTTCACACAGAAAGCCCAAAGGGCCAAACGAAAGCCTAGTTCAAACAAAACTTGAACTAGAAAAACAAATAGAGACAACTAGCCTACAACTGTAGAACAACCAAAAAATTAGACAACCCTCGAATTAGAGGGGTCCAAACAGACTCCCCGAACCCAAGGCTGAGAAGAGGCAACGGATTTGGGGAGACCTTTCCTCTTCCACAGCACAATCAACTAGGAAGGCTCGAAATCAAGAACTAACGAGCGAGGCGAGGGGAGCGGATCCACAACAGCCACCCTAAAAGAGGAGCCACCACGTAGTGAGGGAGTCGACAACGAAGCATCGGAGATAGGAGAAAACAAAGGTTCAATAGAGTTGGTCAATGTAGGATGCGCAGGTTTAGATAGAACAGCGTCAGCAAAAGGCTCAGACGACATAGAGACAATAGAAGGCTCCGTGGAAGGGATAGCCGGAAGATGGTCTTAGGAAGTCACAGGAGGGTCAGCCTCCAAAGAGGAACTAACCGAAGGAACTCTTGAAGGAGGAGAACCCATAGTGAGATGGTTCGAGAGAGCATCCTTCCACCAAGTCACAGCGCCCTTGTGGCGAGAAAAAGGGCAAGCAGAGGCCAAGTGACCCACTGAAAAATAACTCCTACACCGAAAGGGGAGACCCTCATAGTCCAAGAGTTGCTTCTACGGCCTGTCCTCCACCAGGAAGACCACATCACCATGGAGAGGTTTGGAGATGTCCAAATTGACTAACAACTGAGCTATCGTAGTATGCCCAAGCTCCCTAGTTGTAGAGTCCACCATTAAGAAGCGTCCAATGGTGTTGTCAATAGCTTCATAACAAGATTTCTCCCAAAACTAGAGAGGAAGATTTAGCAAACGGACCCAGATAGGTTTGACGTTCAATGACTCCATAAGGGGATTGAATGCATGCGACCAAGGCCTGATGGATAAAGAATGAATACCCCACATCCACCCCCTGTCCAACACATAATTTATTTCAGCAGAGGAAGCAAAGGTAGCAATAAAAAATCCCCTAACGCTAGGGTAGAGCTCGATCTCCCCAGAGACTAATGACATCCAGGAGTTTGACACCCAAGTATGGAGATCGAGAAGGGAGGGCCACAAGCCATTAAACTTGCAGACCGCACCTTGTGCCAAATAATAAACCTTGTTCTCAATGACATCAGAACCACAAACCACCACAGAAGAATCTTGAGCACAGGGAAAGGTCGACGAGCCTGAACAGGGGGTTGAGCACCCACCTTAGCAGCTTTCGAAAAGGATTTCGCGCGGCCAAAAGAACCCCCAGCAGGAAGAGGGATAACTGTCCCAAGAATAGAGTGTGCCACAAAACCAACAAACAAAGACACCAGAGGAGGGATAACCCGCTCATCACCAGGAGAGGGCGCCATAAGATTCAAAGATAGAGGGTGACCAGCAGAAGGGCCACCACTGGTCACACCCCCGTAAGAAGAAAACATGCCCTGGCCAAGCACACCAGCCACAGATGCGTCCACACTCGAGCCACCAGCTCCGTTAGAAGGCAGGACAATGCAGATCTCATTCACCCCGTGCACATCATAACCCACATCCGGCGACCACCCAGGATCTAAACCAAACACAACCCCAACGCATGCAGAGCTAATAGTAGACGCCCATTGGGCAACATCAGCAGTGCTCCCACTCACAAGCATTTTCAAAACTATGTTTAACATTCTCTCTTCCCAATGTTAGGTCAACCATTTATGATTAATTACATGTTCCGAATTATACATTACAAATTAAAGGTATATAATTTTATAGAAATACATGTAGATTTTCTCATTTGTAGTTATATATTTTGTCTGGTAAGATAGCTAATAGATTTGTGAAGTCACAAATATTTTTTAATCTAATTTGATTTCAATTTGTTTCGTTTAATTAGAAATAAACTCCTATAATTTATATATGAAGAAGTAAAACAAATTACAATCGTGTTTATGTTGTGAATAACACATACACATGTACCATTTGAGAAAATCACATAATGAGGTTTATTGATTATTGTTAGAGAAAAAAATAGCATTTGTATATTTAAAAATAAAATCATAATTTATATTACATTTTAATTGCATATTCACGGTATTACAAAATTGTGTGTGTTTCAACATTTATAAATTGATATTTCATGAAACCCAAGTTCAAAGATGGTTAGGAAAGAGCTAAATATGGCATTTCATCTCCACTCGTTTTCCCTCCAAAAACTCTTACCTTTTTTTCTCCTCGGTATCTTTTTCTCCTCTCTCTCCATATCTCCCTATCTCACTTATATACACACTCTTTGTTTCTCCCTCCCTATCACCATCTCTATCTCTATCTTTCTCTATCTCTCTATATTTCCCCTCTCTATCTCTCTCTCTCCCTCTCTCTCTATCTCTCCCTCTTTTCCTCTTCTTCTCTCTCTCTCCCTCTCTCCCTCTCTCTCTCTCTCTCTCTCTCTCTCTCTCTCTCTCTCTCTTTACTCTACATGTCTCCCTCCATCTTCCCCCCTCTTATTTCTCTCTCCCTCCTCTACCTATCTCTCTCCCTCTCCCCTATATCCTATCTCTTATTTTTATCCCATATATTATCTCTCTATTCCTCGCTCTATTAATGTATCTCTTTGTCTCCTTGTTGATTTTCCTTCGAGCTTAGTATTTATACTTGTTTACTTTTCTTTATATATCTCTTTGTCTCTTCTATCACTCTTTTTCTCTTCCTCTTTTGCCCCTTCTCTCCTACTTTTCCATCTTTCCCTCTATTTCTATTATCTCTCTTCTTCATGATCTATCTCTCTTTCTATATCCCCCTCTATGTTGATAAATTTTACTAAAGACATACCAAAGAACAATAAAATGTAAAATCTGCAATAAAGAGAGATCTTCTCTTCAAAAAGAGTTGGATCTACTTTCATGGCCACTACTTTCCTAAGAGTTGTTTTCATATAAGTTATTTCTAATCTTGATAGATAATAAATCTTCTAGTACATATGCATCAAGATACCAATGAACTAGAATTTAGCATACTAAAAACTATGGATATTTCATCTCATTACAAAAGAAGGGCCCATTTCTACCATCACAAAATTGTATTAGTATCAAGTTAACACGCACAATACAACATCTAACTTACCAATAAAAATTCTTTGGAAAATTTTTAATTATATGCTCTATGGTATCCATCATACCTATATATCACTCTACAATGAGGTCCCTATCAATGCATTAACTAGAAAGAACTTCACCCATCATTCTTTAGGTGAGAAGTAATGAAGCTTTATAACATGCAACCTACACTACTTGGACACAAATCACATAGTCCACGTTGGCAACTTAGGAAGGTTAATTAGGGAAATTTTTGGTCTATTTTTTGCATATCTTCCTCTTTTTACCTCCATATCTTCTTGCCCCTGTGCTCTTGTCATCTCCACCCCTATTGCTATTACTTGTGGCTTGGCCACTGCTACAAGGCTCTGCCTTCTCATCAAAGGTGGAGGGTTTCTAGAAGCCTTAGAGAAGCTAAAAGTTGTAGCATTTGACAAGATAGGGACTCTCACTAAAGGATATTTTTAAAGTATGGGCATCAAGTTTATAGATTCAAAGGTCAAAAATAGAGATAATTTGTTGTATTGGTATGCAAAAATTTGTAACATAGGTTTGTCAAAACACTTTGTTTGGATCTATTCATATATATCCATATATAAGATAATAAAGGAAATGTATACATACATACAGGATATCAAGCCTAGAAAGTAAATTAGCACATCCTATGACCATGTTGGTGATAACATATTGTAGGCAACATGGCATTAAGCCCTCTGTTGAGCTCAAAGATTTCAATATATTGCAAGGAGAAGGTGTTTTTGGGCTGATTGTTGACCATAAAATTTACACTAGAAATAAGCATTTATAAATTTGGCTTAGTTGAGGCCAAGAAAAAATCAACGCTTGCACTAGTAATTATTCTTCCTATTACAACTTTTAGACTACTAACATTTTTCCAATGATAAATTGTATATCTACAAGACACATGGAATATAGAAGGCTCCACAGTAGCATATGTAGGAGTAGATTAAAAATTTGTAGTACTTACTATGGAAAAGTAGAAGCTTCCTCACAAAATAGATACAGTAGCATATGTAGTAGTAGAAAAAAATCGATAGTGTCGCAAACCTACCAAAAACCCTTCTTTGGCCCAATCACAAAACATTTTTGGTTGTCCATTTTGTTTGAACAATTGGTCTTTTATTCTATTTAGAACCACTGATGAAAACAAAGTATACACAAATTTTCCTACAAGCTCATTTCAATAATGCAATTTGTATATATTCTTCATGTTCTTAAAGGAACACTTCCTTAGCACAAGAATACATATCTTCATATTTTAATAGTTTATGGACAATCATAATATTTTTTAAATATATCTATGACTTTTAGTATGTATTCAATCTTGTTTGGCTAATTTTAATTCACATCCTAAACTCTGAGCCCTTTATATCTATATCCCTTTGTGACCACCCAATCAAACACTCTTGATGTGTGGGTGCATGCCTTATGCTCTAATCTTTAGAAGTGGGTTGAATGATGAATTGTAAAGGTGAGGGTAGAGGCATTAGTGTAGACCCATATTTATTCTTCCATATCTCCCTATATCTCTAACTCATTCTCTCTCCATCTCTCCCCCTATCTACCCTTATCTCTCTACCAATTGACTTCATGTACATCAAAAATTGCAACAAATAAATCACAACTTTCCCTAATTGACCTTCCATAACTCTTCGGCGTACCCATTGCACACCAAGGTGCGACTGCTAGTTATATTTATATGAAGTAGGGTCTCACTAGTTTGAGTTAAAGCATTTGATAATGACTTTCGACTCCAATCGCTTTCACCCTTTACGATCATGATTGATGATTCCATGATCGGTTGCTGCCACATAATAAATCACTTATAATATGTTATAGTAATTCCTACAAAATAAGGTGAATATTAATGCAATTTCTCCGAAATAAGGTGCACATTCTCTATACACGAGAGATCAATATGTTAATGAAATTTCTCAAAAATATGGTGCACATTCTCCATATGCAAGAGATCAATATGTTTATGAAATATCTCGAAAATAGGGTTAACATTTTCCGTATACAAGAAATCAATAAAAATTGCATATGAAGTGAAAAGTCTTAGGGGAGAGGAGTCACTACTTAAGCATATTTCAATAGTTGTGATAGTAGTTGTTTATATAATGTCCAATAGTTGTGATAGTGATTGTTTATATAATGTCCAATAGTTGTGACTTGACTACCCATAATTAAACAAAATGTATTCCTTTGATCTAAAAAACAACCAATCATGTGATGCCACATCAACCCTCAACTACCCATGATGTGAATGCACAAGTATTGGTCTCACTTTTTTTTTGGGCCTTTTTGGACACCTTGACAAAAAACATGCTGATGTGGCATCATATTTGATGATGTAGCTTGAAACAAAACTTATAAGCAGGGTACTTGCCAAGTGAGCTGCTGTAAAAAATTGAAAGTGATTTGAAATTTCCACATAGGATAATTAGAAGCACGAAGTTAGGGTGCACAACTACTGGGTCCTCTCCCCTATGTGCTTTCAAATACAGTCCACATATAGAAACTTGAAAACATTGTCAGCTAAAAGAAAAAAAAAATCTCTAAAGACAAGATATACATTGCTGGGTATTCTCTTTCTCGGGAAAATGTTACGAATATTTAATAATAGAATTATAGCACACTCTGTTGTCTGCCTATGTTTTCTAAACTGTTTTGACTCTAGACTTTTCTAGTGGAGACGACCCAGAACCCAGTACCTGGGCATGTTCCAATAGTTGTTATAGCATTTGTTGATTTAATGTCTAATATTTTTAACAAAATTGGACCAATCTCTGACTTTAAAGTTGGTAGTGTTGATGATGACTACTCCTAATTGAATGAAATGTATTCCTTAGACCTAAAAAGTAAAAAATCATGTGATGCCACATCAATACACCAATAAAACATGATTTAGTGCACAAGTATCGGTCCCACTTTTTTTTGGGATCTTTCTCGACACCTCAACAAAAAGCATACTGATGTGGCATCAGTTTTGTTGATGTGACCCTGAAACCTTAGTTATAAGCAGGGGCCTTGCCAAATAAGCTGCTGGAAAAAAATAGAGTGATTTGAAATTTCCACCTTAAATTTTGAGAAGTGCTAAATTAGGCTGCTCAGCTACTGGGTCCTCTCCCCTATATATTTGTAGACTTCTCTGGTATGTCCATTTAAGTTTAAGATTTTAAAACAGCAATTACAAGTACACATTATGTTGGCTGCCTCTGTTTTCTGAAACTGTTTTTGTCCCACAGACTCAGCTGTATATTTCTAGATTTCTCTAGTAGGTCCATTTTGGTTTATATGAGATTTGAGCTGTACATATTTAATCGGTTCTTCAGGTCACAATGTTCACTTCTAATTTTCGTGCAAACAATGAAATGTTCATTCATTCATCTGGATCATTGCTAAATTTCTCTTGTTCAACATAAACTGACTGGGTTAGTCTCTACAATGAAGTCCTCATGCTTGTAATCAGAAGTTAATATACCTCCATAAGCTAAACCAATACAGCAACAAATGGGCTCTTATAAAAGCGGATAATGCCTGCATACAATCACTGCTTCTGAACTTTAGCTATACTAAGAATTAAGAACCGCTAAACCAGATAATAAGCTATTAGTATTAAATGGAAAATAATATACATACAAGTAAATTCAAAAGGTACAAATTTTAAAATATGATAAATAGAATCTGCATCGAAAACTTTCTCCTTTCTGCTTCCCAAAAGCAGAATACCACACCATCCTGAATCCAACCTAACAAAATAAAAAAGAATTTAAAAATCAGTTTACAACATATGTGCACTTGTAAATGCTATTATTGACGTCACCTAACACCAGTTCTTGTCTGCTGGTAGGCATTAGGATCTTGAATTTAGATTTAAGCTGTATGCCAGCCAAGTCAAGATCCACGAGTCACCTACCTCTATTCTGAATTTGTGGTTCACAAATAATTATATACAAGATAAAACCCAGTACGATTGCGTACAGTTCATAAAGGTGCAGCTTGTACAGCTCATATAGCAACTTTCTCATTGGGGCTCATTCCATGTATTCTCCATTTGTGTACTGAAACTAAGAATATCAACAAATGATCCAGATATTCAGTATTGCTGCTCCAAGTACTCTTCAGAACGAGATTTGTTTGGAGATCCTACAAACTCAGAAACCTTTTCCTTAACTCCAGAAATCCAACCTCCAAAAACAGAACTTCCCCAATTTACCCAATTATTCTGTGACTGACTAATCTCTACTGTACTTTTTTGTTCCTCTTCGAGCAAGTAGTCCAACAATCTTTTTGCCATGTATTCCTTTACAGCCTCCACACCTTGTTCAACGATCTCATATGGTGGAGTGACCAGAGGATTTTGCTCCAGGTTAAGCTTCTTCAAGTCCTGCAAACTTCCAAAAGTATATGGCAATTCTTTGATTTGATTGTTACTAAGATCCAACTCAGCAAGGCTGGTTAACTCGCCAATCGAATCTGGTATACTTACTAAATCACTGAAATTACCACTGGCATGCAATACTTGAAGATTTGTCAGGTTTCCAATGGCAGCTGGTAGAGACCGAAGCTCATTGAAATGAACATCTAAATGCCTCAGGGATTTCAGCTGACAGACAGATGATGGCAGTGACCTTAACTTGTTTAAATGAACCAAAAGCTTCTGGAGGTTGGCAAGCTGATAACCAATGTCGGTTGGCAAAAAAGTCAACTGATTGTAGCTAGCATCAAGCTCAATCAACTCACTGCCATCATAGCTTTTGTCAGCAAAACTCCCAAACTACATTCAAATGGTATCTTTGTAAAAATATACATTGAGATCATACAAGAAGTCAAGATACTGATCAAAAAAACACTCCAGCGACCCAAGGCAGAGGATTACCTGCACATTGCAATGCTGTCTGGTAATTGTTTTAATTTGTTTCCTGAAATATTTAAATATTTGAGCCTTTTCAGTAGTCCTATGGAATCTGGCAATGAGAGCAACATGTTACCCCTCAAATCCAATGTCTCCAGGTTTACAAGACCCGCAATTGAATCAGAAATAGCCTGTATTTTTCATAGACAAATGAATTAGAAACACAAACAAATCATTAAAGTACTATGCATGCATTTTATCTGATCAAAACCTACATATACAGCTGCTTCCTGAGCATAAATATTAAATAACTGAACAACTAATCTACAACTCAAAAAATATGATAAACCCTTCTGTATCCCTGCTTCCAAAGGGATGTCCATCATAGACACATTGATGCACAAGGTGATAAATAATGCCAACTTGAGCAATTTGATTGAGAAAAAAGAAAGACCAATTGCAATGAATCAAGTGACCACGTATGCACTACACATGCCATCCACCAAGCTTAAGTATATCAGTTTTAAATAAAAAAGAGCTTATAAAGATGAAACACTAATCAATCTTGGAAAGATTGTTCACAGCTAAATATTTAGTCAAGAGAGCTTGCTGAAATTGTACATTAGTAATAGCAAAGAAAACAAAAATGAATGGAATGCTAAGAACACTGCGGCATAAATATCCTGATTATAGAGAATGTGCAAGCGAAGAATCCAGAATCAGATAACAAATACTCTTAAATATCCTAAAGACAGCTCCAACCTAATTAACCATATGCTGACAGGGTTTGTGTTCATCTATTTCTTATACTGGACGGCTACATTCTATCCAGATCTAGTCTCATGTGAACCTAAAATTTACACATAATATGGATTTGATCCGTCCATATGATTTTGACCCCAAGTTGAAAACTCCATTAGATATAATCAAAAAGATTTAGTTGCAAAAAATTGCTCAAAATATTTTCTCTGAGTAATCATCATGTCTAATAAAACATGGATGAATGATAGCAATGGTATGTTCAGTTTTGCATATGAAATCATGGAAATAAAGATAACAGCGAGCAGTAAGATACTGGCAGAGGCTTATAACCCTTTCTTATGCAGGTGTAGGTGTTGCTGAATTGGAAGAGATGTCTCACTAGAGTCAAAATCTCGCTGCTTTGGATTGAACACACAACATAGCGCACAAAAACATATCAAAACATCTTACTTGGTGAAAAGTTGAGCAGACATACAATGAAGTTTCAAAATATAATGGTAGCTTACCTCAAGTTTATTATTCGCAAGTTTTAATGAAATAAGTGTGGTGATCTTGCAGAAAGCCTCAGGAAAAAGCTTAAGTGCCCGACCACACAAGTCAATTTCTTCAATGTGTTTCTCAGAGGCTTCATGCAGTACTTTCACAACCTCCTCATGCACCTCATCATCATTACCAATGTCAGCACCGACCATCTTTTCAGACACTTCAACAGGCTGTGCTGTTTCTGACCCACTCTCAGCCAATCTGTATATATTCACAAGTCGTTCCTCTGCCTCCGATAATAACTCTTCATATGCTACATGCATGTCATAGAGAGTTACTACAGCTCTGTAAGCCTGTTTCTCCTTCTCGGCAGAATCCCGAGCCTCTTTTTCTTTCTGAGCCTGCAGTAATCCATACAAAGAAACCCTTAAAACTGTAAATATCAACCATAATGCACAAAAGCTTGAGCCCTAATCTAACAACTACTGAGCTAAAAGGCTTAAAAATAACTCATAAAGCACTGAATTTCAAAACTTGTAAATATTCATTGAAGGAAGCCCTCAAAACCCTAAATATTATCCATAAGTAGAGACACCTAAACCTCATTGTTTGGTAAAGATTATTCAACTAAACTCCTGCACTTAACTATACAACTACTTAAACCTCCTCCAAAAACACAATGAACTCTGCGGCTTCTGGTTATCAACAAAAAAAGACGGGAAGAATATACATCAATGCCCACACATGATCAACAGCATTTGTGGGACTCAAAAGTACATTTTGATACAACAGCATAGGGCTAAGGAAAAAAGAACCATAGGTTCTAAAAGCTAATTAAATATTTAAAAACATGACTACATGGGATGAACATGAAGCATTGAAATGCCAAACCATGTAATCTAAATACAAATACAAACGATCACATTAGCTAAATGTCACTTAAAAAACGCTTGAATCTCTTTACTACTTAGTAGTTAGTAATAACCAATGAGCTAGATGCCTCCAGAATACCTTAAAAAGCATTAAATTATGCATCTTGGAATTGTATACATAATTAACCAGAGAAACCTAAACCACATTGTGAAGAGTATCAAAATAAGTTATAAATGTCTGTAATCTGCAGAAATGCTTGAACCTCATCCTGAAACACATGAATTCAGCAGCTCCCAGTTATCCAAGATTCCAAACAAATAAACCCTCAAAACCCTATACTAACTACCGTGCCAAATGCCTTCTTCAAATTACATTGAAAAGCAATAAATTTTGTAGCTTGCAATTGTCCACACCCTTAAACAACTAAATATTATCCACACCCAAATATGCCTCGACCCCATTCTAGAGACTATTATGTTGTAAGGCTCTAGTTATCTAGACAAAGTCTTACACTTTATCCAGAAACAGTGAATTACGCAGCTTCCAATTATCCACAACGCGGGACCTTAAATCCTAATCTTATCCATACCCAGAAATGAGTAAAACGTGTTTTAAAGGCTTACAAGCTTTATAAGAGCCAATATCTATAAACAAACTTAAACCAGATTCTTAAAAGAAAGCCTTTAAAAGTTTAAATAATTACAATTCATACATGGAAATACTTAACTCCCAAATGCATGCAGTTACCTATCAAAACTAAAAGGCTTGTACTTTTCTGCAGCTTGCAATCATCCATAAAAAGCAACTCTCTAAACCCTATACTATTCATACCACAAATATCAACAGTAGTGAAAAAAATACCTACGTTTATCCATACATAGAATTGAACCCTGTATATTCTGCATGCTTCCAGTTACCTCTAAAACCATGTATGCAAAGATTTAAACAGTAAACCATATTCCTAAAAATAATTGGGTACTGTAGCTTCCACTTACCCTTACAAAGAAACCCTTGAAATTATGTATTATCCATATCCAATGAAACCCCATTCTAATGACACTCAGGGTAAATGTGTGCAATAACCTATACAAAAGCCTAAACCTCATCTTAAGAAACCTTACTGTCCGCAATTATCTATACAAGCCATGAAACCTTACTATCAACATATATAGAATCACATAAATCTCGTTCTAAAGACGTTTAGGCTAAAATCCTCCACTAACATAAGCAAACACTTAGATCCCGTGATTAAAAAACGTAAACTTTTGCAGCTCCAGTTATCCATGCATAAAGAAACCCATAAAACCCATATCATTCATAACCAGGAACTCCTAAACCTTGTTCCAACTACTTTTCGGCTAAATGTTTGCAATTATTTATACAACAAAAACTAAAAACCGTTGTGACTCCAAGTTTTGGGGGCCGGGGACGCATATCAGGGATGAGGAAAAACGTTATTAAGAGACTACATTAAATGACCAAAGATTCATACGAGCAAATTTCAAATAACCTCGAATAATTTGAAAGCCAGTATCAATCTTATCCTGTTCACTCCAAATATTCATACAAGCAAACCCTTCAAACCCTATTACTTCAAAACAATCGTCCAAAGTGCATAAAGCTTACAAGCTTAAAAGCAAACCCTTCAAAGCCTATTACTTCTAAAAAAATTCAACGACCTCAACCAACCTGGAGCGAAGCCCATACCTGAGGGTCACGTCCTCGGGAAGCTTCCCCCATGTCAATGTCATCAAAGCGGCTGGAAAAGGCAAGCTCGATTTCTTCAATGCGGCGGCGAGCATGATCGACAGCCTCGTGGTCGGGCCTATCTCCCAGCACCTGCAAAACAGATCTTGTCTGAACGACATCAGAAATAGCAGCTGTCATTTTCGCTACCAGCTCAGGGTTACTGAGCTTAGGCATAGCATTAACCAGACCCTCTTCATGGCTTGAATTTGCTAATTCCAGATCCACTTCATTGTCATTATTTAAAGAAGAGGGTTTTGAAGCGAGCATCAACGGATGCCGAAGGGTTTTCAGTGACAATACATACGAAAGAAAAGGATGCGCCTTGGAATCAATCTGCATGCTTACTGCAGTTCCTATACAGTCTTGATCTCTCTCTGGAAATTTAATCGATTCGAACCCTGCTACTAGATAAGGCTGAAGTGCTAGCGAAAATTCTACGTAACCATTATAAGCATAGCCAAGTTAAATATTTTTTTAATTGCCTTTGATCCGGGGAATTCGAGATGGGATACGTGGAATATTTAAATAGAAAATAAAAATTGATTTATTTAAAACAGTGGTTAGGCCGCTGCGTACACTGTTTCATTTCTGTCCTTTAACACCAAAATATTACAGGATTTACCGGTGCTTAAAGCCGGCAACGTCTACCCAACGTTGTGGATGTACATTTGAATAACGATGGCATCATTGTGAGATAAGATTGACGGATGAATGCTGATAGACGGTTTAGGCACGTGTCGTTTGGAGTGTCGTCACGTGTTCTGTTATCGGAAAAACGTGAAAGCACCGATAGGTTTTAAAAATCTTAATTTGGAAAGCACAAAAAACTCAAAACATCACCATTTTCGACGTTCATATTTTGGAGGTTATTAGGGAGCCCAAAAGGGAGTTGCAGGCATTCGGAGGCCAAAGCAAGGCGGCCACTCTCTAGGTATCAAAATGCATTTGACATGTGTGGGCAACTAGCTAGTAGGTATGTATATCTGCCAGAAATATGTCATTTAGCCATTCTGCCTAGGGACTATGAAGAATTGAACGCGTATTTGTTGGGAAAAGGGGTATTCATTGATAGGTTTCCAAGGGTTTTCCTCGCGAAAAGGGTTTTTCATTTGAAATGCAAAGTTGTTTATGTGCTTTTCTATTGAGGGTTTTTTAATTTTGCCATTTTAATGTTCACAACTGAACTTTTTGAGGAAGTCGAATGAAATAAGTGACAACCCATTGTGGAAATAAAGACTATTTATTTTTCATAATTGAAATAGTTGTGGAATAGCGTATAGAGAAACCAAAAACCATGTAGAATATATAACCAGGTTAAAAAACACAATGTGGGCTCTGCAATTAAATGATATATTTTCAAAACCACATAAAGCCCATAACGTCATCATTTTCGACATTCGCATTTTGAAGGTTGTTAGGGAGCTTGGAAGGGAGTTGCAGGCATTCAGAGGCCAAAGCAGAGTGGCCATTCTCCCTACTAAAATGCATGTGACAGGGGTGTGCAACTAGCTAGCAGGTATGTATATCTGCCAAAAATATATGTCATTTTGCCATCCTGCCTAGGGACTGTGAAGAATTGAATGGGAATTCATTGAGGAAAGGGGTATTCATTGACGGGTTTCAAAGGGTTTTCGTTGCAAAAAGGGGTTTTAATTTGGATTCAATGTGTAGAGGGTTTTACAACATTGTGTGGGTTGGAGGTTCCATAAATCATGCTATGCATGTATATTTGGATCATATGAAGAAATTGAAACGCATTTTTTACTCTACCTAAGACATGTTATAAATTTTGAAAGTGTGTTTCATTACATTTGTACTATCTAAATAACAAAAGCTTTTGAAGACATTCATACTATTTTGTAAAATTCCAGGTTGCAAAACACGAGGTGTTACGAAACCTGCAACCCACAATATGTTTTAAAACCCTTTACAAGAAACAACCCAATTGGTTAGTCACCCCTCACCTCAATTTGGTTTGTTTTGTAAATTTTTTGAGAACCTTTTGTTTTGTAGATAGTAAGAATGTAATGAAATTGGAAAACACTAGGTATTATGAAACCTGCAACCCACATAGTGTTGTAAAACCCTCTACACGTAACAACCCAATTGGTTAGTCACCTCTTAGCTCAATTTGGTTACTTTTATGTATCCCCTACCTATAAATCATCCATGTGCTCTCCACCACTTAGTTTTGAATGTACAGAATGAAATAAATGACAAACCACATTGTGTTTTCCAACCTACAATTATATTTTGCATTTATTTTTCAATCGTATGAAGAAATTGAAATGCAATTTTTAGTCTAAGTAAGAGTTGTTATAAATTGTGAAGGTGAACTTCACTACATTCTTACTGTCTACAAAATTTAAAGGTTATAGTTACAATCATGCTATCTATATATAATTGCATGTTGGGAAACACTGGGTGTTATGAAACCTACAACCCACATATTGTTGTAAAACCCTCTACATGTAAATACCAAATTGGATAGAGTTTTGAATGTCTTGAATACTTTTATGTTGCTTTGTAGCCACTTTTTTCTCAACTTTGAGAGTGTCTTTATGATTAGAGAATGCAAATGTGTCTTTGAACAAGTTCTTTACAAAATTTTCTACCTTTTCAAATAAGGGTTTCATGTCTCCACCCAATCGAATCTCTTTTTCTACATTTACATCTGATGTAGCTTTTTCCTTATTAGCTATTTCCACTTGTATTTGTTCCATGAAATTCTTGATGTTTAAGAATCTTTGAATCCATTTGGTCAACTGCACTTATAGCATCATCTCTCACTTTCTTTGCCTGCACAAATTTATGTGCAATACAAAACCTCTTGAGTTTATCCACTTCTACATTGCAATTTTCCCATTCCACATACTGCACACGCACCTTCCTCAACTTCTCAAGAGCACGAAGGGTCTCTTTAGTCAAGTGTTGTTATAGTTGCTTCCTTTTTCATGTCATACATTCTAACCTATTTGAGCAAAGGGGTGAATAACCAAATGGCATGTTATGTGTAGAGGGTTTTATAACAGTGTGTGGATTGCAGGGTTTATAATGCCCAGTGTTTTCCAACCTGCAATTTTGTAAAACATTATTAATGTACTTGAAACCTTTTCTTATTTACATAGCAGGAGTGTAATGAAAGGCACCTTCAATATTTACCATTCATGTAATTTAAACTTTTATAAGTTGTGCAACAACATGTTTCACTTTTGATCTTTGAATATGCCTTACATGATCATTATTCATATGTTGAATATTTAGTAATTGAGCCTCGAGGTGCGCGATACCAGCCTTCAACTTCTAAACACCCTTAGATTCTTGCAAATGTTTATTTTCTAATCTCTCCAACAACACTAATTAACCTCCTTTTCTTTTGACAATAAAATCTTCTTATCTTTTAGTTATTTTTCTAAGTGGTTAATTGTAGTCTTTTGTTGTTTTGCTTCAGTTTTGGTACTTCCAACTAGTGCTTTTGCATCTGCAAGTTGACCATCCACTCATTTTTCCTCATCCCCATTGCTCTTACCTGTTAACACCCCCTTGGTATTCATTTTCATGATCTTCTAACTTATTTTTCATATCTTTTACTTAAATTTTTGGAGCAACTGCTCCCTCATTAGCCCTTAGGACAACACCATCCATTTCTTGGATAGAGTGTTCAATGTCTTCAATACTTTTATGTAGCTTTGCAGCTTCTTCTTGATCAACTTTGGGAGTGTCTTTCTAATTAGAGAATGAAAATGTTTGTTTTTAATAAGTTGTTTACAAAACTTATCTACCTTTTTACATAGGACTTTCATGTCTCCACCCAACTAATTCTCTTTTCTACATCGACATCTTATATTGCCTTATTTTCATCTATTTCCAATTCTATGTGTTTCATGGAATTCTTATGTTCAAGAATCTTTGAATTCACTTGTTCAACTCCACCTATAGCATCATCTCTCACTTTCTTTGCTTGCACAAGTTCTTGTGCAATACAAAACCTCTTGAGTTTATCCACTTCTACATTGCCATTTCCCCATTGCACATACTACACATGCACCTTACTCAACTTCTCAAGAGCACGAAGGATCTCTTTAGTCAATACATTATCTATCTCACTCACTCTGGTCTGCTTCTTTTCAAGTGTTTCCAAAGTAGATTCATTTTTCATTCCATGAATTCTAGTACATGTTGCCTTTGGTTCTACATTACCATTTTCCCATTACACATACTGCGCATGCTCCTTTGTGAACTTTTCAAGAGCAGGAACAATCTCTTCAAACAATACATTGTCTATCTCATTCACTTTGGTCTGCTTCTTTTCAAGTGTTTTCAAAGAAAATTCCTTTTTCACTTCATACATTCTAGTACCTATTGCTCTAGTTTTACAATGTCATTTGGCCATTGCACATACTACATTGCTCCTTCCTCAACTTGTGAAGAGCAGGAAGAATCTCTTCACTCAATTTACATTATCTTTTATCTATCTCATTCAATTTGGTCTGCATAAATTTTGAAGGTGAACTTCATTACATTTTTACTATGTACAAAACAAAATTTCTTCATTACGTTCATACTGTCTATATAATTGCATGTTGGAAAAATCTAGGTGTCTAATCAAATTGAGCTGAGGGGTGACAAACCAATTTGGTTGTTACTATGTTAATCAAAATAGGTTTTGATTACATTCATACTATTTTGTAAAAATGCAAGCTTCAAAACACTCTGTGTTATTAAACCTACAGCCAACATACTATTGTAAAACCCTCTGCATGTAACATGGAATTGGTTAGTCAGCCCTCAGCTTGATTTGGTTAGTTTTATGTATCCCCCACCTACAACTCCTCCTCGTGCTCTTCACCCTTTAGGTTTGAGCATGCAAAATGAAATAACTCATAACACAAAGTGTTTTCTAACCTGCAATTATTGTGTGCATTGTCATATTTAAACACATGTTCTCAAAAAATAATATTTATTACAATTTAGGATGCATGTCTTACTTACGTCAACCTACAATGCCTATGGGTGCATAGAATCCAAAGAAAGGGATAGCTTCTCGCGCAAGCCATTGGGCCCTCGATTTTTATGGTGAAACTCCTACCCGCAACATTGACTACTAGAAAAATATGGGAAACACGGCCTGACGACACCGTTATCTCCTCCTCTCTATTGTTGTAACGTTTCCTCTCTTTTGTCAGTTTTGTCACTTTGATCCCCCATCTTGGTGGGCCACACACTACATCATCCCATCATGTTATGTATGTTTCTATGTAATTTTATGCATTTTTGTATGTTATCATGCCTATGACATGCCATTTTATCAAGAGATTAGCTACTATTTTTTGGTCAATCAAGGAGATCACCAAGGTTTTTGTTGACTTCTTAGCCTTTACTCTTTCATAACCAATGCACACCGTGATTTGCAACCAATGTGTCTTGCAATAATCTTTATTTTTTTGTTCATCTATACATGTAATGGTTCAATTTACAATATCATTGAATAATGGTTATGATACCAATATTCATCATTTAGGTGTTCATTGAGAGACACAGGATATAAACATAAGTTTGATAGTGGTACTTGGTATCCTTCTTGTCTATCTTCTCTGCACCCTTATTGATTATTGCAAGTCATGGCCTCTGTCATATGCTTTTGGTGATGCACCATACAAGTCCAAGTACATTGCCACTGATTCTCTATTCTACTTAACCTGCAAAATTATGTTTGTCATAATATTGCCCATGGTCTGTGATTTGTGTGTATGATGATGCTCAAGATTATCTTCAGTCAACGCATGCAAGTACAGTGATATGACCATAACAGGAATCTTTCATTTAAATTGTGTAAGATTCTTAAACTTCTTACGATAATGTGAGGCTTGTATCTTTGTGGAGTTTTAGAGACTGTAATTGAACCAAAAAAAAGAAATGATAAATCAATCATTACTATAGAAAGTTTGGCATTCTTAAATATCAATGTGTGCATTTGAAAAGGATTGGTATAGAAAATTATATGTGGCAATCTACAATGTGTCTTTCAGAATTTAATTATCTTTACTACAGATGTGGCTATTATCCCCCAAAAAATGTATGCCACAGGCATGATAATATATAAAAACATTTTTAAACACTTTTTTTTGGCATGTGGGAACAGGTAATGACACACGCCTAAACATCTATTAGCGTTCGTTTGTTATTCTTATCTCATAATGATGTCATCATATGGGGGATGGAGTGTTATGTTATCATGTCTAAGACATGTCGTTTTATTTTGAGATCAATTTCTACCCTTTACCACCGATACAAGAAAAAAATAGAAAAAACATGCCAGGAGGGATGAGTTTTTCATATATATGAATGAACGTTCAATTCTTCATAGTTTCACCAGAATGGAAAAATGGTAGATATAATCGCTAATATATATTACTAGTATTTTTTATTATTGTAAAACAGGTTTTGATGGACCTAAAACCCATTACAATAAGGTTGTGTAGAACCTAAAACCCTTTATAAGGCAAGAAGTTGCAAGGAAAATAAACATTAAATTAACTGCAACCCATCAACAATAACCATACACATATATTCAAATCAAATCAAGTTGCATCAAATAGGATTAGAAGGGACCTTCAACCCTTAACAACTAGGCTTTGACAAGGACCAAGAACCCTACTTAGATGTTCAAAGACATTGCCTGCATCAGCTAGGCTACAAGAAACCAGTTGCTCAGAAAAAATAAAACTAAGCCAAGAAAAATAGACAACATACTAAAGTAAAAAACCATTAAACCCCTATGTTGCACTAGAACCAACAATTCCAAACTCCCTACCTCAATAGGGAAGTAAGAGAGAGCATCAAAATACTGATAACTATCCACCTCCTTCTAGCTCCATCTTGCCTAAAATTCCAACCCAATCTCCTCCTCAATAGGAGAGGGCTCCCCTCTAATGGAGAAGAAGAAATAAGAACCCTTGCCATCAAATTCAACACTCTCCTGCACACACAAGTTCCACCTCAATAGAAACAAGCAATAAAGAAGAGAACTTCCTGCCAAGTCAACAACAACCAACTCCACCTCTAAAGGAGAGGGCTCCACCTCAGAAGGAGCAGTCTTCACCTCCATAGAAGACCCCCACTGTACAACCTAGAAGAAAGGAAGGAGACTGATAAAAAGGGTCGTCACAACCTCCTTTGGCATGGTAAGATACTGGAGCATGGGAAATGAGACAACCATCGGTAAAAAATGTAACCACTTCTAAGCTTTCAGATTAAACCTTTGTAACAACTCAACAACAACGTCAATAACATCAATAGCTTCCCTAAGAAGCAAAAACAACTAGGTTTGCAAGAACAACCTTAAACTCCTCCAAAACAACACACAAATAGAGAGAAGGGTAGAGAACTCTCCCAACAAGAACACCAACAAGACGACCAGAAGAAAGATCCCTTCCTAACAACAAAGGGGCCATAAATCCCCAGAAAACTAGAAGGGCAACAATGCCTTAGCCAAAAAAACTTAGCAAGGAGTAAAAAACTCCCATCTTAGCATAACAAGACACCACAAAGTAAAAGCTAAGGTGAAAACTACTCCACCAAGCACCAATAGGAATGCCAAGCGACACCAAACAAAGATCCCCCAAAAAGAAGGACAACCATGAGGCAACATACACCAAGCTCCAAAAGTGACCAAAAGGAAGCTCAAAGAATAGAGAAACCAAGAGAAGACCCAAAACACATGGCCTCAGAGCATAGCAGAGACAACGGTCCAAACCCTTCACACTAGGAAAACAAAAAATATCATCAACATTGAGGACCATAAAACACTAGGCTTCAATAGAAACCAAACAATCCAGGCCAAAAGACCACAACGAGCAGAGACCCAAGCCCAAAGTGAGTGGAAGCAAACAAGACCCAAGAAGGAAAGAGGATCTCACACAAGAAGGAAATTGAGAGGAGGCCAACCCATAAAACACCATTGCTACCCCAACATGCCGGTTAGAGCCAAAGATAGGCCAAAACTCCATAGAATCAACCAAAGGGAAGCACCACCAATCCACAAGAGGGAAACCAGGAGCCACCAAAACACACCAAGAGAAAGATCCACCAAAAGGGTACCACCAAACAAACAACAAAGAAAGCCCAAAGGGGCAATGGGAGACCAAGAAGAAACAAGTCAGAGCAAACCAACACGAAGAGCACCCCAACTACCCCAATACACCTATCGGGACTAGAAATAAACAGTTTCTCCAACAAATCCTCCTCAAAGAACCCAAAGTACACAACAAAAAATCTCTCCAACTGAAAGGAAAGTAGCAAGAACAAAACACTAGGCAGAAAGGTCACACACCCAAAAATAGACCAAACTAAAGCCAAACTGCCATAGAGAGGAGGAGAAAACCCTCCCATGCCAACACACCAACCAACAACAACCACTAGCAACTCTAGGAGGCTATCAGCCAGAAAAACAAATAGGGGCTGAAAAAAACCCCACCAATGCCAAAACCCAACCAGAGCAAGGCCCACGAACGCAAAAAACTCCATGCAGACCAACCCAGCCAAAACAAGCGGCTCCCAAGAGAAAGAAGGAGACCCCACTATAGCAAACAACCCGACTACAACACAGATCATCATCATCATCATCATCATCATTTGCTTCTCCTTCCTCCCCGCCCTCAACTGAATTTGAAAATATGCTCTCGCTCATCTACTTGTTTAACTCTATTTATTGAAGTAATGAACATTGATATATATTACTAGTGTTTTTGATAAGGAAAATTAGGTTTTAAAGGGCCCTTGCAACCCTGTACAATGAAAGGAAGCTGCTAAAGAAAAAGTCACAAAAGCACCAGCAGCCCAAAAAATTCAAAAATGCTGATAAAAGATAACACTAGATAAACCATTAGAAAACCAATAGCAAAACATCAACACAAAAGGCTGAACAACTAGCAGCTACAAAAAATTATCAAGAACCTTTGTCAAGTCCACATTACTAGAGATGACCCTATCATGCATCTCTACCACATCCTTATGATCCTGGAACGAAATAGTTGCCCTTTACTTAGTCTTGCTCCTCATACGCTTGGGAAAGGGCCAACATCCACATTCTTCTCCACACACAGACCAACATCCACATTCTTCTCTATCAGGTTTATATAATTAATCTCAGCTATAGCCTCCTCATGTTTTCCTAGGTCCAAGCTCTTACCAGTCCAATTGATGAATTTCTTGTTCAATAAAGACAAGACCAGTGCACTAGATTTCATGGACTGATTGCTAATTCTAACCACATCTTGCAAGTCATTGCTCATCTTGTTCATTTTATCCTCCATAGCCACCACCCACTCCTCATTCACCCTATGAACTACCTTTTCCAAAGAAGACAATCTTTCCTCATGGTTTTTTCCAAGTCTACCAGCATCCACAACAAGCTTGTCAAGGATCACATTCATGGTTTTGACCTTATCTCTCACCAACCATTCCCTTTGATTGCATTTCACCAAAGAAACAAAGACATCCTGCCAATCTTTAAGCCTGGTATTAAGGTTCTTAACCTCCAAAAAGAGCCATTTTACAAGAGAGAATGTTTTTGGTCCCCTCTTCCACTATTCTGCAAAAAAGATCCATATTAATCTCCTCCCAATTAATCTGTTGAGCAGTAGGAACTTCAACATTCTCATGGAGGTCCTTCCAATCCACACCCTTTGTCTCCACATCCTACTCCATGGGAGAGTCATCAACATCAATTACCTCAACTTTTACCCTATGTTTCTTAGAGAACTCAGTCGACTTCGTCAACAACTCAAGTCGCCCATCCTTTTCATTCACCTGCTTAACCTGCTCATCACTTTTGCAAACATGGTTCTCTAAACCACCATGGCTAGGAAGAGCCATCCTAGAGTTCATAAAGCCCTCACCTTCCATAACATTATCCGTGAAAGCTTTCTCATTTCCCTCTTGAACAATGTTTGCCATAGTCTGCTCATTTCCCTCCTGAATAAAATTCACCATAGCCTACTCATTTCCCTCCTGCACATTCCCCTGAAGCCCCTTGACACTAGGAAGAGGAGTCTCCTCCATTCCTTTCAACCCAAATTCTCTCGAATTAAGAGCACACAAGCACACTTTTCCTTCTTACGGCCCCCTTTCTTCCCCTTCACATTCTTTTTACCAGTAGAAGCAACCTCCTTCATATCAATATCCATCTCATAGCCCTTCAACCAAGACATAGAGGCTGCCAAATCTTCCTCTGAATTCCCCTCAACCTCTAATGATTCCCCATCTTCAAAATCTTCCTCCTCATAGTCCCCATCCCACTCCTTTGTCGACCCACCAATATCATAACCATACTTTATGCCCTTCTTTTTACTAGCAAAAGAGAGCTTTGGAATCTTAGGAAGCACTTTCAGTTTAATATGGTCAATTATAAGATTCATAAGGCCTTCATGAAGAATAGCCTTACTAGGGTTTTTTTTTGTGAGCATCAATACTAGTTTCCATAGAAGCAAGCAAGTAATAGGGAAACAAAACCAGATTGTTGTGACCGAAATGATTAAGCAACATAAAATGATAGGCATAAATCACAGAGTACCTTCCCTCCAATGTGAGGAATTTCATAATCATGAGGGCCACATCTCTCCAAAGCAGTTTGATTGATTTTCGATCATACCCTCTAGTACCAATGCACCTAAGCCTCTACTACTCCTTGCCTTTGAAAAAATTAGCTAAGGTAGTCTTAGACATAGCCCGATCCCTATAAAAATTCTTTTCCTTTGTAGATAAACCAATAATATCACCAATAAATTCCTTGGTGATATTGACCTCCACACCTTGGTAACACAAAACTTTGTTTTTCCAACCATTCACAAAGGCCTTCGTCACTTGCAAAATAGAACCATGAAGACTAAGAATATATGTGAAAACACCACCCTTTTCCAAATATTCCCAAATGATCTCATTCCCACTAAATTCTTCCCACGAAGGTGGCTCAACTCTACAACAATCCCCTCCCATAGCAACTTGAAACAATCTACTCATGGCCTTCATCTTGTTCCTCTACACAGTAGGAGTTAAACGAACAATCCATAAGCAATACCAAATAACACCCATAATTTGTGTAAGCCTGACACTTTGAGTACAACCATCCATTACATTCCAACCCATGATCTCGTAATCAGAAGATATGCAATAATTAAACGAGCAAGCTTTGAACTCAAAGTTCAAAAACGAAAGGAATAGGACATAAAATAACTTATCTCCCCATGAATCCGCAACCATGACATGAAATTTGTTCATTATTAGAAATACTCTGAAGATTAAACAAAATGGCATCATAAGTGTACCAATAATTATGGGCCATTACCCCCAAATTGGCGAACCCATCAGCAAGAGAGTTAGCTTACTGAAAAACATGAGCAATTTTAACCTCAACAAAAGAATCAATAATGGAAAGGGCATCTTTAATTAAATGAGAAATGGACCAAGATGGCATACTTAGCTTAAGGAGACAATTTATGATATTGAGGGAGTCCCCTTCTAACCAAAGCCTATCACACCAGCTGCTTGAGCGAGAGGCCATGATAGGTATATTAATATTGTTAGCGATAGGTTAAATTGGAAATTAAATTCCCATTGGATAGTTTAATATGTTTTTCTATTGTTTGTATAGGCTAACATGTTGTAGTCAACACAACATCTAATCTAGTATTGGAAAAATTTGGAATAAAATGAATTCTTTGTAGCACCAAATGTCTTTAATTTGCCAATTTAATCTATCACTAACACTTGTCTTCCTTCCAGGTGTTCGATATAGGTGAGAAAACAAAATTGAATAAAACAAGGGCATGTGGATTGAGAAGGATGCTTCATGAGGCATGAAGATTTTGCACTAAATATAGAGGATTCTAGCTCTCATAGCTTGAATTGCAAGTGTACTAGACAATTAAATTTCCAAAATTTATTTTGCATTTAGAAGTAATGATCTATTTATAGATGAGATGCTTACTTTGGGGAATGCAAACAATTTGCAGTTTAATTTAAATAAATAAATGTTACATTATTGTGTTCCTATTTGTATAAGCATGAATTTGCACCCTAATTGAAATTCCCTTTTACCCCCTTGCACTTTAGAAAACCTAAGGTGGAGGCTTAATTCCACTTAAGCCCATTGCTCACATTCCACTTGGCGCCTATTTTGCGTGTCGGTGGGGGCATTTCTGCCAAGGATGCCCGCGGTGTGCACAGACGTTCGCGCAACATGCTTACGTCCCTAGTAGATTCCTGTAGCTGGAGACTACAGAGACGTTACACTTCCTATTAGGAGTCGAAGTGTAACGCCCCTCTGAATATGGCCATTTTCATCTCCTTCCTTCATATTATTCACTCTCTCATTCATTCAGGGAGTTTTACAAGATCTTGAGTTCATCTCTTCACATTCTCTCCACTTCATTCATCCATCTTCAAGCTTTATAGCAGCACTTTACACTCCATAACAAAAATCCACTACTCCATCACTCCGATAGGGCGAGCACAGGACAAACACCATTGTAGAAGAGGCTTGAGTTCCTCTCATTTTATCCTCCACAAACCTTGAGTGTTTTGGACGGAGGTGGTAATCTCCTCTTGTCTTCTCTATTGTCTTTGGTTGAGTAAGCACATACTATTTGTAGTGTCTTTTGTTTACGTAGCTTGTATTCCCTTCTTTATCTTTATTCCTATTGTTGCAAACTTGGTTGTCCGTGGAGGTGGAAACACCAAAATGGGGGTCTGACTGAGGCAAGCCCCTAAACAGCCCCAACATTTTCCCCTTTTCTTTGTGTGCAGGTGGAGAGATCTCGAAGCAAGCTGGTGAGAGGATTGTTCTACAAAATCATCTTCATCACCCTTGCGGTTATATATTTCCTTTATCACATTCATATTTATGTTTCATTCTTCTTAATCCCATTTTGTTGTTCAAGAAATCTCTAAACTAGGCTAGCAGTCCTTTCTTGAGGATTTAACCTCGTCTCTCTGATTTCTTGGTCATATAGATGCCAGCGCGCTGCGCTGTTGTCCCAAAAATACGCTTCTGTCCTCTAATAGAGAGCTACCTGAGATGTAGAGTTGACCTTAAAAAGTGACTCATCTAGTCTCCCTTCAACTCTCGGGATTGAAAAGTGATTGAAGGAGACATAGTCCTCATCATTCTCATCTCCCCTATCCTAATCTTCCTTGCAACTGAGGTAACTTAGGGTAACCTTTCCACTCTTGGCCTTTCGTGACCTAGGGCCTTGTAGTGGTTGGTCCCCCTCTCTTACATTTTTGGTGAACCTGACATGAACCAATGTCTGCCCATTTGTCGGTGTTCTGAACTTTTTCTCTCATATCTCTTAGTCGTTGTACTCTTGTGTGTTGTGAAAGTTTATGGGCTTCACAACCCAGTCTACGACCTCTAGGAATATTGTTAAGAGAAGTCTACGACACCTTTCGATGGAAAAGATGAAGGTCTCCTCTAGTTTCACTACCGGCCTTTTCTATGGTTTTGCGGTTGGTCTATCCACACAAGAGCATGTATCGCGAGGCAAATCTAGCTTTCTTGATGAAACTGATCACATCCCTATCCCTCCTATGTCACCGACCTCCTCATCCATAGACAAGCATGAGGTCATTTGTATCCCTTATGAATACGTCGTTACCCTTGGTAAAGGGTTAGGTTCATTAGAAAATCACCTGGAAGGAAACCCAAAGATGGCTAGGGCTGCTAAAGTGATCAGTGAAATAAGATACATGGTGGAAAAAGACCGAACAGGCTTAGAGCTCTTAGCTATTCTTACTGGTTTGGCCGAAGCATGTGCCTCCTCAAGCCATAGTCGCATGACACTAGGTGGCCTCTTCGAGGAATGTGAGAGACAACTAGAGATGTCGATGCCTCCTATGACTGATGTGGTTCCTTCAGTCACTGTACCCGCTACTTCTGAGAATTTTGAAATGTTAAAGTAAACAGTAACCCTTTGGGTTTTCACTTTACCCCTTTCACCGCCTCCGGTGGTGGAGGATTTGGCAGAATGATAGGTGGGGGCTTTGGTGGAGGAAAATTCAGAAGTGGCGATGGCATTAGCAAAGGCGGTTTTGACGGAAGTCATGGTGGTGGCTTCAGAAGTGGCGGTGGCTCCAATGGAAGTCACACTATTGGTGGTGGGATCGGTGGTGACTCTGGCGGTGGTCACAATGGCGGTCTAGGCGATGGCTCTGGTGGTGGTTCCAGTGGCCCTATGCCTTCTAATGACCCTATTCTGAATACCCTTCTTTAGAATATAGGGAAGATGCAAAACCAGCTGGTGAACATTTCCCAGGCCTCAACCTAGCCTATTTTCCAGCCCTTCTTCTGATACAACCCGTTGTTGGTTACAATTTTAAACACTCCTTTCCTGCAAGGGATGGAGATTCCCAAATTCAAGAAATACGGTGGCAAAGGGGACCCACAGACACATGTGTCCACCTTTAATGCCTTATGCACAAATTTTTTCCATCATGATGTGTTGATGGAAAAACTATTTCCTCGATCCCTGAAAGATACAACACTAGATTGGTACTGTTCTTTGCCCGATAATTCCATCTTCACATTTGATTAGCTTGTGAACTAGTTCCTACGACAGTTCCAAGCCAATATCAGACCAAAGATGACCTTCTCAGACCTTGTTCGGTGCAAACAAGGGGACAATGAGAAGATTATAGACTTTATAGCACAGTACCAAGCACTCTTCTCACAGATCTCGTATCCATTACCCGACTCTGATGTACAGAAGGTATTCATAGGGAATTTACAAAGGCCTTGGCAAGAGAAGTTTGTCGTCATGAGGTATCCTTCTTTCACACACTTGTGTGCGAATTTACGAGAGTACCAGTAGATGGTAGTTTAGTTCAGGGGTCCTCCCCTGCGCTCCCATTCTGAAGGAAGATCTATCATATCAATATTTGGAAGAGGTAAAGTTGTCGTGAATGTAGTAGCCGCTGGTGAAAGATAAGATCCTTACCCTGCCACCTCCTAAACTAGTTAGAGAACCGTACCCTAACTAGTATGAAGAAAACACATATTGTCAGTACCATCGAGTTAATGAACACGATACTGAATGTTGCATGTGTCTGCATCATGAGATACAGGATCACATCGAGGATGGTACTATCTATCTTGATGGAAGTAAGTAAAACACGAACAAATCAGTGGCGAAAGTTAATAGTGACTTGCAGATATACACAGACCCATTTTCGACACATTCGACTAACATGATTATCGATCCCTCTGATTTTGTTTCTTGCCCTGAGGCATATGTTAACATGGTTACCGTTACTCCCTCTCTTCATTGTACCCTGCCCAATCAGAGTCCACATACCCACAAATGCTGAGAGTTCTCTGTGATGCAACCAAATTTCCATGGTAACACATAGCAATTTCTGAGGTACCTCTTAGATATCTAAACACTCTCTTTACAACATCCCAATGCGTCCTTCCTGGATTTTGCATAAATTGGCTGAGTACTCCCACTGCTTGGGAAATGTATAGCCTTGTATAGACCATCGCATACATTAAACTGCCAACAACACTTGCATAAGACACTCTGGTTATGTCCTCCATCTCAGTAGAATATTTTGGATAGTCTTCAATAGATAGTTTCGTTCCCTGGGTAACTAGAACAACTAGCTACTTGCAATCACTCATATCAAATCTTTCCAAAATAGTGTTGATATAATTACTTTGGCTGACCCAAAACTTTTTGCCATTTATGTCCCTTGTTATCTCCATCCCCAAAATATACCTTGTTGCACCCAGATCTTTCATTTCGAACTTTGCAGACAACTGAGATTTAAGATCAGAAATCATAGACTTACTATTTCCTATGAACAACATATCATTCACGTACAAGGTAATAATAAGCACACAATCATTTTCACTTTTATAATACACACAATGATCAGATTTTGATCTCACAAATCCCATAGACAATACAAATTTGTCAAACTTCCGGTACCACATTCTAGGAGACTGCTTCAAACCATACAAAGATTTCTTTAATTTGTAGACTAGGATTTTTTTTACCCTTTTTAATGAAGTGTTCGGGCTGGGACATGCAAATTTCTTCTTCCAACTCTCCATGGAGAAATGTTGTTTTCACATCCATCTGCTCAATCTCTAAGTCATATGCAGCTGCAAGTGACAACAAAAATTTGATAGATGTCATCTTAGCTACAAGGGAAAAAAATTCTCCATAATCAATTCCCTCTACCTGGAAATACCCCTTTGCAACCAACCTCGCTTTATACTTCTCCGCATTTCCCTCAAGACCAATCTTCTTCTTAAATACCCATTTACAACCAACATAATTTCTTCCTTCAGGCAAAGGTACCAAATCCTAGGTTTCATTCTTTTCCAATGTTTCCATTTCTTCATTCATGGCTTCCAACCAGGAATTTGCATCAGGCATATTAATTGCCTCTTTAACAGTCCTAGGCTCCTTAGTGATAGTAATTAAAGCATAGGCACAATTTGAATCCAAAATGGAGAAACCATACTTACCAGGTTGTTGTTTTTGATGTGTAGACCTTCTCACTGGCTGAGGTTGTGGTTCTTCGTCTTCAGAACCCTCAGAGCTGCTAGAGATCTCCTTAGTTTCAAGTATACCATGCAGTTCTCCCTTTTCTGGGGTTTGGGGAATCTCAACTGCATCATTCTTCTTTTCTCTTTGATCTGTCTCTAGCTGTGAATCAGATGTACAAGGTTTCAACTCATGAAATATTACACTTCTGCTATACAAAAAATTCTCAATATAAGGATTCCAAAGGTTGTATCCCTTCACACCAACACCATAGCCAATGAAGATACATTTAACAACCTTGTTCTCCAACTTAGATATTTTCTAATTTGGCACATATGCATATGCCTCACAGCCAAAGACACAAACATGTCTCAAAGAGGGCTTCTTACCAGACCACGCTTCCAAAGGTGTAATATCAACAAGAACAGAGCAAGGAGAATGATTTACCGGGGAACATGTTGTAGCCATGACCTCAGCCCAAAATATCTGCTCCAAACCAACACTGCTCAACATACTCCTTGCCTTTTCCATCAGCGTCCTGTTCAACCTTTTAGCAACTCCATTCTGCTATGGAGTATAAGGTGTATTTTTATGCCTTTTAATCCCATGGTCTTTATAATATCTATCAAAATCTACAAAACAAAACTCATCGCCATTATCCATTCTCAAACATTTTATTTTCCTTCCGATCTGATTCTCTACCAAGTTGTTAAACTCTTTAAAATGACTGAACACTTCTGATTTACTTTTAAGAAAATATATAAATGCCCTTCTCGAATAGTCATAAATAAAAGAAACATAATATCTAGACTTCGATAATGAAGGAACATTCACTGGACCAAACACATCAGAATGAACATAGTCTAGTACACCAGAAGATTTATGAGAACTTGAGGAAAAGGAAACACATTGTTGCTTTCCATAAATGCAGTGTTCGCAGAAATCAAACTCAAGATTACAATATACAAGCCCTTCAACAAGATTTTTATTTTTCAAGGTTTTTAAACCTTTCTCACCTAAGTGATCAAGTCTATGATGCCATAGAATGGTCTTCTCTCCTGGGAGTTTCACCTCCATCGCATTTGCAGCCAGATAAGCATCTTCATCTTCCTCTACAGGAACAAATTTGATTGACTTTATAGAGGCGCTGTTGCATTGAACAGGACGTGCATCTAGCTTGTACAGAGTTCCAGTATGTACACCCTTAGCCAACACCATTGCACCTCTAGCCATCTTACATCCTTTACTCGAGAAAGAAACTTCTACACCAACATCATTCAACTTACTGACAGAAAGTAAGTTACGAGCCATACCTGGTATGTGCAGTACGCCACCAATCCCTTTGACTCTCGCGTCAAGAAAGTGAATTCTGACTCTACCTCGACCAACAATCTCCAATGCTGAATCACTTGCCAGGTACACCTTTCCACCATCATACTTCTAGTACTTAGTGAACCATTCTCTATGAGACGTCATGTGAAAGGATGCACCTGAGTCAACCAGCCAGACATAATTTGATACCTGAGTTGCCAAGGCTGCAATGAAGGCATCTGCATCACTCTGAGAAGAGTCATAGTCTGAAGAGTTACACTTCTTCTTCTTCTCCTTACAATCCTTTTGGATATAACCAGGTTGCCCACAATTCCAACATTTCACCTTGGAATTTTTACCAGGAGACTTCGATCTCCCTACAGATTTAGATTTGGATTTCTTGTCCTTCTTCTTGCCTTTCTCCTTTGATCTACCTCAGATAATAAGGGCCTCTTTGGTCATCTTAGAAGACTTCCTCTGCATCTCTTCAGACAACAACGAAGCAACCACATCTTCCATCTTGAAAGTAGCAGTCATACTTCCAATAGCCATCACCAGATGATCCCAAGTGTCAAGTAACGAACATAACATGAGCATGCAACGATCCTCCTCCTGTATCTTTACACCCACAGACGCCAATTGAGCAACGCTCATATTAAGCGAGTTCAGATGGTCTGCAATAGATGCACCTTCTTCCATCTTCAAGGAGTACAACTTCTTCTTCAGGAATAACTTATTTACTAGAGACTTTCCTTGATAAATATCGCCAAGCTTCTTCCATAATGAAGCTGTAGACTTCTCCTTATGGAAATTCAGGAGTACAAAATCGGCTAGACAAAGTCTTATTAGACCTCTCACTTTTCTATCTGCAAGGTCCCATTCTTCTTGCTTCATACCTTGTGGCATAGTTCTAGACATTGGTAACCAGAGGTCTCTATCCACTAACAGGTCTTCCACTTTGAGTTTCCACAACTCAAAGTTGTCGCCATTGAATTTCTCAATATCAACTCTTCCTAATGTACTCGCCATCTTAGACAGAACTAAGTTATAACTTTGCAAGACTCCCACTGGAACAATATTAGCACAAAAAACCAGCTCTACTAACAAGGATAACACAACTGGCCATGCTTTGATACCACTTGTAAGGAAAAACACAGGTGCAAAAATGCTTTCCTAACGCTAAAACCACAGAGGAGACATGCAAAGACCAGTTTTAAAACATTAAAACACTTAAGATGAACACATGCAGGGTAACAAGAGTAACATAAATAAAACATTTCAAAGAAAAACCAGATTTACATGGGAAAACCCTTTCGGGAAAAAAAACCACCACACCAATAGAAAGACACTTTGTATTACAGTAAGAAAAAGATTATATACAAAGTTACAACCCTCACTCTCTGATAGTTAGCTCACAACAGCACTTGAGTTTTCATGCACTCACTGTTCCAATGCTACTTCAGCATACAACGAATACAAAACTCAACCGAATCTTTCACAGTATTCTACTTCTTCTAATCTCTCTTAGATTAATCGACTTCTTGTCAAGACCGAAAAATTCAAGTCTCTATCCAACCACCAATTAGGGTGCATTAAATTTAGTTCTTCTCTGACACGCCAAATCGATCTTGGATCGATCCATCTGCAAACCTGTATCGAGCCACCCCCACAATAAATTCGTTGCAGAGAAAATACAATTCGAGCTCTGCCAATCGCCAAAATCTGATCAAAAGAGACTACATAATAAATCGCTTTTCACCAATCTAGCTTCTGACAATAAATGTTGTTTTGCAACAACGATGTAGAAAAATTGATGAGAAAATGCCACGTGTTGCACTGCTATTCATTCCACCGCTTGATTGAGTAGTGAAGGGTCAATAGTCATCGGGCTTCAAGAACCCTTCAGCATCGCTAATAGATGCATCACATTCCGGGCTGATAATAATCCACTATCGCCAAAACACCGACCGCCAGCTCTATTGGGTCCCACAAGCCACGTGTCCGCTGCTCAAGAGGTTTTGGGGCATCCAGGAGGGAATCTCCAAGATTCCCATGAGCTTGCTCGGAACGAGCTTTCGAAGCTGCCACGTGTCCACCGCTCAGGCACTCTGCTTGGCCTACGTGGAAACCGCTGGAGCTCCTTTGAGGAATCTCTAGCGGCATCCGCTAGATTCCCTAGGGAACTCTCGAGGCATAGACAAGTGTCCACAGCTGGACAACCCTTCACATAAATCAAATCGGGGCCCACCATCTCTTCGTTGCACTCACCACATTGACAAGGCGCCATGTGTCATGCGCACAGGCGATTCCGCTTGGCCAAAAGGTTAACAACGGTACTTTCCTTCAGATGCCATGAACAGTAGCTAGCACCGTCGGATGAAGCTGATAGCAGCCATTGATGCAAGGCATCGACACATCGACAAAACAAAGCATTTCCTTCCACCGATAGATGACTGCTCTACCGATCAAGCCAAGGCCAACAAACAAACCACCAACTCCACACTCGTTGACCCATTGCTGTGACAACCCTCAGAGGCTTGCCAATTAGACAAAGTCTCAGTGACCAAAGGGTCAGCCGACCAAAAGAGAACACCATGGTAAATTGATAAGGGCATAAATTTGTCAAGCCTTTAACAGAGGTCCAAGCCAGTAAATTGAGGCACATTTTCCAATAGGGGTGACTCATTTACTCCCCTCTCTTGGGAAGAGTATTGGATGAACAAGCCCGGGTTTTACCCACTGAGTCTGATGTTGCCTCCTTGGCAAAAGCCCAAGATCAGGATATCGGATCTCCCTAATGGGTCCCCAGGACCTTGGTACTATTTGTATGGTAGAAAGAAAGGTTTGCGAAGAGAATTTTCCCCTCAACCTCTTCCTATTTCCTCAAACAAAAAAGGATCCACCTCTAAGTTGGTAGAGTTGATTCCTCCTGTTGTCTATGAACCTGCCCCCTCTACTCCCATTCAAGAGTATGCCCTCCCACTAGAAACAGCTATGGAAGACACTCCCATGGATGAACAAAATCCTTTCGTCCCTTTGCAAGCTCCAACTCCTGGTTCGAAAAGCTGCAAAAATTGCCTTGCGCACAATCGCAAGCGTCAGTGAAAGGCTCTCCTAGTTGAGAAAGCCTTCTCATAGAAGAAGGAAGAGGAGAAGACGACACCCCCTGCTATGTCCTCCTCTTTCCCCTCTTCTGCCTCTGATCTAATTAGTTCTGAATCTCTTTCAGCTCCCGCTATGAGCGCACATGCGCGTGGAAAGGTGTAGGTGTTTATCGCTCCTTCGATAGAGCCGCCCCTACTGACCTTTGTTCTAGATGTCTCACCTTTCCCAAAGCCCATGGATATGGTTAACAATTCGATCGTATCCACCGCAGTTCTTTCCTCTTCTCCTTCGATCCTCCTTGTTTCGTCTATGGGGAGTTCACCTCCTCTGATGAAGAAGAAGATAGAGCGTGGTCCCTCCAGCAAGGGAGGACGTAAGAAGAGCCTACCTTCTGTGAAGGGTGGCCCCGAGTTGACTTGTGTTGTCCTAGTGATAGAACTAGTTCCAACCTCCCCTAAGTTTTTCACCGCTCCTGAGTCTCTTGGTGAGCCTAACAGTGAACCTCGGGTGTGAACTCCTTTGTCCATCAAGGTGAAACATGGCACTCCCATTAAGTGTATGTTCAACTCAATGAATGAAGTTTGACCTTGTCAATGATCTTCGCAAATTCATTGACCTTAGACCCACAAGAGCTAAGTGATGGAGACCTCACTAGTCCATCTGCCTTGTTGCGAGTGGATCGGAAGCTTCTCCCCTTAACATTGCACCGTTGCAGGCTTGTCATCCTTCCCCCTACGATGATCTAGAGTGGGAAGCTAACGATCTCTTGGTCGACCAATGTTAGGGGGAGATCCTCTTCTTGATCTTTAGATTAGATGTGTGTGTGTTGTAATGTCTTCTCTCGTGATCGTGCTCTACATGCCTAGATGACCCTCATCACCCCTATTGGTGCTTGGATATAGGCGTGGTGTTTGTGTTGTAAACCTTCTTCTATATTTACCTCTATTCTTCCATGTTTGTGATTGAGTTTTGGTAAATTGGGGATGATGCAAAGCATTAAGAGCATTTAGGCCTCCTTCCATGTTGACCCAATTTTTTATTTTGCTTTGTCTTTCGTGCATTCTTCCTGATCTGGTTGGGGATTGATGATCTTTCGCCTCTCATCGTGGTTACCTACTACTTATAAATAAAGGCATATTTGACCACACGAAACCAGATCCCCTTATGCCCTTTGTATGTGGTCTCTTTTCTTTTACCTTTCACTTTATCTATCTCTCTTCTTTGCTTTAGTTGTCCCTTTCATGTGTGACAACGTTACTTCTACATTGCATGATCCTTAGAAAATGCATTCATTTCCAAATGAATCTTTTCTTGAAGATCCTTCACACACTTCTTTGTTAGAATTTCATTCTTGACTTGAAACCCTAACGAAACATGTTTCCTTCATCATGGGTTCGTAAAGAAAGGACTTGGAAACCCTCCTCTGAAGCGGGAATGGTCTTAGTCTTCCCCATGCATGGGAACACCTCCTTCCTTTCAAATTCCTTGATGAAGTGAACATCTTTCGAAAGGATTCCTTGATGATGAATCGATTCAAGAAAGAAGACGGTAGCTTCTGGACAGTGTGTCTCTTGAGTGGACCCCTCCCTTTCACGTTGGGTTCCCAAGGGACCCCTTCAAAAAAATTTAGTAGAATTCGATGATGTCTAGCCCGGGGGCAGCCCGACTACACCGGTTTTACTTCTTTGTGTCTAGTCCAAGGGCAGCCCAACTAGGCCTTTGGGGGCAACGTGACTAGACTTCACTTTTCAAAAAGTGCATCCCTTGAGTGGACCCTCCTTCCTTTGAATGGTTCTCGAGGGAGCCCTTTGAAAGTCGTACAACTTAGTGATGGTCTACGTGACTGTCCATTCACTGGCCTACGCGACTGCTTCCTGATGTGTTCTATTTGCGAGTAAACATGTCACCCTCTCTAACTCTGCGGAGTCCCCTTTTACTTAGTCTCCCTCATGTGAGAGTTCTTGGGTGATACCTTCTTTGCAGGTTCACAGGTCTATAAGGTGATTTTCCTAGTTTCCTTCATGTGAGAGTTCTTGAAGGATACCTCCCTCACAAGACCATGAGCCTGTGAGGCGCTTTCGTTCTTCAGCTTTGTAGTTCTGCGGAACTATGAAGTCCTTTCCTGCACTTCCAAATTCGCCAAACCGTGCTCTGCTTCCTCGTTAGTTCAAGTATACATCTCTTACTTTTTTACTTCCTTACTACTCTACTTTATCGAAGCACTCATCAGTACTCGTGCTCGATAAAGTGGGGGAAAAATATATTTGTGAATCTGCACCCCTAACACAAATTCTCTTTTACCCCCTTGCACTTTAGAAAACCTAAGGTGGAGGCTTAATTCCACTTAAGCCCATTGCTCACATTCCACTTGGCGCCTGTTTTGCGTGTCGATGGGGGAATTTCTGTCGGGGACGCTCGCGTGGTGCGCATACATCCGCACAACACACTTACATCCCTTTAGATTCATGTGGCTGGAGATTGCAAAGATGTTACACTTCCTATTGGGAGTCAAAGTGTAACACCCCTCTTCGGTTGGTTGACCTGAATATGGCCATTTTCATCTCCTTCCTTCATATTCTTCACTCTCTCATTCATTCAAGGAGTTTTGCAAGATATTGAGTTCATCTCTTCACATTCTCTCCACTTTATTCATACATATTCAAGCTTTGTAGTAGCACTTTACACTCCACAATGACAATTCACTACTCCATCACTCCGATAGGGCGAGCGCAGGACAAACACCATTGCAATAGAGGCTTGGATTCCTCTCATTTTCTCCTCCACAAGCCTTGAGTGCTTTGGACGGAGGTGGTAATCTCCTCTTATCTTCTCTATCATCTTTGGTTGAGTAGGCACACATTGTTTGTAGTGTCTTTTGTTTACGTAACTTGTATTCCCTTCTTTATCTTTACTCCTATCATTGCAAACTTGGTTGTTTGTGGAGGTGTAAACACCAAAACGGGGGTATGACTGAGGCAGACCCTAAACAACCCTAACATTTCCCCCTTTTCTTTGTTTGCAAGTGGAGAGATCTCGAAACAAGTTGGCGAGAGGATTGTTGTATGAAATCATCTTCATCACCCTTGTGGTAATATATTTCCTTTATCACATTCATATTTATGTTTCATTATTTTTAATCTCATTCTATTGTTCAAGAAACCTCTAAACTAGGCTATTAGTTCTTTCTTGAGGATTTAACCTTGTCTCTCTAGTTTTTTGGACATACGGACGTCGACACACCTATGAGACTCCAACGCGCCGCACTGTCATCTCGAAACCGTGCTTTTGTCCTCTAACAAAGAGCTACCTGAGATGTAGATTTGACCTTAAAAAGTGACTCATCTAGTCTCCCTTCGACTCTCGGGATTGCAGAGTGATTGAAGGACACATAGTCCTCATCATTCTCATCTCCCCTATCCTAATCTTCCTTGCAACTAAGGTAAGTTAGGGCAGCCTTTTCACTCTTGGCCTTTCGTGACCTGGGGCCTTGTAGTGGTTGGTCCCCCTCTCTTACACTATTATATCCCAAAATTTTATGTGAAGTATGTTTCCTCCTTGAAGTGTGAGTGTTACACGAGAAATGCTCAAAACACCATTGAACGATGACATTGCATCATTTTAATTATCCTCCTCACAATTGATTTGGTTTTTCTAATTGCATATTTTCTATAATATCTTGCATTAATGTTCCCATGAACATCGCTAAAATATCAAAATTTGAGTCTTGTTTATAGTTCAATCAAATCAACAAAGTGCAATAAAAAGGTTATGAAATTTGAATTGTGAGGTAGACTCATCTAACAAAATCATTAAAAAATTCTTACATCTTTTCCAACAAGAGTGATATAGAATGGTTGAAAGCAATGTTGCAAGAAGCATTTATTGTTCTCTTTATCATCATTAATATAAAGTCCATGCGATCTCATAAGTAATCGTACTCCTATGGTATTGATTTGCCAACTAAAAGATTTGTGTTGTGCCAATGCGTTGCATAAATGTCAATGAATGAATGTGAAAATCTATAGAATACAAGGGTTAAAACACAATAGTGTGTCACGCTTTCAGCCAAATAAATAGTTTTGAGCTAACTATTTTCAGCCAGAAGGTATTTGGCCGAGTGGCGTTTGGCCGAAACCATGCAACAGTGACATGGCACCAACGTGGCAACACCTTTTCAGCTTGAGGGGTTTCGGTCGAAATCTACTCAGTCGAATACCTTCCGACTAAAAGTATGAGTAATAAAAGAAAAGAAAAAGAGGGCTTGACCATTTTGCATGTTCAAGCGGAATTGCTTTGGACGAGAGGATGTCGGCCGAAATAGGGTTTTCAAGTGTCGATAAATAGAAATCATTACCCCAGGTTTCATGCTCTTCTCCTCCTCTTCTACGATTATTTTCCTTTGTGGTTTAGCGGGTTGTGTGTGGTTGTTTGTGGTTTTTGTGATTTTTTCTAGAGTCAAATTGTGTTATTGAGATAGTTGTTGGTTTTTAATAGGCAAATTGTAGTGGCGATATGGGTGTTTGTAATATTTGTGAAACAAATGTTTCATAGTATGAATTACATTGTGAAATTTTTATTTTTGGCAATTTATGTGAAAATGGCAATGTTTTTCCTGTTTTTGGCTTGAATAGGTGAATGGTAAGCTATTAAATCATGAATAGTATTGATGGTTTTAATATATGTTTTACAATATTAAACCCTCGCCATGAAGTGATAGTGGAATGTTATTTTTGCTCGAATAGTTGAAATGTGGTAAACTGTTTAAACCCTTGAATAGTGAACTGCAAATTTGGGGTTTTCAATTTCAGGTGATATAAAACCTTTGAATGACAACTTTCTCACCAACACCCATATGGCCATTGTTGTGTGCCTATAAAAAACTTATATATAGAACCCTAAAAATGAAAGAACATTAAAATTGGTGTACATACACATACACAAATAAACATATATGCATACATACATACACACATACACATATAAATCGACATATATACACATACACACATACACATATGTACATACATTCATACATATACAAAAAACTCATTTTAAGAACCGTATGACAACAAAGAAAAGATGCAAAGAAAGGAAGAATACAAATGGATTTTATTGGTGAATCCTTGAAACACTACTTCTCTTTGAAAACCCTTCAAAAATGGTATTGCAAATCTCCTCATAGACCTGCAAAAATAGGACAATGAAAGCCCTACTAATGTTGCGAATAATAAAGTTTGAACAACATTCTTATATAGGCACTGGATTGCATGTTTTTAACTATTTTTTTCTATAGTTCTAGGTATACATAGTACGATGGAAATCACTAAGGGTTTTGTCACCCATTTTTACTATTGACAAAGTTTACTAATGGTCTTGGCACAAACTTGGGCTATTTAGGCCATCCTTGGTAGAAAATAACTAATGGTATTGCCACTCAAAAAGTGTATTGAGATGTTTTCCATATCTTTGAAGTCTTACACCCACATTATTAATGGATTTTCCCTTGAATATGTGTGCCCAATTTTAGTTGTTTGAAATATTACAAACATAAGTGGAAATCACATAAGCCTTTGCCACTCTTTTAAATTTGAGGCTGAACTTTTCATGGGTACAACAACCATACATGTGCACCCATTTTTAAGTTCATTCATCCAAATTGTGATGTCAATCACTAATGGTTCCATCAACAAAAATGCACTCCAATTTTCTTGTTGCCACTTTGGCAAAAACCAATAATGGCCAAACCCTTCAAAAGTGCACCACTTTAACATTTCCTTTCCTAGACGAAAAAACATAATCCCTTTGCCAAATTTTATGCCTTTGAGTCGAGATATCATGTGGCAATTCTACTCAAAAGGTACATTTGGTTTCAAGTTTGTCATCCTTATGTTGGCTTTGGTGCACTTCACTTAAGTTTCAACCACTTTTGAATGTGTTTGGAAAATATATTGCTGAGATAAACCAACCAAACATGCACTTCCTTTATTGATACCATTTCTCTCAAACCTTGTCATAGATCACTAATCCACTTGCCATTTTTTCATATCTGGGCAGAGTTTGTGCCATCATAATAGTGTTCCTAGGTAATCTTGGATAGAATTCACTTAAGGTCCATTAGCACTTAAGGCCTTCAACTGAATTGTCATTTGTTTGTGAGGATGCTCTAACACTTTATCTTATGTCACTATCATAAGGATTTTCCATCATGATTCATATCCCTTGAATGGATTTACCATTGTTAGTGTCCTAGCAAAGATTTTTCCAAAACTCATTGCTCAAATAAAAAATTATAGACCTACTAATGGTGTTTTCTGCCCTTGAACTCAATTTTTTGACATTGTTCCCCCAAAATAGTACAGTAGCACTTCATGGCCAATAAACATACATAACCTCCAAAAGTATCTTCGAGAAAACTCATAGGAATGGCTCTTGAACAAAGTTACCAACATATGATCTATGATCTTCTAGGTATCTTCAACTCCCCAATATGGCATTCAACATTCTCTTCACAAATGATTAAGTATAGTCTAACATTAGAGCCAGGCGAGAGATGGAACATACAAATATAATAATGTCCAAGTAGTCTATAAAACTCATCCTTAATCATTAAAAATTCTTCTAGATTAACATCATCTGCTAAGGTCAAGTAAACTTCAAACCCCTCATTAAATTCAAGTAATATGAGACAATCACTAAATGTTAACATTTCAATATGAGTTGGCATTTTTGTTTTATATTTTCCCTGAAAAACTCATCCTAGTCATTGCAAATTCTTCTAGATTAAGATTATTTTCTAAGGTCAAGCAGAAAACTTCAAAACCCTCATTAAATTCAAGTCATATTCAAGACAATCACTAAATTTTCTAACATTTCAATATGAGTTGGCATTTCTATTTTATATCTGCTTCAAAAAACTCATCCTTAGTCATTACAAATTATTCTAGATTAATATCATCTGCTAAGGTCATTCTTGAGGTATGTATCTGCAAAATATACCATTAACAGGTAAGAATTAAGGGATTTACAGAAACCCAAAATAAAACATAAGAACTATTATACTAGTTTTTAAAAACAAACAAAGCCAACTATGTTGCTTGTTCTAGTCAGTGCATTAACTATAATAAAAGTATGATTTACTTGTTCAACAACACTCCTAACCTACAATCTCGGGTGACTATTGTTCTAGGTTGTATGAGCGGTTCTCTTTCTTCGATTTACCTTGGTCTACCCCTTATTGTCAAGGAAGTCACTCCCAACTTTTGGAATTCGATCCTTAAAAGGATCCAAAGAAAACTGGTTGGGTGGAAAGGCTCCATCCTTAGCCATGCTGGTAAACTAAAAATCCTATTTGCTACTCTTCAGGGTATCCCTATCTACTTCCTTTCTACATTCAAGATTCCCAGATTTATAGCTAAGAAATTTAAGAAAATTCAAAGGGATTTCCTCTAGTCTGGGACCGAGGACAAGAAGAAATTTTCTTTGGTTAAATGGGACAAAGTCTGTCAACCTAAACATAGTGGTGGGCTTGGGATTAGGATTGTCTCTTATACCAATAAGGTTTTACTGGCCAAAGTGGGCTGGGACCAACTGAGGAATAAAAAGGATTGGTGTAAGATTATGAATGCTAAATATCTTCAAAATAGACCTTTAGTTGACTGTCTCTCGGAGGTTCACCCTTCGGGTTCCTTGGTTTGGAGGAGCATTTGCAGCCTACAGGGCCTTCTTAGGATTGGGATAAAATGGAAGATTGGTAATGGTAATAAAATCAGATTCTGGGAGGACCCCTGGACTTGATACCCCTCTGGAAAATTCTAAATTTAGAAATCTTAAGAGGTTGGCTCAATGTTCTTTAGTGTTCATATTAGTGATTACCTCCTTGGCCCACTTGGTGCTAAGAAGTGGAATGTTTTGGATCTTTGTTGCCCTTTATCCCCTGATCTGAGCCTCCTTATCAAGTCCTTGTAGGAGTTGCTCTCCCTTACTAGACTTCCCTCAACCACCTTGGGGGATGAATTCTTCTAGACTACTGATAATCAGGGAAATCTTTCAGTCAAATTGGCTTACAATCTGCTGATGGACCAGGGTGTTGTCCTTGACCTTTGGAAGAGGGTTTGGAATCGACACATGATCCTAAAAGTTAACTTCTTTTGGTGGACTTCCTGCCATAACAAGATTATTACCTAGGACAATTTGAGGAAAAGGGGATTCCAGATCCCCAACAAATGTTTTTTATGCAAGTGTAATGAAGAATTTGTGGACCACTTGCTATTACACTGCCCATTTGTTGTTGATGTGTGGGAGCTAGCTATAGAAAGTTTGGGCATTCAATGGACTATGTGTAAGGATATTAAATCCTTCATATTGATCTGGACTGGACCCTTCATTCACCCCTTACCTTGTGAAATTTGGAACCAGGTTCCTCCCATTATCTGTTGGTGCTTATGGAAAGATAGAAACAACAAGATCTTCAGGAACATTGAGATGAGTCTGAAGGAGGTTTTTGGTATTGGTTCTCGACTCATTGGGGAAAACATTTCTCTCTTCAAAGGGAAAACCCTAGGTAAGGGACCGATTGAGAGGGAAATTATTATGGCCAATGCTTGGCATCAAAACATGGATGCAAGCTCCTATGACAACTCTAGATCCTTGGCTAGAGGTAAAACTATTTGGAAGCCTCCAGATAGTGGTTGGTATAAAATTAATTTTGATGGGGCAGCCAAAGGCAACCCGAGCAGAGCCAGCATAAGAGGTGTTATCAAAGATTGCAAAGGAGATTTTGTGGTTGGTTACTCTGGGGGGATAGGTATCCAATCTTCTATGATTGAGGAAGCTCGTGCGTTTTTAAAGGGCTTAGAAGTTATTGTTTCTATGTGGATTGAGAACCTTCATATCCAAGGTGACTCTAGGTCTATTATTGATGCTGTTAACTTTGGCAAATTACCGGGGTGAAACACTAAAGACATACTATTAGACATAAGGCTCTTCGTTTCTAAGTTGAATTTGAAGAATACTACCCACATTTACCGTGAAGGCAATCAAGTGGCTAATGCCTTAGCCAACTTTGGCACACATTGGAAATTTTTTAAGTGTTGGCACAATTTGAGTAACCTACCACCAGGTATTCAAGGTCTTATCTTGAATGAAAAAATCCCTTACTTAATTAATGATAACAACTAATCATGTGTTTTTATGCGCTTTATGGGGGGTCCACATGCTTGTCGTTTGGGCTATGAGGACAGGTGTAAATGCTGAGGTGTCCTACAAGTGGTAGAATTTGAATAATGGGGTGGAGTCCATTTTTGAAAAAAAGGGCATCATGAGGAATTATGGCAAGTACTTTGTGATCAAGGCCAGGCAGGGCCATACCTTACGTTATCTCCTTCTAGGGATTGTGCTAAGCTATCACATTTTCATGAAGTCTTTTGATTTTAATATTGATGTGACTAATCATTATGAAGAAAAGCTCCTCTTTGGCTCTATCCTTTCTGTTATTTTGTCTCATCTTCTAAAGGTCGGGTTCTTTGATGTTTCTAAATTTGGCCCCACAACCATCTTGCCTAGGTTTCTGTGTAATAACAACATGGCTGGCAAACCTCCCATTCCCATCATGTCTTGCTTACCTAGCCGTAAGTGTTGAAGATTCTCATTTATGATTCCACCAAGATTATGTTTAGAGATTTACCTCCTCACGTGTACATCATGTACATTGCTTTGATTACCCATGGCTGATTTGTTTGGCTTAAAATCCTAAGTGTGTGGGTGACCTTTCACTGAAAATTTTTATCTAACCTTTTACTCTCATAGGTTATCTGGTTATTTTGTGTGCAGAGAGGCATTATGGGTGGTGATAGAGTGCGAACAAAGCTTGACAACTATGGTGAATTTTGCAAAGATCCGCTTGTGTGGCATATATGTGTTGAAGGTGGTTTGGCTCCCCTGATGGAGATTTTGGTGGGTCACGACCCTAATTTATCTACGCAGTTTGCTAACTCTTGGAAATACCGAAGAGTGACTTTGGGCGGTATTTCCTTTGAAGTGAATGAGGAAGTGATAGTGCAGGTGGTGAGGCTACTGAGCACTAGTAAGAAGTATCTAAAGCATACAAAGACTCAAGATAATGATAGTATGAATGATTTCTTTGTGGGGAATGAGAAGTCGGTCCATAACCAGTTGAGACTTGAGAGAGAGGCCCTTCCACAGCCATGGGACCAAGGCTGCCTTGCCCTTATGAAGTACGTGACTCTTGAAGGTAGATACAAAACTTACTACTTCTACCATTTCCCTCTTTTAATTCACCTTAGGCATAATTTTTTTTAAAGATTTCCTTTCTTCCTTCTTAAGGATTTAGAGAGCTTTGTTGAAAAAAGCATTGAGGTTGTTAGCCTTAACCCTGATGATACCCCTCCCCTTCCGCTTCACCAAGGTCTCATTATGAGACTCTACCACTTCCATCTTGCGTTATGCCCGCCCAAACCCATATCTGTTGTCCATGTGGAGGAAATTAAACCTCTTGTTGTGACCAATATTCCTCGATTGATTCCAAAGGTCCCATCATGAAAACCCATCTGGTTGATGTTGATACTCACAAGCCTAAACCTGCTACTAAGAAGCTTAAGGGGAATGTGGGAAATGCCTAGACTAGTGCTGCGGCTAGTCTCTCTAAACTCAGATCGACCCCTGTCATGACTGCTAACAAACCCACCTAGAAGAAGAAAAGTAAGGATGATGTGAAAGTTTTGATGGAGCCTCTGACCAAGGACAACAAAGGTAAAAATATGGTGGGTAGGGATTCTAAGCTACGGTGGTCATGGCTACGGTGGTGACTGGTGGTGATACCATCATTAGAAGGTTTGGTAGACTAGCTAAGAATAACAAGAAAGAGAAGGTTAATGACTTGGATTTAAAAAAGGAGCGATCTGACATCAAAGATTATAGGGATGAGGAGGTGTCTGGGGCTGAGGAGGAGGAGTGTGTTGGAGGGCCCCACACCATTCTCGATATTAGCAAAGTGTAGAAGGAAAACTCATCTTCCCAGTCATCAGACCCGTTGGGTGTGGAGCAAGCTGATACTGTGAAGACTGCGGATTATGGGGAGGAGCTTCGTGTGTTGCAAGAAAGAATGGATAAGATGGACAAGAAATTTTGTGGATTGACTCGTTTCACTGTCAAGCTGGTCCACTGTGTTACCAACACCCTGTCTGGTGTTATGAAGGATGAAATGGATGAGAAGAATGTTGATGATGGCTAGAAATGGGTTGGGGATGATGTTTAATCTCCTATCTAAGAGCTGGGAAAATTCTAGTTAGTCTATGTTTGTCTATTTTTTGTTTGTCTGTTGTTGGTCTATGGTGTATGTTTTTTGGATTAGTCTCTAATGTTTTTTGGACTTGAACTTTTTGGCCCTAGTGGCTCTCTATGTTAAGGGTACAACACCCTATAAATGTTGCTTACTGTATCAAAAACAAACAAAGCCAACTATATATTTGATTAATTGACTCATTTATGTATGTTCAAATCTAGAAGATTTGTGCTCAACTAGACGTACATGTACATATATGTATATGTATGTGTATATGTATGCATATATGTGTATGTGTGTACATGTATGCATGCATATGTGTATGTGTGTATGTATGTATGCATATAGGTGTATGTGTGTACATGTATGTATGTACACATATGTGTACATGTATGTATGTACACATATGTGTACATGTACATGTATGCATATTTATATATGTATGTATGTATGCATGCATATATGTGTATGTGTGTATGAATGTATGCATATGTGTATGTGTGTATGTACATGTATGCATATATGTGTATGTGTGTATGTATATATGCATATATGTGTATGTGTGTATGTATATGTATATATGTATGTTTATATATATACATACATATGTATATATGTACATGTATGTATTTACATGTACATATATATATGTACATGTATTTATATATATACATGTACATGTATGTATATTTAATATATATATGCACGTGTATATGTGTATATGTACATACATATGCATATATATGTATGTATATGTATATGTACATGTATGTATACATGTGTATGTATGTATGTATGCATGTATATATAAGTGTACATACATATATTTACATATTTATACATACACACACATATACATATATATACATATGCCATACATGTATGTACATATATACATATATACACATATGTATACATACACATACACACATGTATGTACATACATGTACACATACATATATATACATACATGTACACATTTATACATATATGTATGTATACATACGTATATATATATACATAAATACATATTCAAATATATATGTACATATATACATGTATATCAAGTCTCTTTGGAGTTGTCATTTCTTATGTTTATCTAAGTTGTAGAAGGTTCTATTTCATAGATCTATAAATTTCTATCTTATTAGATATAAAGTTTTTTTTTTATGAATAGGCATTAATCTATATTAATTCAAAGATTAAAAAATACATATTGACAAAAAAAGGGTGGGTGGTAAGAAGGCACACTCCGATAGTCACACGGGCAATGCCCAGAAAAGCCAAAAAACCAGTCACAAGGGCCTAGCCCAGAAGTCCATGATTACAAAATAGATTAAAAGGTCATTAAGTGGCCAAAGCAATGCCAACAAATCCATGAGGGTCTTTGCCATCCATTTTCTTTCCCCATACATCAACGAGGTCTAGAGTGATGTCAGGAGGAGGACCCCAACCATCATCAACTTCTTTATCTTCCTCACATCGAGTCGAGATTGCAAGCGCAAGTTGCGCAAGCTTTTACCAAAGTCTGGCCAACCAGAGCTAGAGATAGGAGTGTCATTAGAGGGCCACCCAGAACCACCACCGTTGCTCCCCGAAGCACCGCCAGAGGGCCACCCCTGGCCAGCCCGAGGCGGAGGAGAGCGAACCAGCCGAGGAGGGTGAGATCCCCACCGAAGAGGATGCTAAGAGCGGGGGCACACAAAGCCACTTCACTACTAGCCCCGAGAGGGCAACCAGCCATGGGAGGAAGTGGGTGAAGTGGGAACTTGAGAAACAGTACACAGGGCATTGCCCCAGTGATCTAAAAGCACTTGCAGGTGAGCAACTTTATTTGCTTGCACCTGAATTTGTAAGAACACATTAGAACAAATAATAGCTTTAGAATATAAAGAAATATTTTTATCCATTTGAGTGTGAGTGAGAAAATATGCATGCATTTTTGTCTTTCCAGATATTGAAGAGGATTTTCACCCTAAAAGTGTGCCAAAGCTGAGTATACTTAGCAAGAAGTTTGGGCGAGTCTCCCAGCAAAACCATATGCCAGGAAAAGGGCTTTGGTCTAAAAGGCCGAAAGAAGTCATGAATCCAGGTCCAAAACTGTTGGGCTCTGAGGAAAAACCAAAAGAGATGCTTAAAAGACTCAGCTTGCCCACAAAAAGGGCAACGAGGGTCCTGGACCCCTAGGTGGACAAGTCGAGAACCCATGTAGGCAAGCTTTGGAAAAGAATACACCAAGAAAAGTGGGAAAGTTTTAGCTCAACACTTGCAAACCAAGTGGTAGAAAATATTTTATGCTAGACATGAGCAGGAGATTGAAGAAGCCACCTCTGGTTCAAACCATGAATCATAAGAAAATATGGTGTGAGCCACCTATAGCCAAGCCTAGGCTTGTAATTCCTGAAAGGGGTGTCTAGGTACCACTTCCAGTCCTTCCACCAGGCCTTGGACCCACGAATACACACCTTATGAAGCATTTATGCAAGAATAACATTCACCAGACCATTATAAGTTACACGGTTCTGGTTTTGAAGCTTGTACAGGGCCCAAAATTTTTCCCATGGCATGATACACATTGTGGATCTGTGAAACATCTGTTGTAAGGTCTAAATACCTTTCTTGTGGAATCTAGGTGCCTTAAGCCAAGGCGACTTAGCCAAAGGTTGACCATTGCTAGAAAAAAGAGGATACCACCAAACATTCTGTTGGTTGAGCGAAATCCCATCACACAAACTAGAACCAACCCAATGGAGCCAAGGTTTAATTGCTTCCCAGGCTCTCCAAATTCTTTTAGCAACAAAAGTCCCCACAATTTGAATTGGTTCCTTCATGACCAGAAGGGTTTGAAAGCCAATCCCCTTCCAGGTAGGTCTGTGAGTAGGAAAGCCTGATTGAATACAATGTCTGAGGAGAATTTTCCAGGCCTCATCTCCAGTAAGGGCTCAAATTATCCATTTCACACACAAGGCAGTGCCTTGATGTTGGGTGGAGAGCAACCCAAGTCCTCCAGAGTCTCTAAGAAGGCAACAAAATTCCCAAGCGACATAATGAAACCCTCTATGTGATTCATCAGAAGCCCACAAAAAGTCCTGGAGTAGCTTTTCAAGCCTTCCATAGGCAGCTCTAGAAGGTGCCCAACAAGAAGAATAATAAACATGAGTAGCCGCAAGGATTTTAGAGCACACCTTAAATTTACCTGTCAAAGAGAGAGGTTTAGTAATCCAGTAAGCGAGCTTTTTCTCAACTCTAGAAAGAACAACTTGCCATAGCTCGATCGGAGACGCCTGGAAGGCAAAGGGAATACCCAGGAATCAGAAAATTCTCTTGGCCCAATCCACTTCCAACTATACTACTGAAACTAGGGAGGAGTGGGCAGAATAGATTGTTTGTAGCACAAAGTTTTGTGCTATTGAATGGTAGAGCCAAAAGCAAGGAAAAAAATATTGAGAAATTCCAGGTTTGCTTTGATATTATCTTCATCCTCCAGAAGAGTGAGGAAAGATTCATCAGCAAAATGGCCATTAACCAGCTAGGCCTGAGAGTTAGGCAACAAAATTCCCTTAACACGCTGTTGAGAAACTGCGTTGACCAAAAGGTAGCCAAACCCTTCAGCGGTGAGCACGTACAAAGAGAGGGCAAGTGGGAATCCTTTTTGGATGGAACAAAAGAGCCCAAAGGTAGAGGATTGGTAGCCATTAATGGTGATACAGGCAGAGGCATCCACAAATATTTGTTAGAGTTTGGAAATTTGGAGCATGATGGTGATCCCATGTAGTATATAGCAAAGGCCATTAATTTGTCAGAGTTTAGAAATTTGGAGCATGATGGCGATCCCATGTAGTATACAGCTGAGGTACATTTAAATAATAAAAATTTAAATTACTTGATGTAATTTTAAACACATTGAACTTGTACATTGTAAGTTTTAGATAATTTTACATATATGTACACATACATGTATTAAAAATTAAATTACATGTGTACTTGAACTTGTGCAGGGCTTGGGATGAGGCTTAGGACACAAATCAAGAGAGATTGGATCAGGACATGGATCCACACACCATGGATCAAGAGAGGGATTGCGACGATTGAGATCAGGACATGGATCGAGGGAGAGATCGGGCCAGAGATCAGATGATTCTATTCATACTAGATATCCCTCTATTTGAGTTGTTTTACAGTATTATGGTTTGAGATCAAATTATTATGTTGCAGACACTTTTTTATGATTTACATCACATTACACACATTTATGTTTTATGGTATACACTTGTTATGATTTACATCTGATTCATACATTATTACGGTTTGAACAAGTTTGTTATACACATTATTATGGTTTGAACACTTGGTACATCTATTTACATCATGCATTATTATGGTTCTATTTATTTAGCAATTTTGTACCTTTATTTAAATTTATTATGGTTTGAACACTTGTTACATCTATTTACATCGTGAAATAAAAATTTTGGACTATCTAATGGTTGCTTTTTGTAAATTTAAAAAGATGGATGTACAATTAATTATAGAAATGAACTTGTTTTTAAATAGGTCAAGAAATAGAAATAATTTGAATGCAAATATGTAAGTTCTAGGTTAATTCCTAAGAGGTTCAATGTTATTTAAGTGGAACATAAAAATACAATTGGAAATAGATGATAAGGAATTCTTAGCTAAATATTCATTTTTAAAGTCAGTCTAGGTTAAATCTAATTTGCATATATGATGCTATATGAGCTTAATAATTCCATATAATCTAATACACATGAATTTGATTGTGCATGCCAGGAATTCAAACTAGATGATGAGATATAAGTGTCCAGTCGAATGTAAATGAAATCAAATCT
>CM021101.1:752191728-752235211 GCA_007115665.2 Sequoiadendron giganteum
TAATTGTTTCATTTCCCATCGTGAAACATACACATCTCTAATATTCTCACATTGAACAATATTTGCATTGTCCTCAATGCAATCAACACAAAAACATGATTTTTCTCTCACATTAATTTCATAAAGTCTGCTACCTCTTGTTGTCATGATTTGATGCAGACTTCTAATACCATTAATTGTTTGACAATTCTAAGGATTTGATCGATCAATATCTGTAAATTACAAACATCCAAGTGATTAATTTAAGTGAATATATATACATATATAATATTCAAATTTGAAAATTCAATTAAATCATGTACACACACTTTGAAATTCAAATTTAACAAATTTTGACTAGATGTACCTGTAACTTCTCAAAAATACTTTGTGTTGTAAGTTGAGTTGATAGCGGAAAAATGACTTTTGCTCCATTCAACAATTTCATTTGCATTTTGTATGGCATTACCTGCAAATACACATGTTGGCAAAATTTGTCACTTGTTACTTTAAAGGTTTAAGAATTTAATTTATTTTAAATATATCTAATTTTTTTATAAATATCGAGCTAGATTCCATATATATATATGGCGAACTACCTGCAAGTTCATGTTGACAAAGTGCATACTTCACACATGCGCCTACTCCATTGTGCTCTCTTTTTCCATGCCCACTCTCATAAAAATTCCACAAAAAATTGGTGTTGCGCCTAGCATGTTGATGGCTTAACCAAACAAAAGCTTTTGTAGACTTAAATTGTCCTATTAAGTTACAAATAATTACACTTAAACCAAATTAACTTAAAAAAACTAGATATACATGTACATGTATGTATATATACACATGTATATATGTGTACACAACATATTAAATATAAGTAATTGAACAATTTAAGTCTCAAATTTAAAAGTAAATAAATTTAAAATTAGAAAAAACAATGTACTTACCAGCACATCCATCAAACCATATCCAGTGTTGTTCAACATTTATGCCACATCATCTCAGGTCTTTAAAAAATATTATGTAACAATGAGCTACATAGTTTTTATCATGACCCGTATCATCATCGATATAAATGTGAACCTCTTTGATGATAATTCGATCATCTTTGATACTTTGTATACCATCTACCTGAAACTTGGCATGCCTATAGAAAACTTGCACAAAGATTGCAACTTGCTCTGAATGATAATATTGACTTTGAATCTCAGTTTGAGGACTAAATGTATAGTTCTCAAATAAATCTACAATAGAGAGAATACAACTTGGTGGAAAGCAATTCTTTGAATCATGAAATTGCTTAGCTTTCCATCTTGCACCATGACAATGCTGGATATGTGGATATATGATATTGCAAAATTTATTCATAAATTCATTGTAAGGCAATCCACTCTCTTTGAGAAATTTTTTTTTGGCCTCAACTCCTAACCTCGTTAAGTATGTCTCACATTCAAATCTCTTCCAAATAACTTGCATTTCAATATTGTCAACTTGTAAAAGATTCTTCAAATTTCCACAATCATTACATATATTTTTTATACACTAAACATTGAATTCATCTGAATCTTTTGATTTTTCGCATACAAGAGACTTCACAAATTGTGTTGTGCTTCTAGGGATGACTATATTTCGATCAATTACTACCATAAATTTTTTATATGATTGTCGGTGTAGATCAAATTCAACATGATTTCGACAACAACAAGTTTCACATACTTTATTTATATGTACAAATGATGGTCATAATGTCTCAAACATCCTTTGACAAATCTTCACATTTGAAAATTCTTGCTTGAATGCTTCAAAAAGTTCACTTTGTGTTATATCTATAAAATATTTTAGATGAGAAATTTTTGTACCATCTTCACTTATTATTTGTATAGTATCCCTTCTATTGGAAGAAACACAAGTGGTTGGTCCAATATTCAACCACATGTTTCTTTTCATCTTCTGAAATTTTATCTTTTTGGGGAACCCTACAAATATTTTCCCATTTTTTCTCAAATTTTTCATCTATTTCATTTCTCTTTTCAATATACCTTTGAATAGTTCTCCTAGAAACATTTAGTAATTCAAAAATTGCTTGATCTTGTCTTCTATGTGATAATTTCTTACTATAAATTACAGTCATCAATGCTCTACGTGCAACACTTGGATCACTAGCTCGACTCTTTTTTTCAATACAATTCAATGATTCTTGCAAGTTTTCAACAATTATTTGTTTTAATGAACCTGATGACTTTTTCCTATTATCAACCCCTAACAACTCCAAAATAGGGGTCATTTCTTTTCATCTAAATAACTTTGCAACTAACTGTGCTCTTCCAATTAGAGATTTTTCTTCAAAAAATTCATCCCATATTATTTTAGAGTGTAATTTTACTGTGCTTTTAGATAACATATCTTCAGATGAAATATTGTTGAAAAGAGAATCCTCATCCATCTCCATCAAATTTTCCATACCATAGCAAAAAAAATTATTACTAGGTTTAGTTTGTTCTTGTACCTATACATCACCTTGGTCATCAATATTTTCCATGGGTTGTTCTTTAGTAGATTTTCCTTCACCCACTTTTCTATTCCTCTCTCTTGTTCGATCATACTTTCTTGATCTATTCCTTGTATTCGCCATCACAAATTGCACTCAAATTTGAATTCACCTACATAAAAATGTACACACATGCTTCGAATGAGTGTACAATTAATATTGCATAAATAGAACACTAAATATTTTTTTCATTTGTTAAAGCCAAACTAAAAAAAAAGCATTCAAATTACAAACATATCATGATAAAATTTGTTATCATGAGCATATTTGGTATATATCACTTGAAAAAAGGTTCATCAATTAAATTTCTTTAAATACATAAATTACAAACATATCACAAGCATATTTGGTATATATCACCTAAAAATATTTAGCATGTAACTAGATGTACATGCTAGATCATGATATCACTTACTAGATCACCACTAAATGTGCATCAATATGTGGATCTTTTAATAAAATGAGTACTATAAAACATAGAAAGAGAAACATCATGAGCTTGATATATACCTAAATGTGTAGATCACCAAGTATAATTTGTACATGTAATCAATTCAAGTGAACCTAAGACATGTGCCAACCTAATGCAAGAGCATGGGAAAACTTGGACAACATGTAAGAAATTTAATTAAGAATTAAAAAGGAAATGGAATTGGATAGAGGCTCATTTAGTGTACATGCCATGTAGTTGAGGTTGAGGAAAAATATTTAAGGGAAAAAACATTCATTAATCATGCAAAGTGTGAGTCTCTAGGGAAGGATGAGAAAATCTTGATGAAATTTGAATCTAGCATGAAACTACCACTTCATCTCATTTGTTCAAATCTTGGATTCATGTGTAGATTATTTCACACCTAAGGAATTTGATGTAGGGGCACAATAGGTTGGATAACCTAAACATTATATAAAAGGATCTAGGGTGAACACATGAGAACTTAGATCATGTTACAAAGAGTTAAATGCACAAGAACAAGGGATGGAACCCATACATGAGAAATAAATGAAAAGTAGAGAAGAGAAGAGGTGCAAGGGAAAACATGATTGTGCACATGCATACAGGTAGTTTTCCCTAGATGGGTAGGATAGTATAATGAAAATCATGAGGGGAGAAAGGCATGATGCTAACTAGGAATGTGAAAATGTTCATAAAGCAAACAAAAATAATGAAAGAACATAGAATTGGTGATCAATAATAATAAAATCTAATCTAATTTAATTCATATATCTCATATTAGATGGTTTCTCTTTGTCACGGGTAAACTCAATATCACCATGTAATGTAAGAAAAGATGATGAAGCATGAATGTGCATAAATGATCTAGGCTAATAAAATAGATCATTAATTTACATATTCCAAGCACCATGAAAGGTATATATCTAAATTAACTTATTAAGAGGTCTCACATGATCTATGAGAGAATGGTGATCATGTGAAACACATGATAATGTATAAAATAAGGAAGGATATAAAAAGAACATGTGGCTCCATGGAAATATCTAATCATCATGATATGTAGAAGGAATATCATCATAAGATGTAACAATTTCATGTATAAATTTAAGGAAGAAGTAGCTTTTAATCACATAATACATTTAATGATTGTCTAAAACACATTAAGTGAAGTTAAACATATTTTTATAAATTTTCATAGTACAAATTTGTAAGTGCACTTGAACTATCCAAAATTGTGGGTCTTTGTACATGTGTACACCATAACCTAATAACCCTAGTTATCAACCATATTCAATTGAAAAATAGTGAAAAAAAACTTCAAATGCACTCATGAAAAGAGTGACATAATTAATTATAAGTTGAAGATCAATGTACCTTAAAAAATAGCTCTCCTATTGTCCAAATATGTTTTCTTTTTCCAAAATAAGTCTTCTAAATTGTTGAGATAAACCTTCTTTTGTTGAAATAAGTCTTCTAAATTATTGAAATAAACCTTCTTTTGTCAAAATAAGCCTTCCTTTGTTGAAATATGCCTTCCTTTGTATTTTACTGAAATTTCTTGAGTTGATTTTAAATTTTTTTTTATTTATATAGACATTTTTTGGCCGAGCATCTGTTGGCCGGTCATGTTTCGGCCAAACAGGTTTCAGATGAGCATGTTTTGATAGAGAGGGTATCGGCCAAAACTTGCTTGATCAAACATATCTAGTTGGTTGTCTACTTGGCAACAAACTCACCTTTTTTTAGAGTTTTCTGAAATATTTAACTTTAACAAAGTATTTCTTTAGGCAAAATGATTTTTTTGCAAAAAAGAAAAATACCCTTTTGTAGAGCTAAGAGTGGTGAATCCAAATATGTAATTTTTTTAATATTTTGATTAGTTTTAATATATTTTATTTTTAAAATAATGCAATTAGGTTGTTAAAGTTAAAAAAGAGGCTGATTAGAAATTAAAAAAAAATAGTAAAACATATTAATTTTTTTAAAAAATATATGGTGCTCTAGAGGAGAGAGTCCTATTCAAAAGGGCATAATTTGTTTTTTGAAAATGATTAAAAAAAACCGACAATAGTTGACGTCCCACGAAAACTATCAAATTTTGACAAGTTTGACTTTAAAACGTTATTATGAGAAAAATATACATCAAAATTTTATTTTTTTTCCATGCACTAGATACTGAAGTTACCTATTAAGAGAAAAAAAATTCAGGGAGAAATGGAGTTTTTTTCAATTTGTTTCTTGACGTCCCATGTGTTGGTGTTTTTTAAAACCCATGCTGATTCCTCAAAACTTCTATGAATTTTCCATATTCAATAATAAAAGCATAAGAAATGATTGGCCAACTTAACAAGAGCAAGCAATAATGCTTATTCTCCTACACTTCGGGCTCTGCAAGACCCAGGAGGGTGATCGCACAATGTGTTCCTTACAAATAACTAAACAATCTCAAATACACATTGCATAATAACAGACAAATTCCCCATCAACACTGAGTAGATGAAATCCTTCAAGAAATTGACAGTTCCTTCAAAGATCTGACCCCAAAAAGTAGGGAATCACAAATACAATAAAGATAAGTTGATATAAAGGTTATTTGAATAAATGTTCTAAAATCAAATACCACAGATATGAGAAATACAACCACTACTTTAGTATCAGTGCCATATCCTAAAGCACAGAGTCAAATGAGACAGAACTGAACTATACAGAAAATTTCATCTTAAACAGTTGTGATCTATATGAATTGCATTACAATTCACGTATATGCACTGGAAATCTATTACTACTTACGAATCCAACTGCCAACCTACATGAATTTACACAATAACTAAATCATTTAACTGATCCTTTGAACCAAAGCCACCATTAAAGTATAATTCACAGTAAAGAATAATGAAAACCAATGAAACCAGTCTTTGACCAATATTTCATTAATAATTCATGCAAGGTATCACAATTGGAGAGAAAATAGACTCAAGAGATTTTCATATTCAACAAAAACATGCCTAAGAACCCCATAATTGATAAAATTCTTCTATCTGACTCTAAACCTTAAAAAAAAGGACTCAATGTTCATACTCTTTGTATTACAAATTCTACTCTCTCAAATCATGGATTCAACCAAAAAACCCAGTACATCGGCCCAAAATTCCCTTTTATAGAATAAGGGAGAAAAACAAGCTTCAAGCCGAAACGTACACATGCTCACATTTGATTGGACTGCAATCCCCTTATACAGTTATATTTGCATTTTGTAATTAGAGAGAATACACATAAGACAAAAGTAATCATCAATTGCTGTGGAGAAGAAAACCCGCCTTCCAAAAGGCTACTCATTCACATCAAAGGCATCTTTAACTGTTGTAGCATTTTATTCCACCTCAACAACAACCATGTCAACAACTTGCACCTGGAGCCGAGAAAAGTATGTGTATATTCAAATGTAACTTCTGAGGCCAGACTTGTATTATACTTGACCAAGTCACACTTCTCAACCCTAGTGCTCATATTCCAAATTCATCAGTGAATACCACTTTCCAAAATTCAAATTCTTCCTTAGATGATCACTTGAAAGCAATAACCTGATTAATTTTATCTCTATATGGTGCATATTTCACCATCACTGAAGTAGCCTCCTTATCAAAATCTTCTAAGAAACTAATAACAAAAGAAAATTTCTCAAGTGTAATTTTTAACATACCAATATCAACATTCTTGCATATTTCATTTGTCTGAGTTATCATGATGTTATTCACTTGACCCTTCCAAACTTGCAAGGGCTTCACTTCATCATGATTATGCTGGATCTCTGGTAGTGGAGTGAAGTCTACTTCATCATACTTGGCCTTTAATTCTTTGATCCTCAATTCCATAGGAGCAACATATCCGTGGAACTTTTGCTCCACAATTTCCTTAGCAAATTGATAAGTTGGCATAGCCATGGGATACTTATCCTTCTGATGCTTTGCTCCCACCACCATGAACTTTAATTTCTCAGCCCTGGGACTCCATCTATCCAGCAGTGGGGTGGCCAACTCTTTATCCCTTGGGAGCATTTTGATTGCTTGCAACATCGAAACATAACTTGCATGGACACTATATAATTTTCCTTGGACTTTCTTTTTCAAGTGTGTCAATACAATATCTATAATTACTGAATTGTTTTTCAAAGTTGATTCCTGGACCTATTGCAACATCTCTTTATACTCCTCAACCCAACGGATTAATTTTTCCTTTGAGAGTCCTCCACCTGGGCTATTAACCCCTTCAATTGTGAGGGGCACCTGTCCCATATTGTATGGAATGATTGCTAAGGACTGTCCTTGTGAGGAAGGTTGAGGTTGTTCCACTAGTGGGTTAGAAATAGTGCGGTTAGAGCTAGCTTGTCCTTGAGACATCAATATCTCCATTTGCTGCTTCAGTAATGCCAACTTAGTTTCTAGCTCTGCAACCTTTTGTCGACTCCTATTATATTCTATAATGAGGTCATTATACTGGCCCCTCAGAGTATCTCGATCCTTGGTCAAATCCTTAATAGTTGTCTTGGTAAACTTGGAAATATTTATTGCCATATCTGCTGCCTTGGTCAAATCCTCAATAGTTGTCCTGGTAAACTTGGAAATATTTATTGCCATATCTGCTGCCTCGAATGTTGGGGTATCAACAAATATTCTCACAACCAAGTGACCACTAAAATTAGTTGGCTCTGCAACTATTGGCTTTCTAGATCTAGTAGACAATGACCAAATTGCCAAGGCATCCCACTCTTCACTGAAAGATGAACCCTTAAGTGCCAGTGTATCTTCCTCTTTAGTTTGGAGAAGTGGTCGATTGGCCCTTCTTATTGTATCAAAAACCACAACATTTGCTATATCCCATTCTAGGAGCAATAGTACTCCACTCTTCTAGACCAATGCCCTACCTTGATATGGTGTTATTTCCTTGAAAGACTCCCTCATTTGCAACATGACATTGGATTGAATGACCTTCTCTAGAAGCTATGGATGTAGAATTATTTCTTGACCTACCTTCTTAGCATACAGTGGAACATGTGCCCTCCATACAAAATCCTTAAATGCATTTGTCTTGATAAAAGAGTCATCCCTCATGAATTCTCTGCAGGCCTCCACTCTAATATCATCAGTATTAGTTATTCCCCTTATTCCATCTTTCCCAAGCCTCAAAGCAACTGCTCCAGAACTTGATGGAACGTCTTATGGAAAAGATGGCATTCCTTGCTGCATATCATCAGGGGTTACTATGATCTCTTCATCATCTTCATCAGGATAATCAATCACCTTCGTCTATTCAATTTTTTGTCGCTTTGGTGATGGCAGTTGTGTTAGAGAAGAGGGCCTCGAAGGGGAATCCAAATCAACAACATTAGGCAATAATTGCCTTGAAGATGATGGCACTACTTTCTTGTGAGACATTACTCCAAACCTTTCTGAAGCAGCAAGAGTGGGCTTGGTTTTTTCTTCAACTGTTGTTCCCTTATTTCTGGAATATACCCTAACCTTTGTTGGAGGCTGATAAGTAGGTATTTCCTCCAGTCTTACTTAGGATATTCTTCAACAACTTGTGACTTTCCTTTGTCCTCCACTGCTCTTTCTATTTTTAGGACTCCTACCATGCTCTCAAAATTGTCAATAACATACATAGCCCTATTCAACTCACCACTGATATTTGGCATGGGATTGTATGTAGGTTTCTTTTCTTGCTCATCATCTTAGTAAAAGCAATATATTTTTCTTTTCTTTCCTCTTGAATCTACAAATAAAAAATGTTCTCGATAATATCCTCAGGAAAATAGAAATTGTGAACAAAGATTCCAGTCCTGTGCTTTGCCTTCATTTGAGAAATGAAACCCTCAGGATCATGGTTCCTAGGGTGTACAGTTTTCAACCCATAAGGCTTAAGCAATGTCCATAATTCTTTCCATCCTCCTTTTTCCATGAAAAAATAAGCTAATGTTGTATACTTAGGAAATAAGGTTCCCTTCTTATGCTCTATTGGCAAGTGTGGATCTTGAGCACATCCCAGTTGTCTCATGATTTCTAAAAACCTAATCCTTAGAGGCACATCCCTAGGTAAAGCATATGGGTTAACATTAGTGCCATAAACCCTGAAAATGGTTGTATTATAATAAGAGATAATGTCTCCCCAATTATGTGTCAAATTTAACTCAGGTCTCCTTTCCATTGGCCTTAGGAAATCATGAATTTCCTTTGGAATCCTGGGTGGGTTATAGAATAGGGATCTTCTCAATTTGGACCCGAAAAAATTATGGAACGCCACATAATCAAAATTCTGATCATGCCTATCTAGAACTCTGGTCCAGCATTGGACAAGCATGTCAATATCACCTTCCTTCTTTTTCAATTTCATATTTTTCCCAAAAATTGCCTCACCTTTGAACAAAAACATGTGCATCAATAGAGAATTCCACTTGAAACCAACTAGGCTTTTTCCCTCTTTAAGAGCCACTAGACAATCATGCATTTTGTCTGGAAGATAAGTAGTGAAATCATATACCACATTAAAACCTGGATGCTGAAGATTTACATCCATGTACATGAGGTCAGTAGGCAAGGTAGTCTTTATACTAATACCAAGAACCTAACACAAGGAACAAACTATCTTCTTGAAATAATTGCAAAAGTAGTTTATAGGAAAAGGCTCTGGATCATTTTTTCCAATCACTATCTTCTTCTTATTCTTTCCAATTCCTATGGTTGCCAAATGAGGCAGTAAAAGAGAAGTCCTAAATAATCCTTTAGTATTTTTGTATTCTTCTCTAAAAGCCTGAAGGTCAATGGTGACCATATCTTTATTCCATTCATGCAGATAACAAATATCTGTAATCTCTTCCCTAGTTATTTTTACTATTTCTACGCCAGCATATGTCCTAACAACTCTTGCTATAGGGTTATATCTCACTGCAACATCCTTTAAAAAATATACATCTAGATATACATTTGGGACCACCAGTTTGCCGAGATCCAACCTCCAAGGGTTACACAGAGGATCACACAAATTCCTATTCTGAAACCAATTTGAGAACAATTGCCATCCTGTATATGGTACCTCAACATCTCGAATTGCACATTGTTTATCAGCTAACCCTTCCAAAAGCAGGGGCCCATTAAACAAAGCCTTTCCCTTGAGTTTTTTGTTAGTAGAGGGTTTTAACAAATCTATGATATCCTGGGAAAAGGACCTACTAGAGGTTTCAAAACCAAAGCTTCGGGCTTTGGGTGTCATTTGCAAGAGACATATTACAATTTGAGCTAGGGTTTTGAATACCAAAAAGTTTATAGGATGTAGCCTATGCCTTATAGCCTTGAAACAAAATACTTTGCAATTCAAAAAACTTCAGAAATTATTTGGACAAGCTTTAAAACACTTTTAAAAAAAATGTACCAGTACAAACCTTTTAAAACAAAGAAAAACACAATTGATACTTGTCCTCAAGAAATCACAAGATTTTTGAAAACACAGAACATTGTGTATACGTTACTTACAATTTCACTTTGCAGAGAATTTTAATGGCAGTGATGCTGGACTTACACGAAAATAGCTCGCCTCACTTTGTACCTGGAAATTCTTCTTCAGTGTGGAATTATGCACGAAAATAGCAATTTAATGAGCTTTTAGCATTAAATTTTGGTGGCGCAGCCCGAACTCCACCATTACTATTCACTCACACGAGATAAAATGGCTATTGTACAACATTAACTCATTTTAAATAACAACCGTTTATTTGAATCCACGTAGGTAATAAAGAGTGACTTAGATCGAGTCAATGTGGTTTGAAAATGCCACATTCGCCCACCAAATCCTAGGTGAATGAAAATTCACCTATGGGACACCATCTCAACACAAGCGGGTCCCACTTCGATCATATCATACTCGGCATCGACGTCCACGAATTAGTATTTCACACACCTTGCAAAATTATTAAAATTGGTGTTTTAATTACGTGAGATTAGCGAGGAACGACCACGATACATCATTACAAGACAATCGTCGATTTCAACATCCTTCATCGGCAAGCAAACAAGGACTGGGCCCCACGATCATAGGCAACAGATGGAAGCATCTCACACACCTCGCAACATTGTTGTGATGTCATCAGAAAACCTTGTGAGTCCAATGGGGAACGGTTAGGATTCAACCATTCCATCTGATGGTTAGAAAACCTACGCATGCCACAATTGTTATTCATAAAAAGGGGACTGACTAGGTAGATGGGGAAATAACCCTTGAGGTAGGAAAATTAGACATTAGTCTAAATTTATAACATTGATCAACCCGACATTTAAGCAAAAATTAAACATAGTCTCAATGAATAAAAATCGAGAGGCCAGGTTAAAAGGGGTCGGTAGCACAAATGACTAAAAGGGGCTCATACCACAACTTATGCAACCCGTAACCTATAACAACAGGTCAATGCAAGATTAGAACAACGAAATCGATCAAAAGACAAAAAGCCAAAGTTTTATGGCTAAAACCCAAAACCCCAAGATAGACTAGTGGTGCCAAGCACCAAGGAAACATGAATGAGCATAATCGTGGAAAATTTTAAGAGCCCCACCAGTGGCTTCGACTGGGGATGTATGCCCCTTGTGGGCGTAGAAAGAAACCAAAATCTTTGGAGAGCAGACTAGACACATAGGGAACCAAAACCAAGGACTTATTTGGACAAGACAAGAAGATGCAACAAAAATAAACACACCACACATGTATACACTATTTACAAGACTATACCTTGTACATGGAAAATAACTATTTCAGGAGAAATAGGACTTCAAGAAATGTCCATGTACTGGTAGTTCCACAATCTCACCTGTAAGGGATTGCAAGAAGTACGAATCCTCCCCATGTATGTCAACAATTATATATGGGCCTAGCCATAAGGGATCAAACTTTCCATGTTTGCTTTTATCTTCCAATCTTGCATTCCACAGCAAAACCATTGCTCCAATTTCAAATTTTCTCTCAACTGCCCTTTTTTCATAGAAATGCTTCACTTGAAGTTGTAGTTTCTCATTCCTTTTATGAGCCTCTTTAATAGTTGTTCTGTCAGCCCACAATGCCAGCTGCAGCTTTGAATCCCAGGCCTTCTTATTTTTCTCAATCACCCGCTTGATAATTTTCATCAAGCTTTTGTTGCTGGAATCAACTTGTCCATTCCATTGGGGGTGATAAGGAGAAGAATATGAGGCAGTTATGCCATACTTATTGCATAAATCAAAAAACTGCTCAGACCTGAAACACATTGCATTATCTGAAACAATTTTCTCGAGTACCCCAAACCTGTTCAAGATGTTATTCATCATAAAGTCAATGACCACCTTACTTGTAGCCTTTCTGGTTGGGATTACCTCAACCCATTTGGTAAAGTAATCCATTGCCACAAGTATCCATGCATGACCACCACTAGATTTTTTAGATATATCTCCTATAAAATCAATGCCCCACTACTGGAAAGGAGCTTGAGCAAATACTAGTCTCAACGGAAGATTCCTAGAGAATTTTAGCTTCCCAACAAACCTCTGATAGGCATCACATTTCTTAACATATCTATGGGTGTCTTTGAAAACAATAGGCCACTATAAACCAACCCTCAATATTTTATGAGCAGTTGTCTTGGCCATGTAGTGACCACCACAAGCTCCTTTATGCATTTCCAACAATAAATCCTCGGCCTAATCACCATCCACACACCTAAGTATGACACCCTTAGGAATCCTGCACCAAAGCTTGCCATCAATAATGACATACTTGATTTCTTGTAATTTGAGAGTCGCCTTCTCATTGAGTGGCATGCTTTCAGGACACTGCATTGTTTGTAGATACTCAACAATTCTCCTATACCAACCACAGGTCTGCATATCACAAATGGGTGCCACATTCACTTGCTCTATGTGACTTATTTGATTGGCCTCTAAGTTGGCTTTAGTCATTAGCTTAGGCAAACCCTGACCCCTCACAAGCTTTGTAATCTGTACATCAATATTAAATTCCTAGATTCTATTAATCTATTTGCATCATCTCCCTATAACTTCCTATTGAGTGAAGATATCTTTAACTGCAATTGTCAGAACATAAGCAAAAATAGTTGCTCCAGTCAAGTAAGGCCTGAAATTTTTGATAGCTTTAACCAAGGCATATGCATGTTTCTCTATTACATCATACTTTAACTTTGCAACTTGCAATGACTTACTAAAAAAGGCAATTGGCTGTTCAAAGCCATCATCATTCTTTTGTAACAAAACCCCTGCTATAGTGTGAAAAGAAGAAAATGTAAACAATTGGAAAGGATTTGAATAATCAAGAGATTTAAGAACAGGAGCCTCCTTGATAACATCCTTGATAGCTTGAAAAGCTTTAGAGGGCTCCTCTTTCCACATCACCTTCTCTCCTTTCTTTAACATCTTGGAAATAGGGTGGACTATTTCAGAAAAATTTGTCACAAATCATCTTACAAAATTGATTTGTCTAAAGAACGATTGTATACCTTTCGCATTCCTTGGCTGTGCAATCTAGTCAATAGCTACTACTCTCTCTAGATCAATTTAAACTCCTTCTTTTGACACAATGTGTCCAAGCAGCTTTCCCTCGTTTACCCCAAAAGCACATTTCTTGGGATTCAATGATATCCCATATTCAATATCCCTAAAACAAATATTTTATAAGTGAGAGCAATGGTCCTCTTCCTTTTCACTGTGAGCGATAAGATCATCTTGATAAATTGCAAGAAAAAGATCAATAAAGTCTGCAAAGGCTATGCCCATAGCCCTTTGGAAGGTTGCACCTACATTCATTAAACCGAATGACATTCTCACATAGACATATGTTCCCTAGGGGGGTAGTGAATGCAGTCTTGAATTTCTCAGACTCCTTGACCATCACCTGGTTGTAGCCAGAGAACCCATCCATCATGGAAAGCAACTCACACCTTGTAACTTTTTGTAACATAGCTTCCATGTTGGGTAATGGGTAATTGTCTTTTAGGGAAGCAACATTTAGGTTCCTGAAGTCAACACATAATCGGATGTCACCATTCTTTTTCCTTATATGCACAAGATTTGAAACCCAAGATGAATGCCTAATAGGCTTAATGATTCCAACATCCCTCAACTTGGCAAGCTCCTCCTGCATCTTAGGTTGTAGGGTTGGGTTGATCGACCTCTATTTTTGCCTAAATGGCTTCATTTTCGGCTTCAATGGGATTTCATGCTGGAATAGATCCTCCCTATATGTCTTGAGGTCATCATATGACCAAGAAAAAACATGTCTATACTTTATAAGTAAAGCAATTAGCAAATTTCTAACATGAGGCTTCATCCTCTTGCCAATGTAGACCTTTTTAGGAGAGTTTTCAGTTCCTAAATTTATCTCCTCTAAATCCTCCTTGTGAGAAGGTGGATGCTTAGCACTTCACCTATCAGGGCCATCAAATTTTTTTTCGAGTGCAACCAAACCCCTAGGAATAGTATTTTTTTTCAATTGGATTACATCATTCCCAAAGAGAGTCTCTTTCTCATATTGGTCGACGCAATGCATAAATATTAGAATGTCAGTATCATCATCAAATACCTGCCAGTTATAAATATTGTCAGGCACTGCAAGCCTGGTTTGCACCTCTATTTGTGAAGTACCGTCGAAAGTCACATCATCAAGATTAACAACTATATTGGCTAACAAGTCAGCCCTAGCATTCTGCCCCCTTTCTACCCAATCTATGCCAAAACCATCAAAAGTCTCAATAGTGTCCCAAATTGCATTCCTATATTGCATGAGTCTCTTATCCTTAGCTACAAAACGAGATCTAATTTGGGAGACAACCAATTCAGAGTCCCCCAACACCCTCAATGAATTAATACCATGTTTTGAAGCCAACTTTAAACCAAGTAAAAGGGCCTCATACTCAACAACATTGTTAGTACATGTGAATTGCAGTAGGAATGAGTACTTGAAAGTTTTACCTTGAGGGGAAGTGAAGATAATGCCTACTCATGAGCCTTCCTTGGAACATGCTCCATTGAAATACATTGTCCACATGTCCTCCTTTGATGTTATATTTAGCACTTACTTGTCAATGGGTGCAAGCATGACTTCTTCCTCTGACATGTCCTCTTGAAATCAAAAGTTCTCCAAGTCGGTTTCGACAAAGTTTATCCTAACAAGCTCTTGTAGTTCTTCCACATTCTCAGTCATCTGAGGGACTCTTTTCTCCCTGATAATCTTAACATCCTTCTGATCAATGGAGAAAGTGGCAAAAGATAAGTCACATTGCATGCTTCCACCATTGAAGCACTCCAATTCCTTGATAACAACATGCCATAGGTGGGTGGGATATCCACCACCGTAACACTCATATGTAGCTCCTTGTTTGGGAATGCCGCTAACTTGTATGGAACACTATTTATAATCCCTATGACAGACACTTCTCTGGAATCCATTGCATAGCATTTACCGTAAGTACTGTCAACCTTCAAACCCATTGCATGTATTATTTTCATTGGCATCACATTATTGGATGCCCCAGAGTCAATCATACAATTTATCAATAACTTCCCATCAATGATCAAACTCAGGAAGAAAGGATTTACATGGTTGGGATCAGCTGTGGCTATAGTTCCCAAATAAATTTGAGGGTTTTCAACATTTTCCTCTTCAACATTGCACTTCTTCTCTTTATCCTTACTTGACTCTTGTTGATCATGCATCACCTTACCATTTCTATTGGTGGGTATGCTATTTATAAGTGCAACAATCTTATCTTTATGTTCCTCTATCCACATCATCTCTTGAAAAGGGACAATGACTTTGACTTGGGAGAGCACTTGAAACATATCCTCAGATGTATGTTTTGGTAATTCAGGGAAAACCATGGCCATGTTACCTTCTCATCCCCTTTTGGAAAATTATCAGGGTTAGAATGAAAATCCTTGACCTTGGTATTTTGGGAGGCAGCCTCACCATTTGTCTTGGCTTTGTCCACTTTCTTTGCCTAGATCCTAGCCTCCTTGATCTCCTTGGGTTTTGGAGCTACCTTCTTTGCATATGCTTTGATAGCTATGCCCCCTATATCCCTATCTTTGATAAACAAACTACAGGGCTTACCTGAGTCACCAGGGACAATTCTGTTTTTCAATTGTATATTGTTCTTTTCCCTAGAAACTAGAGCAATTATGTATTTCTCAATATCCTCATTAGAAGGTCTTCTTAAAATAGTATTATCTATTTCAAACTCATTCACAAAACAATCATTATCGTCTTCTTCATTCACAAATACCTGTTGATGATGCACATAGTTTTGTAACCGCTACATGTCAACATCTCCCCCACATGGCTCATCATCTGAAGAATAATCATCACAAGCAAAATTAGATGGAACCAACAATACATTAGTCATTGTATCCCGATCATCGGGAGATTGAAATTCTCCTTGTTCATCTTGAGACTCTTCTACTGCTTGTGCCACCACACATTTTTTTGATGAATGAGGCATCCCACATGTCTCACACTATGGTAGATCTTCCGTCACATTTGTGGAATGCTTCTGCAAGGGATCAGGTGGGATCTGACCATTCCTTTGATTTCCTTGTACCAACTTCCCATTGTTCCAGTTAGTATGATATGGATAATCCTGTAGCCTAGGAGGTCTCTCATTCCTTTGGAAATGAGGTTTACATTTTTAGCTTGCTTCTGTAATAGGCTAAGAACCTGATCTATCTTGCCATCAGAGGCCACAACCTTACTAGCCTTGTCAGCCTCTTTTCTTGTATTTTTTGAAGCTTTAGGATCTTCCCTTCTTCCCACTTTGCCAGAAGCCCTTCTATTGTTCTCAATATTAATTGCCATATTGTAGGCTTCTCTCAGAAACTGAGGGTTCTTGTCTCTAAGTAGATAACACATTTTGGAATCATAAGCATTACAACACACCACTAAACAAGCACTTTCATTTGGTCTCAAGTAAGAAGGGACCCTGAGCATGGCCTTCTGAAACCTTACATTGAACTTAGTAGCCATTTCATTATGCCCTTTGGTGATGTTAAAATCATTCAATCTAAATCTAGGATCAGTTTGATCCCCATACTGCTCTTCAAACAATCTATAGAAGGCTTCTTTAGAGTCAATACTTGAATCAAGCAACCCTCTGTACCAATCCCAGGCATTTTCTGTCAAGGACTACATAAAGTACTTCATTGCCACATCATCATCCCACAAATCAAAATCTTCAACAAAACTTTGAAAAGATTTTAGGTGGTCTTCACCACTAAAAGCATTGTTACTAGTGAACTTAGGAAGATGATTTCATTCATTATCAGGGACCGGATTTGGATACCCCCTAATATTGTCAAAATAGAGCTGTTTGTATCTATTAGTCTGGGGTGGCCCTCTGGCATGTCTATCTCTATGGGTATCCCTTTGTTCATCATCCTCCTTACCACCTAACTGATTTCCCCTCTTGTCCTTTCCACTTCCACTATTATTTCCCTTCTTATTACTGCTTTCTCCCTCATCCTCTGAGTAGGAGCTATTATTCTCATGGCTACCTCCACCTTTGCCACCTTGGTCACCACCACCACCCCCTTTTAGAGTTTGTTTTTCAGAATTCTTATTTTGTGACCCACTTTCATTTTGTCCTGAGCCTGATGCTTCACTAGTGGGTGTATAAATTTTAAGGAAAGCTATCTTTCTCGCTACCTCTTCTATTTCTGCTTTCCTTAATTCCTCCTATAGTTGATCATTTATCAATTATAACCACAATATCTCAAGATTTGGGGGTAGATCTAACGGCCCGGGGTCAGATTTAACTCCCTTATCAGCAAAAGTGTTGGTTTCAACATGAGCATTAGTGTTGGTTGTTGAAAGAGTTGCAAGAAGCATTCTTAAATTTTTCCATGGGGGATTTCCCATGATCTACAAAGGACATTTTCTTGGGTATAGTAGGCAGATCAAAGGTTTTAGTAGCTGGGATAGAAGAGGTATATGTGGTTGCAACAGAGGTCTCCATGGAAATTATTACTTTAGGAATCTCACAGGCCCTTCCAGCAACTGCCTTAGCCACATTTTCCTCAAAGGCCTTTCGCTTAACAACATCTCTCATCCTTTCTACCTTTTGCTTCTGGACATCCCTCTCGAGCTGCTTGGCCCAAAATCTATCTAGAGTCTCTTTTCTTTTCCTCTCCCTATTATCCTCTGCCTCCTGCAACCTCTTTTCCTCTTCAATCCAAGCTTGCATATCCTTATCGATATCTACTTCATTTTAAAGTATATCTCTTGCCTCACTTGGGGCAGGAGTGTAGTAAGGTCTGCCTGATCTTCATCCTGAGGAATAGGAACTTCCTCATCAAGAGATGCTCCTCTTGGTTTAAAGTTATGTCCATTGAAAACGGACATAGCACCAGTTGTCATAGCCTCTAAAAATTGTTTTCTTGTTCCCAAAAACCCCACCTATCTTCTTCTCTAGATATATTATAATCAATATCATTGTCCTTCTCAATAGGAAAGCTTCCATGATCCACATTTGAGACAACCGTTTCTGACGAGTTTTCACTGATAGCAACACTATTTACATCATCATTTAAAGTGGGAGATGAGATAGCCGGGAACGCAACTAACTTACCCAATGTGTTGTTTACTTTCACCCACCTCTTATCTTTTCTAGGTTTGAGTTCTAACAGCGGCTCTAGGTTCTTCTTTGAATAGCTCCTAGTCTTCTGCATGGTTCTTGGTGCACGGGGATCCTTCTTTGCACATTGCCTTTGAGAATTTGTATTTATATCGATGTTCGAGATATCAGAGTCACCACCCAAAATGTTGGGAACTAGGAAGTGATTGCACTTTACTTTTGCACTTGTGACCTTTGACAAGATCCTAAATATAACTCAACAGACTGACACAAAATAGACTAGGAAATGACTCATGTACTAGACATGACAAACATAACACGAAGTTCAATCAATTATTCTCCCATAATGAAGAATACTATAATATTTGACTTTGACTGTATCAGATCTGCACTAGAGACTTTGAATTTGACAGGTCCCCAGTAGAGTCACCAATCTATTGGTGTTTTTTAAAACCCAAGCTGATTCCTCAAAACTTCTATGAATTTTCCATATTCAATAATAAAAGCATAAGAAATGACTGGCCAACTTAACAAGAGCAAGCAATAATACTTATTTTCCTACACTTCGGGCTCTGCAAGACTTGAGAGGGTGATCCCACAATGTGTTCCTTACAAATAACTAAACAATCTCAAATACACATTGCATAATAACAGACAAATTCCCCATCAACACTGAGTAGATGAAATCCTTCAAGAAATTGGCAATTCCTTCAAAGATATGACCCCAAACAGTAGGAAATCACAAATACAATAAAGATAAGTCAATATGAAGGTTATTTGAATAAATGTTCTAAAATCAAATACCACAGATATGATAAATATGACCAGTACTTCAGTATCAGTGCCATATCCTAAAGCACATAGTCAAAATGAGAAAGAACTGAACTACAAGGAAAATTTCATCTTAAACAATTGTGATCTATATGAATTGCATTACAATTCACATATCTTCACTAGAAATCTATTACTACTTATGAATCCAGCTACCAACTTGCATGAACTTACACAATAACTAAAGCATTTAACTGATCCTTTGAACCAGAGTCACCATTAAAATATAATTCACAGTAAATAAGAATGAAAATCAATGAAACCAATCTTTGACCAATATTTCATTAATAATTCATGCAAGGTATCACAATTGGAGAGAAAATAGACTCAAGATATTTTCATATTCAACACAAACATGCCTAAGAATCCCATAATTGACAAAATTCTTCTATCTGACTCTAAACCTTAAAAAATGGACTCAATGTTCATACTCTCTGTATTACAAATTCTACTCTCTCAAATCTTAGATTCAACCAAAAAACCTAGTACATCGGCCCAAAATTCCCTTTTATAGAATAGGGGAGCAAAACAAGGTTCAAGCTGGAACGTACAGAGATCCACATTTGATTGGATCGCAATCCCCTTATACCGTTATATTTGCATTTTGCAATTGGAGAGAATACACATAAGACAAAAGTAATCATCAATTGTTGTGGAGAAGAAAACTCGCCTTCCAAAAGGCAACTCATTAACATCAAAGGAATCTTTAACCGTTGTAGCATTTTATTCCACCTCAACAAGCATCCACGTCAGCAACTTGCACCTAGAGTCGGGAAAAGTATGTGTATATTCAAATGTAACTTCTGAGGCTAAACCTGTATTATACTTGACCAAGTTAGAATTCTCGACCCTAGTGCTCATATTCCAAATTCATCAGTGAATACTGTTGTGCCTTTTGCACACACGCCCCGTTCCAAATGGGGACCCTCTTTCCCTATTTGCTTTTCGGTCCTTTTTTATTTTAACTCGTTTTGCGTACCCTTTTTTGTGCCCCAAAAAGGGTTGGTGCATTTCCCAATGCCATATTTCAAGCTTGATCGGAGTCCATCCCCCCCCTTGGAATTGCTAAGTCTCGGGTTAACTTGGGTTTTCCTTGTCAAAACATCGTTCTGGCAGCTGTGGCAGTTTCCGGATTTCCCCTTTCGGGTTTCCCCTTTCAGATTTCCCCTTTCGAGTTTCCCCTTCCGGATTTCCCTTACTGGATTTCCCCTTCTGGGTTTCCCATTGATCTTCGCTGTTTCAAACGACTGTGATCGGACGGCTTTCCGAACTCCGGACCTGTCGTTGCCCCTATGTTTTCAAATTCACCAACCAAACCTGCCACCGTACGGAGGAATTAAATGTCGCATTAATGGCAATTTTGATATAAAAACAAATTTTTCGACCATCATTATCAATTGTGCGAGTGATAGACAAGTTTGGAGAACTTCCGGCGACCAGGTGTTTTCCGCCCAGCATTTCGAGCTCCCTTTTCACCCGGATTCGGTGCGGCCGACTGTTCGTTCTTCAGGATTTCGAGGTAGGTTCACCGTCCATGCACCCTCCCTCTCTATTTCATGAAATTTCACATTTTTGTGCATGAAATTTGTAAAATGAGTTTAAAATAAGGTAGATACGTGCTTTCTGGTCAAAACCCATATTTTGAAAATGTGAAAATCAATCTTTAAATTCCCCGAAATTTGATCCAGAACTTCACCTAGCTGTGGCTGTTCTTCAGAACAGTGCTGGCGTCTTCTGGGCCCGGGTCTTCCCGTGGCCGTCCGTCCCCCCTCTTCAAATTTTGAATTTGGTTCTTTTTCCCCCTCGGATTTCAACCTCCGGAATTCCCTTCCTGGGATTCTGTTGTGTCTCCGCCGTTCCAAATGACCCTGCTTGAGCGTCCTCTCGACCCTCAGACCCCGGACCCTCGAAGGCCATCTAAATTCAAAACTTCAAATCTTCTTCAAATCTTCCCTCGGAATTTGGTTTTCAGAATTCCGTTCTCGGAATTTCGTCCCTATTTCGCGGTTTCGAACGACTTTCACCTTGCGGCTTTTCGGACTTTGCTTCCCGACCGCAAAACCTTCTATCTTCCAGTCGAAACTCTTAACACTTTTTCCCATCTTAGACTTCCGTCTCCGAAATTCCCTCCCCGGGATTCTGTTGTGTTTTCGTCGTTTGAAAACGGCCCCGTCCGAGCGTCTTCTTGGATCCCAGACCCCGGTCCGCTGTCCATCGAGACCCGAAATCTGGCTGCTTCCTTCGAGCTTCTTCTGGATTTTGGATGCCGAAATTCCCCTCTCGAAATTCCGTTTCTTCTGTGCCGTTTCAAACGGCCCCCTCTGAGTGTCTTCCCGACCTCTGGGTCCCGGTGCCTTGTTCGGCGCCCAATTCTCCCGAACCCTCTGACCGCTTCCGAGAACTTCTTGCCGGATTTCCTCCTCTGGATTTCCGTTTCCATTTCGCCATTCCAAACGGCCGACCCGAAACCGCTTCCCGATGACGGCAATCCGACACCCAGATTCCGCCGCCCAGAATTCCGGTTCCTCTACACCGCTTCAGGTGGCTTCCCTGCAGATGATGCCCGAACTTCCAAATGAGGCATCAAATGACCTCCAAATCCAAAATGGATTTCGACCCATTTTCTAAAATTCGATTTTCCTTCGCCTCCAACCTCAAATCTTCAAATCCAACCTCAGGAAGTGCCTATGGGAATTCCTTTCTCATTTTTCCCTTTCAAACGACATTCTACCAAGGGATTTCCAGCCCAGGAACTCCAGATTGTTTGCATTGCCTTCTAACAATGAAGTATCTAGCTTCCATGGTTATTGAATATGAATTATGATTGCCAGACTAATCTTGACATACAGGGATTTGTCGGTGGCCCTTTTTTGAAGTTCATCATTACTGATTCTCGTCTTTTGTGCAGGATTTATGGAATCCGGTGTAGAGACTTCTAGTGCTTCCAAGAAAGGAAAAGGAATTCCAAAGCCACCAAGGGGCAAGGAAGACAGAGACTTGATGAAATAAAAATTCCAGGGGGTCCCTATTCAATCCAGGATCACTACCTTTTGGAGGGATGTCTCAGACACAAACATCAGACAAGTCGATGTTGATGAATTCACGCAGAGGGTCAGAATGAACTCGAAAACCCCAAACACCTAATTGGCTGCAAAGACAACTCAAGCAAAAGACTCCCACCTTGAAGGATCCCAAGGCAAGGCTGGAAGCCATCATGGCCAGAGCACGAGTAAGCACCAGGAAAGAGAAGAAGCTGAGGGTCAGATCAAAGATAACCATGGATGCCTCGGGATCAAGGGCAGTACAAATAGCAATGCTGATGGTTGGGGAACAAGGTATAACTTACAACATCTCTACCATCGATTTGGGAGTAGCCACGAGAGAGCAGAAGGTTGAGCATCTTCAAGAGTTGGTTGCCACAGTGGTGCACCTTATCCAGCAGGATAAGATCTCCAAAGAAAAACTAAAGGAGCAGGTGGCTGATCTAACGACGTATATTCAGTAGTGGTCATCTCTGGATGAGCAGCCTACAACATCATCGGCCCCACCTCTGTGGCTGTCCAGGGAATAGATTAACAAGCTCAAAAAGAGACATAACCTGGACAAAACTATGAAAAATTGGTTCCAGCAGGTTTTGGTCATGGAGAATACTGGCATCAACTTGGCTACTCGGGTAGCAAATAGGTTCCTAGAGGTTCAGAAAACTCTCAAAGACACAAGGCAGATTTGTGAGAAATTTCCAAGGAAGTACGATGTGGCCTACCCAAAGATTGAGGCCATACTCATGTTGCCATGCGATGTCTGGGAAAAGGACCTTGCCTTCAAGGATGATGATCACTGGCTGGTGGATACCTAGAAGCGAGACTATGATCACCAGAGGAGGAGGCTTGAGCAAATTTTGGAATGGATAGCGCCAGACATTGAATGGGCAAGGGATTCTAGAGAGGAGTGCGTTCGGTATCTCAAATTGATGACGGGGTATGAGATGCCCACGGTCGAGATCAATCCCGAGAACATCAAGCCCCACTTTTTGAAGATCATGGAAGATGGGATGTCCGTTGAAATTACCACTAAGTTCATGTGCTTCGTTGCTCGAGCCTTTGCACAGTCGAAACTTTTCAAGGAAAATGCTACTAAGTATGATGAGGACTGGAAGAAGCTTGGCAGCAATTCTTAAGAATGGAGTTACCAAATCTTGAAATCCGACATCATGGAGGTGGATAAGTTTCAGTCCCTGGTCCTAAGTTTCATGGAGTATGCCGCGTTGAAGAAGCGAGAGGGCAATCTAGTCATCAATGAAGAGTTCCTTGAGGAATAGTTGCAGCAAAGGGAAAATGGCTAAAAGACAAATTTGCTATAGTGCTGTCACTGGATGACGAAATAGGGAAGAAACAAGAAGTTATTTATAAATGTAATATATTTGGGGGTAGGTGAAACCCTAATGTAAAGTGAATATTGGCCACACAATAGAATCAAATCTTGGCCACTCATTTTGTTTTTTGAAAACTATAAATAGGGCTCTCCTCCTCTCATTCTAAGAGAGTTGAGTTGTTGTAAAGGCATGCTGCATAAATTATAAATAGCAAATACAGTCATTTTCTGGTGTATTTATGGGTTTCTCAATATGTTTCATGATTCCTCTCCCTTTTAGTTATAGCTTTGATTTAAGTTACTTTGCTGTTTTAGTGCCTTTAGATTAAACTTGGTAGCTTTAGTATGTTGTCTCTGGTTTTGAAGACTGCTACTGTGTGTATGCTTTTCTTGTCCATACTTTTGGTCATTTGCTGAAGGTAGATGACTGTGTAAAGTTAGTCTGGACTTTGATTTCATTGCTGCTCATTGAATCTCATCTTTATTCACCTTCCCATAGCGAATGAATGATGAATATCTGCAGTCCTTAGAAGATAGCACATATTTCATGATATTGTGAGAATTCTGGTTAAGTGAAATTCTGTTTTAAGGAAACTGTCCACAACAGGAACCTCCATGATCACTGTTCATCGGTAGTTGCAGGTCCAGAAAACATCTTCCTCCCTCGCCCTTTTCTTTTTTTCTTTTTTTAGAAACAACTTGTGTTAAGGTTCGTTGCACATTGTAAAGCCAAATCTGACGAAATAATGGAGTCTAAGACTACTGCCTGAGCCTGTAGTAAAGCATAGTAATTCCAGATCTGTAGAACTCCATTCATCAACCCAATTCCCCTACAGCTTCAACTACGTAAGATCGCCTTGTGATTCCAGAAAATCACATAAAACAACTGAAATATTCCAAGCCTCATCAAGACCTGACATCCAAGAGACCTTGGGATAGTGTTCTGCAATTTGATTGTGGAAGATTGTCTTTCAAGAGAGGTAATGCACCTACGTATTACCTGTGTTGTGAAGTGCATAAAAACACCATCAACAAATACCACTTTCCATAATTCAAATTCTTCCTTAGATGGCCACTTGAAAGCAATAACCTGATTAATTTTATCTCTATATGGTGCATATTTCACCATCAAAATCTTCTAAGAAACTAATAACAAAAGACAATTTCTCAAGTGTATTCTTTAACATACCAATATCAACATTCTTGTATATTTCATCTGTCTGAGTTATCATGATGTTATTCATTTGGTCCTTCCAAACCTGCAAGGGCTTCACTTCATCATGATTATGCTGGATCTCTGGTAATGGAGTTAAGTCCACTTCATCATACTTGGCCTTTAATTCTTTGATCCTTAATTCCATAGGAGCAACATATCTGTGGAACTTTTTCTCCACAATTTCCTTAACAAGTTGATAAGCTGGCATAGCCATGGGATACTTATCCTTTTGATGCTTTGCTCCCACCGCCATGAACTTTAATTTCTCAACCTTGTGACTCCATCTATCCAGTAGTGGGGTGGCCAACTCTTTATCCCTTGGGAACATTTTGATTGCTTGCAACATCGAAACATAACTTGCATGGACACTATTTAATTTTCCTTGAACTTTCTTGTTCATGTGTGTCAATACAGTATCTACAATTACTGAATTAATTTTCAACGTTGATTCCTTGACCTGTTGCAAGATCTCTTTATACTCCTCAACCTGATAGATTAATTTTTCCTTTGAGAGTCCTCCACCTGGGCTATTAACCCCTTCAATTGTGAGGGGCACCTATCCCATATTGTATGGAACAATTGGTAAGGACTATCCTTCTGAAGAAGGTTGAGGTTGTTCCACTGGTGGGTTAGAAATAGTGCAGTTAGAGCTAGCTTGTCCTTGAGACTTCAATATCTCCATTTGATGATTTAGTAATTCCAACTTAGTTTCTAGCTCTGCAACCTTTTGTCGACTCCTATTATATTCTATAATGAGGTCATTATACTAGCCCCTCAGAGTATCTCGATCCTTGGTCAAATCCTCAACAGTTGTCCTGGTAAACATGGAAACATTTATTGCCATATCTGCTGCTTCTAATGCTGGGGTATCAACAACTCTTCTCACAACCAAGTGACCACTGAAATTAGCTGGCTCTGCAACTATTGGCTTTCTAGATCCAGTAGACAATGACCAAATTGCCAAGGCATCCCACTCTTCACTGAAAGATGAACCCTTAAGTGCTAGTGTAGCTTCCTCTTCAATTTGGAGAAGTGGCCAATTGGCCCTTCTTATTGTATCAAAAACTACAACATTTGCTATATCCCATTCTGGGAGTAATAGTACTCCACTCTTCTAGACCAATTCCCTACCTTGATCTGGTGTTATTTCCTTGAAAGTCTCCCTCATTTGCAGTATGCCATTTGATTGAATGACCTTCTCTAGAAGCTCTGGATGTAGACTTCTTTCTCTAGCTACCTTCTCAACATATAGTGAAACATGTGCCCTCCATACAAAATCCTTAAATGCATTTGTCTTGATAGAAGAGTCATCCCTCATGAATTCTCTATAGGCCTCCACTCTAATATCATCACTATTAGTTATTCCCCTTATTTCATCTTTCCCAAGCCTCTAAGAAATTGCTCCAGAACTTGATGGAATAACTTGTGGAAAAGATGGCATTCCTTGCTGCATATCATCAGGGGTTACCATGATCTCTTCATCATCTTCGTTAGGATAATCAACCACCTTTGTCTCTTCAATTTTCTATCTCTTTGGTGATGGTGGCTGTGTTGGAGAAGAGGGCCTCAAAGGGGAATCCAAATCAACAACATTAGGCAATAATTTCCCTGAAGATGATGGCACTACTTTCTTGTGAGACATTACTCTAGACCTTTCTGAAGTAGTAGGAGTGGGCCTAGTTTTTTCTTCATTTGTCGTTCCCTTCTTTCTAGAATATACCCTAACCTTTGTTGGAGGCTGATACGTAGGTATTTACTCCAGTCTTACTTTAGGATATTCTTCAATAGCCTATGACTTTCCTTTGTCCTCCACTGCTCTTTCTATTTTTTAGGACTCCTACCATGCTCTCAAAATTGTCAATAGCATACATATCCCTATTCAAATCACCATTGATATTTGGCATGGGATTGTATGTAGGTTTCTTTTCTTCCTTCTTCTTCATCATCTTAGTAAAAGCTATATGTTTTGCTTTTCTTTCCTCTTGCATTTGCAAATCAAAACTATTCTTGATAATATCCTCAAGAAAATAGAAATTATGAACAAAGATTCCAGTCCTATGCTTCGCCTTCATTTGAGAAATGAAACCCTTAGGATCATGGTTCCTAGGGCATACAATTTTCAACCCATAAGGCTTAAGCAATGTCCACATGTCTTTCCATCCTCCTTTTGCCATGAAAAAATCAACAAATGTTGTATACTTAGGAAAGAAGGATCCCTTCTTATGCTCTATTGGAAAGTGTGTATCTTGAGCACATCCCAGCTATCTCATGATTTCTAAAAACCTAATCCTTAGAGGCACATCCCTAAGCAAAGCATATGGGTTAACATTAGTGCCACACCCTAAAAATGGTTGTATTATAATAAGGGATAATCTCTCCCCAATTATGTGTCAAATTTAACTCAGGTCTCCTTTCCATTGGCCTCAGGAAATCATGAATTTCCTTTGGAATCCTAGGTGGATTATAGACCAGGGATCTTCTCAATTTGGACCCAAAAACATTATGGAACGCCACATAATCTAAATTATGATCAATGCCTATCTAGAACTCTATTCCAACATTGGATAGATATGTCAATGTCACCTTCCTTCTTTTTCAATTCCATATTCTACCCAAAATTGCCTCGCCTTTTTACAAAAACATGTGCATCAATAGAGAATTCCACCTGAAACCGACCAGGGTTTTTCCCTCTTTAAGAGCCACTAGACAATCATGCATTTTGTCTGCCAGATAAGTAGCGAAATCATACATTAAAAGTTGGATGCTAAAGATTTAAATCCATGTACATGAGTTCAGTAGGCAAGGTAGTCTTTATACTAATACCAAGAACCTAACACAAGGAACAAACTGTCTTCTTGAAATAATTGCAAAAGTAGTTTATAGGAAAAGGATTTGGTTTTTTCCAATCACTATCTTCTTCTTATTCTTTCTAGTTCCTATGGTTGCCAAATGAGGCAGGGTGATCCCACAATACTGGTTTACAATTTTTGGGCAAACTGGACATTGAACTAATTATTTTTAACCAAATCTTCACTTTCGGGCTCTTATAGTGGCTAAACCATGAGGAATTTGAAGATGATACAAACTAGTGATTTTTGAAGTTTTGACTATAGATTCTAAATATATTTTTTCCAGAAAATTTGGAATCAAATTGCACTTTTTCTTTTCATCTCCTTTGAAAACTAGTTCATTTGGTTTCATAGTGTTTTATTAAATATTTTTTCCTTAATCAAGTTTCGAAGTCAAACCAATTACAATTCAGACATAGGCGGACTGTATACAACATAAATTTTTTTGTATGTATCGAAATTCAATTTTTTTTTTTAATGGATCAAGGAAATCAATACCCAACCTAAACATATTTTTCAAAATTTTATTTTGATAATTTACTATTTTTCCACATGTGCATAACATAGAGCTTGATTTTCGGTGAAAAACCTACATTCAGAAGAAATTAAAAATAAATATAATAATCAAATTAAATTTAATTAAAATTATACTTTTTTGGAAGCTTATAATAAGGACTACATACTTACAAAAAATGAATTTTAAATGAACTCGTTTGATCCCGCAAAAGGTAAATCAAAAGTGGTTTTTTATCAGCATTTTGATAGGTGTAAAGGAGACTCTATTATATGTATGGTTTAAAACTAGCAGGGTTCTATCCAAGGGGGTTTGGTCTAAGGTGGTTTGATCAAACCCTCTTCAACTAGAAATCTTTAAATGAAACTTTTAAAGGCTTAAATCATTATATTTTTAAAAAAAATTATGATTTCAACAAAAAACAAGATCTCCTAGAAAGTGTAAACCACTATTGTGGCAACACCCGATAGTAACAGAGAGTCCTAAATAATCCTTTAGTATTTTTTTATTCTTCTCTGAAATCCTGAAGGTCAATGGTGATCATATCTTTATTCTATTCATGTAGATCAAAAATCTTTGTAATCTCCTCCTTGGTTATTTTTACCATTTCTACGCCAGCATATGTCCTGACAACTCTGGTTATAGGGTCATATCTCGCTGCAACATCCTTTAAAAAATCTACATCTAGATATACATTTGGGACCACTAGCTTGTCGAGATCCAACCTCCAAGGGTTACACAGAGGAGCACACAAATTCCTATTCCCAAACCAATTTGAGAATAATTGCCATCCTGTATACAGTACCTCAGCATCTCAAATTGCACATTGTTTATAAGTTAACCCTTCTAGAAGTAGGGGCCCATAAAACAAAGCCTTTCCCTCAAGTTTTTTTGTTAGTAGAGGGTTTTAACAAATATATGATATCCTGGGAAAAGGACCTAGTAGAGGCTTTAGAACCAGAGCTTCGGGCTTTGGATGCCATTTGCACAAGACATATTACAATTTGAGCTAGGGTTTTGAAATATCAAAAAATTTATAGGATGTAGCCTATGCCTTATAGCCTTGAAATAGAATACTTAGCAATTCAAAAAGATTCAAAAATTATTTGGACAATCTTTAAAACACTTTTAAAGCAAATGAACTAGTACAAACCTTTTAAAACAAAGAAAAATGCAATTGATACTTGTCCTCAAGAAATCACAAGATTTTTGAAAACATAGAATGTGGTGCATATGTTACGGTTTTGCTTTGCAGAGAATTTCAATGGAAGTGATGCTGGACTTACATGAAAATAGCTTGCCTCGCTTGGTACCTGGAAATTCTTCTTCAGTGTGGAATTATGCACAAAAATAGCAATTCAATGAACTTTTAGCATTAAATTTTGGTGGCGTAGTCTGAACTCCACCATTACTATTCACTCGTGTGAGATAAAATAACTATCATACAAAATTAACTCATTTTAAATAACAGTCGTTGATTTAAATCCACATAGGAAAGAAAGAGCGACTCAGATGGAGTCAATGTGGTTTGAAAATGCCACGTTCACCCACCAAATCCTAGGCAAATGAAAATTCACCTATGGGACACCATCTCAGCATGAGTGGGTCCCACTTCGATCATCTCATACTCGACATCGGCGTCCATGCGTCAGTATTTTGCACACCTCGCAACATTTTAAAAAATGGTATTTTAATTGTGCGAGGTCAATGAGGAACAACCACGATACATCATTACAGGACAACCGTCGATTTCAACATCCTTCATCGGTAGGAGAACAAGGACTGGGCCCCACGATCATAGGTGATAGATGGAAGCACCTCACACACCTCATAGCATTGTTGTGATGTCATCAGAAAACCTTGTGAGGCTAGAGGGGAATGGTCAGGATTCAACCATTCCATCTGAAGGTTAGAAAACCTGCGCATGCCACAATTATTATTCATAAAAATAGGGACTGACTAGGCGGACGGGGAAATAACCCTTGAGGCAAGAAAATTAGACATTAGTCTAAAGTTATAATATTTATCAACTCAACATTTAAGCAAAAATTAAACACAGTCCCAATGAATAAAAAATCAGAGGCCAGGTTAAAAGGGGCCGGTAGCACAAATGACTAAAAGGGGCTCAGACCACAACTTATGCAACCGGTAACCTATAACAATAGGTCAACATACGATTAGAACAACCAAAGCGATCAAAAGACCAAAAGCCAAAGTTTTATGGCTAAAACCCAAAACCCCAAGATAGACCAGTGGTGCCAAGCACCAAGGAAACATGAATGAGCATAATCATGGAAAATTTTAAGAGCTCCACCACCATGAACATCACTTTTTTCTGAAATTTCCAGCATTCCAAAATTTGTTCTTAAATTGATTAAAAAAATAATGAATACAATTTTTAAAATATCTAAAAAATTACAGGAATAAACTTCATCAAAATTTCTACATTTCATTAGTTTACATCATTTTGAAATTCAAAACATAAAGACCACTTTTATGTGGTTGAAGTTTAGAATTTTTGTTGTTGTTGGCCAATTCCTTTATAAAGTGTGACACAGGTTTGTGCTTTTACCCACAACTTAAGTCATTAATTGTCATATATCGAATCATGTACAATATTTATAAAAATGCTCTACATTTATATTAAATTTGATTGTTTATGATTCTTGGTGAATTCGAGAACTTCTATTCTAAAAAGAGTGAATAAAAATTCCCTTGCTAAATACACCTTCAATTATTCATGTCATGATGTAAAATTTTCTAAAAAATTGTATAAAAAATACATATGGTTGTGTCCTGTTGTGATCCCACCACCTAATGACATCACCTAGCACGAATACAAGTTGCTACAACTCTTGGTTTGAACAAATTGAATCATTGATGGTTAATTTTAGGATGATTTCTCCAACTCTACATGGGTATGATTTATCTCCTAAAATAGAACAGGAACCTTTGGAACCTTGGTAATTAAATCAGATATATTTATAAAAGAACATAATATTTATCATTTTAGATTAGAGTAATTCTCCATTTAAACTATGTACCTATGTTTAGTTGTGAAGCATCTCTGCATAGTTGGGTTTCATAAGGTTGTGATTAAGGAACATTGTTATTGTTATTGTTTTAAATCAGTATAATATACCATACAAAATTCCAAGGTGAGGCCATAATAACACACAAATGGCCATTAGGCTTCCCAAGTTTTACATTGGCAATTGTTGTTTTGTAAACACAATGTGTTTTGCAATGTAGAAGCCTCTTTACAAATATGAGTATTCCTTGTTGGCCATTTTAGAGCTTTAGAAACACAATGTGTTGTTAATTGTACAGACTCTTATGCCATGTTGTCCTTGCATTGTGAGGTGCATACTATGAAGTACACTATGTATTAATGATTAATAGAGGTCACCTTTAATGAGAAATGTGTTATTTGATAAAATAGAACCCCATTTATACATTTGTATATATCCATTTCATGACAAAGCTTGGGTATAAGTAAAGACAAGCTTCAAAACACATTATGTTTCACAACCTGCACTACACAACATTCACCATTGTCAATAAGTTTATTTATTATTACCAATGATAATGGCAAGAAATTGGTGTTCTTGTTATTTGTAATGCACACCTACATATGTGGGCTTAAAAACCACAAGGGCTTGGGTACATTATGATGTGGAGGTTGACAAATATAGTGTGTTATGAAGCATGAATTTTTTTATATCACATAGGTTGTGCAGGTTTAACTGTCTACCTTGAAGCTTGGTATATGCCATTAAGTGCAGTTGACAAATGACAACGTGTTTTCAAACCTCATATTTGTGTGAGGAAATTCATAACTGAACACATAACAACTGAATTGGTTAGTCATCCATGAGCTCAATTTGGACAATTTTCCTCATTTACGATAGTTTTGGAATGAATATTAAAATTGCAAAATTAAAAAAAACTTTAAAAAGAAAAGCACATAATCAACTTTGCAAATAAAACCGCTTTTTGCAAGGAAAACCCTTGGAAACATGTCAATGAATACCCCTTTTTACAATGAATATTCGTTCAATTCTTCAAAGTCCCTAGGTAGAATGACAAAATGAGATATATTTCTAGCATATAGACATACCTGCTAGCTAGATGCTCATTTTTTCCACATGCATTTTGGTAAGGAGAGTGGTCACTCTACTTCAGCCTCTAAACTCCTACAATTCCCTTTTGAGCTCCCCAACTACTCCCAAAATGTGAATGCCGAAAATGGCGATGTTGTGGACTTTTTTGGATTTCCAAATATAGACAATTTCAAAATATTCTGATGGATATGATGCATTTGACATGCATGTTTGTAGGGAGAATAGACTTTTTTCCAATGGGAAAAAACTAATCTCCCTACAAAATATAGTAAAATGAATCTATTATCCTGTTGATGCCAAAAAATGACAAGGTAACAGACCTTTGTCGGAAACTTGGTTAAAGGGGGGACCTATTACACTAAACTGAGTAACCTCCGGATATTAAAGAAGTCGACTCTTCTATAACTGGGGTTTTTGAATGGGAAAAGGAATAAAATATAAAATAAAAGGATCTAACTAGGGCGATGCACCAAGGTTTAGATGTAAGGCACAATAGATCTATCTTGTAGATGCAATCTAAGGGCCCGTTCAACAATCTTCTATGTTCCATAATGAAATAAAATAAAGATAAAAGTCTAAACGATTCACTCAATGACATAAAATAATACTCATACACATTTAATGAAAAGAGGAGTGAAAGAAATTATCTAAACCAACAAACTTGTATTGAATTTATAGAAGTTCTGCAAATTAAACATTCAACACCACAATGGCATAGTAAAACTTTATCAAGAATCTTCAAGAAAATAGAAAATCTGAACAATGACATAGTTTGCAAGTCTTTACAATAATCTAAAAGTGGTAAAGGCCTAATTCTTTAACCAATTTTCCCTATCAAAATTTGAACTCTTTCTTCGATGGAAGAAGCAATATTTATAATGAAACCCAGCTCGGTGAGCCAATAACATAAAAGATCCTCCGATCATGAGAAATGATGCATTTAGCAATGATTTCCCCTTGCCGTTGCAACCGAAAAGATTTGAGCCATGAACGAGGATTCCCTAGAGTCGGATGCATCTGCTATGAATGATGGAGGTGGTCCCAACAGATCAGAATGTTGACACATGCAATTCACTCATGGCGACAGCTACAAAATATGATAGCTGGTGATAGGTTGTCGCCTGCTTAGTTCCCCTTTGCGGTGAAGCCTTTAGAAGATCATGTGGCAAGTGGTTGGGGCTGACGTTCGTTCTCCCCCTTAAGCAATAAAAAACTGCGTTGCGAAGACATGTGGAGGTCTCCAAGCCTACTGCACTGAAGGTGGGGTCCGCCAAGGAATATGCGTGAACTGATGCTACGTGGCATGCGGTCGGGGTCTGAAAGGAGAGCGATGCAAAGGGAGACTGAAGATTGTGAACTGCTGACACGTGGAAGCACGATGCAAGATTTTGGAAAGCAAGAGAAGGAAATCATGTGAGGAGCGCTCGACTGAAAAGTGGTAGTTTTTGCAATGAGCCTTTAGGAAAGGAGCCCGATATTGCTTTTTAAAGGGAGAGCATGGTTGGTACTTAAGCAAAATAAAATAATCCAAAGGGAGCTGGGGAATTTTATGTTCACAAATTTTGGTGACTTATCAAGGGTGTTCCACTTGCGAAATGAGGAACCCAAAAATTTATGGCTTGTAGACCAGAGACTTATCCATCGAGCGGTGTGATCAGAGCTTAGAGAGGATGGTCTGAAGAGGCAACCATTCATCTTTGGATGGAGTCAATATGTCACACAATATTTCTTGTGCTCCATGTAGATCGATAACTTCTTTATAAGGTAGCATCGACAATATACCGGCCCAAGACTTGAGTTGAAAAAGAAGTTGTGTGATCGGATGAGTGACACTCTCAATATCTCCTATAACAAGGGGCTGACTGAAACTTTGAAAGGTAGACGCATCATGTTGCTTCTCCTTGATCTTGTTGCAATATGCTCCACCATGGCCACTAACCCATCTTCAAGAAATGGAGATTGTAATCCCATTTGAGTCAGGTGACAGAACTTGGTCCGCATGCTATTCATGAGCTAATCCAATTTGGTGGCACATTCACTGGAATGAAGGATAGTTGTGTGGTAGTGAATGAACTGGTTAGCTATTTTAGCACTGGATTTTTGGTCTTCAATCCATACACTTGCCAAGACTTCATTTGGGACCTGATATAGCCTCTCCAATAATCTCTTGGCCTCCAAAATTCTTTCGATGATGGACTGGGGGAATCGCCCGATTGTTGCACGAACCTCTCTGCCCAAGTCTATTGCTTCTGCCATAAATTGGAGCATTGGTTGTAGAGTTAGGTAGAAAGCCTTCACTATTTCCCAATATGAGACATATAACTACTGGGCTACTAGAAGAAGGTCTATTTGATCTATAGGGGGTGGGGTGGAGTCTTTCAATAGGACAATCTTTGCATTCCTTTGCTCTATATCATGCGCTAGCTCCATAATCTTTTGGTTTTCCGTGGTGAGTTGTCCCTGTAGGATCCGTGATTCCGTGACCCAGCTAGCTTTGGCTCACTCCTTATTTGTTGCTTCTTCCTCTAGGGAAGACTTTATTTCTATAATCTCATTCTCCAATTGGGCTCGGTGGATCTTGAAATCCACATCTTTCTGCTGCATTTTTTGCTCTAGTTGAGCATGTTGGTGACAAAAATCCTCATCCTTTTGTCACAATTCTTGCTTCAACTTTTCTAGTCTTGATACTCCTTGTTCTTCTACTGCAGCTCAACGATCGAGTTAGGATCGAGGGATTGAAACTTTACAAGTTCTTCTTGGATCTTTGCTTGTTCCATCTCTGTTTGTTGGGATAAGCGCTTAAATTCAACCTCCCTAGCTTTTTCCTTGGCAAGGAAGACTTCAACTCTATCCTTTATGCTTTTCAGCTCTTCTTCCCTTTTCTTTAGTTGGCGACCAGACTTAAGAAAGCCAGTGGTCACCACCCGATGTGTTTCCTCCATGAGCTCCACCTTGTGTTGAGGTTGGGCTATACTTAAATCGAGCCCCACCACATACATGTTGTAGTCATCCAATTGCATTTCTTCTTGTGGCTTGTTGACACTTGGGTACATAGTCATAAAATGTAGCGACTGCTGAGCTTCATTAAAAATTATCTGTACCCTCGGTTCCTCTAGCTTCTTAAATTTTTTAACCTTTTGCCTTTGGGCTTTGATTGCTTGTGCTTGCCTAGTCTTATCACCTTCTGATAAGAATTTAGAGGGCGACCTGATGAGTCCGCCTGTGAAAGGTGCACTAGGAGGAAGGGAAAAAGGAAATGAAAGGGTGGCGGTACCAAGAGACTTTTAATTTGGTACACTAACTGTTTGAGGTGAGAAGGGAGGGATACTCCAATACTCTAATTCTAGACCAGTAGGAAGACTCAAAGGAAGTGGATTCATGATGACTTCTATCTACTGGGAAGAGTGAATTGACTCTGACATTGTGGTGGCAAGAGATGCATTGATGAAGGTAGAAAAGGTAGAGTGTGAGAGGCTTTGGGATGCAGAATGGGCCAAAGAGAATGGTGTGAGGTTCCATGGAGGAGTAAGGGAAAATGGGGCCACATGAGAGAAATGTGCAAAACCCCCTACGATCATTTAAATAGAGGCTGAAATGCATTGGTCGGTGCATGAAACAAGAGGTGTTGCAGACACAAGAGGGGTAACTAAGGTTTGTGACACCAGAGAAGAGGGAGCGAAAGATACCTGAAATGTGGATGATTGTCATCCTTGGTCTTTTGCTGGATCATTGCTTGCCTTGGGGTCCTGTGAACACTCTCCAGATGGTGCCTTAGTTCACTGTCGCTTCGTTGGTGGCGAGTTGTCTACCACTATGGTTCTGGATTGTTGCAGTTGGGTTGCCCTAGTCCTCCTTGCTGTCCAGGTGTGAGTTAGTGAAGACCTCACACATGATATGTTAACCCACACATTAGAGGAGACCCTATTGGGTTGCTTCATGGATTTTTCCTTTTGTTGCGCTGAGGCATCTTGTATCTTTGTTTCTAATTTTGCTCCTCCATCTAACTGCTATTCGGCTTCCTATGAACTGGAGTCTTTTTCTCACTCTTGTCAGAATCTGGATGCTCGTTGTTCTATAATTTGTTGAATTTATCATCCATTTCCTCGACATCATAAGGGGCCTTAGTGCATTGAGTCTCCTAACGATATATCTAGAAATCATGGACCTTCTCCTCCTTCCAGCTGTAGTTCTTTAGCAGATTGTTGTGGAGAGTAGTCCCCATTTTTCTTGTCTTGTCATACTACCTAGTCGAGAGGTAGAATCCGAGCCAGGGGGTTGACCACCTTCAATAGGGATGTATGCTGGGTCAATAATAAATTCATCTGCATTTGACACCAAATTTCGATGCTTCTCCCAGTAAGGCCAGGGGTAGTGTGTCACTTTGACATACTTGTTGGAAAGCCATCATCGGGGTTGTAATACCATTTATTGCAAATCCATACCAACCCTAGATGAGCCAGCTTTTCTTCCAGTACGATATTTTCTCTTAGCCATGACTACGATTTTGTAGCTCATCGGGCAATTGAAAAAATCCCTTCTTCTTTGCCTTTCCACCGCAGAAGGTGGCGTCAATAATTGATACCTAGCGGAATACTTCAAGCGCCAGTATTCGGTTTGTAAGACATGTTGGAAGATGGAATGGCTCACCATTGAAGCTACACAATCATATGAAAGTGAAGTCCTTTCCTAGAAACCAGTCACACCTTGGGGTGAAGCTCTGCATGAACTTAGTTTGGTCTGAGTTGAACCGTAAAATAGTGTTGTCTCCTCTTAAATCCTACAAAATCGAATATAAGAAATAATCCAAAAATGCATAATAATCAAATGTCACAGAGAGGAGGGGAGTCCATGTGGAGATTGGCTTCCTCTTCTGGTTTTTGTCAAAAATTGAGAGCCCCAAATGCTTCTGGAAGAAGTTAGGATTCTGATGCAAGAACATATGTGTGAGAAATGATGGGAACTTGAACCTCCATTGAAGCTAGTATTCTGCTATCTGGCTAAGCATCTCTTGCATGAGGAATTCAAAAAAATTGTACCAAAAAAAAGAATGTTGCTTACGTAATTGAAAATCCAAATCGATTTTAAATTCCTGGACCTCCTTGTCGGTGTTTAGGCCGCAAACAAATGCCATCATCGAAAAAGCATCCTTCATATCATCCTTGAAGCCTTTATGTGTCATTGGGATTTGCATTGGCCTATTTTGAGCTTCTCTAAGTCTTCATGTTATAGAAACTCAGTGCAAGGTCTCTGGTCCTCCAATAGGTTTCTCCTTTTGCTGGAGTGAAGTTCTCCATTTGCTGCACTTTAGAGCTTCGTTTTGAGATACAAAGCATATTCCAGATAGCTTCCTTGTAGATAACCACACTCACCTCCCGACCCTCAATGGTGTTGGTATCCAGGTTGAAGTGTTTGATGGCCTTGTCTACCAATTCAGGGTAGTAGTGTATGAATGAGACCATATATTGTGGAAGCCCACTATACCAACATTTTTGAGCCAAGGAATCTAGGTCACTACTCTTTTTCATCCTTTCACAGGCTGCCTCCCTAAGTGATTTGGGGTTTTTTGCAAGAATGGGGTCATGAATATTTTCCCATTCTTCTTTAATTCATTTCTTATCTTTGCGAGGGATCTTCTTCTCTAAAAACCCACGTATTCACCCAGGTTGGCTTTTCTGGCATTCCAGGCGAAGCATAAGAGACATCCTTGAAGACGTAGGCAGCTGGTGTCACGCACATGATATTAAATAAAATCCGGGCCTCTCCTTGTTGCATCTCGACCTGAGAACTTTGAGCAGTTTCCATCGTTCTATGAATCCTCTTCCCAGAAACTATACTGAAATGGTATGAATAGTACCTAAAGCACAACACAAAGCTCTGAATTCACAACCAGACGACCTCTAATTCACACCGGGGTAGAAAATTCTTCCACAGTCACCTCAGCATTCATTTTCCTTGCTATAAAATTGCACCACACCTGGTTCTTTTGACAATTCTATTTTTCTAAGTCCTCTTGCGTGCTTAAGAAGTTTTATGCTCTTTCTATTTTTTTGCATGCGATACTTAGCTTTTCTTTAATTTCTTGCCCTCAACCGGTAGACAACGATTTTCTTTCTACATTTAATTCGGCATGTACCGCCAGCTCCTCTTTCCACGTGAAATGAACTACTTACCCCTTTTGAAAAGACAAGAATTCATAATTGTGCTAGTGATAACATCCCTTCAGCGCAATTTTTCAGGGCAAATTGAGCCGTCGGCTCCTTGATTTTCACCTTCTCGCATGTCTTCGTCATTAATATCTCTGAAAGCATAATTAGGCTAATGCCGTGATGAGTACCTTAGAAATATTCATGCTTAACCTTGGAGCTTGAAATGGCCTATATCATGACACCTAAGCATCTGTCTGTATGAGCCATCGCCTAAGCTTTCCACCAATTTGCATTAATTGATTAGTGCTCCTTAATGCTGCATGCAACAATTCATACCTGCGGACACAACCGAGTTAGAATCGAGCTGGCCTTTTGGGTGGGATTCTTGAGCTAAACTCGATTACCACTATGCTTGGGATGTAGGCTACCTCAGATGTTTCTATAAAAGGGCCTTGTCATAGTAGCATAACTTACCTAAGAATATATTTGCTATCTTCAACCCTTTATCTTCATTCTTGTGCTCTTCGCAACTTTTATGGAATTCTTCACATATGAACTTAATTTCTGCAATATGAGTGATATTGTATTTCTTTGTCTCTATAATAATGGGTCTCATGAATTTTCCTGCTTCCTGTAACTGGGAAAAATGTTGGAAAGAACCGACCGATAAAACATGAAAGGGAAAATAATTACATTAATCACATATTTACACCTGCATGAAGTATTTGAAGCTTAATTGAACAATTTTAGGTGAATTCCATTAACCAGAATTCCTAGTACTTCTTGTTCCATGTTATCTAAATCAAATGCATTATTTTGTTTGCACTGAATTATTTTGAAAGGGCCTTCCCATAGTTTGTCAAATTTTCCATGCTGGCCAGGCTTTGCGGCTCTTTCATTGAATTTTAGTACCAGGTCTCCGCATTATAGATCTTGGTTTGAAGCTTTCTTGTTGAACCACCTTTTAACCACCTGCTAGCGGTTAGTCATGGCTATTAGGGCTTTCCCCTTTTTTTCTTGTACCTCCAACAATTCGGCCAACCAAACCTCCATAGCTCCATTTTCTTCAATCTCTCGAGACTTGAGTAGTTGTAGTGCAGGTATCTCTATAGATATTGGTAACAATGCCTCCTTCCCATATACTAGCTCATTCGGTAAATCTTTAGGGCTTTCTTAGGAGTTATGCGGTTTTCCCATAATATCGTTCAAAGATTTTTATGCCATTCCCTTTCATGATCCGAACCGATCCTTTTAATGAGTTAGACTAGATTCTTGTTAGTTGAATCAGCTAGACCATTTCCTTGCAGGTAGTAATTTGAGGATGTTTTCAAAAATATGCCATGTTCTAATATGAGCTAACTTACCTTGGAGCCTAGGAAAGCTTTGGAATTGTCTGAGATGATAGTCTTAGGTGCGCCTAATCTCATAACCAACCCTTCGAGAAAATCTACAATTTATGCTTTTGTCACATTCTTCAGGGGTAGGGCTTTGATCCATCTTGTGAAGTAGTCAGTGACTATTAGGATCCACTTGTGACTGACGCTAGAGCTAGGGTTGATCATCCCAATGAAATCTAGTCCCCATTGCGTGAATGGTTCATGCGCTACTATCGGATTGAGAGGCATGGAAAAATTCTTTCTTCTCCCTACGTAGAATTGGCACTCTTTGTAGGCTTTTATCATTTCATAGGAGTCGTTGAACAATGTAGGCCAGAAGTACCCAACGTGCAAAATCTTGATGGTGGTGGTCTTCACAAAGAAGTTTTTGCCCTCTGGGCTGCTATGGAAGGAGTTGAGAATTTTCTTTGCTTGTTCCATGGTGACGCATCGCAACAGGATGCCATTGAAATTTATTTTCAAAAGGATCCCTTCAATAAGCGAGTACCCACTATTTTGCAGTCGGTAGAATCTTCTTCTTTGAGACAAGAGTCCCGATGGATACTTTTTTGTGTGCATAAATCTTACCCTATCTATCAGCCAACGACCTTTAGGTTTAGGCTCATTTTTTAGGACTATCTCCACTTGTTCTTCCTCAATTTCCATCTCTTCATTGTGTGCCAAATATTCACACAACCCTCTTCCTTTGACAGTCTTCATAGGCCTAACTTCAATGCCATATTCTAGGATTTTAGTGATCTAGTTGGCCTTTTTGTTGGTGTTTTCTCATTCCATGATGTAATCACGCACACTTGAATGTGCGACGCAAAAAATTACTTTAGTGCAAGCTATAAGGTGTCAGAACTTCTTGAGTCACTTTACAATTGTGAAATCTTTTCTTTCAATGAAGTTATAGTTCGTCTCGTACTCCTTCAAGGTTCGGGAATGGAATGCTATAAGGTGTTCTCCCTTTCCTTCATCATCTTTCTAAAATAGAACATTGGAAATGCTTGTCTTGTTACTAAAATCATACATTATGAAGTCCTTTGACAAGTTGAGATTCGTCAACACAGGACACGAAGAAATAAAATCTTTCACCTTCTCGAAGGCTTCCCTGGCTTCTTTTGTCCATTTGAACAATTGATCTTTTTTTAGCATTACGGTGATTGGTCTAATTATTCCTGCAAAATAAAAAATAAACTTGCTTACAAAGTTAACCTTTCCCAAAAAATATTGTACTCCTTTCTTGCTTACCGAAAGAGGAAGCTATCTAATTTCTTTTACCCTTTCAAGATCAATAGCGATTCCTTCTTGAGACACTACATGCCCCAACAATTTGCCTTGCAGTACTCTGAAAACACATTTTTTGGGTTCAGGGACACCTCAAACTCCTAGAATTTTTTGAAAACCTTCTCTAGATGATCAAAATGGTCATCTTTAGATTTTGAAAATATGGTTAGATCATCTAAGTAAATGAGGATGATTGTGTTGATCAGTTCGCTGAAGGCGATATCCATTGCTAGCTGGAAGGTAGCCACTGTGTTTGATAGGCTGAAAGGCATTTTGGCATATGCAAATGTTCTCCACTTGGTGGTGAACGTGGTCTTGTGACGATCTTACGCTTTAACCCGAACCTGATTGTATCCTAAGAAACCATCCAATAGAGAAAACATCTCTGTACCTGCCACAGTCTGCAAGATTGATTCCATGGAAGGCAACGGGTAATGGTCTTTTAGCGATGCCTTGTTTAGGTCACCAAAGTCAACACAGAGATGAATGTCTCCTTTTTTCTTTTGTACTGGAACGAGGTTGGATACCCATGTGTTGTGCTTGATTGGAAAGACAATCTTGGGTTGGATAATCTTTTCTAGCTCTTGTGCCATTAAGGCTTCAATCTTTGGATTGACGGGCCTCTATTTTTGTCAGACCGGTTTAGCACCTACTGTTAGTTCGATGGTGTGTTGGATGATATCAGGATCATACCCCCTGAGGTCATCATAAGACCAGGCCACAACCCCTTCATATTTTTTGTGGAAGTGTATCAGCCTATCTTTATCATACAACAAGACTTCTTTCCCGACCTTAAGTTTTCTTTCATTCCCGACCTCCAAGTCGGTGTAGTCTGCCTGGTCAGCTACAAATTTTCTTCTATCATTCCTTGCGTCATCACATTCAAATAGATTTTCGAGAGTGACCAACCCTTTCAGAAGCTTATTTGATTTCAACTGGATGATCTGTCCTTTGTATGCTTCTTCAATTTTTGGCTGAAACTGATCAGTGAACTCTCTTGACTGTTGAATGAACGAGGTGATGTGTTCATCACTTTCGAACACTTGCCAAATCTGATCATTGTTGGGAATAGAGGGTCGAATGATTACTTGCACAACGTGCACATTCTCAATTAAGTCGGAGATAAGATCAAATTGAGATCCTATTGTTGGAATTATGAAATTTTGGCAATTTCATTCACCCTTCATGACAATTAGTCTCTCAAAAGGTTCATAATACAAACATAAAAATCCTCACATAGCATCTTTTACCCAAATCCAATTTAAGTTTTGTCATAAAGCCCCATAAAATTCATATGGCATTAAATCTTTAACATATGAAAATATTGGCATAAGTTGATGCAGGTCTCATCGATGAAAATATAAACATCCTCAGTATATCGGCAGGACATTAGAAGGGTCACAATGATAAAATCATATACCAAAAGAGTGTAGGTTTGAATCTCTTATCAGCAAGACAAAAGGTATCAGCGTGATGATGAGAGGTCATATCGAGCTAAGTTACCTTTCGCTGATTGGAGAAAAGTGAAGTCTATCGGGGAGATTTTGGTCGTTGGAGAGAGATTTCAAAACGCTGGCCGAAGCACTATTGGTCTTGTTGATAAAGCAAAGGGAGGACTCACTCGGTGAGAAAAATGATGCCGGGGAGAGTTCAGAAAGTCTTACCGACCCCTCGGGTTACACTGACAAAACTAAGCATACAAAGATAAAGGATGTCGGGAAGATGATGCGCGTTGTCTTGCTGATGAAGAGGCGTATCGGTGAGACATATCACCACGGGGAGATCTAAGAGACATCACGATGAATATTTTCTGTCGGCAGAAAAATAACTTGCTCTTGGTGACATAATTTAACAAAGAAAAAATCTCGGGAAGAAAAAAGGCTTTTGGATTAAGGGGAAGAACTGTTGGCCCGATTTATTAAGTCTGGGCGATAGTTGCTTCGACGAAGGTCATGGCAATATAAAAAGCAAAAGAAAAGAAACTATCGGGGAGACTTGTGATGTCAAGGAAACTGCAGGACGCCTTAACGAATGGGTGAACGTTGAACAGGCGGATCGGCCAGAGATTTGAAATGTCTTGCCGATATGAGCCCTGATGTGACAACGAGAATTTTGAAAAAAAAACTTGCAGCATTC
>CM021101.1:752258469-752296985 GCA_007115665.2 Sequoiadendron giganteum
GGATTATGCGGGTATAGGGGTTGAGTGATTAGGGTTTAAGGGTTGAGGGTTGACGGATTATCTTTCTCCCACTCTCACCATCTCTCTCTCCCTCTCTATCTCCCACTCTTCGCTTCTCCCCTTCTCCCACTCTCTCCCACTCTCTCCTTCTCCCACTCTCCCCCTCTATCTTTCTCCCACTCTTCCTCTCTCTACCTCCCTCTCTGTCTCCCACTCTCCCCCTGTCTCCCTCCCACTCTATCTCCCACTCTCTCCCTATCTCCCTCCCACTCTCTCTTTCTCCCACTCTCCCCTTCTCCCTCCCTCTCTATCTCCCACTCTCCCCCTCTCTCCCTCCCACTCTCTCAGAAACTCCTATACTCTAAAAAATACATTAAGAAAACCAAATTTCACATAACGCGCTCACGTTATAACGCGTGGACGTTATAATGCGAGCGCATATTTTACTCCACTAAAATGGTAAAAAACTCTATATACCCATGATTTGAAGGCCCACAATTTGCATATTCCCCTGGTTCTGCGCATGCTCCGACAATAAATAGCTTTTTGATGATGTTGTGAAGTGTGCAAGCATCTTTTTCACATTCCATCACCTTTTCCATGATCTTTTTACCACCTTTGCATGAAATAGCAGAGTTTCCACGTTGAAAGACATATAATATCAATTGAAGTTTGAATTCCATTGAAAACTGATACACAATTAAAGTGTGGAAGGGAACAAGCTTTTGAACAAGTCAAATTGTTGTGGAGTTTGAAGAAAGAAGAAGCTAAGGCTACATAATTGGGTTGAACGCCTCCATTTGAAAGTCTGGTTTTTAAGGTATGTGAAGTCTTTACAATTTTTCGTTCATTCTATTATGGCTTGCTTTCATTTTTGTTTGTCATTATAACCTTAGGTTGTCAATGCACATTTTAAATTACCAAATTATATACACAATTATATACACTTGCCAATTACCATTTTACACTTGCCAATTATAGAAATTCAGAACCATTCACCAAAATTCATCCTTTAAGACAAATCCAAGCCTCTCCCATTCCTCTGAAGGGTCCAAACACCTTCCAATACCTCTGCACAAACTGATGCAGTACAAAGGAAGAAATCAACACCTTTCTTGACACACTTATTCAACTATATTTCCCTTCACAAAACATTTGATTCGTATACTCAAATTAGCATTAAGAGTTCCCAATTCCTTAAGGACCTTCAAAACACCTTGAAAATATTGAAAATAACTGATTACAATCAACTAGGTTCCTCAAAACATCAACCAATGATTATGTCATTCACAAGTTGTCTTAAATCTTCCATAATGGCACCATTGTTTACAAACACAAACTATAATTCTTAAGGCCCAACCAAACCATTATTTGCTTAATAAATATTTGTTTGAGTTACTACAACAAAGATGAAACCTTTCAGAAGTCTTCCCTTACACAAAAACTTAGTTCCTTTGTTCACTGTCCACATTACTAGTAGCCAAGCATCTACAAACTGTCACATGTATCTCCCAAACCATGCACACACTTCAAACTGTGATACTCATTTTTGATGCAGAGTTAGAGGACCCAAAACCATTGAAGATGTCAAATTTCCTTCAAGAGCCATCTAAGAAGATTAAAAAGGTGTAATGGACCAATCCCAACACTCCTCCAAGCTAGACAACAAACAAAAACATTATTTCCCAAATTTCACCCTTGGAATCTAGTTACTGTGCAAAACCAGTTTTGGGCCCTTAACTCCAAAACTTTCGAAAACACCAGGAAAATAAAAGAATTATTGTAGCACAAATTTTAGAGTTGCAATACATACCTTAACCCATCACATGACTCCTTTGGGACAACATTAAGAAAACTGACCCTTTTCACTATTTTAGGCCTCCAAGTAGGCCAATTTTACAAAGGAACTACCCTTAGATCTTCACACTAGACTTTTAAACACAAAAATAGTCTTTAATTAGGTCTCAAAACAAGATAATATCTAGGTCTTAGGACCTTACCCACTCAACTAGGCTTCCAATACAAAAACCCCCATTTTTCAATGCAAAGAGGGAGGGTTTATAGAAACTCCTATACCCAGGCCTTTCCAGACCATTCCAAAGCATCAAACATCTTCAAAATACCCTGCACAAGGTCAAAAGTTCATCACATAGACCACTCCTTCAACACTTTTTTAGGAAATAATATTCGTCTCATTACCATGGTACAGATAAAATTATCCGCCATGCCGAAGAAAAAGACAAAGAGGAAACTAATAGACGAAGAGAACGAAACCTTGAAAGAAAAGGAGAGATTTCGGGTGGCGGCATATCATGAAAAGAAGAAATTGGAAACGATTGATGAAAAAAAAATGATTGTAGAGGAACCTCAACCGTAAAAAAGAGAATGGGAATCGGCAGCACAACAAGCACGAATGTGAAAGCATCATTGTAAGACAGATTCAAATACCGTGGTTGGAGACACACCCTCTACGACAAGTGAATATGAAGGGACACCATTAAGCACAAGCGAATAAGGAGGGACACCATCTAGCCCAAGTGAATATGGACGAACACCATCTACTGCAAGTGAATATGGAGGGACACCATTTACTGCAAGTGAATATTGTTGGACACCATCCAACACATCTCAAGTTGAGAGTACATCATCACTCGAAATTGACAAAGAAGGTATGCCATCATTCCCATGTGCACCTCAAGGTATGTCTTCTTCTCCACCCTCGATCGAAGGTATGCAATCTAGCCCACCTCAATTAAATATTGATGAAATTCCTAATGTTGAGATGTATGTACCTAGGAGAACACCACCAAGAATTTTGCGTAGAAAGCCAAAGTATTTGATTAATATTGATGATGAGATTTTGCAGCACATGGAAGGTAAGATTTCAACACGCACTTGTAGAAGATATGCTAATAAGATTTGAGAATGATTCTTTGAAAGGCTAAATGAGACTGCAAGATGTCAACTATTTATTGAAATGATGCAGGGTGTAAAGTATAGGAACATCATGAAGACTCTTGGGTTGAGAACATCGAATGCATCGAGTGAAGTCACTATTGTGAAGAATCTAATGGATGCTTATGAGAGTGTGGGTAAGACCTCACATTCAAAGGATAGTAATGTCACCCGATGTGTCATTACATCGACTTTGGTAAGTTGTCAAACAAAGAGAGCTCGCCTAATTAAAAAGACTAGTGAAAAAATGGGAATTAGTAGAAAAACTTTATCAAGATCCATTCAAAGGCGGCAAAGAATTGAGGGCAATGATACAAATGAATTATGGGCATTCTCGGGGAGACTATCATGAAAAGATAAAGAAGTTGTCGAAGCCTTGAGAACACTAATTGAAGAGTATTGGAAGAATAACACAAGGCAATCTTCGAATCAAAGGGATGTGGTAAGAAGGAGAATTGGTAGTCGGAATCGTGAGCCACATCCAAAGCATTTTTGGATATGACTCAAACCCAATTTTTTCGAAAATTTAAAAATGATTATCCTCAAATTAGTATTTCTCAAAGATTTTTTGAACTGCTTAAACCTTTTTATGTCAAGATAAATCACACATGCACTACTTGTTGTTGTAGACTACATATTGAATTTTCTAACCATTATGATGTTTATCGTTCTATATGTTTAGATTTGCATACTAACGATGTTTTGCAGGATTGTGGCATAGAAGCCCCACCAAAATATTCAAGAGAGTTTTTATGAAAAAAAAAATGTGAAATAGAGGATGGCCAGATATTCTATAGGACAACATGCTTGGATGGTTCATGTGAGCATTGCAGTGGCTTCCAACGTATGCCAGTATGTCAACATATGGAAAGCACAAATGAGGTGGGACAAAAACTAATAGAGTTCGGGAAGTATAAAATTGTGGCATATGCTACAAAAGATGGGTCTCAAGCAAAAAGGTGTGATTTGGTTATTGAGAAGATTCCAATGTACAAATTTATGACCACATTTTGTGACAGTATACTATCTGAGTATGCAATGCATACCCATAGAGCTCGATGGTTGGACACACAGTTCAAGCTATGCAAGGACACCTTTCCAGTTGGAAGCATAGTATCCGTGGTTGAATTTGCAGAGAACTACACTCTACAGCCACAACATGAGGTGCAATCACAGTATTACAACTCCACAAAAGTTTTGATATTTGTGCACATAGCATTCATTCATGCATCTGATAGTATAGATGAGCAAAGGAAGGTATTGAGGGAGTACCGATTTTACATTAGTGATGATAGCACACATTTTCTAGAGTTCGTGCAAGGTGCTCCCAAATGTTCTACAGTGGTTTGGCTTAGAGGGGCATAGAATACGATCAACATATAATATGGTCTGATAACTGTGCAACACAGTTCAAGAACTCACGCATGTTCTAATGGTTGTGCAGGATGCATGCCATTATAGGTGTTCAACATATGTGGAACTTTTGTGAGGCTGGACATGGAAAGGGGGAGCATGATGGTGCAGGAGCATGTGTGAAAAGAGCATTAGCATGAGAAGAGTTAAAGTATAAAGACAGTGCAAAGCTGACAGATGCAAAATCAATCATCGAGTGGTGTAATGCTTTGATAGGTCCAAGTAATGAAGGTACGTCTTCAGTTCATAGATTTTTTTGGTTGATGGATGATACTAACATTGCACCATATGAAGACTGTTGTACACTAATAGGATTGAGTGAGGTACACTCTTTCCTTAGCTCAAATACAGGTTCATGGAGTATCGATACACGGAAGATGGCATGCTTTTGTTCTTCATGTACAATGCAAGACTGAAATGATTGTGAGTCAGGGGAGTGGGTTGACAAATGGTTCACAAGTTATCTTAGTCCACTTCACACGTATCACCCTCCAACGACATTGGAATTGACACAGATAGAATCATCGGTCGATTTTGAATACATATTAGATCTAGTTCAACAAGGTGATATATCTACTTTCTTAGTTTTTGAAATTCCATATCGTTAGATCTTACTTTGTACTGTATTCGTAATGTTGACAAATTTCAATAGATTTTTTGCACATATCAATGCAGGGCATGTTTATGCAGTTATTGCAGATGAAGACAATGAAGAGGGAACAAAATATTACTTGTGTCATTGTGTTGAGACCAAAAATAAATTGGAGGCCCCAGTTATAGATGGAGAAAACATCGAATACCCTAATGGCTCAGTTGTGGTAACTGGAACATGGCTTAGAAGGTACCCACATTCAAGTGTTAAACATTGGCTATTTCAAGACTTTGACATGCATCGTAAGATTCTTCATTACTCGAACCTTGTCGTGGCATCCAATGTTCATTTGACCAAATATGGGGGTAGACCTTTGAACAAGACGTTATGGAAGGTCCGTGAGTCTAACCATGAGGCAATACTTGACACAATAAAGAGTAGAGCAAACCCAAATAGTTTGTTGGATAAATTTGTATGTATATGCACATTGGTTCTTATTAATTTATACTTGTATGCACATTAATTTGTTTGATGGCAATGCTATCATCTTCTTTTACAGTTATCGGTGTCTCCTTGCAAAAAATGCAGATATATGAGCCATCCAAGAGAATGTCAACCAGAAAAGCAATGCAACATCCTTATTTTGATGCCTGCATGCAACATCTGCAAGTGCCTTCCATCTATTTTTATTTCATTTCCATTTTGGATGCTCTTTCTTTTTCTCTTTTACTTTGCGTATTTGTAAGTAAACTACTAAGGGTTGATTGCTCTTTCGTTGTAGAAAATGTTGATTTAAGAGCCATCAAAGAGAATCTCAGCGAAAAAAATAATGCAACATACTTATTTTGATGATTTTGACAAATCTCAATTTTGATTTCAAGCCATTATAAGAGAGCATGTGAAGCTTAGCGAGGGAATCTCAAGTTACTCATTTGAAGTTAACCTCATAATGAGCACCTATGATGTAGACATTTAAACAAAATCTTGAATGTATGAGTGACATTATAAAAGATCTGAGAGAACAAAGTGCCAGAGGCATTGTAATAAGATTTAATTACATAATGAGATATACTCAAATATTGTAAGATTGGAGTCCATGTTTGGTGTAGTAGCACCTTGTTCTGTAAATGCCTTGAGTAGGAAAATTTGCAAACTTTGAATTTTGAAATGTAAATAATGTGAAAAAAGTCATATAAAGGTCATGTAAACAATTTGTACACATTTTTCTGCAACTTGTGTGACCAAGCGGACTATTCTAATAGGTCAGAATAGGTATGTTTATGCTAGGCATGGTCCTCTTTCGCACTGAAACACTTAGAATCGCTTCGAGCTATGTTCCACCGGATCGATCCCTTAAGGGTCCAAAGTGCAAAATGATGAAAAATTCAACATGCTAATACTCAGATACCCTGACACTTAGAAACTTCTCATCTAATCCTATAGAAAGGCATTGGGCCCCTCTAGAAAAACCTCTCTCGGTTTTGGCTATCTTGGAGTGGTTTTCTCGTAGCGGCAGATTTTCACTTGATGGAAAAAATGTCAAATTCAAGCAGTGCAAAGTTGCAAAGTGGTGCAAATTTTGCTTTGCAACTCGTGTGACCAAACTAACTACTCCAACGCATCTGAATAGGTATGTTTATGCTAGGCATGTGTTTTTTCACACTGAAACATGTAGAATCACTCCGAGCTATGTTCAACCGGATCGATCCCTTAAGGGTCCAAAGTGCAAAATGGCTGCAAACTTCAGCATGCTAGTACTCTGATACTATGACACTTACAAAATTTTTGTCTAATCCTACAAAAATGAATTGGTTCCCTCTAGAAAAACCTCTCTCGGTTTTGGCTATCTTGGAGTGCTTTTCTCGTAGCGGCAGATTTTCACTTGATGGAAAAAGTGTCAAATTCAAGCAGTGCAAAGTTGCAAAGTGGTGCAAATTTTGCTTTGCAACTCATGTGACCAAACTAACTACTCCAACACGTCCAAATAGGTATGTTTACACTAGGAATGGTTTTTTTTCGCACTGAAACATGTAGAATTGCTCCGAGCTATGTTCAACCGGATCAATCCCTTAAGGGTCCAAAGTGCAAAATGGTTGCAAACTTCAGCATGCTAGTACTCGGATACCGTGACACTTAAAAACTTCTCATTTGATCCTATAGAAAGGCATTGGGCCCCTATAGAAAAACCTCTCTCGGTTTTGGCTATCTTGGAGTGGTTTTCTCATGGTGGCGGATTTTCACTTGATGGAAAAAGTGTCAAATTCAAGCAGTGCAAAGTTGCAAAGTGGTGCAACTTTCACTCTGCAACTCGTGTGACCAAACTAACTGATCCAATGCATCTGAATAGGTATCTTTACATTAGGTATGCTCTTTTTTGGCACTGAAACACGTGGAATCGCTCCGAGCTACATTCAACTAGAACGATCCCTTAAGGGTCCAAAGTGCAAAATAGCTGAAAACTTCAGCATGCTATTACTCAGATACCGTAACACTTATAAACTTCTCATCCAATCCTATAGAAAGGTGTTGGGCCCCTCTAGAAAAAAATCTCTCGGTTTTGGCTATCTTGGAGTGGTTTTCTCGTGGCGGCAGATTTTCACTTGATGGAAAAAGTGTCAAATTCAAGTTGTGCAAAGTTGCAAAGTGGTGCAACTTTCGCTCTGTAACTCGTGTGACCAAGCAGACTGTTCCAACATGTCTGAATAGGTATGTTTACACTAGGCATGGTATTTTTTCACACCGAAACATGTGGAATCGCTCTGAGCTATGTTCCACCAGATTGATCCCTTAAGGGTCCAAAGTGCAAAATAGTTGCAAACTTCAGCATGCTATTACTTGGATACCGTGACACTTAGAAACTTCTAGTCTGATCCTATAGAATGAAAATTCTCATCTAATCCTACAAAAAGGTGTTGGACCCCTCTAGAAAAACCTCTCTTGATTTTGGCTATCTTGGAGTGGTTTTCTCGTGGTGGTGGATTTTCACTTGATGGAAAAGGTGTCAAATTCAAGCTGTGCAAAGTTGCAAAGTGGTGCAACTTTTGCTCTGCAACTCATGTGACCAAGTGGACTATTCCAACACGTCCAAATAGGTATTTTTACGCTAGGCATGGTCCTATTTCACACTGAAACACGTGGAATCGCTCTGAGCTATGTTCCATCGGATTGATCCCTTAAGGGTCCAAAGTGCAAAATAGCTGCAAACTTCAGCATGCTATTACTTGGATACTGTGACACTTAGAAACTTCTTGTATGATCCTACAGAAAGGCATTGGACCCCTCTAGAAAAATATCTCTTGGTTTTGACTATCTTGGAGTGGTTTTCTCATAGCGGCGGATTTTCACTTGATGGAAAAGGTGTCAAATTCAAGTTGTGCAAAGTTGCAAAGTGGTGCAAATTTTGCTCTGCAACTCGTGTGACTAAGCGGACTGTTCCAACACGTCTGAATAGGTATGTTTATGCTAGGCATGGTATTTTTTTGCACCGAAACATGTGGAATCGCTCTGAGCTATGTTCCATCGGATCGATCCCTTAAGGGTCCAAATTGCAAAATAGTTGCAAACTTCAGCATGCTATTACTTGGATACTGTGACACTTACAAACTTCGCGTCTGATCCTACAAAAAAGCATTGGACCCCTCTAAAAAAATTCTCTCGTGTTTGGCTATCTTGGAGTGGTTTTCCCATGGCGGCAGATTTTCACTTGATGGAAAAGGTGTCAAATTCAAGCTGTGCAAAGTTGCAAAGTGGTGCAAATTTCGCTCTGCAACTCGTGTGACCAAGTGAAATATTCCAACACATCTGAATAGGTATTTTTATGCTAGGCATGGTCCTCTTTCACATCGAAACACGTGGAATCGTTCTGAGCTATGTTCCACCGGATCGATCCCTTAAGGGTCCAAAGTGCAAAATAGCTGCAAACTTCAGCATGCTATTACTTGGATACCATGACACTTAGAAACTTCCTATCTAATCCTACAGAAAGTTGTTGGACCCCTCTAGAAAAACCTCTCTCGGTTTTGGCTATCTTGGAGTGGTTTTCTCGTGGTGGTAGATTTTCACTTGATGGAAAAGGTGTCGAATTCAAGCTGTGCAAAGTTGCAAAGTGGTGCAACTTTCACTTTGCAACTTGTGTGACCAAGCGGACTATTCCAACACATCCAAATAGGTATTTTTATGCTAGGAATGGTCCTCTTTCACACCGAAACACATGGAATCACTCCGAGCTATGTTCCATCAGATCGATCCATTAAGGGTCCAAAGTGCAAAATAGCTGCAAACTTTAGCATGCTATTACTTGGATACCGTGACACTTAGAAACTTCTCATCTAATCCTACAAAAAGGTGTTAGACCCCTCTAGAAAAACCTCCCACGGTTTTGGCTATCTTGGAGTGGTTTTTTTGGAAACAAGGATGGGTTCTCTCTTCATCGACATATACATTATTCCTCAATGTGTTCACACCAATGTTACAAGACTAGGACTCACCTCGGACTTGACAAGCCATTTTTTGACTTGGACTCGGGCTCGGAGCCTAGACTCGACAAATATAAAAACCTAAGAAATTCAAAGATTTGTAAGGATTTAAAACTTGTTTCATGCACCCTTTAATAAATAAACCTTAAAGACACAATAGCATCATCAAATAGAAATTACTATGATCCCATACACAAACATACATCAATCACATAAGTATAAGCATAAATTTTAGCTGAAGGAAATAACACATTTAGATATATAAATATTGTGATATTTCTATTAGGATTCAATTGTGTAGTTTTACAAGTCAAACTCATTGACCCATGATTCATGAGTAGTGGTTCACAAGAACCCATCTCTCATGATAATGAATGGTTCATAAGGAGGAAGATAAATCTTCATACATTTCTTCTATCACAAATGAGATAAGTGCTTGGTTTCATGAAGGTCATGAGACAACCATTAATGGGTAGTGGATACATGAAGAACTGATGGAGAATGATAATGGCTTCAGACTTGCTAAAAAAGATTTTTTTTTTTATTTCAATGATGCAAGAGGTTTTTGGTTTCACTACCAAAATGAGCCTATGAAGAATGCATGTGAAACTCCTTTTGACCTTGAGGGTGTACTTACTCCATCTCAAGGATCATGCATTAAGGATGACATAGATCAATGCTAGGGTTAACCAATTAATAATTATACATGTGAATAAGTCAAACATGTACATGTCAATAAGGGAAGTACAAGTACTCAAAAACATGTAAGCCTCAAAAAGTATACACATGAATACATAGTATACACAAATTAAAACAAAGTATATGCATGAATACAAGGTATATGCATGAAAACATGTAACCCTCAAAGTATACACTCGAATGCACGTAAGTCACAAAGTATACATGTAAGTTGTAAAGTATACACTTGAATACACGTAACTCATATCTATTGAACCATCAATTTAGAATGCAAATATGGACAAGAATCAATAAAAGATATTTGTGTTAACCAAATAGCCATGTAGGCATACATGAATATATGTCGATATAAGTATGAAATATATGTACAAAATAGGCATATAGGCTTACGAGAATGCCATCTAGGCATACAATGTCAAATATATCCAATAAAAAATATGTACAAAACTGCCATGCAAGCATACAACAAAGGACTCTGGAATCAAAAGTCATTGCTCTCCATGTGCAGGAAATAAAATCTTTCCCTTTCCTTTTTGCTCGGATGGCGATAGGTCTGTCACTCACTTTTGCTGCGCTCGTGGAGTGCTCCTGCTACTCCTCCTAGGGTTTAGTTCATGGTGAAGTTTTAACTGTTACAATAAGAAGTAAAGCCATGAATATATAGAAATTACATTATAAAAAATGATATATTTGACAAAATAATCACTTACAGCCATCTCACAATCTCTCTCCATGAGGGAAATATCCTCACACCCATGCTCAGGCGTGCTCAAGCCCTGTATAAACCATACAAATAGACAAAAACTACGTGAATCAATAATGGTTTGATTTTTCACTAACATCTATAACAACAAATGTAAATTAAAATTTACTAATTTGCCTCATACCTCTTTTGTCAAAGCCATTGAGGATTGTATAGGAGATGTCACACCAATATCCATTGCCCTCGTCACATTCGGAGGTGTATCATCTCGCAACAACTGAAAATAAAACAACAAATTATTCAACGCAATCAACGATGTGCATGTATAAACTACACAAATCTATTAAGTACTTGATTCATTAGTTAAACTCTTTATTCTATTACCTGCGTGAAGGTTTGAGTAAATCCACCACCACTGGGAAGTGTTCCATCAAAACCTCCAATATTAGTTTGTTCAACATCCAAAATTGCATATTAAATTACCATTCGTAAAACAATGCCATTAATATGCAATAAACTTATAATTATTTACTAGTTACATACCCTAGCGATAGGTGTACTGCAAAAATAGGCTGGTGGGGGGCCGGTGTATCCAGTCTCAACACTGTGACCTTGCAATTTTATTAAAATCATAAAACATTTTTAGTTAATCTTGCATTTCAAAATCAAAATTTAATAAATTAAATTCAATGAACACATGCACTAACTTTTACCTGACTATCAATGCCATATGCCTCATGAAAAATGTCAGTTGCCCTCTCCATCTCCATAGCTGTAGATGAATTCTACGTACCAGTCTCCTGAGGGTCGGTGGGGTTATGTGAACAAGTAGCCCCGCAAGATTGACACACATGTGTTCGAAGGCCACCACTAGAAGACTCCCCTGGATGGCGCTATAGAATAGGGCTAGTATGATGGATGAAACTCTGGGTCAAAGTGCTGATTGCTTGCAATGTCTCTATGTTAGCACTTTCCTTGATGACAGAAGGAATAACAACATGCTCATGAGGTGGCCTAGCGAGAGCTCGTCTACCTTGCCGCGTAGGATCCGACTACGCACCAGGTCTATCCTGAGCTGACCCCCCACCTCTCCCCTGGAAATCCCTCATATCAAAATAATTTGGGATTTTGTTCAATATGAACTCACTATATAGTTTCCTAAGGAAATATTGCAGGACCTCGCAATTGTTGCACGGTGGGTAATCGAAGACCATGTACCACCTATCATAAAACCGATCCTTCATCTGTTGGTGGTGGCACCAATGGATAGGAAACCTCTTCGCATTGAGGGTAAGATTTTGATTTGTGCGTGGGTCAGTGAATAATGAGCACAAATCACCTTTTGTAATTTTTAAATCTTTCACATCCTTGTATGATAGTTTATTTGCATAATAGTCCCTAGCCTCCTGCCTCCTATCTTCCCATCCAGTTATTTGTTTTCTAATTGAATCTACGTTTGTTAACATATCTTTCAATGAATTTTCTAGGGTCATTCTTTCTGTGGTTGAACCATTTGGATCACTCAACCTATTGATCAAATCCTCAATTTTTTTTGTTGTTGTTCTCAATTTCACTCATTAAATTTTGTTGAGTGCCAGGAGGGGGTTGAGTGATTGGTGGAGGAGGTTGATGTTGTGGTTGATTTTGATCTTAAGGATTTGGTTGGTCTTCCTATTCAATATTTTGAGGGTTTGCAGGTTGTTTGCATCTCCTAAAAATTCAAACAAATAGATATCAAATTCAACCTAAAACTAACAAATTCAAAACAAAAACCATAGAATCCTTACCTCTTACAGCTCCTCGTCGTTGTGGCGTCATCGTTGTGAAGAAATACGGATTCTTGGTGAATAAATTCTCCTCCTAGAACACGAGCATGATATTTTAGGGTTTTTGGCCGCGGGTGCAACAAAAAAACCAGTTGAAATGCAAATGAGAGATTTGCATTTGTTTTTTTGCTTTTAACAGTTGATATCACGAGCGTGTTATAACACGCTCATGTTATGTCTTTGTAGTTTTAGCCGCTGAGACCTTGCCTAGGTTTAACGGAAGACATAACGTGAGCGCGTTATAACACGCTCGCGTTATGGTTTTCAACTTTTTTTTTTAGGGTGTCCACGGAATTGCTACCCATTTCCATGCACCCGCCCTATATCAACTTAAAACTAAACAAAACTAACAACTCAACTAATTTAACCTCTGGAGTACTACTAGCTAACCATTACATGCATGCTCATGAAAATTCATTACCAATAAGTAAAGTATGAGATTCTAGTTTAACTTGTATTTAGTTTATGAAGTAATGATAAACAAAAAACAACTATTTAAACAAAAATAAACAACTAGAAAATGAAGTGGAGAACAATTATCTTGAGTGGCCTACTCAAGTTGTTATTCTCAATTAATTGAAACCAAATTTAACTAAAAAATTCTACGCATCTAGTGAAATTGACTTCATTCATTTCATATGATGTAAGACCACATAAGATCCTCTCACAGATTGTATTCAATCATTCTCAATATTCATCATGTCTTAAAACTGAAAATAACTAATAATGAAAAACTAAAAAACCAACTAACTTATCTAGGGACTCAACCATCAACTATATACAAGCTTGAGGGAGTCTTATTCAAAGAAACAATTATTAAATTCCACTCCTAGATATCAGAGCATATAGTTAATATTGAATTGTTCAAACCATAACTGAAAAGAAAGAAGAATCCTAATAGGACTGAAACTCTATAAAACAAGATTGCATGTAAAACACACAAACATTTTTCAAAATCCTATCAATAAAGGAGTCCTCCTCTTCCAACACTTATTAACTTGTTATAATGATGCACGCTCAATCTCCATCAGGTTTCTTTAATCAACAATTATCACATTCAGCTTAATCTGGAACTCCCCTATTTTTGTCGTCCTAGTCTTCCTTTTTTTGCGGGTTCAACTTTCAACTGCTACGTGCTACAGTTCCTCCTTGGTTACAAAAATCTTAATTTACAAAGCGTGTACACAAGACTAACTATCATAATTAAAACATAAAATTCTATCCATATTTCATGCATATCTACATATAAACCATGCAATACCATTATGTCATAACCATATTTCCATCATTATATTTAGGTCCAAGTCTGCATAATAAGTATGAAAGGGTAGTATAAAATAGGAGTATTGTCTAGGAAGTATATCTAAAAGTGTCTGAAAGTATGTATAGAAGCAACAAAAAATAAGCTAATAACTAGACCGATCACTCCCCCCAACTAGAATTTTGCTTCTCCCCAAGCAAAAAAATAGGGGTACTGATTATACTGCAAGGTGATCTACCTCAGGTCCATAACACCATCAACTCCCTAGATTAGTTTCAAGTAAAAACCTCTATATTTTTCAAGTTGAATCATTTTGATATTCCCAACTCTTTCACATTCCTCACCTTTCTCCCAGTCCAATATGGAACTAGATAGAGTAGGATAGGAGGGTGAAAGGTGAATGGTACCCAATAAATCCATTTGTTAACACCAGTTGCTATGTACCTATGCACCCTTTGAAGCATGGAAGCAAAATTATACATTGAATGAGGTTCCCTTTTCTGTAATTCTAAAGTTAAGTTGTTCCATCTTCTTTGCATGTAACTATAACATTGTTGTCCTAGACCTACAACTAATTTTTGCATTCTTTCATAATCTGTCTTCCTGAGTTTCATAATTTTCTTTCCCACACCCTTATGATCAATGAGCTTCAACCATTCATCAATGATTGCATCATGGTTTTTATCTTCTCTTCTTATGGGGCGAGCAATTGATTTCTCTTTCTCCTCATACTCTTCCATTATTTCACCCCTGAGTTGTTCATTTCTATAATAGGATGCAAGTGCCCTTACTTGGAGATCCCCTACAAACATAAGAGAATTCCACTTTGTTTCATCTGGTACCAAATAATTGTGTAAATAATGTTCACACAACTGATCTTTCTCCTCAGGTGTAGAATCAACAAACGTATTAAGAAACTCAAAGATTCTACTCGTACCAACTAACTATTTACTAGTTATAGTGTAGGAAAATACATACCCTTGCATTTTCACACTTTTTTGGGCCCTTCTTGCTTTGTTTATCCTTATTTATGTCTTGATTGGTCCTATTTTGCATCCACAAGCCTAATAAATTATATCTTTTTTTATGGCTAATTTCAACAAAACATCAAAGGATAAATGATAATTTAATGATTCTGGTTGTGCATCCTTGATTTTTAGATCGAGACTAAGATGCCACCTTGTGCATATTTGTCCCTCAAGGATCTTGGGACCCTAATTTTAGAGGCACCTTAAAAGGGCCCCTTTTTGGAGTTTGTGCCCCGAGTTTCAAGCCTCGGGACTAAGACTCCACCTACGGCATCTTAGTCCCCCTCAAGTTATTTTTGGGATTTAATTTCAAATCTTTGTGAGATTTAGCCTCCTTTAATTAATGAATTCATATGTCAGTTTTTTGTGGTTTAATTTCAAGATATTAAGCATGGATAAGTATAAATACAAGGTTATTTCACTCATTTTCAGACTAAGACTTTTGTTAGAGCATCCCTAATAGCATAATTGAGTTCACAAGAGCATTCAAGAGAAATTCATCAAGCATTTTGAGCCATCATCAAGATTCGAGCATCATGTCAAAGATATTCTTGCATAATGTGTGTTTTTGGAGCTAACATTTGTGATGTAGGGTTTTGATTCAAGCAAGCAATTCAAGTCAAGATCTATCAAGCATTCATTCAAGTCAAGATCCACATTCAAGCTAGCCACTTCACACAAGTTTGTAGATTTTATAACAAGGGCTTGGTGAGTTGCAACATAACATTTTGTTCATTCATCATTTCCCTTCATATTCCATTTCATTCCAATGTTTAATTACCAACAAGGGGTTTGACCAAGGCAAACCCCCATTTACTAACAATCACCAAGTTTTTCCTCTCTTGTATGTTTATGTTTGTAGATTTAGGTTGAAGATCATTTAAAGTGCAATATTGTAAAGTTGAAAAGTTGCATTGCAAAGTTGTCATCTTCACGAAAAGTCACCTATAGGTCAGATCTAGAGGTTTAAAGACCTGAGATATGAGAAGAAGGAAGTGCAAAAATTGAACCTCAAGATCACATTTCAAAGTTGCAGAAATTTAGATCAAGACTAAGTCAGCAGTAAGGGCGTCTTAGTCCTCCAAGTGGTATTTTATAGAGATTATTTTAGATTTTGTTCTAACATCCGAAGATTTTGCATTTGCCCCAAAAAATAGCAGCAAGACTAAGATAATAGTAAGGGTGTCTTTGTCCTCCCTAGCATATTTTGATAGCATTTTTGTATTTCCAGAATCCATATCATATTTCTAGACTTCCCAGGTACACACATCCTAGCTTGTTGTTACTTAATATTATTATTTGCACTCATTATTTGGCTTGCATTATTAGGTTCTGTGATTTGAATATCAAGTTTTCTTTTCCAAGCTTTTGCTTGCTGGTGAACCCTTCAAAACCTAAGGAATCTTCCTAGGTCTCCCTTGTTAAGAATTGGCTCACCTTTGTGTTGATATTTGTGAACCCCTAAACCTGCAAATGCATAAAGACGACAAACATTGTTAGTGTTAGATCAAAATGCATGCAAACAATGAGGGATTCCCCATGAAATCCACCTATTTAAGCTAGTATTAGGAAATGAAGAACAAACTTAAGTAATATGAAAATGAATCCTAATTTAGCCAATATAATGATGATCTTATGGGGGAATTGGTGCCAAGAAGGAACATGTTAGATTAAATCAAATAAGGTTTAATTTATTTAATTTAATAGGAGGAATTTAGAGAATTTAATTAAATAAAATGATTTACTTAATTAAATAGATATGTAAGGTTAGTTAAATTAAATTGATTAATTTAATCATTGAAAGGAGAAGGCTTAATCCAATAAATAATGATTTATCAAATTAAGGGATAAAATATAATGAAATGCTAAGAATGTGATTTAGGAGGAAATGTTGTTAGTGAATCGAGATCAGGTGTGTCAAAACAAATTTGTACTTTTTTCATGTCTACATTTTGCCCCTCTTTGAAGCAATGTACTCGTTGCATTGATTCAAAGAATAAACTGCTGTGATCAAAGTTCAAAATTTCCTAATTTTTAGATGCCCCACTGCTGCCCCAGTAGAAGGATATTGTTGGATATTGCCCCCTCAAGAGATCGGATGAAATTTTTATTTTTTTGGATGATCTTGCAAAAAAATATGACAAGGTGCCCGACAGGCCAGAAATGCCCCAGAATGCCAGAGAAATGCATTAAAATGCCAGAAAGGATGCAGAACGACTCTCAGTTGGATGAAAATGGGTTCGGGAGACCAAAACTCTAGCTGGAAGGTCAAATTAGGTCAAAAAACCCTAATTTTTAGGCTTAAATAGACCTCGAGGGGTCATTTTCAATTCATTTTGCAATCTTACCCTTTAGAAAATTTCATATTTTAGCTCTGAGTCTCAGTTGAAATGGCACAATGACAGCTTCCCAGGCACGTATGGGAGACAGTTCAAACATATCAGCAACCGATCGGCATAGGACCCGTGGTATGTACCCCTATCCAACTTTTAATTTTATCGTTTTACGTGCATTAAATAGGGTTAAGGTCTTGCACAAAATGCGCGGTGCCATATAAAGTGCTTTATCGAAACCACGCGGTCTTGTATTGCACCGCATATGTGAAGTGCACCGCACGGGCCACTTTGCAATTTAGCATTTGGTTACTCAAAAGTTCGCTGCATGTCCCTACTCCACCACGCGACATAGTTAGGAAATTAGGGTTTACACCAAATAGGACCGCATATGAAAAGTGCACCGCGTGGGTCACTTTGCGACTACCAAAATGGTAAACTCCACCGCGACGGTGCAGTTTGGAACTTTCCAAACTGCATCGTACTCGCAAATAGCACCGCATTTGCCAGTTTAGGGCAGATTTTAACTTTGAAACTTTATTTTTTCTGACACGACGACCTTCCCTGTGCAAGAGCAGCTTGGTGTACTTTATTCACGGGAGCATCGATGGCCGGTGCTTAGTAGACTAGGGGCTATGCCCGAGTTGGTTTAGGAGCACCTTGGTGCCATCGGCCTTTGGTATGTTGCGTACATCCCTCCTGTTCGAGCTCACCTAGGCATGCTTACAGCTCTAGCTGAGCGATGGCACAGTGAGACCTCCTCCTTCCATCTTCCTATTAGCGAGGCCACTATCACTCTCGAGGATGTATGGCGCATCCGCCGATTGCCGATTCACGGGACCCGAGTCATCTATGATCCGGATGCTGGCAGAGAGGCCTATTACAGGGTGATGCAAATGGATGTCATTGAGTTTTGCGATGGTCAGATCGACCTAGAGCTATATCGCTATCGCGTGCATACGTACAGGTTGATTATTGCTGCTATTATCTCAGGCCTTGTAGTACCTGATCGACGGGGCCAATACTTCAGTCCAGGATGGGGACTGGCATGGGATCAGATGGTTCACTAGAGGGAGTGCTTTTCTTGGGGACCGATATTGCTAGCGTCCCTCTATAGGGATCTTCATGAGTTTGCGTACTTGGACAACAGGTCTATCGGGGCTGGAGGTACCTTACTACACGTCTAGGCATGGGAGAGGATTCTAGTACTTTGCTCGGATATCACACCAGTTCTCCTGGAGATAGATGATCCCCTTGTTTGGCGATACGGTGGGGCATTGATGCAATTTTCTTTCACTGGTGTAGGTGGTATTCCACACTAGTGGCGAGTTCTCGATGATATGAGAGAGTTCATCTAGAGACAGTGGATGGGTGTTGGTCCATGGTGAGATGATGATCAACAACTCTTCTTTGCGTGGTAGGACAGATTGATGTAGGGTTGAGAGCACACCATGATTGAGAGATATCTTCTGGACAGGGTTGCTCATCAGTTCGGGGAGGTACAAGACCGGCCCGATGACCAATATGTGGCCATTTTTGCATGTACTACTAGGGAGAGAACATGGGGCCAGCCCATCCTGACAGCCGAGGTGGTGTCCTTATTTAGGTAGTTAGTGGCCCGACTGTGGCCACATGATCGGGGGTCGGTAGATGCGGGGGTCACTCCAGCTTACAGGGCCTGGTTCAGACCTCCACTCAGATTGACAGTTCTAGGCACAGTTGTTCCATGGCATAAACACAGGGGTCGGGCGGCTAGCAGAGGGCAGGGTAGAGGACGAGGTGGGCCACCTCCTCATCAGACACCTCCCAAGGATGGGGCACAATAGTCACCTATCCAAGTAGGGGATTAGGATGGTCAGCCGAGGGTAGATCCTCAACAGTAGCTAGCAGGGCAGCCAACAAGGCAGTCAACAGGACAACCCGATCACAGAGATGCGCTGATTCAGCAGCTACAGGGGTAGGTACAAGTTCTGACTACGAAGAGAGACCAGGCACGATCCGAGAGGGATCAGGAGATAGGCCGGTGATGACAGTTAGAGAGTGCAACATCCTCATATCGGGCCCAATCGATTGATATTCGAGATTACAGAGAGGCCATCAGAGAGGTTGAGTACTATTGGCACCATTACCGACAGGTAGTGCCATCAAACCACATAGTGCCAAACTTTTCCCAGCAGATAAGGAGGTGACCAGTAGAGGCACATGGTGAGAGATAGGATGGGGAGGGTAGCAGCTAGTAGGGCCCACCCCCCTTTTGATCACAGAACAGTTTGCTTCATTTTTGATATAAGGGCTGCAGTATTTTGGCCTTATTGTATTATATATCCGATGGACACCTGATCTGATTTTGTATCATAACAGTGATTTTTTGATGATATATATGAGATGATTCATCATTTTATGATATGTATAGTGCACATGTATGGTATGCAGATGTATGATGCCATGAGATGTTTCCGTTTTTTTTATGCTTATGTGATGTATGTAATGGATGCATTTCTTTTTGTATATTTTTCATGCTTTATGGGTGTAATGTATGATGGTGTAATGATATGCAAATGGAAATGGATGCAAATGATGATGTATGCATAGTGATGATGTATGATGTAATGTTGTGCTTAAGATCTTTTAGAATAACAACTTTATTTTATTCTTCGTATCTTAAGATAATGATATGATGCCCTGTGTTTTTGATGCTAATGATTATGTGGATGCAGGGTGTATGCAAGGTGTATGCATGGGCAATGCTTTTGATTACTGTTATGATACCATGTTAGTGTGGAAAGAAGATAGAAGAATTGCAAGGTTAATGAGTTAGTCATGATGATGATGATGATTTGCATTGCTAGGAATTAGGATTTTCAAAGGGTCAATTGCGTTATGTTTGATAACACACATGGGTACGATGCATCAAGGTATTAAGAACCAGGATGGCATTTATACTTAGTGTGATGGAGTTTGACTTGACAATCAGATAGGAGTATTCTTGTTCACACTTATCATACATACTTTGTTTAGGATGCAGTTCAAACATTCTAAACATCTCGGACCAAAACACAGAAAAGCAAGCTTTCCTATGTGGTCAACAAGATCCCTAAAACATCCTCCCTACAAACAAAAAAAACATGCACAACCAAGTTATTTTACAAGCATATCCCACAAACACAACAGATATAAAGATAATGATCATTGCCCCATTTCTTTCTCTCTAAACCTTTTTTGTTTAGGCATCATCGAGAGGTCCTTGAAATGAGCGCAAAATAAGATAAGTCAAAAAGACCAAGATAAAGTAAACAAACAAGCTAATGTTCTTCGTAACACTAGCCAAGACTAACTACTGTAAGGGGTACCTGATGCTTATGTCCATCGTGGGAAAGCTTCATCCTAGGACATGTAGTGATCAGGGTTTTGATGGGACCGATTGGGTGATAAGCTATTGATACTCCGACTTGACCAACTTGCTTGCTTACTGACTTAGTCTACGAGACTTCTGACGATTAAGTGTTCACTTTAGAATTTGCTAAACTTGCTTCTAACCGACTCACCAAAGGGTGAAGGTGGTGATTGATTTATTATGAGTGATGACAATCACGGGTGAAAGCGAGATGAAATGGATGCACCATTTTGGGTTTTTTCAAATATTTTGAGGCTGTTTATGGTATTTTTGAGATGTTTTACAAATGTTTTTTGGTATTTCCAAGATTTTAATGACAAACAGACTAACTGAAAGACCTATCCTAGGGGTCTCGGGAGTTGATCCATAGATTAGCCTTGCCTACGTTATACAACAAAGACCACGTAGTTCGACTGACGATAGACTGACTTGATGATAAGATGGACAAACGGGTTGCCATTTTATTGTTTAAAGGACTGACTTAAGATGCAGACTTAGATGGGAAAAGGTATTGCCAATGCGATGGATGCCTAAGGACTGACCCTAACTGTCTCAGGGGCTGATCAAAGATCAACCTTGCCTATGTTCAAGCTCAGAGATGACATAGTTCGACAAGGTGAAAGACTGACAAGACTTAATGATGAAATTTTTGAAGATTTTTTGATATTTCAACATGTATTTGGATTTTTGATGATTTGGATGTTTTTTGAATTTTTGGATGAATTTTTGAATGTTTTTGGATTTTCAGATTGATTCTGAAGAGGATTATAAGAATATACACGAATCCAATCCAATGTATGCGAAAATCTGCCCCCAGTGTGGTGTGATAGCCTACTTTGATAGAGGCAGGACAAAATGACCTTAGGAATACGCCAAGCAGTACCATGGTGGAATATGATATAGACACTAGCTTAGGCTATGGTATGAATGCGAGTGGATGGGTGGATGAATGATTCATTGCGGTGTGATGGAATGAATGAGTCGTGCAGATCCTGGTAGATGGGGAGTGCTTTATTTACACTTGGTGCCTATTTGCCAGGTTTTCACCAAGGTACTTGCTTGAAGCGCCACCAAAGTCATTTTCACTAGAGGACGAATTTTTTCTCTTTACTATTTTCAATCATTTTTCTGATTTTTTGGATTTTTTGTATTTTTTGATTTTTTTCTGTTGTCACCAAGATGCCTGTTTGCCAGGTTTTCATCAAGGTAACCATTTTTTCAGGACTTTTTCAGTTTGTTTTTGTATTTTCTAGTGTCATACCTTGCAAGATTTAGGCATAAAAATTCTTGAGGTGAGTGCTATTCATGGGCTCCTGCAGGAGCTCGCCTTATGGTGTCGACAACTGATATGCCCTCAATTTGTAGCTTGCAGTGATAACAAAGGGTCCCAGCCAGTTGGGCTCAAACTTTCCCTTTGTATCTGGATTTGGCACATTCTTTTGGTTTTCTTTCAGTATGAGGTCACCAACTTGAAAGTGCATTGTCTGATCTTCTTGTTGTAGCTCCTTTTTAGGTGATTTTGGTACACTTGTAGATGATTTAGGGCATCCATGCACCTTTCATCTAGTAATTCTAGCTCATTCAGTCTTGTAACCCTGTATTCCTCATCCGTGATGAGGTTTTGCAGTGATATTCTCAGTGATGGGAGCTCGATCTCAATGGGGAGGATGGCTTCTGATCTGTAGACCAGAGAGAATGGGGTCGCACCTATTGGTGTGCAGATGCTGGTGTAGTAGGCCCATAAGGCTGGATTTAGCTACAAATGCCAGTCACAACCAGAGTCATTGACTAATTTCTTGAGGATTTTTAGAATGGTTTTATTTGTAGCTTCTGCTTGGCCATTGCCTTGTGGATAGTATGGAATGGAAAAGTGGTGCTGGATTTTGAATTTTTCACATAAATCACGGACATCCTGATTTTTGAAGGGTGTCCCATTATCAAAGATAATGGATTGAGGAACACTGTATCAGAAAATGAGGTAGTTCAAGGTGAACTTGGATATTTGTTTTCCCGTGATGTAGGTCATGGGAATTGCTTCGACCCACTATGTGAAATATTCAGTGGCAGTGATTATGAACTTGTTGCCATTGGATGAGGTGGGTGAAATTTTACCAATGAGATCGAGCCCCCATTGTGAAAATGGCTAAGGTGTAACGATGGGGTGTAGTTCTTGAGCTAGTGCATGAATGAGGTCTCCATGCTATTGGCACTGTAGACACTTCCTGACAAAGTTATGTGCCTCTCTCTCCATTGTCGGCCAATAGTACCCGATTCTCAGCAACTTCTTAGCCAAGGTCATACCACTCAAGTGTGACTCGCACGTGCCATTGTGTACCCTAGTTAGAGTGGTCAAGGCCTCCTCAGGTTTTAAACAGTGTAGCAAGGTTCCATCGACACTTCTACAGAAGAGGGTCTCTCCTAGGATGATGAATCGTGAAGACCTTTTGACAAAGGTTCGATTTAGGTTTGGGGTGATGTCAGTTAGGAGGATTCCTAATCTTAGGTAGGTGTATATGTCATGGTACCAAAGATCATTGGGACCAACGAGTTCACATGCATATTCTGACTTTGGTACCTCGAACATGGGTACGAGAAGCTATTCTACGAAGAATTCGTGTTTGGAGACGTTGCGAGGAATGTCTAGCAAGGATCCAATTGTTTCCATTGCATTGGCTGCTCTGTTGTTTATCCTTGGTATCTACTCAAAGGTGATGTCGATGAATGATTCTTTGAGGATTTCTACCACCTTTTTGTATGGTATGAGCTTATCGTCCTTCATTTGGTATTCCCCATTGACTTGGTTGATGATAAGTTGCGAATCCCCATAGACCTTTAATGCCATGATTCACCACTGTGTTGCAATCTTGAGACCTATGGTTAAAGCCTCGTATTCTACAATATTGTTGGTACAGGGGAATGCCAATTTATATGATCTGGGTATATAGTCTCCTTGCGGGGTGATGAAGAACACCCCGGCTCCTCATCCATGCTGTGTGTGGGAGCCATCGAAGTACAATTTCCAGTGGTCGGCTACACCAAGGTTGAAAAGGGACTCATCTGGGAATTCTGATATGAGTGGGTTGTTTGTGTAAAGGGGAGCTTCTATTAGCTGGTCCACAATGATTTGTCCTTTTATTGCTTTTCTTTCTACATACTCGATATCATGTTCAGACAATATCATTACCCACTTAGCCATTCTTCCTGTAAGCATTGCTTTTGACAATAGATACTTTAGAGGGTCTATCTTGGAAATTAGCTTGATTTGATGAGCTAACATATAGTGTCTGAATTTCTGAGCTGCAAATACCAATGCCAGGCAATCCTTTTCTATTGAAGTGTAATTGAGCTCGTGCCCCACCATTGTTTTGCTAATATAGTAGATGGCCCGCTTAGTTCCCTTTTCATCATGTTGAGCTAAAAGGGCACCAAGGGCGGCTGTTGTTGCTGATATGTATAGGATTAATGGATTCCCGACAATTGGTGGCATTAACACAATTGGTGTAAGTAGATATTATTTTATTTTATTGAATTCTTGCTCGCACTTTTCATCCCATCTGAATGCTACTCCCTTGTGGAGCAGGTGTGAATAGGCAATTTGCTTGTCTGCTAGTTGTGCTATGAATCTTTGAATGGACTGGAGTCTACCTTGTACTCCTCTGAGTTGCTTTAATGTCCTTGGTGCCTCCATGTCAAGAATTGCTTTTACCTTTGTAGGGTCCACCTCTATCCCTCTCATTGAAACTATGTATCCCAATAGCTTTCCTGATTGTACTCCAAAGACACACTTCTTCAGGTTGAGTCTAACCTTGTATTGTTCTAGCCTGTCAAAGATTGCACTTAGAGTTGCTATGTGGTCTTGTCTCTTCTTTGATTTAGCCAATATGTCATCCACATAATCTTCGACTATTTTATGGATCATGTCATGGAAGATCAATGTCATGGCTCTTTGGTATGTAGCTCCTGCATTTTTCAACCCAAACGGCATCACATTCCAGCAGTAGGTGCCCCAAGGGCATTTGAAGGTTGTTTTATGCTGGTCTTCCTTTGCTATCATTATCTGATTATACCCCGAGAAGCCATCCATTAGGGATAGCATCTCATGTCCAGCTGTCATATCCACTATCATGTCAATGTTGGGTAGTGGAAAATCATCCTTAGGACATGCTTTGTTTAGGTCTCTGAAATCTGTGTAGATGCGGATGCCCCCTTTTGGTTTTGAGACAGGTACAAGATTTGATACCCATTCTGGATAGTCGATTGGGCGTATGAAGCCAACATCCAGAAGTTTCTGTAGCTCAATTTTGATGAGCAAGGCTATTTGTGGGTGCATCTTTCTTAGCTTTTGTCTGACGGGTTTTGCTCCGGGGTAAACAACCAGATGATGAACCACTACCTCAGGATCCAGACCTGGCATGTCAGCATAGGTCCATGCAAAATTTACTTTTCTTTCTTTTAGGAATGCTGCCAATAGTTCATGTTCTTCTACTCGGAGAGACTCTACGTAGAAGGTGATTTGTGGTTTTGATTCTATTCCTAAGTTGACCAGGTTGCACTACTCTACCAATACTGCTGATTTCTCCTGATGTAGAGCAGTAGGGGGGAGATTGAATCCTTCATCCTCTGGAACCTCAGAGGTTTTCACCATTGGATGTGTCCTTTATTTTTACTGTTTTATGGTTAGAGAGTGCCATAGTGTAGTTTTCACTCAATAACTCCGGGCTTATTCTCGATAATTTTCTTTTGTGACTGAAAGATTCAATCATCTCCCCATAGTATGCTTGTGTGTCCAGTGTGATGTTGAATCCTGCCTTGTGATCCCCACATGGGATTGTATCCCTTAGTCCCATGAATTCCGAGAGTGCCTCATCGTTTTTGAATGAGTCAAGAATCGGTGGTTCCCGTTGGTCGTGATCAATGAGTTGGGGGTGTACTAAGGTGATTTGATGGGTTGGTTGGTTTGACTCAGTGGTGGAGGCACTTATCATTAATAAGGTGGAATCTTTGAAAAGCCTAGGGAGACCTGCTATGGTATCATCATCATCACTATTGGGACAACATCAGTGACGTCAAAGGTGTAATTATCGAGTGGGATACCTAAGCAAATGGGTGGTCTAGGAGTGGTTGTTGTTACCTAAGGAGAGGACCTGACTGCTCTTCTAGGAGTACCTCTACCACGCACAGTTATACTCAGAGGAGTATACCCAAGGCCAAGGTTCCACATTCTTCTTTCTATAATGATGGGCTCCAACCATCCATCACTGTTTCTTCCCAAGCTCTCATTCCTGTTATAGCCCATACCAAACATCATTTGTAACCCTCTGTTAGTTTCCTCTATGGGTAAGGTGGGAGTGAGTCTTTCATCTTGGTATAGCATGTTTGTGATGTCCTCCTCATCCACATTCTCCCAACTGAGATCCCCCCAGTGGTAGAATCCAGAGGGTTTGGCTCTAATAGTGCAGACAGGTGTTTGAACTGGCTGGGGTTGTCCATGCGACCTAGGAGATTGTGGTAACTCTCCTACAACAAATGCATTTCTCTTCATTCTATAGTCACTGCATCCATTATCTTTGATCATGCCTTTGATTTTGGATATGTCAGGGATAGCGGGTGTCTCTGTCACAGAAGTGGAGGTGAGATTGGCTGGGTCTATGTATGAAGTAGATGGTCCTTCATCATTTTTGGGCACTTGGGGAATCTTATAAAACTTGGCTTCCAAGTTTTTGCAATAGGAAAAAGGTTTGGGATCCCCATATATAGTGACCTCCTCATTCTGATGTGAGAACTTGATGCATTGGTGGTAAGTTGAGGCCACTGCCTTCATTTCATGTATCCACAGGCGTCCTAGGAGGATGTTGTACGGTAGGTCGAGGTCGAGGACTTGACAGGTGGTTTCCATGGTTGTCGGCCCCACTTGAATGGGGATTTTGATAGTACCCTGAGATACTCTTTCTTGGTCTTCATATGCCCTTATTGTGATGCTTTTGTTCTTATTGATGGAATCTTCGGTGAACCCCAATTTCTTAATGAGTTTTAAAGAACAAATATTAAGGCCTGTGCCTCCATCTACCAGGACTCGTTTGACTTTCTTTTTGTGGATGAGGACTTGGAGGTGCAGTGCACGGTTATGAGATGGCTGTGGAGGGAAATATTGATTCGAAAATGTAATGAGGTTTGGGGTAACGATGTTACCTACCATAGCCTGAAATTGCTTTGTGTCAAGGGTAGCGGCAACAATAGACGCAGCTAGTGCTTCATCAAGGATCTTCCTATGGGCGGCGGAGATTTTCAATAATTCCATGATGGAGATTTGGGCAGGTGTTCTTTTCAGCTGGTCAATGACATTGTAATCATAGGGGATGGCCTTTGTATTGGAAATGGGTGTCTTAGCAGGTGCCCCAACAATGGTAACTTTTTTCGCCTCATGTGGTGACTCCATAGTCACTGTTGGCTCCCTTGATATTTATGACGGTGACCATCTCGTCGATGCATCCGACTATCTCCTCATATACTAGATTAGCACTAGCGTACTTTTGCTTTCCCTTATTATTCCCTTGGTTATTTCCCTGATTGTTCCCTTGGTTATGATTCAGCATCGGATTCTTGTATATCTTTAGATCCTGGTTTCCGGCCGGCTGTTCAATGTTGATGACCTTATCCTCAATGAGGTCTTGGATGATGTTTTTGAGTCTCATGCAATTGGTAGTGGTGTGTCCTTTGAATTTGTGAAAGTCACAAAGGAGGTTCTCATTATACCATGATAGCTTGGTCATAGGTTCTATGTACTGCTCGGAATTAGAGATTTTGATTAGATTTTCCTTGACCAGCTTCTTCATTATGGACTCAATCGATTCACCAAGAGCTGTGAACTTCCTCTTGGGGGGAAACTTGTTGTGGGGAGGTAGTCCTCCTTGATTACCCAAATTGTTGACTTGATTGGTGGAAGATGGTTGTGGCTGTGCTGCTACCGCATTAGTCTGCACATTATTGTGATTATGATTTTACGGTTGATGATGGTTTTGAGTATTCTGCTTAGGGGCACTGATGACCACCTTAGCATCGACCATGCCGTCATTCGTGATATTTTTGTTCCTCGACCATGTTCGAGGTTTATCATTGTAGTTGTTAGACGGGCGGTTATCCTATGGTGGAGTGAACATTGGTGTGCCTCCTCGTGCGGTAAGGGCTCTTTCGATGTTGAATGCCTCTGGGATCAGTTGATCATACGATGTGATGCACTACATTTTTAGGTAGAATGCCAAGTTTTCATCTAGATTGGATATGATAGTGCAAACTTGTTATTCCGCTGGCATGGTCCACTTGCTCTGATTAGCCTTGGATCGCCATCTTTGCAAGAATGATGCGAATAACTCTCCTTTTCATTGTTTGAGTGCAGATAGTTCCTCTAGACTAACATTTGCAACCATGTTGACAGCGTAATTTTTAAGGAAAGCCTCCACTATTTCTTTGAATGTTTTAATGCCTGTGGGTAGGTGAGAAAACCATTCCATAGCTGGACCAGTTAGGCTTCGGGGGAAGAATCGCATTAGAATGTGTCATCATATGCGACCTACATGCAGTGCACCTGAAATTCCCTGACGTGGTTTTCAGGGTTGCCCGTTCCATTGTATTTATCAAATTTGGGGACCTCAAATCCCTTTGGGAATGGTATCATGGTGAGATTCCTATCGAATGGATAAGGGCAAAAATTTCCTGGTGTCCTTGTGGCTTTTCCTGCTTGTAAGTCCAACACTTGCTATGAGAGCAGTTTGATTTGTGTTGCGACATCTTTGCTCGGATCAGGAGGTGGGATGAATGAGTTGTGAGGTGTTCAAGGTGTTTGATGGGTGGGGAGGATACTAGAGGGTGTTTGCTACAAGCCTGGTTGTTCGTTCAAATCCTCATGGTATGCTTGCATTTTTGTCAACAATGCTTGTTGTTGATCTTGTTGTTGTTGTTCCAATAGTGCTTGTTGTTGGTCCATCTGCTGTTGTTCCCAAGAAGCCTGTTGTTGATCAATTTGTTGTTGTGCTAGTAAAGCCTGTTACTAGTCTAGTTGCTGTTGCGCCAACAAGACTTGTTGTTGGTCGAGCTGTTGTTGTGCCAACAAAGCTTTATGTTTAGCTTGTTTCTGTGCCTGAAAGTCTTGCAGGGCTTGTTGGCAGGCTTGTAGGTGGATTGCTTGCAACTGTGCTTGTGCTTGGGCTTGGGCTTGAGCTTGTGCTTGGGTTTGAGCTTGGGCTTGAGCTTGTGATTGTGCTTGAGCTTGGGCTTGAGCTTGTGCTTGGGCTTGTGCTTGGGCTTGGGCTTGAGCTTGTGCTTGGGCTTGGGCTTGAGTTTGTGCTTGGGCTTGCTGCTTTTGCTGGAGTATTCTCTGTTGATTGGATTTTTGAAGGGTTTGGATTAGTATGGTGAATGAGTTTTCCATGTTGGCTTTTGGTGGGATGGGTGGTGGAACAAGAATCATGCCAACCATTGCGACAAGTGGGGGGATTGTGGTAGTGATTGGGATTTGGGTTGTTGGAGGGGTGGTGGAGATGATTGGTCCTTGAGGTGGCATGTTTTGGGATACTTGAGGACCAATCGGGGTGGTGGCTTGTATGGTTGCCACTTGTTGTTGTGATGATGTGGGCAAGAAGAGGGAATTGGGCGTGATGTTAGGTTCCATGAAATCATCGATGCTGATAGGAGGGAAACCCAATCCAAGAGGTGCTGTGGTTGCAGATGGAAATGGGGGTAGCGGTGGTAGGCTATCCCTGAAAGAAAAAGGATTAGCGACTTCGATTGCTCTAAATAAATCACCTTCTTCTTATGGTAAAGAAGTGGGTATGTTTAACGGATAAGCTGGTGAGGCATGAAATGAAGATGAACCAGCAAGATTATGAAATGCGAGTGGGACGTATGGGTGCAATGGATTTTTTGAAACAGACGTAACTGGCATGGTGGTGATGACTGCTTCTTTGTTAGCCACAAGGTGGTGCTTTTGCAATTCTTGGAACATGGCACTCCCCTTGTTCACATTCAACAAGGTTGGTGTGATGACCGATGTGGTGCAAGGTACTTCTTGATTGATATTTGACATTGGGGATGCATTAGAAATAGGCACATCTGTACTAGTGCTTGCGTCAAGGTCGGGAGGGGGCGGGACCCCTCCTCTCACTATTGTATTCAGGTATTTGAACATAGCATTGACAATTTTGTGGTTCTCTGGATTTTGAACCATCTCCATGATTTCGGATTGTGTCATCCCCATGTCTTCGTTTATGATGTCCTCTTGATGACTCTCCTCTTGAGGATTTTGTGATGATGAGGGAGAGTTGCTTGGGGGATTGCTTGATCCTGCTAGGTTCACTTTGGTGTTTAAATGACTCATGCCCATAGAAGTTGATATTTCTCTGATATTCTCCATGTCCTTCTTGTATTGAGATCTTGTTTGGACCATAAAAAGAAATAGGGATTTGTTCGATCCTAACCCTTTAGATCCAAAAGAGAAGAACTAGGGAAGCTAAGAGATCAAATATGGTGGTAATGGTGATGAAAAAAATGGATGATGCGAGTGAATGAAACATTTGGAGAACTTTTGAATGGCTATGCTAAACTTGTAAGGGCTTTTGAATTGATTGATCATGATAATTTGACTAGATGCGTTAAGTCAAACAGGATTATTGTGAAGTTGTATTCCCTAGGAAGTTGCATTATCCTAGGGGGAACTTGCACAAATGGATGAATTGGCTAAGTGTGTTAAGCCAATGTGATCGTGAACTAGTAGGCCTTTAGGAATTTGTGTTATCCTAAAGGTAAATTCGTCCAAGAGATGGTGACTATTTTAGCTAGGTGTGTTAAGCCAAGATAGGGTGGTTTTGTTTTAGCCCTCTAAATTTAGCATGATGATTTTTTCTAGAGTTCACAAAAGGTTTTGATGATGAAATGAGATTCAGTTAATGGAGGAATGAATGAGAATGACAACTTTGATCTTGAACCTTATCCTAGACATGACTCTCTCTACAAAACCTCGGTATTGAAGAACATGCTAGACTTCTTTATGGGAGAAAAGCAAACCTTTCAAAAAGTTCAGGATTTTGTTGACAATAAAATGCATACAATGCGGGATTATTCCTTGAAGCTTTTCTGTAAAAGTTGTATACAAGTCTTTCTCTGAATTTGAAAAGTCTGTCAAGGCGCTCCTCACGAGCTTTTAGACTAAGCTTCTTGAACTTTGGCTTTGGGATTTTAATCTTGCGGGAAATCATTGGAAACAACACACATGAAGTTCAAATTGTCTTTTATCTTGGTTTAATGAGCTTCTTTTTATCAAAGACACTTGCTTGCTTAAGTTTCAAACTATATGTCTACTGTCCCATTTTCTTTTTCATCCCACAAGGTCCATTGTGTGGAAATCGAGGAAAATAGGGCAAAAGTTCCTTATGTTTAACCTTGTTGAAAACAAATGATGATAGAATTTGTGCACTTAGAAACCTCTAAGAATATGATCCCTAGGGAAAGCAAGAGTGTCCAAATTCATCAAGAGGTATTTGTTTCTTACAAGGGGTTTGAAATTTCAAGTTTTTCGTGAATGTTTGTTTTCAAATGTTTTCAAGACCAAGCAATGTATTCCTTCCAAGCACTTTTACACTCCTAGGATGATGAGGCAATATCTTGTTGGGTTCCCACTTGGATAAATCCAGCTACGCATATCTTGTGTGAATGGCTAAATGCTTGACCACGCTGGCTTCCCTCCACGACACTCACTTATTCAAGTGAACCAAACATTAGTACCCATGAATCTCCCATGGCATACTTTCCATTTCCACAACAAGACCGCATGTATAATGTGGGGTGGCTTCAAAGGACATGACCTTTTGCACCAACAAAATAGACAAGGTTTTAGCCTTTTTCTAAACAAGGGGTTCTAATTCGGGCATTCCATTTGTGGGGGATTATCCAACATCAGCGAGAGTCCATTGCTGTCCATCTCGTTGGAATAATCCTTGTGATATTGGCCTTTGTTCCAATACCCACACTTATATCCCGGGTGAAAGTCACTTGGCTTTAGCGTGTTCCCGGCTAGGTCATTCCCTTGGGTGAGTACTTTTTCCCACAAGGCAGGCCCTCTAAGATAAACAAAAGTGAGCTAACATATCCCGTCGTTTACACAACCTTTGTTGAAAAACAAAGGGGAAAACCTCTGCAATATGTCGTGCTCACACTCGCATGTTTTGTTCAATTTTAAAATGCCCAAATTGAAATGTGGAGGCAATCTTTTTGACCAGTTAATATCACCAAAATGCTTTTGATTCTCAAGATCGCTATGAAGCGCATACGCATTTTAAATGATGTTAACTTGTGAAAAAGATTGCAAAACATAAAAAACACTTGTTCATTTTAAACCTCAAAGCAATAATGACTTCTTTCAAAGAAATAATGACTTCTTTTTAAGCACCAAATGGAAATGTGAATTTTCCTTGTTCAATTGTTACCTTTTAAACAAAATCTAGTGTGTTTGCCTAAAGTTATTTTTAGCCCCTTGGCAACTTTTTGAAAAGAAATTTGATTTTGTTAATTTTAGGACCCAAAGTAAAACTAGTGTCCTAAAATCAAAGAACTTATCAAATCCTTTATAGAGTGTTAACAAACACTTTAGTGTTTAAAAACACTTTGTAGAAAACTAAACATAGTGCCATAAAAAAAAGTTTGTTTGTTCTTTTTAAACCCAAAGTAAAATTAGTTTTCCTAAGGTCAAAGATATTTAACAAAATTTCTTAAGGAGTGTTAAAGAACACTTTTAGTGTTTAGGAACACTTTGGTTTTGTGAACATGGTATCATGATGGACTTCTTTCTTTGCTTTTCCTCTTCTCCAACCTGCAAAATGACAGAAAAACAAAGAGCAAAAAGTACAGCAAACCAAGTTAATGTTAAAAATTAAAAATTTATTCAAATTTTAAAAACAGACTATTTCCCGCGGTGGAGTTTAGCAGGTGCGGTGCTATTTAGTGGGTGCAGTGCTGCTTAAAGAAATAGGCGGTGTTATATAATATCACGTGATCGACTGTATGCGGTGCTCTGTAGAAATAGACACCACGGGTGCGGTGGAGTTTGGAAGCAGTGGAAGTTTGCAAATTTTCAAATTTGAAACGCAGGAAGCAGTTGTGGTGCTGTTTGGTGTTGCAGGTTCCTAGGGGTGCGGTGCAATACAACACCGCATATGAGTCCGCGGTACAATATAGGACCACTTGAACTAGCCGCGGTGTAGTTTCCTATATATGAGCAAAAAAACGTAAAAAACCGCAGAATTTTGAAAAAAAATGTGAGAAATGTGAGATTGCCCTCCTTCTAGCGCCAAAATGTGAACCCCTAAACTTGCAAATGCACAAAGATGACAAACATTGTTAGTGTTAGATCAAAATGCATGAAAACAATGAGGGATTCCCCATGAAATCCAACTATTTAAGCTAGTATTAGGAAATGAAGAACAAACTTAAGTAATATGAAAATGAATCCTAATTTAGCCAATAGAATGATGATATTATGGGGGAATTGGTGCCAATGATATGTTTCAATTGGCCCTTTCCCAATTCCTATGTAGCAATGATATGATTGATGAATAAATGGTCAAATCTCCAAAGAGATTTGAGCATAACCTTGGTGCAAATGTGAAAATATAGTGGATGCTTGGATGAAATGAGCAAAATTAGTTCTCAATTGGAGAGAGTAACTTTGCATGTGAATTGTGGATGATGATTGAGAGGAGAGGTCTCCAATTTATAGATTGAAATCTTGGAAGAGATAGTGGAAATAAGCAATGTGGGACAAAAGATAATCCAATGGCATTGTGTCACTTGTCCAAATGTGATTGGATGAGGAATGTGCAAGTTTTGGCCAATGTGCGAATAAATGCAATTAGGTGGCATTTCAAACTTGAGAAATGACATGTTGAAGAGGGAAAGGGAATGAATTTAATGTCACTTGGCTCAAGGTCAAGGACATGTAAGAGGCATTGAATGCCTTGTTGGAAGGACCAAGTCCACTTGGCCTTTTTGAATTCAAATGGGGGAATATTCCCTTTTGATGCTTTGTGAGGAAAAATAGAAGAATTAATAAATCAAAGTATTTGATTTATTGTGCAACTTGCATTCTCTAGAGAATTTTAGTGAGAGGGATTAAGTTAATCATGGATTTGATTAATTTAATGAAGAATTAGGTGATGTGACAATTTTAGATTTAGATTTATGAATTAATTTAAGTCAAGAATTGAGAGGAAATGACTTACCAAATAAATGATTTGATTTATTTAATCAAGAAGGAACATGTTAGATTAAATCAAATAAGGTTTAATTTATTTAATTTAATAGGAGGACTTTAGAGAATTTAATTAAATAAAATGATTTACTTAATTAAATAGATATGTAAGGTTAGTTAAATTAAATTGATTAATTTAATCATTGAAAGGAGAAGACTTAATCCAATAAATAATGATTTATCAAATTAAGGGATAGAATGTAATGAAATGTTGTTAGTAAATCGGGATCAGGTGTGTCAAAATGAATTTTTACTTTTTCCATGTCTACAATAGTCAATCCAATTTGGGATCCTAGGTTTCCTTGAATGAACCATCCCCACATAAGGATAAATCAAGGATTAGGGATTCCTTTCTTGTCTTGTGAGTCTCTTTTCCTCCAAATCACATTTTTCCAATGGTTCATTTTGGTGAACCCGACATTCTGGATTTTCATTTTTCTGATTTGGAGTTCACTAAGGCCCTAGATCTAGGATGCATTGCATCTTGCATTAGTGAAAGTGTATCTAGGGTTTATCACATTTGCATTAGTGAAAGAGTGCATATAGGTTGCATTTTTGCTTTCTTGCATCATCTTATCTCATCGAAAAATTGAAAAGTGCATTATCAATCATCCTAATTGCATTTTTATTGCATTCAAAATTGAAAACAATTGCATTCAGATTTACATTCAGTTGATTGCCATTAGTCATTTTTCTTTGCATTCATTTGCACACTTTTTTGTTTATAAACATTAGGTCCCTAAGTAGGAAACCTAGGAACATTGTAAATAACCTAGAATTTATTGCTTTTTTCTAAAAAAAACCTCTACTAGAACAAAAATGCCCTTAATGGCGTCTTAGTCCCTTTGTGAGTTTTTGGCTCAGAACCTTGTCTGAGTTGTTTTCTTTTTGTTCCAGTTTCTAGAACCTCAAAATTTAATTTGTAGGACCAAGATGCCCTTACTGGCATCTTATTCCTTATAGTTTTCAAGGTTTGAAATTGCTTTTTTGTGCTTCTATTGGCTTCTTTCAGTTTTTGGTTACAGTTTGTAGAATTACTATTATTTCAATTTCTTTCATTTCAAGTGTAATTGTAAGCTAGGATATTGTGTTCATTTCACTTTCTTTGGTTTATCCATTGCATGAGTTTTACTACTTGGTGTCCTACTACTAATATTGTGGTTAGATAAAATGTGAGACTCATGGCATCCCACGATAAAACACTCGCTGTGGATCTTGGGTTATCTAGCTCTCTTACTTCTAGTGTTGGTACTAGTTCACTAGGTATGGACCATACCTTTGATAACTCTTTTTCTATTCCTTCCCTACCTACAAGTTTTATGCCAAGTGTTCAAATAATGGTTGATTATATCACTCAAGAAAACATAATGAAAATGCATGAAGACCTAGCCCATTTACAAGATAGCGTGAGTACTGAAAACATTTCCAAAACTATTATATCTGCCATAGATAGTATTCACTACATGATGGAAAGTGATGAAGGACTAGAAGTTGTGCATAATATAGCTCAAATCTTTGGAAAACACCTTCATTCCACCGCCAATGGTGCTCAAACTTCAAACAATGTGCAAAACCAAGGAGGAATTCAAATTCCCCCCCTTCAACCATAATCTCCATCCCCACCTATACAAATCCTCAAGTGACCACAACGATGCAACCAACTAGTAATGTCCTTCCTACCTCGAATATTTCCACTAGTGCTCCTCATACCTATGTGGCATCTAACCTTATATCTCCTCCCACAAGCTATCCATTCACTTTTCCTTCCAACACATACACACCACCACCATATTCACCTCCATCCCAAACCATAAACAATGACCCTATCATTAAACACCTTTTACAAAAAAATTCATTCCTTCAACACCAAGTTTCCACCATAAATCAAAATCAAAATGGTCCACCTTCATACTATGTCAGAAGCAACCCACTATCTTTGGAGATATTAAGAACTCTGGTGCCACAAGGTATAGAGATCCCTAGATTTGAGAAATATGAAGGAAAGGGAGATCCTACTAATCATTTTAATGCCTTTACTGCTTTATATAGTGACTTTATCCTTGAGGACAAAATTTTGGCTAAGCTTTTTCCCCGATCCTTGAAAGATGTTTCAATGGACTAGTTTGCTCCATTACCGAATAACTCAATTCATTCATTTAATAAACTTTTTGAAGCCTTTATTAACCATTTACAAGTGCATATGGTTCCTAAAATGACTTTACTTCATTTGATGAGATGTAAAAAAAATGAGGGTGAAAAAGTCATTGGCTTTATTTCACGTTACCAATCACTTTATTCCCAAATCAGTGTGAAGATTCTCGATCTTCACCTTCAAAAGATGTTCATAGAAAATTTACAAAGATATAAGACAAGCTTACCATGATGAAATTCCCTTCCTTCATACACTTGTGCACTTCCCTTCGAGATTATCAGAACTCCATAGGTAGTCATGAAGCAAAAACCACCTATACCCATCCTAAAAAGTTTGAACCTTCAAACCAAAACACCTACTAGCCTTTCAAAAGACAAAATAAAATTTTCCTTCAACTCAATTCTACCTCCCAACCTACCCAACAAGTTGATACCCAAGTAGTTTCTATAAAGAAGAGTAATCCTTATATCTTTGGGGATCCACAAAGATAATTTACTCCCTTACTTGACACACTTCAAAATATCATGAATCAACTAATAAACAAGAACATGTTTACCTTACCTCTCGTTCAACTTCTTGACCCTAGCAAGCTATTACCTTCAAGCTTTAGACACAATGCCTATTTTGATTATCACCAACAAAAAGGACATGATACATAACATTGCAAGCGTCTTAAACATCTTGTGAAAGAACTCATTGATTCTAATCATATTCAAATTGGAGGTGTGAATGAAAAAGGTAATAAATCTATAGCTCCTCCTAACCAAAACTTGCAAATCCTTACCAATCCCATGCTTAACCACAATATTTCATTTGTTAAGGCTAGTGAAACTAAGCCCAATATGATGAGCACTGACATGGATGATGAAAACATGAACAATAATGAACAAAATACTATGGATGATGATGAACAAAATCCTATGGATACTAATGATCAAAGTCCTATTAGTGCAATAATAAGAGTGACTGACATCGAGCCTCGTAAACAAAAAACCAGAATGCCTATTGACATTACATAGCTGACATAATCAATGACATGCCCACTCCTAGGATTTTAATTGATCTCATATGTGGAGAGGAAGTGATCACAGAGGAACTCTTATATGTGCATGAACTTACTCAAGATAAATATGATAAACCAAAAGGATGGATTAAAATGCATGATGATTTTTCTCATGCTATAATGGGCTCGATCACACTCCCTTTACAAGTAGGACCTAAGAAATCAAATGTATCATTTTCTATCATCTCTAATTTGGATCAATTTCATGTGAAGCTAGGCTACAAATGGCTTCACTCCATGAATGTGGTCCCATATTTTGTCCATAAGTGCTTAAAGTTTCCAATCAACAATGAAATATTCACTATGAACCATAGTGGCTTTACACCTCCGTCTTCCATGGAAATTTTTCCTTAGACTATTTTTGGCCTTAGCCCATGGAACCTGTACCTATGGATTAAACTACAAGATTAAAAGGTTAGCAATAGACATGTATATTATATTAATCCGTAGTAAACAATGAAATGCATAGGAATTAAAATAAAGAACAAAAAGGAGAGATCTCATCCAATCCTTCATCCTCCATGGCTGACTTCCATTCCCTATTAGTGTGCAACTATCACCATTGTCTACACCTCTCCAAAGACGTGTAAGCTCAATTTTGAAGGCATATTTTTGAGCTGAAAAATAGATTTCATTGGATTTTCAATATAATGTCACAGTCGTAGGGAGAGTGGTTTTGGTTTGCCTAAAAACAAATTTTAACTAGCAACCAATGTTTGTGTTTATTGTGAATAGGCTGAAGTAGCAGCTGCAAGGTAATTGGTTTTGATTGGTGTTGAGACCCGGTAACCTTGCTTAAATCCAAGGAAGAACAAAAGGTAGATATTTTCATCCAAAACAACCTAAAGAAATTTTTAATAACCACTACAAATTTCTAAAGAATATTAAACATTTGTGATACTTGGTAACATCCTCTCTATAAACCAGGATTTTTGTATCTTCGATCTTGTGCACCTTGGTGAAAAAACTCCTTCTGAGTTCCTTAATTATCTTCATCAACACTGTATCATGATTTCTTTCCTTTAGTACTTTAAGGACTCAAAAAAGAAAGCCAAAGCATCACAGTGTCAGAGAAAAACTATTGTGTATCATTATCTTCATTATTCTCAGAGTTTCTACAGTCTGATTCATCAAAAATAGAAGAAGAAACATAGCTTGAGTACACCATTTCAGTCTTCTTAGGTGGTAGCAATGGGATGTTTAAGTCCCTAAGTGGATCATCTCTATAACTGCTAAAAGAGTGCCTTTTTGACCTCATAGTGTCATAGGTTTGCATAGCATATGGATTGTAGAGTAGTATTTTACTTCATTTCAAGATGTATCATCAT
>CM021101.1:752297085-752652899 GCA_007115665.2 Sequoiadendron giganteum
ATACCCATGAAAATGTTGTGATGATGTAAATATAGTTTTTTGTTCATTCTTAAGTTGCAGACAACATCTATGTCATCATCACTTAAGCTAGGTGCTTGCTAACAATGGCTTTGAAGATTATTCTACTTTGAAAGTTTGGAAAGAACTTGTGTAGCTGTGACTAATATCTTTGCAGAATCAATAGCTTCCTTAGCAGTAGAGGCTATATCTTTGAAATAATATTGTAATTTTTGCTTGTTTTCATTTCTATTTGTTGGGAATTGAATATTTATTTTATTTTTTGCAAGTCACTCAAACATTTGAAACAATTTTGAATGAGCTTGTTTCAAAGAAGCCAAAGAACCATGTTATCTATACATATACTATCAAATATGAAAAGCCAAAACTACCGTGCAAAATAAATGAAACAAGAAATTTCATCACATGAATTCCAGCTGTGTGAGAAGAATCCTCCTTTGTTGTAACAACAAAAAAATCGGTTGAAAAAAAATCAGCCGTGGGCAAAAAAAGAAATCAATAGGCATCAACTGTATCAACAAAAAAAAAGAAAATATGCTGCTTAAACAGAGATGCTGCTAAATTTCAAAGATATAAAGTCCCACAAAATTATTCCCGGGCCCATCTTTTGTCTACTGCCTAATCAACATAGGACCTTATAAAAGTGAAAATAAATAAAAGAATTCTTTGAGAATTTATCCAGGTTAAGTAATTAATTAAAGCAGTAAAGATACAAATAAATTACTCTTAATTAGATAAAGTAGTTGAGTTTTGAAAGTACTGAAATATAGAAAAAAATTCCCATTATCACAGATATTAAATCCCTTAAAAAAATTCATAAGCATTGAGACAGAGTAATTCCCTCCATCGAGATTAAATCCTTTTTATTGTGAACCTTGAAAAAAGAGAAAAACAAGCGCTCTCCAATTGCAACCTTCAAACCTGTCCAAACAGAAAAAAAACTAAAATTAACTAAAATTCTTAATTTTGAAAAGCCTAATCAAATAGTCATGCATATCAAATACTCCTTTGTTGTCAATCTTTTTCAGTATAGCAGTGTCTACCATCTTGCACATGGATTTCCATAAATCAGCGGGACATGTATTCTCTTCTCCAATGAAGAAACAAGATTTGTTTTAGTCTGATACGCTATAGTTGTGAGACTTTTCAAATGGGCAGGTTGAGTTTAAAATGGTACAAGATTGAAGAGGATGTAGATCGCAAAAGTGGAGGTAACTGCGAGTGTTGTGATATGTTTGGAAGGGTCGATTTGAGACCAGTATTAAAAAGAAAGAGGCAATTTCAGAATTTAAGGGGTCATGTTTTTAGGTACCATGCCCACATATCTAATGGCTGGAAAATGTATTCTCAAGTTTATTTGCTGCAAAAAGAAGCTTTTTTATAGTCTTCATTTATTTTCGATCAAATGCTTCTTGTGAATTGTTTCATTTGAAAGCATATGTTTTGATTTATATGCATCTATCGAGGAATTTTCTCCAGGTTCACTTTGTTTAGGCCTATTGTTACTTCAGTTGTAAGAGACATGAGCTTTCAAGAAAATCAAACAAGGTGGACAATATATGTATCGGATTACAGCTTCTAAACAAATATCATGGAGTTTGATAATGAAACAGATTTGTAATCTTTTATGTGTCAATCCTCACAGGTAAACATTTTCTGATTTCTATATTTCCCAAATGAGGAAGGAGAGGATATAAGTATCAATGTGGGAGATGCGTCCCATGAGTGGATGTGTCTCTTTATTTAACTTTCTATTACTTGTTAAGCAGTGATCAAATGACCTTTATCTGACCGATGCTATTTATTATCAACACTCCCTCTTAGCTAGGGAAGATAAACTCCAAACAAGTATAAAGTGATATCACCTAACTCGTGATATCAAAAGATATGGTATGCTTCTAAAAGTGTCAAGTCACATGATATTCTTCATAACTCATCTTCATTATTCAACACTCCCTCTTAGCTAGGGAAAATAACTTCCACCAAGTAAAAGTGGTATCACCTAACTCGTGATATCAAAAGATATGGTATGCTTCTAAAAGTGTCAAGTCACATGACATTCTTCATAACACATCTTCATTATGGTATGTGCATTGACATCAAGTCACATGATGTCTACCATAATAATTCATGGCATATCCACGGATATATAATTATCCACCATGATTATCTCTTAAGGATCACAATGATCTTCAAATGACATCAAGTCCCATGATATCCATCAAAGTGTCCAAGAGATACTATCATGACATGTCCACAGATATCAAGTCACATGATATCTATCATGATAGTTCAACTCATCATTGTAGAGTCGTCACTTTACAATGTCACATACAAGTGTTCATTATTAGAAAGATCGTCACCTTTCAATAATGTACACAGGGGGAGCGGGCCCATAAGGTCATGGAGTTACATACATGACAAAAGAGTTTACACATTAAACATCTTTAAATATATTAGTACAACTTCTAACCAATTTGAATTTCAAACATAATATCAAATTACATTTCAACCATGCCGAGATTCTTCCTGAAGTGTTCAACCTTGACTCTGGAGAGAGGTTTGGTGAGAATGTATGCTGTTTGATCATTTGTACTAATATACTCCAACTAGATTGCATTCCTTTCTACCATGTCTCTTGCATAATGGTAGGGGATCTCAATATACTTAGATCTATCATGGAATACTGGTTTTACAGAGAGTTTAATGCAACTCTGATTATCACAATGAATGATAGTAGGATTCAAGGGTTCACCAAAGAGTCCCACAAGCAATTTTCCAGAGCCAAACTGCTTCTCTTGCTCCCATAGAGGCTGCAATGTATTCAGCTTCTATCGAGCTTTGTGCCACTGAAGACTGTTTTCTGTAGATCCAAGAGATCATAGCCAATCCTAAACTGAAGCAACATCCTGATGTGCTTTTCTGATCGATTTACACTCCTAGTCCAATCATATCCAATAGTGCCTTGAAGATATCTTAATATATGTTTTATCAACTCAGCTACTAGCCCCTTGTGGCTAGCCCATCATCAGTCTGGGTGTGGCTTATTTCCAACACCCCCCCTTAAGCCACACTACGGGTGCTTGGGGCTCTTCTGAAGTTAGATCCTTCTTTCCTTGAGCAATGAGGTGATCTTCTCCTGTTATCAGTAGATCATCAACATATAAAATAATTATTAACATCTCACCTTTAATTACCTTAAAGTAAAGATTTGGGTCTGCATCATTCTTGGAAAATCTTAGTCCCAAGAGGTAGCTGTCAATTCTTTCATACCAGGCTCTGGGGGCCTGTTTAAGTCCATATAGGGCTTTCTTCAATTTGCATATTTGTCACGGAGTCTCTCAACGTGATGTCATCATGGAGTCTCTCAACATGATGCCTCATCTTAGTCTCAGAGATGAACAAGGGCTTTCACCTCATATCTCTCCATCTCAAAGAATTATGCATTACAACAAGTGATGATGTGACTCCCTCTGAAGCTCTAAGTACTTGCATCAGCCTCCTAACCTCCTCGTCCAAAATTGTTTGCAATACTTGCTTTAGAGAAATGGTTTCCAACTCACACCTTTGTAGATATTCAGGGCTGTTTCTTTTCAACCTCATCCCAGATCACTCTATTATGAATAGGTTTGCAGAGCTACCAATGTTAAATCTAGGTTGACCTGACTTGAGCAATTCAGAACCCAACTGCTGAAGAGGTACTTCAACAATTTAGCATCCGGCCTTGCAACATTGCAACCCTTACTTATTCTCAGTGAGTCATAGAACTCCCTCTTAAGGTTAATTCTTCCTCTTCTAAAAGATGTCTTCAGCTAATCACTTAGTCTCATAGCTACAAGTAGAGTCACCATCCTTCAACCTATAGGATGCATCAAGCTCTTCTTGAAAGAAATCTCTTGCGCTTCTTGATTTATCCTAAAAGCATTAAGAAGAGATTACTAATAGATCATGGGACTCAACTATCTCAAATAGACGTACCATAACTAGGAGCATACATGATTGACCATCTCAATGTTATAGCATGAATTAGTAACTACAAAACAATTCATGAGTATTATTCAACCATGCAATACTTATCTCATAGAATTCAAAATAAAATAAAATAAAAAATAAACTCCTAAGTAATAGATAATTAATTCATCAATCATGACATGTCTTTCTTTGGAAGAGCTAATCTTAAAAGACAATCTTCACAAATTAGCATGATACAACTTGTAATGAATAAATATAAAGAATCTTATCACAGTGATCACTATTTATTGGTCACACATAATCCTAAGTAAATAATGTCAGATTTGCACCACTCAGCAAACTGAATTTTAGCCCAGAATGGTAATTACAATCTAAACAAAGAATACTTATCTTTTTAAATATTTTGAAGGGTGGACACAGTACGATACGCTGCTCTTGCACTCAGATCAGTCCACCATTTTCAATGCTCGAACACAGGCCCTTTGCAGGGTTAAATTTGGACATGGTCTTTGACAGTTCAAATTTACGATGCACTCCGTATTTAGCTGCAATCCACCAAATTATGAAACGGATCCAGCACGCCTCGATGAAATCATATGGTTGCAGCCATCAAACTCAGACATCATCCATTAGCAACTCGAATTGATAGTAGATAAGCTCTTGACTGTAATGTCGTAAAGACCATTGATGTCCAACATGACTGTAAGGACGTACATAGTCCTCCAAATTAGGCCAAACCACGTCATCACTGAACTCTGTCAATAAGTCTGAATTTGCTAGATAACATGTTCTTCATTTATCAACTTGAAGCAAACACCCAGGCAACACTCAACATGACAATATAATTTATTTCCTTAATGATCCAATACGTGGCAACAGTAGAGAACCACACCTCTCAAAATACATGAATACTTCAGAACCTTAAATAATCATATGCTTATAAGTAAGCCCAACTCCAAGGCGTTAACAACCAACATCATGAATATTGGCCAACTAGAGAACAAAGACAACCATAGAAACTGTCAACATCATAAGATACAGAATGCCCACACATGAGAAGAGTTCGTCCGATGTGTTTAGGAATTATGGTGCTAGAAACCAATAGCGACATGAGAATGTTGACAGGGCCCGATAATTGACTATGGCGGAAATCTCTGGCTCAGTAATATCTACCATCTGACAAAAATAAGAGATTTGCACATTACCTTCGGAAATCCCGACCACTAAGGCAATGAACAATAATATCACCATACAAGGTTGTGATTAATTGGAATTCTGGTGCTGGCATAAAGTAATCTTGCATCTCATGAAAAGAACACTTCCCGTATTCTCAATATTGGAATCTTGACAAATGGTCATCGATACTTTGAGATCACAGGCAATCATTCAAGATGATGAATTTTGATGATAACATTCTTGTCGCCGATCCTCAATGACGACTCCGTTGCCCTTACAGTGGCGTCGTTGCCTAAGGCATATCCGCATGGAGATAGTAACCTGGAGGAGCCCATCACAAGACAATTCCGAGCTTCAATATTCCGCAACACAACTCACAGGTCTGACAAAGGAGAATGCTAAGGCCATGGAAGAGAGATGGAATTGTAAGTGAAGCTACAGACAATGGGTGATGTTGCACGCATGAAAACATTTTTACAGGCTCAAGACAACTTCAACTTCCGGATACTCCAAGCATGACAGAGAGTCATGGAAACTCCAGCTAATGTGGAAGCAAGTCTCGAAGATTACCTCAGATCTTTTCTAACCCGCTCTAATACCATGATAATGAAACAGATTTGTAATCTTCTATTTGTCCATCCTCACAGGTAAACATTTTCCGATTTCTATATTTCCCAAATGAGGAAGGAGAGGATATAAGTATCAATGTGGGAGATGCATCCCATGAGTGGATGTGTCTCCACAAAGTGGAGACATGTCAGCTCAAGGGACGTGTCTCTTTATTTAAATTTCTATTACTTGTTAAACAGTGATCAAATGACCTTTATCTGATCGATGCTATTTATTATCAACAGAGTTAACCATGTATTCAGCCTACACCAGGAAAATAGCTATGTCAAAGTGGTATATTAGCATATGCCTCAACTTTAGTTGCATAACATAACATAACCATTAGTTGCAAAACATTTAAAAGTAAGATTAATAGAAATTTAAACACCCAACTTTTAATTGGCTCATACAAAAACAGAGTCCTTGCAAACAGCGTTGGCATCAACACACAGTCTACAAGGAAGATGAAAAAATTTTGCATAGAGAAAATTTATACAATCTTACCTGATTAGTAGTTGCAATAATAATGCCAATAGGAAGTGTAAAGAGCGGGGTAATAACGCATGCTAGCAGTACTCCCCACCAGAGCAATTGAAGCTGATCAATGTAATACTCACATGCAAAGATGGACAAAGCAATAGTGCCAACAAGTATTATTTGGAACCATAATTCTGGCACCTCTTTATATTTTCTCATTAATTTGGTGTGCACATCCACTGTACGATCCCTAAAAGCAGAAAGACTAAGCTTCCAAAGTTCTCTGCATCATAAACATTTGGCATTTTGACAAATTCAATTAGTCCTATTAGGGTGACATATAAGGTATCCATTGAAGTGAAGCAAGAGGGTTGACATGGAGATGGATACAAACTCTCCATGGAAAAGAAGTACATGGACTATTGTAGCAGTCAACGCCACAAATCCTACTCCATATGTCATAGCAAAAAAGGTACTTAAATGTATTGGGCCATACTTCTCATAAGCCTTTAAATCCAGATGGAAATTTGAATCAATAATCTTGGAGATGTTGTACTCTTGGGTAGAGAAGGTGAAAAGATCCTCAGAAAATATGGGAAATGTCTACATCAAAGAGATTCAACCAATAGGCCAATGGCGTCATCACAAGCATTGAAACTTTCATTGTGAAGCCACAGGTTTGCATCTGTATGATGCATGATAATAATGTTAAAAATGAAGGAAATACTATGAAACTCCTCATCCAATGGGATGAGTTCTCATTAATACACCTTGGAATTTCCATAATGAAGCCACAAATTCGAATCCCAGTGAAACAAAATAAAAGTCTTAAAATTAGATAAAATATTGCTAATACCCTTGATGAAAGAGATAAATCCAAGAGGAATAAAATCTTCCATCCTTGCATGACAGTGTCCGCAGTTCAAATATAGGGCAGAAACTTAACAAATATAGTCCTTGATTCAAAGGATACACCATACCTTGCACAGAACACAAGTCCAAGTGCAGGGTGAATTTGACTGGAAGAGATTCGTGAAATCTAAGTTGAAGGTTGACCCAGAAGGGAAGATTTCCAAGTCAAAAATAAAAATAAAAAAGCGAAACCCTTTAGAGTATAAATGGGGAAAACTTACCAAACCAAAGAAAAAATAAAAGTGTGACCCCGCTCACTTGAAATGAAAATGCTTTGGTTCTCAGATGGTCATCCGAGAAAGTCAGGGTGAACATTTCCTTAGGATTGATTGATTGATTGATTTTGATTGATTGAAACCCTAAAAACAAACTGAGCTGCAAATTAGAAGCAGAGATGCATTGTGCAAATTTTTTTTACCTCGCAGTTCTTGAACTATGCTTTGCCTCCTCTGTCAACTGCAAAGCCAAACCAAACCTCTCTGCACGACGATGCTTCTTTTCCAAATTCTTCAAGGCCTCCACAATGCTAGTTGTAACTCCACCATTATCTTTCCCATCATTTGATGATTTCTTCAGGATCACACTTATCAGGGCTCATAATGCTTCCACATGAATCTTCTTCTTTTGCATTTGCAGTGCATTCACACTCCTGTTCCTCCTTACCTGCTGCATCATTACAATTTATTTGTATGTCTTCTGACAGAGGTGCGAACTCTATGAATTCCGGCTTTTGGGGCTTAGCTACGCCATTTTCCAGCGGAGAAGATGACTTTTCCAATCTTTCAAGCAAGGCAGGCCTTAGGCCGACGGTACTCAGACCCTTTCTAGAAAATTCGTATCGCAGCTCTTGCACCTTCATTTTCTTTCACTCTTGTGGGACATCCGTTGCATTCTCCTGCCTCGCCATTGCTGGTAAAAATGAAGTAAGAGGGCACCTAATTGTTGAAGAAACTCTCTGCTATAAACTATAGAAGCCTGGTAAGAGCCAACAAAAACCCTATAACATGCATGTGAGAGACAAAGAGTTATAAGCTTTAATTAAGCGAAAAAACTAAGAGTCAAGACCGTTTGTTGGTTTTCTCCTTTGGCTGCGTTAAATGCCCATAAAAATTGGAGATGTTGGGAGTTTGTATTGCAGAACAAATCCGACAGATCAAAATTTGTGGCGATGGGTTTAAACGGAGAATTTACCAGTCAATATGGAGAAGATTACGGTGTCCCGACAAATCGAGATCGGCGACATTACCTAGCGGTAGTGAGATTTTCTAGCGTGAAAATTCAGGCGTCTGTGAAGTGCAGTCATGGACTTAAGAATGGTAGGTATTTTTAGTTGACCAATTTCAGTCATTTCGGCAAGCAAAATTCCGGTGCCTGAGACGATTTCTCAGGCGTGAGACTTTTCCAGTGGGCAAAGCCCACAATAAAGAGCCTATCGGCTAATTATGAGCAGACATAAATAATTAATGACATATTAAATAAATAAATAAAGTTTATTTATTTAAATAATCAGGAGGAAGTAATGGACTAATAATAATTAAATAAATTTAGGAATTTATTTAATTATAGAGTGACATAAGCAATTAGCGACGTATTTAAATAATAAATGTAATTTATTTATTTAAATAGCCAAGAGGAATAAAAGACGTGAATTAATTAAATAAATAAGAATGATTTAATTAATAGTTGACATTGGACTATAGGACATAATTAAATATTTTAATTATGCTGAGACAAAACATGATATAGAAAAATGTGTTTTGTGGCTCTAGGCCATTTTTATGTGTCTACATTTGCCCCTCTTTGTTATAATGTAGCTTGTTGCATTGTGGCAAAGAAAATAAGTCAAAAATATGCCTCAATACAAAATAGGATGAGGAAGAATGACGAAGACCCTATAAGACCCTATGAGGACTTCATTTTCCTATCCTACCAAAAGTTTAAAGCAAAATGCATAGCCAAGCTATCCCTTGAAAATTTTCCTCCACACATGATTGAACCTCCACTCCTTGAAGAAAAAAGTATTGAGCTTAAAGCCCTTTTGACTAACCAAGACCCATCCATAAAAAATCCCTTGCCTATTTCCTACAAAAGACCAAGAGAGAACCAAACAAGTCCTAGTCCACCTCCTAAGAAAATTTATAAAGCCAAAGAGAAAGTGGTTGAACAACCTTCCATAGTTTCTTCTATTCTTCCCCCACAAGAAGAAAATGAACCTATGGTTGACCAACCCACTCCTACACAAGCACAACTTGAAAACCATAGTAAAAGAAACAAAAATGCTAGAGAGTGCAGGCGTAGACGTCGTGCTATTGCTCAAAAGATGAAGGAAGATAACAACATAGAAAATCAAAATACAAATTTGACAAAATCAATAAACGATGATCCTCCTCCATCACCAGAACCAATATATTCTATTCCTCCAAAACAACAAGGACCAACACCTTCTATGGATATTATCATTAGTTCTCCAGTTGTGGTTAATTTGGATGATAATGAAGAAACCGCTAAAATTGATGAGCAAGTGCATAATGAGTTGAATTTTCTATTTTCCTCTTCTATGAGCTTAGATGATAAAAACCATGATTATCCTCCTAAACCTTGTGATTCACCATGTGTTGAACTTGGTGATTATCCTAGTACAACACTTGATGTTGTTCCTTCAGCTAGTTGCCCGCATTCTGCATATATTGAACAAGATTGGGATGCAGATGACTTGCTGGATGGTTGACTCACATATGTTTTACTAGTCTTTTTTATTTCATTTTTTTCTTTATTTTTGGTTGATTTCATGTGTGCAATGTGATCCCCCATATTGTTTGATGTTTCCTCTCTCTTTGTGCATTCCTCTATTTGTACCTTCATTGTTCTATTTGTCGTAAGTTTTTACCTTTCATTGGTCTTTCTCTTTTCTTTTCTTTTCATTTTTGTCTTGGGTTTTCTTGTTGGGGATGATGTATGGTGTTGAGACACCCTATGTCTCTTCCATGTTGACCCAAAAGGTTTTTCTTTTTTTTTTGCTCTCTTTGTGTCATTCTTCCAGTTCTATGTGTATTTGGGGAATGATGATAGTTTCGATCTCTCTAATATCATTGCAACAATGACATATACTGGCCATGAATCCATAGATCCCTTATGTGTTTCTGGAGGCCAACCCTCTTTTCCCTCTTCTTTTTTTCATGTTTTTCTACTTTAAAGTAATTTCTCACAACATGGTGTCTAGAAATTTCTTTAAAGTGGCGGCATACATTGGCATTATTTTGGCATGATTTCATTTGTATTTCTTTTCCATGTTCCTTGATGTGATTTTATTATTTCATGTGATGTGTTTTACTCTTTGTGGTGACATTGGGAGTAATTTCCTTCAAGAGCTTGATCTTAGCATATTACATTCCTCTTAGTGGTGATGTGACACATTGCATTCCCTAATTTGTGAATTTATTATCTTTTGATTGGTTCTCTCTTGGAGACATTAGGAACAATGTCCCCTAAGATTAAGACCTCACATGAACTAAGAAAAATCCCTCTGAACATCCCTCTTTCTTATTGTGTTGCATCTTTGTACCTTATTAAAGTCATGGAGATATGGATTTGATATGGTTCCTTGGGGCTCACCTAGTGAACAACTAGCTTCACTAGCCCTTGTAAGCGTGAATTTTCTTTTTGTACCTTATTAAATTCATGAAGGCATGGATTTGATATGGTTCCTTAGGGCTCACCTAGTGAACAACTAGCTTCACTAGCCCTTGTGAGCGTGCATCTTTCTTTGTCCTTATCATAGTCATGGGGGTATGGCTTTGATATGGATCTCTTGGGGCTCACCTAGCGGACAATTAGCTTCACTAGCCCTTGTGAGCATGTGTTTTTGTTTTCATAGTGGATATCATGTTCTACTTGTAAATATTTTTGGACAAAAAACCTAGACTCAGTCCACAGTGTGTTGGAAACCTAGTCGAAGCTTGATTCATTGCTTTTTTCTTTTTCTTTATCCTATATCTATCTTTAATGGTGTATGCTTGCGATCTGGTTATGGCTTCATATATAATTTGCAAGTGTGTTCCTTTGTGCCTATGCTGGTCTTTCATATGAATCTTGATCCTAGGGACTTGGACACCCTCTTGGTTATTGTCATCCTATCTCACTAGAATTCATACATTTGAACCCCTCTTAATTGCGTGGTTGGCTACTTTAGTGTGAGTTTGAAGAAAGTTCATCCTCTCACTAAAGTGGGGGCTAAATTTAGTGTAGGAAAATGCATACCCTTGCATTTTCACATTGTTTGGGCTCACCTTGCTTTTTTTATCCTTATTTATGTATTAATTGGTTCTATTTTACATCCACAGGCTTGATAAATTATATCTTTTTATGGCTAATCTCGATGAACATCAAATGATAGATGATAATTTAATGATTTCGGTTGTGTTCCCTAATTTTTGGACTGGGACTAAGATGCCACCTAGGGTTTCTTTGTCCCCCAAAGATCTTGGGACCCTGATTTTAGAGGCACCTTAAAAGGGCCCCTTTTTGGAGTCTGTGCCCTGAGTTTCAAGCCTCGAGACTAAGACGCCACCTAGGGCATATTAGTCCCCCTCGCCACCTAGGGCATATTAGTCCCCCTCAAGTTATTCATTTTGGAGCCATCATCAAGATTCAAGCATCATGTCAAAGATATTCTTGCATCATGTGTGTTTTTGGAGCTAACATTTGTGATGTAGAGTTTTGATTCAAGCAAGCAATTCAAGTCAAGATCTATCAAGCATTCATTCAAGTCAAGATCCACATTCAAGCTAGCCACTTCACACAAGTTATCAAATTTTATAACAAGGGTTTGGTGAGTTACAAAATAACACTTTGTTCATTCATCATTTCCCTTCATTATGCTATTTCATTCCAAGGTTTAATTACCAATAAAGGGGTTTGACCAAGGAAAACCCCCATTTACTAACAATCAACAAGTTTTTCCTCTATTGTGTGTTTATGTTTGTAGATTTAGGTTGAAGATCATTTGAAGTGCAAATTTGTAAAGTTGCAAAGTTGCATTGCAAAGTTTTCATCTTCATGGAAAGTCACCTAGAGGCCAGATCTGGAGGTTTTAGGACTCAAGATCTAAGAAGGAAGTACAGAAATTGAACCTCAGGATCACATTTCAAAGTTATAGAAATTCAAATCAGGACTAAGTTGGCAATAACGACATCTTAGTCCTCCAAGTGTTATTTTACAGAGATTCTTTCAGATTCTGTTGAAATATGAAGATTCTGCATCCGCCCCAAAAAACAACGGTGGGACTAAGACAACATTAAGGGCATATTTTTCCTCCCTAACATATTTTGACAACATTTTTGCATTTGTAAAATCCTTATCACATTCTTAGACTTCCCAGGTACATACATCCTAACTTGTTGTTACTTAATTTTGTCATTTTCACTCATTATTTGGCTTGCATTATTAGGTTTTGTGAGTTGAATATGAAGTTGTCTTTTCCTAGCTTTTGCTTGGTGGTGAACCCTTCAAAGCCTATGGAATATTCCTAGGTCTCCCTTGTTGAGAATTGGCTCACCTTTGTGTTGATAGTCAATCCAATTTGGGATCCTAGGTTTCCTTGAATGAACCATCCCCCCATAAGGAGAAATCAAGGATTAGGGACTCCTTTCTTGTATTGTGAGTCCCTTCTCCAAATCACATTTGTCCAATGGCTCAATAATTAACTTGCTAAACTGAAAACATAAAAATATTTCTTGTAGAAACAATGTGTATGTCCTTGCTAGTGGTCTACATTTGATGATATGTGCAACTTTTTCTGCTACTTCCTCCAACCTGATTGTTGATCTACTTAGGTCCATCTCTTTCTTGTCAAGTTCCTTTGCATGCTCTTCAGTCAAAATTTATTTTTCCTTCTTCCATTTTTCCTTTTCCCATGAAAACTCCTTAGTCATTTTCCATAGTTGATGACCAAGTGACAAGGTGGTATGGTAAGTTGTAGTTCTGATGGAAGGAGGTTTTTGATCTGGTACTACCAGTTCTCCATCCATAGTCTTAGCTATGTCCAACTATGCCAATAAATCAAGCTTAGTATTGTGGCCATACATTTGCAATTTCCCCTCCATTTCATGTATTTTTGTTTCCCTCTCCTTGTCCTTTTGTTCATAGCTTTGTACTAACTCTTCCAAGTGTTTAATCCTATCCAAGGCTTCTTGGAGCTCCTTCCTAACATATCTTTCCTCTATATACACCTCCTTTGTATCCACAAGTTTCTCATTACCTTCCCCTTCATAGTCTCTATGAATGGGACTACCTAGGGTTTCCTTTTGTGTTTTCTTAGCAATAAACATATCTTCTGATTTTGAATCAGAGGTTGTTAATACATATCTCTTCCTTTTCACTGGTATATTTACATTAGAAGGGATATTTCCCTTTCCTTAAAAGTTTGTTTCTACTAATGTGACATCTCCCTGCTGCTATTTTTTACTCTTTTCTTCTTCTTTAGGTCTTTCTACATTTCCCCTTATGACACCTTGTCTCCTTAATCTACCTGAATGTCTAGGTGTAGGTGTCTCTTTCTCAACTTTCTTCTTCTCTTTTTGAACACCCTTTTTCTTCTTTGGAGCATCCTCTTTCTTATTTTGAGTATCCTTCTTCTTTTCTTTTGTTTAGAGGGTGTGGAGGATGTAGATGTACTACCTCTCCCGTTCTTAGGTCTTTGTGATTTTGAAGAAGATAGAATTTTGTCAATTATAGGTGATCTAGACTCTGGCTCATTAGGTTCCTCATGCTCACCTTGGCTATGGGTAGGTGAAGCTGTAGGTGAGAAATGAGGGCTTTCTCTTATAGGTTCATCTTGAGGTTTTACATTCTCAGGTGCCACAGTTGCATCCAACAAACTGTTAATATCTGTACACTCCTTAAAATCTTCCAAATTTACTTGTGGGTACTAAATCCTCAAACTTATTTTTATCAGTAAAGAAATTAAACAATGGTGTGATAAAGAAGTGTCACTTTATTTTCTATAATATTCTGATGCCATCCCTTTCAACAAATTATAAAGAAAGTTTGGCACATTCACTAACTTATTATGTCGAAGGTGACTGAGTATTTTAAAATGTACTATATACGAAAGGTTTTTCCTAACATCACAGGTGATATATCTAACAATTTAGGAAGCACAATTAGACAATAAATAGGGAAGAGAGTCTCTTTGTACCTTGTGAAGACGAGTCTAACTCCTCTCCTCATTCACAAAATTCCTCCCTAGTTGCAACTGCATCTGCACGTGTTGGAAACTTTGCCCCAATTTTAGGTAACCCAGTAACTTGTGTAATGGCGATCTTGAATGCATCTAATGACAATCCCTTCACCATTTATTCATCGTACTCAAGTGTAGATGCAAACCTTATTGTCATATCATCATTGAATTTTGTTAATTTTAGGAAATAATCAATCCAGCCAACCCTGGTAAAAATGGGTAGAACCATTGCATCTTCTAGAATTTGCTTATGAGCTACCAGCTCCTGCCTAATAACATCACCTCCCATTATGAATTTCTTTCTTTGCTCAATGTATCCAACTCAATCTTGAAAATTTTGCTCAATCTACTCTACCACCCTCAAAACCCTTCTTCTTTTTGTCGTTTATTTATATACTTCTACTACCATACCACAACTACAACTTCTCTTCTCAATACCAACTTAATTTGAGATCACAAACGGGTTCTAGGTTTGACTCTGATTTTGATTAAGCTCAAGGACTTAGGGTTTGAAATTGGCAATTGGAAGTGGTAGGAAAAATAAAATGTAATTTAGGAGGGTTTTGCATGTCGTGCTTATCTATTGAATTTGATTTAGGTGGCGGATTTCAAAAAACTGAGCTGAGTTGTACCCTCTCCCCAACTTAATGGTTGAAGTTATCACACTTCAACTTGTGATTGGGAATTGGTATGATTAATAAGTAAGGAAATTAATGGTAAGTACTTATCACATGAATGAATTAATATGAAAGATATAATGATAGTTTATTGAAATTTATGCTAATTATGACAACATACCTTGTGTACCGGCTTGAAAAGATAACTGATCGCTACACATGTAAATTAAAATGCTTGTATATGGATTTTGTACTAATGTGATCGGTATTAACTACATGTGAATGAATTATGAAGTGACAAATGCAAATTGATGTGATGGATTAGATGTTTTTTAGTTGTGACAACTCGAACGATTCAAATGAAAAGTGGTAGCAAGGAATAAAAGATTCGTGTTGTAGGTACTTATTTTGAAATGATGGGTATTGCATGCAAGAGTGGTGAGACGAATGTACATGAACGGTAGTTAATGTGGCACATTTTTTTTGAAATTTTTCTATGCCAGATGGTGCTATGGGTATTGCCAACAACATGACCCTTTCTAAATTTTGACAGCTATTGTTGTAGGTCCCTACAACATCAAGACCCCTCTAAATATGATTGAGAAATAGGTCTCAGTGGATAAATTATAAACATCATTAGAACTGTGTTGTGTGTGCTTGTGAGATAAAGAAAAATATTAAACCCAAGTAATCTCAAGGATTGAGCTATGTAGCTCAATCACTAAGTCACTGGAAGTGCATGGTATATCATTTGTTTCTGAAATATCACTTGGTGTGTCAAATTTTGTGTTTGGATCATTGTGAGCACCATATTGTTGAAAAAGGGAAAAAATGAAATCATTCTTATGTAATGGATTTTTATATAGCTTCAATTTGTGGACATTTATAAGAAAGGAAAATTTGACATCTATGGTATGCAGCTTGACTACTCCATTAGGATAAACTTGACTGATTTCATAGGGTCCCAACCACCTGAATTGGAGTTTCCCCTTGAATTCTTTGTACCTTGAATCATATAACAATGCCTAGTCTCCTACATTGAACTCCTTTGTTTTAATGTACTGATCATGCCACTTCATCCTTTTTTGTTGTACTACCTTAGTATGATGGATTACCTCCATTCTGATATCATCCAAATCATTTAAAGTATGCAACCTCTCCTTTTAAGCTTCTCTTAAGTCCATTTCTAGTTCTACTACTATCCTTAGTGTTTTGTATTCAAACTCAATTAGAAGGACTATTGTCTTACCATATACTAGCTCATAAGGTGTAAAACTAGTGGTGGTTTTCTAGGTTGTTTTATATGCCCATATTGCTTCAAGTAACCTTGCAACCCAATCTTTCCTATGTAGTTGCAATATCTTAGTGAGAATACTTTCAATCTCTCTATTAGTAGCTTCCACCTAACCATTAACCTAGGGGTGGTAAGGTGTTGACTTCTTATATCTAATTTGGTATTCTTCAACCAATTTGATGATGAGGTCAAAATTAAACTATGGTCCTTGATTAATGACTATCTCTATACGTACTCCATACCTAGTAAATATATCCTCATACAAGAATTTAGCCACATTTCCATCTTTGGAAAACTGCAAGGTCTTTACTTCTACCCACTTAGTCAAATAATCAGTGCAAACAAGAATGTATTCCTTGTTGTTGGAAGTAGGTGAGATTGGTCCAATAAAGTCTAGACCCCATTTGTTAAAAGGATCGAGTGTTAATTCAGGCTGCAATGGAATTTCATCACTCTTTGTGGGTCTTCCCATCCTTTAGCATCTATCACAATTCCTTGTGTATTTAATAGAATCTTTGTGCAAAGTTGGCCAATAATAGCCAGTTGTGAGGATCTTAAATGTTGTTCTTTTTGTTGCAAAATTACATCCACATGGCTCATCATGGCAAGACTTCATGATATCAAAGATTTCATCTTCTTTTATGCACCTTCTCATACTGTTGTCATGACCAGTGCAAAATAGATAACCTGATACCCAAGAGTATGGAAAAAAATTGTATATAAGCTATCTCTTTTCACTTGGAGAAAAGTGTGGTGGAATCTGCCCTGTTACTAAATAATTGGAAATGTCAGCATACCAGGGTATATGTACATTTAGAGAAAATAAGTGCTCATCTGGGAATGAATCATCCACCACTCCTTCAGTTGAATGTGTTGGCAACCTTGACAAAAAATCTACAACTACATTAGCTTTACCAGGTTTTTCCACTATGGTAATGTCAAATTCTTGTAGAAGGAGCATCCATCTTACAAATCTAACCCCAACTATTGGCTTGGTCATCAAGTATCTGATGGATGTATGGTTTGTGTGGACAAAAAATGAATAACCAATAATGTAATACCCACATTTATTAATGGAATACACTACTGCAAGCATCTCTTTTTCTGTAACACTATAGTTCAACTCTGCTCCTTGAAGATTCTTGCTAATGTAGTAAATTTCATACTCTTTTCTGCCTTCTTTTTGACCCAAAACTGCTCCAATAGCAAAATCTGAAGCATTTGTATGTATATGAAAATGTAAGGTCCAATTTGGTCCCCTCAAAACTAGTGCTTGAGTCAAGGCTTTCTTCAACTCTTCAAAGGAGAGTTGGCACTCTGATGTCCATTTAAATTCAATGTCCTTACTCAACAAAACAAACAACGGTACAAAAATCTTACTGAAATATTTAATAAACCACTTGTAGTAGTCTGCATGGCCAAGGAAACTTCTGATATCTCTTTGATTTTGTGGAAAAGGTAATGTAGATATAATTTATATTTTGTATGGATCAACCTGAATCCCTGCACTGGATATAAAGTTCCCTAATACAATGCCTTGTGTCATCATAAATAATTTTTTATTGTTGAGTGAAAGGTTGTGTTCTTTACATATTTTTAACACCTTTTCCAGATTTCCAAGGGCTTCCTCATAAGTTTCCCCATATGTGGTGAAATAATCCATATATATCTCCATAGAGTCATGTGCATAATTAGAGAAGATGTTGAGTACTTCCCTTTGAAAGGTAGCTAGAGAATTGCATAAACCAAAGGGAATAAAAGAGTAGGCATAAGTACCCCATAGATAAGTGAATGTGGTTTTGTCTTGATCTTTGGGAGAATTTTTTATCTAATTGTAATCATTGAAACCATATAGGAATGAAAATTACTTCTTACTAGCTAGAGAATACTTCTTACCAACTAGAGAATAAAGCATTTGATCTATAAAGGGCAATGGAAAGTGGTCTTTCCAAGTGGTTGCATTCAATTCCCTATAATCTAAAAAAAATCTCCACTTTCCACCTTTCTTAGGAATAATAACCAAAGGTGAGACCCATTTACTGTCAGATATAGGATAGATAAAACCCGCATCAAGGAGTTTTTGAAGTTCAGCTTTGACCATGTCTATCAAAGTAGGGTTCATACATCTCTGAGGATACTGAATGGGTCTATAACCACCATTGATATAAATATTGTGTATACATAAGTCATGATATATGCCTTTCATATCATGATAATCCCATGCATATGTTGTTGAGTGTGCCTGCAACATTGTGTGTAAGGAATTATGTTGTTCTTCAGTCAAGGCATTGTTTTTGTTCAACATTCTTCTTGGAATGACTTCTAATTCCTTGGATGATTCTTTCACAAATGAAAGGTCAAGCCTTGGAATTATTGGTACGCATTGCTATGGTAGTAAGGAATGAAAAATCTGAGATATTTCTTTTGAGGAATTGGTGGGTATAATACTTTGCAAGGGGTCTTGTAGGCATGCAAGATAGTCATGTTGCCACAGGCTCCTGTTACTGTCATTTTGAATTATGTGAGCAATAATCTCATCTTCATCCTAATAATTTAATAAAGGGTTGCATCATATGGTCATCAATATTTACAGAGAATAGTTATCATCCTCATCCAGAGTGGGCTAGATAGTTTTCTTAAGATTAGCATAAGGTTGGGCTAGAGGATAGAGGACCAATTTCTTAGTCACTTTCCCATTAGATATTATCATATTAACAAACCTACAACCTATGAATGCATCAACTGTAGCTAACCATGGTATTCCTAGGATGAGTGGGTACCTTGCAAGATTAACCTTTGGCTATAAAACTATGAAATCAGTAGGATATTCCCAAGAATCTAATGCAATAACCAAATCTTCAATGATTCCTTCAGGCTTGACTATGGACCTATCAACTAGCTATAAAACTGTTTGTGTAGGTATAAGGTTAGCTAACTAAAGTAATTGCATTGTTTCTTTAGTCATAGCATTGATTCTACCCCTAATTCTCAAAGTGTTCTTAATAAAGGTCCCAGTAATCTTGATGTCCACTACTGGACTACCAGGGTCTATATACTTAGGGACTACTATGTTCCCTAACATAATATTTGTAAGGTTTCCAAGGACATGGACAATTTGAGGATCCTTCTTTTTCCTTCCTGGTTTCTTAAGACATAGGTCCCTTGTAGTTTTAGTATAAATAGGGATGTATTTGATAGCTTGGATGAGTGAAATCTTGATGCTCACATGTTTTAATTGACCCAAGAAGTCTATCTCAGCCTGTGTGTGATATTTTTGAATAGCTAAGCATTCAAGAAAAATAGGCTTTGGACTTGAGGTAGTTTAGTGTACCTGATTTGACTTAGGTTCCAAAGGTGTTTTTTCTGAAGCTTCAACTGTAGTTTCCTCATCCTCCATCTCTATAATTTGAGGGGATGAAGGCCCAACAAGTTTTTTTCCTAATTTGAGGTGGAAATCACTCACCTCTACCCCATAAGTGGGGTATTGCATAGCTTCGTTAGAATAAGCCTGTTGAACAAGCTTGCTGTTAGGGTTAGGTACAAGTTGAGTAGGTATTTGATGGAGGCATAATAGCTTGTTTTTGTTGTGGAGGTGGAAGCATAGGTTGTTGATAGCTCATGTTTTTTTGTTTCCACTATTGACCTTTTTTCCACAGAGGTTGCTACTGATTTTGTTGTGTTGACCATTGGGGATTATAATTGAAACCATGGAAATTTTATTGTGGACATAGATTTGGCTACCGCTAGTTCCAATTTTGTTGGGGCTATGGCCATTATTGAGGGTTTTACCATTGATTTTGGTTTGCTAGCCAAGCCTAAGAGTTCCAAGCAGAAATGTTTTGATTCCTAATAGGAAATGATGAATTAAAGCTAAGGTAGTCTTGTGGAATACCTTGTATTTTTTACTATGGCCTCCTTTGAGCTATATAAAATAGTTGTCCATCCTCTCCTTCAAGTGGTTGGAAATCAGGTTTTTCAACTTTATCTTGTTGGATACTAGCCACCCTTTTGCATTTAAAATTTGCTTTTCTTTTCCTAAAAATTGGACAATATTTAGTGAGAATGGCCTCAACTTCCTCCTAATTCTTGATGTGGAGAGTATCTAATTAGGTTTCTAAGTGGCTGATAATTTCCTCCTTCATTTTGGACCATAGGTTGTTTAACTCTATCTTTGAAACCCGTGTAGATGATTTACCAATAGTGGATGTCGTATCTCCTCTTGGAATTTTAGTAAAGGTCTTGGAGTAATTCTTGTAGACCTTATAGATGTCTTGAAATGGTATCTGAGAGATATATCCTTGTTCAATGAGCTTCAGGGAATCCATACAATCATCATTGACTCCCCTCAAAAATACTAGCTCGAGGGACTCTTCAGACAACTTGTTTTGTGCAGTTTTCTTCAAAGAAAACTGAAATCTCTCCACATAATCTTCTAGTGGTTCATCCCCTTTCTATGAAATTATGAAAATGTCATCTTTCCTCCTATCAGGTCCCCTACAATAGTCTTGGAAATTCTCCAAGAATAATGTCTTCATGGTGTCCCAATCAGGAACAACATCCCTACCTAATCCCATGAACCATCTTAGGGCTGCATCTTTTAAAGTGGTAGGGAAGAGTTTGAGCTTATGCACATCAAAAATATAATCATAAATTTTGCATAGGACATCAAATTCAAATAGAAATGTATCTAGGTCCTCAATCATTAACCCATAAAAATCTGGTAAAGCTGGAGGGATGTTCTTCAACACTATATCCCTTTCCTGGTTAGTGATTGGAAACTCAAATGTTGCATGTTCAGGATCATCATCCACTACATCACCCATGGTGTGATATGTTCCCTCTCTAAGTGTAACTAGATGTTGGTGATAGGGAATTTTATTCTTTAATATTACCCTCACTTTGAGTACTAGGCTCACCAATTTCTGCTATGGCTTCTTGGCATGTAGAGGGAAGAAATCTACCTAAAGAATCTCTCTGTCCCCACACACATGAAATATGGCTTTATAAAGCAGTGGTCCTACACAATGTTAGTGTATCTTCTGGTGTTGAAAATATTAACTCTAACAATCCTAATGCTGAAAACAAAATATAAACTATGAAGCTTTAAAAAACAAGTCTATGAAGATATCACTATCCCTGATAATGGTGCCAAAAATGTAGAGTCTACAATAATGTATTGTAAACTTGGTTGAACCTACACAATTCAAAGGTTTATTTGACTGAACAGTCCACTCAACATTGCAAAGACTGCATTAAAATGTCAACCCAAGGCTTGTAAACTTGTGATGGTGTAGCATTGTATATGCTTTCAGAGACTCGAAACTTCCTAATTTATCCTATTCAAGTTATTCTACTTGCTGGAAATTATAAATTGCATAACAGTAAAAGAAACAAATTAGAACTAATGGCTACGGGTACCTAGAACTTAAATTGTAATTGAACTGCTATAAATAAAAGATCACTGTATCAACTCAAAAATAATCAAAACTAACAACTCAACTAATTTAACCTTCAAAGTACTATTAGTTAACCATTACATGCATGTTCATGAACATTCATTACCAATAAGAAAAGTATGAGATTCTAGTTTAACTTGCATTTAGTTCATGAAGTAATGATAAACAAAAAATAGCTATTTAAACAAAAATAAACTAGAAAATGAAGTGGAGAATAGTTGCCTTGAGGGGCTTGCTCAAGTGGCTATTCTCACTTAACTGAAATGAAATTTAACTAACAGATTCTATGCATCTAGTGAAATTGACTTCATTCATTTCATATCACGTAAGATTACATGAGATCTTCTCACAAATTGTATTCAATCATTCTAAATATTCATCATGTCTTGAAACTGAAAATAACTAATAATGAAAAATACAAAAACCAACTAACTTATCTAAGGAATCAACCATCAACTATATACAAGCTTGAGGGAGTCTTATTCAAATCAACAACTAACTACAATAATTAACTTCCACTCCTAGATATCAAAGTGTATAGTTAATATTGAACTTTTCAAATGATAACTGAAAAGAAAGAAGAATCCTAATAGGACTAAAACCCTATAAAAACAAGATTGCATGTAAAACACACAAACATTTGTCAAAATCCTATTAGTAAAGGATTGCTCCTCTTCCAACACTTATTAACTTTTTATAATGATGCACATTCAATCTCCATCGAGTGTCTTTAATTGGAAATTATCACATTCAACTTAATCTGGAACTCCCCTATTTTTGTTGTCCCAGTCTTCCTTTTGTTGTGGGTTCAACTTTCAACTGCTACATGCTATAGTTCCTCCTTAGCTGAAAAAATATTAATCTACAAAGCATGTACACAAGACTAACTATCATAATTAAAAGATAAAATTTCATCCACATTTCTTGCATATCTACATATAAACCACGCAATACCATTATGTCATAACCATATTTCCATCATTATATTTTAGGTCCAAGGCTACATAATAAGTATGAAAAGGTAGTATAATATAGGATTACTATCTGGTAAGTATATCTAAAAGTGTTTGAAAGTATACATAGAAGCAACAAAAAATAAGTTATTAACTAGACCCATTAAACACCTACTTCCTCTTCTCACACCATGAAAGCATGGCCAAAGTGCGATAGGGGGAGAACAAAAATGTCCACCTCCTCTGCCTAACAAATTGAAAATGTATCTTTAAAAGGAGGAGAATAATATGTCCAGTACCAATTGAAGCTACAGTATAATATGCAACAAACATGTGTTATTCAAGGGTGTGCAAAGTGTATGGTAAACAACACTACCATCAATTTTCTATAAAAGAAAATCATGAGGTGAAAGCAACAATGCGGTTATACAACACCGAGGAGAGGACGGAGGAAAGAAGGAAAAAATATTGATCTTGTAGGAGAGAAAGAGAATGGCCGGAATGGTAATGTGGAATTGAACTGTTAAATCTAAATTTTGGTTGGTTCATTTTTTCTATTTTGATGCATACAAGGTTCATGTAACATTAACTTAAATGCCATGACAAGGTGATGGTCAACAAGTGAATGTTGGCCCCAAGCAGGGTACTGTTGATTTGGAAGACGAAGCAGTGCCCACGAAAGCACAAGATATTTTTTTTGTTAACAACAGAGGTATCCTCGTGACTTGGCCCAAAATTTTAAGGGGTGAGTTGAGGTGAGACTAGTCTCCTATGGGGGGACCCAACAACCCGCAAGCCAATCCCAACCGAGTAAGCCCGAGAGCGGAGTCGAACCCGAAACCAATGGGGAGCAAATGCACAACCCAAGCCAAATCCATTGCCCATGTAGGATAAGATGATGTTGTTCCTCCCAACCCTTCATCTAACATTGAGAAGAAGGATCATAGATAGTCAAAAGTTTCAAGGCTTGTTCAGATGAATAAACTAGAAGAAACAATGATTTTAAAATCTTTTATTTAATGTTTGTTTTGATTATTTCAATGAATTGGTTGCATGAATCTAAATTTGGTGTAAGGTTTCAATTCCTTATATTATAGGGAAAGGATGAAAAATGAAGTGGTGGGTGTGAGCAGGGTAGTGTCCAATTGGGACTGGAAAATGTGCCTCGAGAGGGAAGCAAAGAAGAAAGGGTGCCTACGGAGGAGAGAAAACAAGTGGCAGATGAATCAATAAGTATCTATTTTGATTTATTGATCAAGGGTAGAGATTGTATGTTATTACATTTTTTAATGTTTTTCACATTTACATATTAGGATGATGATATTCCTATTTCTCGAGTTCGAGCAAAGAAGCTAAAAAGCGGTGGGCAAACAAATATTGAGGTGAGCATTGCATTCCTATGAGTTCACCAATCTGAAGTGTGGTATCTCCTTTCCTTCTGGACATATATTATTGGAAATGGTAGTTTTAAATTGATATGTTTTTCTATGTATCTCCTCTTGTCAAATGTCTACCATGTATTGCATGATAATAATGTATATATCAAAAAATGAGGTTTCTTTGTACATTGTGAGCTTATTTGGGTTTGGTCGGAATTTTCCCTCCTAGGATGGTGATAAGTCTTGCACATCTTTGGAAAGAAATTTAAAATCATAGTCATTAGAGAAAGAACAAGGTGTTCACTAGTTCCTATGACTTCATCTATTTGAAGTGTGTATTTTCATTTAATTTTACACACATATATTTGTGTATTGTTGTATGAATTTGTAAAGTTTGGTTTTCTTCTTTGTCTTCTCACACCTCTTCCATGTTTTATAGGATAAGAATGTTATTGGACGTGTGCGGTCAACCAAAAAAATGGGCCTTGACCTTATTGGTGACGTAGTTGCAATGCATGTGGGAGATAGTAATAAAGATGGACATGGGGATGGGGAGAGCACTGGCCTGTAAGTGGGAGCGAGTAATAAAGATGGACATGAGGATAGGGAGAGAACTGGACTACAAGTGGGAGAGGGTAATAATGATGGACATGGGGATGAGTAGAGCATTGGCTTGCAAGTGGGAGAGGGCAATAATAATGGACATGGGGACAGGGAGAACATTGGCCTAACATGTATATTGGTACCAACACAACACACTTCCATGCTTCTATTCCAATTTCTTCATGAATCCGCAACTATGAGTTGAATTACAATTGAAATTAATGAAATTTCTATTGCAGACAAATCTTGTCGATGAGGAGATGATAGATACCAAGGGTATCAATTTTAAGGTTGACATCACATTGAACTTTGCTCAAATCATAAACTAGTTGGAAAAGGCATTGTAAAAGATGTGACTAGAGGTTCTCATTGCCATGACATTACAATCCCACAAGGTTGTGTGAAAGTCCACATTATTAAGGCCATTGCTCTTGCCCACAAACTACCTTATCCTGGTGCTTTCACACAGAATATCCAAGAATCTGAGGATGGCTTCAAGATATGGAACCTCTCCTACTTGAGGCCTTATCTTTTGGAGGTACATATAAATGATTTCTTTTCATCTATATTATAGTACCTTATATTTTTTCTATCAATACATTAATTTTTCAATGTAGTCATCTACATTCATGGGTTTCTCATAGGTTGAAGGTATTCAAAGTGTGAATATCAAAGCACAACCTCACCAAAAATCTATTGTTACACGTTCATTTGTGAGGATTCGTGGAAATGGAATCACCCCTCCCTCAATGCACATGAACCCAAAGAGGTGTAAATAATATTACGAAGGCCTCTCCTCAATTGCACATAATAGGCAACATAGGAGACGATGAGAGAGGATAACAATGGTCATTGTACATAGTGTCTTTGATCATTTAATTATTAAATAATTATGGTTTAGACATACATTATTTTCCTATGTTTGAATAGTATGCTGTTAAAAAACTTATATCAAAATTTTCATTGCCATGTAAAATTACATCATAAACAATGTCAAATAATGGTAGGAAATGCCACCTGTAGTCTTATTGTTTATGGTAACCTACTTGTAAATGAAACAAAAAGTTGGCATTTAAATCATTTGAGCTCAACAATTTTGAATATAGCAATCAATGGTATTGAATAGGCTAATTACATACATGGTTCTTTTGAAACCCACTGATATTGTGGTTTTGCACCTAGCTTATGCTTCCATCCAAAGTGACAATAGCAATCATTGATCTCCTTAGGCAATGCAATTACATGCAAGTCACATATGGATAAATGATAAGCACATGTGCAAACTTTATTTATTACTTAAATGGAAACATGAACTTAGCAATAAATGTGATGTTTATGTATATATGTGGGAAAGTATTATTCTCATCATGGATACTTTCAAATCAATTATGGTGTTAAATACTATTTGTGGATGTTTGATATGCAAAGCAGGTCACTGTAAGAAATGTAAAAGCTAACAATATTATATTCATCTATAAATGCACAATAAAAAGTAATCCTAATGACACTTATACGGGTGAGTGTAATGAAAAACTTTTTTTTTGTAGACAGTAACAATGTAATGAAGTTCACCTTCAAAATCTATATCGACTCCTAGTTTGAGTAAAATTTGTATTTAAATTTATTAATATGTTTCAAACAAAAAATGTACATAATAATTGTAGGTTGCTAAACACAATGCCGTTTGAGTTGAGGGGTGACTAGCCAATTGGATTGTTACATGTAGAGGGTTTGACAACACTATGTGGGTTGCATGTTTCATAACACCCGCTACCTTCCAATCCCCAATTTTTCCTTATTATCTATTTCCACTTGTATTTTTCCATGGAATTATTAAGTTCAAGAGTATTTTAATTCATTTGGTCAATTGCACTTACAACATCATCTCTCACTTTCTTTTCCTGCATAAATTCATGTGCAATACAAAACCTTTTGATTTTATCCACTTCTGCATTGCCATTTTCCCATTGCATGCATACTACACACACACCTTCGTCAACTTCTCATGAGCAAGAGAAATCTCTCCAGTCAATACATTATCTATCTTGTTCACTTTGGTCTACTTCTTTTCAAGTGTTTTTATAGCTATTTCCTTTTTCATTTCATACATTTTAACCTATTTGAGCAAAGGGGTGAATAACCAAATGGGCTGTTACGTGTAGAGGGTTTTACATCATGTGGGTTCCAAGGTATAACACCCATTATTTTGCAACTTGCAATTTTTCAAAACAAAATTAATGTACTTAAAACCTTTTCTTATTTACATAGCAGGAGTGTAATGAAAGGTACCTTCAATATTTACCATTCATGTAATTTAAGCTTTTATAAGTTGTGCAACAACATGTTTCAATTTTGATCTTTGAATATGCCTTACAAGATCATTATTTGTAAGTTGAACATTTAGTAATTGAGCCCAAGGTGCATGATATCAACCTTCAAATTTTGCATGCCCTCATATTCTTGCAAATGTCAATTTTCTAATCTTTCAACAACATTAATGAATCTCCTTTTGTTTTGATAATAAAATCTTCTTCTTATCTTTTAATTCCTTTTCTAAGTGGTTAATTGTAGTCTTCTATTGTTTTGATTCAATTTCAACACTTCCAACTAGTTCTTTTGCATCTACAAGTTTACCATCCACACATTTTTCCTCATCCCCACTTTTCAATCAGCTTTGGGAGTGTCTTTCTAATTACAAAATGCAGATGTTTATTTTAACAAGTTCTTTACAAAACTTGTTTAATTCTCTATTTGTGCACTTAGATCTAATATTTCCTTCTCCTTATCATCTATTTCCAATTGTATTTGCTCCATGGAATTCTAAATTTCAACAATCTTTCACTTCATTTCTTCAACTCCACATATACCATCATCTCTCACTTTCTCTGCTTGTACAAATTTGTATGCAATACAAATCCTCTTTAATTTTTCCACTTTTATGTTTCCATTTTCCCATTGCACATGCTACACATGCTCCTTCCTCAACTTCTCAAGAGAAAGATCAATCTCTTCACTGAATACATTAAATCTATCTCATTCACTTTGGTTCACTTCTTTTCTAGTGTTTTTAGAGTAGAATCCTTTTTCATTTCATGCTTTCTATCACCCACTACCTCCTCAAGCATCCACAATATCAGTGGAGGCTTCATGTGCAAAATTTCCTCATGCACCCTTCCATCATGACAAAATGTGGGTTGTTGACATTGAGCTACATAGAATGAAAAAAAGGTTTTTTGCATGCAAGGGTTGTGGAAAGTGGGATTTGATGTGGTACTTACTTATCCCTCCCACAATAATCAGGGCAAAAAAATGAAAGACACCTTCAAGATTTTCCACAACTGTGTTACAATAAAAAAATATGTTTCAATTTCCTCATATAATTAATAAAAAATGCCCAAAATAATTGCATGGTTGGACAATATAGCGGGTTTTGAAACAATATGTGGCTTGCAGGTTTCATAATACCCAGTTTGTATTCCAACCTCCAATTTTACATTACATTATGAATGTAATCAATTTTTATTATTATTTACACAGTACGAATGCAATGAAAGTTAGCTTCAAAATTTATAGCAACTGTTAATTAGAGTAAAACTGTATTGCAATTTCTTCATATGATTGCAAAATGAATGCATAATATAATTGCAGGTTGGAAAAGACAATGTGGGTTGTGTTTTAATTCATTCTGCATGTTTTATGCAAAAGGGTGGAGTAGTTATAGGTGAGCGATACATAAAAGAAACCCAAATTCACCTAGGAGTGACAAACTAATTAGGTTTTTACATGTATAGGGTTTCAAGACAACATGTGGGTTGCAGGTTTTACAACACCCAGTATTTTCCAACCCGCAATTTTAGAGAACAATATGAATGTAATAAAAAAACAATTTGGACACACTAAGAATGTAATGAAGTTCACCTTCAAATTTTGGAACAACTCTTAGGTACAGTAAAAATGGCATTTCACTTTCTTCATCTAATTGGCACAAAAAAATGCTCACATTATTTTATGGTTGGAAAACACACTGTCCCTTGTCAGATTTCATTCTACAAGTTCAAAGCTATAGGGTATCACAATAGTATGTGGGTTGCAGGTTTCTTAACATAGCATTGTCCAACACACAAATTTTGAAAATACTATGATTGTAATGAAAACCTTACAAATCAAACCAAAAATAAAAAGAAACTTATTTTGGTTGATTCAATATTTCTCTTACGCTATGGGATTCTCATTCATCATCTTTCTAAAGTGATGATTACTTTTATCTAAAGTATAAAACACCTTTATAGGCCAAAACTAGGGGTAAAAAATGAGAAAGATTTAATATTAATAATTAGATTCGTTTTGGTCTAAGTGTCAATCCGGGGGCATAAATTGGGAAAGATTTCATGGCTATATGCACAAGGGTTGTAGGTAGTGAGGTGAGTGTAAATGAAATGCAACTACAAAATAAAAACACTTATTTAAATTAATACAAAAATTTTGCACTATTTTGAAAACTACGATAGGAACTGTGACAAGAACCACAGTTTGTAATAGTGCAACATGAATAGTCCAACAACTACTCTATTTTTTGTGCAATATTTCAAACCACCAGAATTCTATAAAATAAATTTTTCAATCGGAGAAATAAATACAAATATGATTTTGGAGTTCTCAAATAAAAACTAAAATAAATTTTTTATTTACCACTCATAATCAAATTACCTTATTATGTAAATCACACATATAAAATAAAATAATAATAGAAAATATTGAAATAAAAATACACAAAAATATCACCAAGCTCCCCAAGGAGTGAGCCCTTACTCATGGTTGGCAAGGTGATTAAAAATCTGCTACAATACTCAAATCATAACCAACATTTACTCATTTAAAATAAAATATATTACAGCTTATATTTTTCTTGCATTCATTATGCTCACTGTTGTTACATTTCTACTTTATTCTTCCAACTCCACACTGTTTCCGCCTTTCTTTCTATTCTCTTATGTTGCACTCCTTTACAACATGCTAATTCACCCTCCTTTATAGCTATTACATTGCCTTATAAGGTGTGAAACAAACTTGTAAGTTATTTACTATTCTCACACCCTTCTTATTTCCACGTTTAATTTTGTTACATTATTTTTCCAATATTATGCCTATGCTTTTCCACACCACCTATTACATTTTTTGCAGCCCTATTTAATAGCATTTTCTCCTATTCTCTTGCCACCTTGGAATAAAACTGACCATAAAAATAGCTATTTTTTTGGCCTTGTTCACCACAATTATATTAATTATAATAGCAAACAATACATGCTATTTCATGCCATATGAGTATAAATGATTATTCAAAATTAAATTAATATCTGAAATTTTTTGTTGTTGTGAAGGCAATAGAAAGTTGTGTGAAGTCTATTATCTCCACCTTTATTAGTATGTTGCTAGAATTATTTTCTCAACATAATGACATAAAATAAATTAGTAGATACAATCTAATATTTATTATTCACATATTTTATCCAAAAACTAAATTAACTATTACTTATATATATTTAACCATATGTAGCAAAAGATGGTAAATGGTATGAAAAAGGAATATGAAGATGGATATAGAGGCATATGAAAAAGGATAAAAGATGAAATAAAATGGAACATGAATGAATCTCATCGTTCCCCTCAATTTAGCATATTGCACGCCCTCATGCAATCTTTAATTTCTTAGAGGTTTTGATTTGAACTGGTAGCCTTGTGACTTCTTCAGCCTTGACTATTACAACTCATGGTTAATCACATTTTATTCAATTTTTCTATCACTCCTCTTAATATCAAGCTTCATGGATTTACTTTTGTTTTCTAATTTTATTTATTATTTTTGTTTTTCAAAATTCATACCTCCTCCAACATTTTAATTTTTTCTTCATTTTTTAATTTTAATTTTTTTTCTCTTTTTGTGATTTTTCCATAGCATTATTTTTTTGAAATGTTATATATAGGAAGTATCGTGAAAAATTATCTCCACATTCATGAGCTATCTGTAAGATGGATGAAATGATAGATAATATAAATGATTATTAAGGGTGAAATAATGGATGTTATTATGGGATAAGAGAAATAAAATGATGGGTGAAAATATGGGTAATAAGGATGATGAACCTCCCCCCAACTTAAAGGGTTAACCATCCTCGGGAAACAAGAAGAGAGATGGTGTGAATGTTGCTTTATATGATTAATATAATAAGAAATATTAACAAACTTAAAAGATAAAATAATTTAAAATAAAATTGATTGTTTTACCAGATTGCATGTCCATTAATTCCAAGATCTTATAGTCAATGCAACTCTACAACTGTGAATCTTCAACAATGAAGGAACCAAAAATCATGACAAGGAATACAACCAAACCACACATGAAAGATCTCCATCGAACTGACCATTATGGAACATACTGATGGTAGCTTTGATTCTCTTTTCATTGTTGCTAACAACTCAACTGAATGTGGAACTTGTGCGACTGGTGATCACGGTTATGCTAACCATGACAAATTTGAGCACATCTACATAAGTGAGAAACAAGAGGTCCTAGAGATACTCAGACAACCATTGAAGCAACAAAGTGTACTTACAAAATAATTAGCCCATAGAAAGAACACAGATAATTTCTCTTTTTTTCATTTTTTTCTTTTTGATAACAACAAGTTACCACTGGCAAGCCATTTTTCAATCACTTATCACTTAGTGGCACCATGAAAATAATTTTTCACCACTAAGAATTTTATTCAACTACAATACGCCAGAAACTGGTGTTCAAATTGTAGTTGTCTAACAATGCCCGAAGGTTTTCATTGTTAGAATTTATTATTATTTTCTTTTTTTTCATTTTTCATTTTTTTTCATTTCTTTCTTTTCTTTTTTTTCATTTTTTCACTTTTTTTAAAAAAAGAGTTTCATATAATGACCAAAGAAATGAATCTCTCATGTGGATGATGAAATGATACCATCCAAAACCTAGAGTTATATCTAAATCCCTTCAATAAAAGTAACTAGGAAAATTAATTGCTTGTAGTACTTGAAATGATGACCAATAATAACCTGAGCACAATTTGGAACTTAGAACCACTACTAAAAACAATCTTGATATCATTTATCTCATCCCACTATATCTTAAAGGTGATTGTAGAAATTTGGAATACATGCCCACTCACTTGGTTGAAAGAATTACTCACAATGACCTTGAAATATTTGAAAGACATGATCGTTGTATGATGACCAATTTGAAACAAGTTATATTAACATATCATGAAGCTATGCTATCCTTTCATTTTAAGTATGAGAGATATCCATACCAAAGTTGTATGAAAATCTATAGTTACAAATAATAAAACTTTCTTAACAAAGACAAGGTTGTGTAGTGAAAGACCAATTGTAGTCTCTCAACTTGTCCAATGTGTCCATACAACTTGAGGTAGGTGGATACTCATCTCTATGAAGGAGTGTGATGATCAGCATTATAATGTGTTCAAGCTCCTTATTCATGTCTTCAAGTTGTCTCCAGATGTGTAGCTCAAGAACATAGTACTACAAGATTCATGGATCTTATAGACCAAGGTGCATATTGTCTTCCACATGGTCTAGCATCAAGGATGGTGTAAAAGATAATTTATGTCCATGAATGTTGAACACTTTTCCCAATAATCCTCTTGTGATCTCCAAGAGAAAAACACAAAGGAAACTTTATATTCACCACACAACTAGCAAGGGTGACAAAATGCGTCTTTGGATTCTTATGTAGAAGAGCATCATCATCTGGTACTAGTGCAAATAGTGTTGGGTAACCATTACAAGAAACTTGCAACCATAGTCTGATGACCAACCATATCAAGTATAGTAATGCAATATCATCCATTTAATAACTCGACCATTATTAGAAAATGAACGGTAGATTTATTTAATGGATGAATATCATTACAATGAATGCTTGTGTGGACATAATATCAATACCAATTAACATAAGAATGGATACCTTTATTTGGTACAAGTATCACACAGGTGGTTTTATTAGAAGCACCAATGAAAAAATCGATGAGGTTTTACTAGAAATCAACCAAGAATCGTCAAAATTCAAGGGATTCCCCCTAACTTAACTTCATGTTGCAAAGACATGAGAGAATTAAGATAGTCGAAAGAATGAATAAAGATAGTGACATGTTTAAGAATACCTTGAGCCTTGTTCAATGAACAATCAACCGAAGATTTCCAAAATTTAATGGATTTCCTCCTAACTTAATTTCACATTGTAAAATCATGAGGGTATTAGGATAATACGAAGAATTAATAAAGAAATATTTAATATCTTAGAGCTTTAATGAATGATCATTCATTTTTAGCATGCTTGGTATGGTCATTAATGTATTCAAATCCATCTATTTGTGTTTAATTAATTAATTATTAGTGGACTTAAACCAATAAGTGTGTGAGGAATACACATTTTTACCATAGGCCTCTAAAGATCTAGATGTTTGAGTTTAAAAAAATTTATGAATGATAGATTTAATATACTTTCATTCATCTCACACAATTCTTGAATGATTAATGTATAAAATATAACACCTCTTAGTGTATGATAAATTTCAACACACACATTTATGATTTCAATGATAAAGATAGAATCAGATTGAATTGTTTCCTTATGTGTCTGAATTATTTCTAAAAGTTGTGATTCATTAAGTAGATAAGAAGAACTATGTTGATTATCTTTTAGTTGATCATATTTTTCTTCTAATTAAATTAAACCAAAATCACATCCTTTAGTTGTATTAATAAATTGCAATTGTGATTCACCAATTTCAAGCACATTAATGGAATGTAAAGGGATAATTGAAATCTCATTATTATATGCAGTTTGAACCACCTTATTATGTAATTATTTATTAGGCATTCTAGTTTCCCTTGGTGGATATGTTGAAGTAGATGTTGGGTGATATGAATGGGATAATGAAAATGGTAAAAAAAATTATGGATATAGAGTGGGTGGAATTAAGTAGGATGGGTATAATGGATATGGTAATGATGGGTGTTATGGTTGTTGTGAGCATTTATTATGACATTTTTGATAAGATGGAGATTGTTCCCATTCACCATAAATGTTAAGAGGAGAATCATTTTGTGAAGAAACATATTTCCTTCCTAATCCAATAGAATTATAAGACGTGTTAAAATAATTAAGCATACCATGATCTACTTGAATTGATGTGTGTACTTGTCCTTGAGTTACAAAGAAGACATTCTCACTTCCACCTTTGTTTTATTGAGGCTCACTTATAGATTGTAGCTCCTTTAACATGTCTTCTTCATTTTCAAGAATAACTTGGCATGAAAATTTATCTTCCTCCATGCAACAATCAAAACAAAAAATGATCAAATATTCATCTATGGATTCATTTTCAAAAATCTATTGTCCTAAAAATTTATCAATTATCTATTCTTGCTTGGTTATAGGAATAATACCTATAAATATGTATGATGATAGTAATGGGAGATCATGATAATCTAATTTTCATTCTTTAGGTAGAGGGAATATAAATACATCACCTTGTGTCAGTGCAATTTCCCCACCAATTTCTTCTTTGGTTTTTAAATTTAAAATTGAGGTGTTTGAACTACCTTGAAAATGCAACATTTTTATGGTTTTTTTTCTTGATTCTCCAAAATTATTTATTTACTTATCAATTGACTCACAACAACTGGTGTGAATATAAATGATTTTATCTTCTAAGATATAACTAGAAACTCAATCCATGCATCTATATGATTTAAAACAATGCAAATTAGGATTACTCACCCATGCAAGGTCAACAATTGCACGAGTTTTATTTATAATGCATTGGTCCTAACTCAATTCACCAATCTAACAGGCCTTTAACACCTTTCCCCGACAACGACACCAAAAATGATAGGCCAAAACAGGGGGTAAAGAATGAGAAAGATTTAATATTAATAACTAGATTCGTTTTGGTCTAAGTGTCAACCTGGGGCCACAAACTTGTGAAAGATGTCATGGCTATATGCACAAGGGTTGTAGGTAGTGAGGTGAGTGTAAATGAAATGAAACTACAAAATAAAAAACACTTATTTAAATTAAATCAAAATTATGCACTATTCTAAAAATTGTGACAAGAATTACGACAGGAACTATGATAGGAATTGCAGTCTGTAACAGTGCGACAGGAACAATCCAACAACTACTCTATTTTCTATGCAATATTTCAAGCCACCAGAATTCTATAAAATAAAAATTTCAATCAAATAAATAAATACAAATATGCTTTTGGAGTTCTCAAATAAAAATTAAAATAAAATTTTGTATTTACCACTCATAATCAAATTACTTTATTCTGCAAGGTGATTAAAACTCTGCTACAATACTCAAATTATAACCAACATATACTCATTTAAAATCAAATATATTACAACTTATATTTTTATGTATTATGCTCACTCTTGTTACATTTATACTTTATTCTTCAAACTCCACATTGTTTCTGCCTTTCTTTCTATTCTCTTATGTCTAATCCTTTACAATATGCTAATTCACCCTCCTTTATAGCTATTATGTTGCCTTAAAAGGTGTAAAACAAACTTATAAGTTGTTTACTATTTTCACACCCTTCCTCTTATTTCCATGTTTAATTTTGCTACATTATTTTTCCAATATTATGCATATGATTTTCCACACCACCTATTACATTTTTTGTAGCCCTATTTTATTGAATTTTCTACTATTCTCTTGCAACCTCTTATGGCATTATTTATGGTTTGTGGGATAGAATAAAACCATACATAAAAATAGGAGTTTGTTGTGCCATAAAAATAGCTATTTGTTTGGCCTTCCTTCATCACAATTATATTAGTTACAATGACAAATAATACATTCTATTCCATGCCATTTGAGTAAAAATATATTATTTACTTTTAGCACAATAAATAATTATTTAAATTAAATTAATAGTTGAAGTTATTTGTTGTTGTGAAGGTGGCAAAAGTCTGTCATGAAGTCTATTATCTCCACCTTTATTAATATGTTGCTAGAATTATTTACTCAACATAATGACATAAATATTAGTAAATACAATCTAATATTTATTATTCACATATTTTATCCAAAAACTACTTATATATATTTAACCATATGTAGCAAAAGGTGGTTAAATGGTATGGAAATGGAATATGAAGATGGATATAAAGGCATATGAAAAAGTATAAAAGATGGAATAAAATGGAACATAAATGGCTCTCATCAAACCTTATCATAAATTTTGTACTTCTTTTAACTTGTATCATTACATGCACTTAACTTTTGAATTACGAGTCCTTAATCATATCCAAAAGGTATTGAGCCTTGTTATAGTGATTTAGTATGTTATTTGTGCTTTGTTGTATGAAATTTGGTGACGTTGCAATGCCTTTACTTTTCAATATACTGTCAAGCTTATTTTGTCTTTGCAAAACTATAAAATGTGTGTATCTAAAATATGATTAACCATAATAACTCTTAAATATTACTACAAATTTTTTCCTTGGGTGTAATATTAATTCTTGACATACATTCAAAGTAACGTTCTACTTGTAATCTATGGGTTAAAAATGTTCTCATTTGGCATGCATGGTGGATCATTTTATTCCAACACCAGTGCCTATTTCATTAGGTTATAAAGTCATCATACCAAGAGAAACAACATATTTTAATAATAAAGGAATGCCACTTGCACATAAACAAACACCACAAATATCATATGAAAAAACTAAGTGTAGTTATTTATCCATCTACAAAAAACTAAAAATCATATGTAATAGATAACTAATCATTACAAAAAACAAAAAATCATATTCGTTATGATAAACACAACGTGTTATGTATTTATTGTCCATAAAACTTCCAAACAACACTGTAAGTATAACACATGGAAATGAGTGTGAGGAAATCGCTAATGACATCATAATGCTATTAAAATTGGATATACTCATATATAATGTTTCGATAGTTTACAAACATTTGTGACTAAAAATTTCACAAATATTGGCTATAAAAACTAAATAGTTTGTAAATAGTGTCACTTGGTCAACCATTTATGAATAGGTACTGTTTCTGCATTGTCACTATCAAGAATAATTTTTCACACTCTTATTGTCAAACTAGACTTCACAACATACAAAGTAGGTGTCCCATAATATGCATGTAACAACCTTAATGATGGTATGACATGATGCACCTCGAATTTGATGGTGTGGTTGAATTTAAAGATAACAAGCAACCATTCCTCAGCTAGACCATTGTGATAACTAATTTGAGATTCCTCGTTAAGGAATCTCATGAATTTCATGCTCAACTCGTTAGGAAGACTATGCTTCTTTATGATTAATGTTGGCTTAATTGGTACCTTCCAAATGCACCCAACTAGGTAAAGGTCTTGACGCTCATGGTAAAGATGAATTGGCCACTCACAAAAATCTCAAATCTTTATTTCTAGATTATGATATTGAATGTCCAAGATCATTATCACCTTTGACGTGTAAAAGAAGTTAAAGTAATGAGCACAAATATTAAATTTCATGTGACTGCACTTTGGTCCATTTGTATCAATTATATTTACCATCTTCTCCCTCAACCTATAGGGGAGATTCAATTCCTCTATTCAAAGGAGGACATTCCATGGAAGATAGTAGTTGTAGTTGGTCAACCAACTAGAGACACATGTATGTGCATCATGCTACATCTTGCATACATGTATCAAAAAAATCATTAGCTTTCACATCTTGACCATACCAAGAAGAATTAGAACAAGTAGAATTAAATAACACACACCCACTGTGTTTTCGAGTTTGCCAATATTTTTATGCATTTTTTAATCATATGCGAAAATTGAAATGTATTTTTTAATCTAAAAAATAGATGAGGTACATGTTGAAGGTAACCTTCATTACATTCTTAGTGTGTAATAAACAAAATGTTTTTATTACATTCATTATTACATAACAAGAAGAATTAAATAACACATAACTCATTGTGTTTTCCAGCTTGCCAATATTTTGTGTATTTTTTTTGTCAATCAGACCAAAGTGAATGAGATAGATAATATATTGAGTGAAGAGATTCTTTCTGCTATTCACAAGTTGAGGAAGGAGTGTGTGCAATATGTGCAATAACCAAATAGCAATGCAAGACTAGAGCAACAGGTACTAAAATGCATGAAATGAAAAAGGAAGCTACTCTGAAAATACTTGAAAAGAAGTAGACCAAAGTGAATGAGATAGATAATGTATTGAGTGAAGAGATTATCCCCGCTCTTCACAAGTTGAGGAAGGAGCATGTGTAGAATGTGAAATGGCCAAATGGCATTACAAAACTGGAGTAGCAGGTACAAGAATGCATAAAATGAAAAAGGAATTTGCTCTAAAAATAATTGAAAAGAAGCAAACCAAAGTGAATGAGATAGATAATGAATTGAGTGAAAATATTCTTCTTGCTCTTGAAAATTTGAGGAAGCAACATGTGCAGTATATGTAGTGGCCAAATGACAATGCAAGACTGGGCAGCAAGTACTACAATGCATGAAATGAAAAAGGAAGCAACTCTGAAAACACTTGAAAATAAGCATACCAAAGTGAATGAGATAGATAATTTATTGGTTGAAGAGATTCTTCCTACTCTTCACAAGTTAAGGAAGTAGTGTGTGCACTATGTGCAATGGCCAAATGGAATTGTAGAACTGGAGTAATACAAGAATGCATGAAATAAAAAAAGGAATTTTCTTTGAAAATACTTGAAAAGAAGCAAACCAAAGTGAATGAGATAGATAATGTATTGAGTGAAGATATTCTTAAGTTGAGGAAGGAGGTGTGCAGTATGTGAAATGGTCAAATGACATTATAGAATTAGAGTAGTAGGTACTAGAATGCATGAAATAAAAAGGGAATCTGCTCTGAAAATACTTGAAAAGAAGCATACCAAAATGAATGAGATAGATAATGTATTGAATGAAGAGATTCTTAAGTTGAGGAAGGAGCATGTGCAATGGTCAAATGACATTGTAGAAATGGAGCATTAGATACTAGAATGCATGAAATGAAAAAGGAATCTACTTTTAAAACACTTGAAAATAAGTATACCAAAGTGAATGAAATAGATAATGTATTGACTGGAGAGATTCTTCTTGCTTTTCACAAGTTGAGGAAGGAGCATATGCAATATGCGCAATGGGAAACTGGAAATGTAGAAGTGGAGCATAAGGTACTAGAATGCATGAAATGAAAAAGGAATTTTATTTGAAAACACTTGAAAAGAAGCAGACCAAAGTGAATGAGATAGATAATGTATTGACTGAAGAGATTCTTAAGTTGAGGAAGGAGTGTGTGCAGTATGTGCAATGGCCAAATGGAATTGCAGAATTGGAGCATCGGGTACTAGAATGCATGAAATGAAAAAGGAATCTGCTCTTAAAACACTTGAAAAGAAGTATATCAAAGTGAATGAGATAGATAATGTATTGACTGAAGAGATTCTTCTTGTTCTTCACAAGTTGAGGAAGGAGCATGTGCAGTATGTGCAATGGGAAATTGTCAATGTAAAAGTGGAGCAACAAGTACTAGAATACATGAAATGAAAAAGGAATTTCTTTGAAAACATTTTAAAATAAGTGGACCAAAGTGAATGAGATAGATAATGTATTGACTAGACATATTCTTCTTGCTCTTTACAAGTTGAGTAAGGTGTGTGTGTAGTATGTGCAATGGGCATATGCCAATGTGAAGTGGATAAACTGAATAGGTTTTGTATTGCACATGGATTTTTTCAAGAAAATAAAGAGAGATGATGCTATAAGTGTAGGTGAACAAATGGATTCAAAGATTCTTGAACACAAGAATTTCATGGAACACATAGAATTGGAAATAGATGAAAAGGATAAGGCAATATCAGATGTCAATGCAAAAAAATAGAATCAATTGGGTGGAGTGATGAAAGTCTTATGTGAAAATGTAGAAAAGTTGCATAGAAATTTTTTTAAATTGATACAACTACTCCAAATCTTAAAGTCAAAGATATGCAAAATAAGTTAGAAGAAAATAAAAAAAGGTTTTAATTACATTAATATTGTCTTGAAAAATTGTAGGTTGGAAAACATTGGGTATTATAAAACCTACAACCCACATAGTGTTGTAAAACCCTCTACACGTAACAGTAGTCGAAATTATATATGGAAGCACACTATTGCAAAACGTCATATCAAAAAAAGGACTTACCTATGTATAGTTGTTAAATTGGAACCATACCTTCCATGGTGTTTACACTCATGAAAGATAGTCACCGATGAGGACTCCTTTCCACACATTCGAATACTGAAGAGAACAAAAAAACAATTCAAAAAGTATACGAGGTGGTAGAAGTTGGTTAATGGGAAAATAACTACCATTCCTATTATAATATAGAAATTGAAACAGGTTTTCTCATACTCACCCATATTAGATGTCATATCCTCTGGCTTATCCATAGTAGGTGCACCTAACATGTCACACTATATATTGACATTCATATTAATGCTATTGTCCTTGGACAAGGGAAAGGAGTCACACACATGAGTTCGACTGTCTAACTATTTTGTAGTATGCTTCTTATGATGGGTTGCATGTCAAGGATGATCCCTTCTTGCACTAAACCATGAATGCATACAAAAAAAGCTAGTACAACTGCATCGAGATCATGAATGAATTCAAATGACAATGCATTGGATTATTGAAGATCCTATAGAAACCTCTTGACACAATGTGCATATGAGTATACTTATTGTAGACACTAGGGTGGTGTATGCATCAATTTCTTCAATATTTAATTTTTCTCATTCCAAATACACATTTTCTGTAAAAGTACATCATGTTTCACTAACAGAAGGAGATTGTGTAGGGGTGAGAACATTAGGATTATTTTCTTGGATGCCCTTGTGTGATAATGTCTCATTCAAATATGTACCTCTATTAATGGTTACACGACTGTCATCTAAATGACAACACACAAGAAACTTGTAATAGGCAGTATAAAATGGAAAACATAATTGTCTCCCATAAAGCAAAGAACTTTGATTGAAATTTAATTATCATGGACCACCCCTTCAACATTAGATGATATTTTAGTTAGTTTCATGACCTTAAGGACATGTTTTCAAGTGTTCCCCTACAAAATCCAAGGGCACTCTTAAACAAAAATTTGGTCACCAAATTTTCAAACCAGGTACTAGTTGCACGAAATCTGACTTTTCACCCAGTGCCATCCAGGATGTGTTTCATCTAGAAAACAATCATCATCCAAAATTTTCTTCACCCTCTCCAAACTAGATTTAATATTTTGAATCTTATAGTTAGTCAAAAAACCATAAAGCTGCAACTTTTTCTTTTGCCTAAAGAATGGTTCAATTCTCTATATAAGTGTGATACAAATGGTCCATTCACCTTCTGCATTTTTTATCAATCACATAAGTATCAAGTTTTCAACGTGCAATGGTATGACTCGATGACAACATTTGTATCCTGGTTGGCATGTTGGAATAGTCTACAATTTTTCACCCACATGGCTACAAAAATAAAGCATGAGTGAAGTAAACCACAACATATTAGAGGTAACGTCAAAGAATGTGAATGGTGAGAATCAAATGAGGTGATAGAAATTGTTAACTCACCAATTTGACCATATCCATCGCATCAGGTCTTCTTGAAGTACTCTAAAAGCTAGGGTTGATTCTTGAAATCCTCAAAGAAATTGTTCAATAACTAAATAATGTTGTCTTCATCACCCATCATCATCATGATCATTGCTAAGTTTGTGAAATATGTTGATTGCCCTCTCCTTTGCTTCATACTTATGTACATTCTTCAGCCAAGTCCTTTGAATTTGCCAAATGCATAGAAGCACATGACATCCAAAGATAACCCTAATAGAGAATACAAAGGATATTGTTTAATGCTAATTTGCATGAGAAAGTGACATTAAAAATAAATAGAAAATGAGAAAGTTATACAAACCAACCAAAACATGCACTTATTATATGGCCTAAATTTTTTCAGGGGCATCATCGATCAAAAAGCATTAATTGTCTAATCGGCTTTGGCTTCTCTTCCATGGGCATACACTACGTATAGCCAGCCAAAAATTTCCTTAATCTTGTTTTGCGAGGAGACTACCCATACAATGGGTGCACCACTCTATTGATTGTCGAAATGAGTAAAGTATATAGTTGGTATTGTAGACATAACAAGTCAGTGTGAGCATTGTCATGTATATAACCAATAAGATCATTGAAAAGATAAAGAAGTATTTTTTGATGTTTCTAATTTCACCCCATATTTGTTAGTGGAAAATGTGAAATCCATGGAGATGACTAAATTATGTGAGTGGAAAACCATCATATCCAAAATCCATGGAGTTTGAACCCCGATAAAAAAAGGTGTCATGTTTCTATAGGGCCATTGAAAGTAGAAGAAGTTTTCCTTTTCCTATGCATTCCATATTATGATACTTGACGAATCATATACATGTTTATGTGAGTGAATAGAGAACACCTTTCACTAAGAATTCATTACATCCTTTCTTGTCAAAAATTCATCTCTCTTACTCATCATGCCACAAAAACAAGATCATTGAGGTGTTTGTCCATTATTGCATTGACACTCATGTCCATGAGCAAAAAAATTTCAATATAGATTGTTCATTTTGTGGATAGATTTGGGGTGAATTGGGCATGCAAGTCTCTATTGTGTCATCAATTCCATGGAAAAATTCACCATTGAAATTGACATGAAACATTTCTTTGTAGACTAGATAGATAACATTGAGTCTACCATACTTAACCCTTGCAAGGAAGTGGCATTCACAACCTCACTTTTTTTGTAAATGTTTGTACTCTTTTTGTGGTGGAGGCATGTTCCTGCGGTCATCAGGACCATATGCACACTAGTAGTTATAAAGAAAGCATCATGTCATCATCTTCATGTAAGAGAAAATAAAATGTCATTGAACTATAGACATTAATGTTGAAAGGTACAAACTTGGAATACTTAATTATTATGTGGTAGTTGGTCTCGTTGATGGGACCCATGTTTTTTTCTCTCTATTTGTAACACGAAAAAAATGAAGCTTCAAATCCTTCGAGCACCCTTCCCCAAGAAGGAACGCATCAAGTTTTCTAAGAGGAATTGTTGCGACAAGGTCAATGACCCCATTCTCTTCGTAGGCAATAGGAGTCCACTCCAAATTGAAAGAGGAAAAATGAGAACATCCTTCCCCTACATGTTGCACGTCCAACTTGTCTTCCATTTTAAATTTTGGTTGTCTCCCCATCTTAGGTAAGGTAGGAATTGGATGAACAACTAAAATTAGAGTAGATTGTGTAAAATAAAAGAAAGAAATTATTTGTTGAATGTAAAAAAACTACCTGCATTGTTGCCACCAACATGAAACCAATAGGAGGTTTCCAACTTTTTCTAAGGAAAATAACCAGTAAGTGATAGATTGAATCAAGTTAGGATTATAGAGGAGGAGGAACAACTGCTCAAGACCCTAGGTCACGAGAGGATCTAGAACAATAGGATGCCCTAATCTACCTCAGGCTAATAGAATTCTTCAGGAGAGTTTAAAGTTTAAAGGCTGAAAGGAAGAGAAATCAGGTTGTCATTTTCCCTTTACAAGCCCGAATGTTTCAAGAATTTAGGTGAGCAATTTTCTAGAGTCTGAACTATGACTTAGATAGCTCATTTCTAGAGGACAACAATGTAGGACACAAATGACAATGCAATGCATTGGCATCTTAGTGGTGCACTGGTTTCCATGCAGATAGAAAGTGTAAAGTACAATAAAAAACTAAGGAAAACCTACTAACAACCTAACAAATGCAATTTGATGTAATAACAAAAATTGAAAGAAAACAATTGATAGAATATCAAGAAGAGAACTAAGACTAAATCTAATTGTAAAATGAAAAAGAAGGGTAAGGAAAGCACACCTTCCTACCTACAAGTTGATATCTTCAATATCTTCACCTCAAGGAGAACCTACACACAAAAGATAGAAAAATGTTGGGGCTGTGTTTAGAGGACTACCGTAGTTAGTCCCCCGCTTTGGTGTTTCCACCTCCACAGACAACCAATATAGCAATGATTGGAGAAAGATGATAAATAAAAGATATTGAAAGAGAATACAAATCAATACACAAACACAATATGCTACGATATTGAAATGATAATGAAATCTAAAAGGGATATGGAGTGATATCACCTTCAACCATGTGCACTTAAATAAAATGGGAAAAGGAGTGAGCATGCAAGCCTTCAAAGACCAACATTTCCATAACAACAGAGAGAGAAAACCAACAAAGTATCAAATTGTAGCTTCAATGGAGGTGGTGGAGCTTGGAGGATTTGAGAGTGAATGAGAAGTGTGAAGATGATCCAGAATAAGCATGAAGGGATGAATGAGATAGTCTTTTGAAAGGTAAAAATGGAGGAAAAAGAGTCATTCAAAGGTAGTCTGAAGGGCAAGAGGTGTTACACTTTGCATCCAATGGAGGAGTGTAATACCTCTACGGATTCTAGAGGCGGGAATCCTTTTAGGACGACAGTGCGTTGCACAAACGTCTACGTGCCATGCTAGCAACCTTGATAGAATATGCCCCACCGACATGTAAAATAGTTGTCAAGTGGACAGGGGAAGGTGGTGGAAATAAGGGTTGCATCATTAGATTTAATTCTATAAGGCAAGAGGTAGTGTAAACGGGGAATTTGCAAGAGGGTGCAAATTCACACCATTATAGGCATAAAATATGAAACAAGTGCAGGTTGAAAATCAAAGTGTGTAGTTCAACAAGCAAGTGGATATACACAATTACAACACAATCGCAAGTGCACATGGACATTCAACGAAGAGTCCATTTTAGGTGTGGCACACAAACCTATTTTACCTGAGGAAGAAGGTTGTGAAAATTGACCATCCTTTTGATGTAAGTTCATATGAGAATGAAATGCACATCTTACACAACATGATGTGTAGTTCAACCTGCAACTTTCTATGTTGTTTAAAAGTGTAACGTGCAAATTGATATTTAATTGCTTTTACAAATGCATCTAAAATCCATAGAAAGTAGAATATAGGTGAGTTGTGTTGCATGTGTGTGTATTTTTTATTTGAGAAGAAAGGTTAAGTCCACTGAAACAATTATGAAAACCTCCAATGTCAAAAGATATGCTTCCATTACTCCTAGATACACGAAAAAAATAGCACATTGTTTGCATCTGTTGATGATAAGTAATGAATTAGTAATGGAGTCTTTCAAGATAGGGATAAATGTGAAAAAAATCCTATGAATCATGGTGTAAGCCAATGTAGGTTGGAAAACACAGTGTGCTGATCAACCTGTAAGTAGACATACAGACTGAAAGTAAAATCAGAGGCTTGCATGCAAATGAAAGGAAGAGTTCAAATTATTTGGGGTGCAAAAATATCTTTTACCTCAATAGGTAGGTAGGGATATCCAACCTTCCCTTTTGGGTGACTTTAAAAGAGCAACAAAAGTGCATAAGGAAATTCATGAAATAAAAAAGTGCAAGTTGAACAACACGATGAGTGGTTCAACCTGCAACTTTGTATGTGGCCTACAAGTGCAATGTGCATAAGAGTATGTAATTAATTCTATAGATACAACAATAAATGTATTATTTTGGGAAGATACAATATTTGTGGTGCATTTTTATGTGTTAATGGAGATGAAAGGATAGAGGTCAAGAAAAACCTTTTATGACAACCTTTAATGTCACAAAATGTGCATCCATTACTACTAGCAATGTCAAAAGAATAACACATTTTTTGCATTTGTTGAAAAAAATGAATCAGTAATGGAGTGAATCAAGAAAGGCATAAAGGTATAAAAATTCCTATCAACTATGATGTAAGCCAATGCAGGTTGGAAAACACAGCGTGTAGTTCAACCTCCAAGTGGACATAAAGATTGCAAGTAAAATCGCAACCCCACACGAAAAAATAAAAGTAATAATTGAGAGTATATGGGGTGTACAAACCTCTTTTACCTAAGTAGGCATGTTGTGATATCAAACCTTCCATTTGGGGTGACTTAACATGAGCAACAAAAGTGCATTTGGTAATTCATGAAATAAAAAATTACAAGTTGAAGAAGACAATGAGTGGTTCAACCTACAACTTTGTATGTGGCATGTAAGTGTAACATGTATAATAGTATGTAATTAATTTTATAGTTGTAACAAAAAAAATATTATTTTGGGAAGATATGTTGGTTGTGGTGCATGTGTATGTGTTCTTGGAGATGAAATGTTAGAAGTTAACCAAAACCTTTTATGACAACCTTTTATGGACCACAAAAATGTGCATCCATTGATAAAATAATGAATCAGTAATGGAGTGAATCAAGAAAGGCATAAAGGCACGTAAAATATCCTATCAACCATGATGTAATCCAATGTAGGTTGAAAAACACATTGTGTAGTTCAACCTCCAAGTGGACATATAAATTGCAAGTAAAATTGTAACCCCGCATGAAAATAAAAGTAAGAGTTGAGAGTGTATAGGGTGTACAAACCTCTTTTACTTAAGTAGGCATGTTGCGATATTGAACCTTCTATTTGGGGTGACTTAACATGACCAACAAAAGCACACATGACAACACATGAACTAAAAAAGTGTAGGTTGAACAACGATGAGAAGTTCAACCTAAAACTTTGTATGTAGCCTATAAGTGTAATGTGCATAATAATATGTAATTAATTCTATAATTTTTTCCAATAATGCCATAAAAAACACCTTCTTTGCATCTGTTGATAAAATAATGAATCAATAAAGGAGCAAATGAAGATAAGCTAAAATGTGGAAAAAGGTTCCCTTAATTGTAGGTGGTAATACATCTTTTAGGTGCAGAAAAAGGTTGTCTAATCAAACCATTTGCTTGACATAACTTTAAATGAGGAAAAAAACATCTTACACACAAAAAACTACAATTGTGCAGCTTCAACAACATAATGTTTATTTGAACCTGCAACTTTGTATGTGGCTAGAAAATGGTAAAACAAAAAATGAAATGTATTTACCTATAAAAATGAACGACTTAATAAATAATACAACACAAGTTGGGTGTGGTGCACGTGTATATGTGGGTAACTTCTTACCCATTTTTTGTTACAGACTATGAAAATATCTCATTAAAACATTCACAATTTTGAAGTCTACAATCATATTTTTCTTCTATCTTCACCCACTGACTAGTACAAAACTTTGAAAAAATTACTTTCCTTGCATAGGTTGAAACATTCTTCGACTAGGGATGATCCATGAGTACTCATAGCTCAATTACACCAACAAAATAAATAATAAATCTAATGATATATTGTAGATAACATTGAATGACAACCATTTGTTTCATCATTGTAGTAAATCTCAATTCGTTTCCTTGCTCTTTGTATATTTCATCATAACTTATGGATGAAAAAAATAAGTGAAATTTCGAATAAATTATAATAATTAAAAATCATGTGCAACTTATAAATCATACTCTCTTGCCATATGTGAATTTTAATACAAATCATATCTTACTACCAACTATTTGTTGTAGCAGGCAGCATGTCCATTATGAATTGTCTACTCTAAAATTTCACCTATGCCACTATAAAATTGTAGGTTGGAAAACACTAGGTAATATGAAACCTATAAGCCCCATATTATTTAAAAACCATTAAACACGTAAGAAACTAATTGGTTAGTCACCCTTCACCTCAATTTGATTTTTTTGATATGTCTCCCATCTACAAGTCCTCCCCGAGTTGTCTACCCTTTAACTTTCAACAAGTAGAAGGAAATAACTAAACACCCACCATGTTATGCAACCTGCAATTCTTCTTTTGTGCATTTATTTTTCAAACATATGAAGAACTTGAAATAAAATTTAACTATAAACAACACTTGTAATAAATTGTGAAGGTCACTTGCATTGAAAACCATGGTAAATGAGAGATAATGTATTTACTAAAGAGATTATTCTTGCTCTTGAAAAGTTAAGGAAGGAGCATGTGCAGTATGTGCAATGGGAAAATCATAATGCAAAATTATAGGTAACATGTACTAGAATGTACGAAATGAAAAAGGAAACAATTGTAAAAACACTTGAGAAGAAGAAAACCAGAGCGAGTGAGATAGAAAATGTATTGACTAAAGAGATTCTTCCTGCTCTTAACAAGTTGAGGAAGGAGCGTGTGCAATTTGTGCAATAGGAAAATCACAATGCAAAATTGGAGGCAATAGGTACTAGAATGTATGAAATTGGCCAAGTCAAAATTGGCGAATAAATCGCAACCAAGAGGGTGGCCAAATTGCTTGGATTTTATGAATTATTGGTCCAATACATTTCCATTCGCCATCAATTTATTTTATGATTTATATTTAAGTAATATTTTCACCATAAAAAACTACACATTTCAAATGGATCGATTAGTATTTTCACTTGGAATCTCGAAAGCATGTATTAAATCACCTACATATTCGCCAATACTATTAAAACAACATTGTGTATCAAGACCCATTTCACCAATTAAAATTTACAAATAGTTGCTTATGAGGACCCATTTCACTAATAACATTAAAAAATAATTACATTTGAGGACACATTTTTCCAATTACCATGAAACCTCCATGCTAATCATAGGGCCATAATCACCTTGAAAATTACAACGTATGTGTTCTGTCAAGGTTTTATTTTCCCAACACTTAAATTTATCATTGTATAATCATGTGAGATTTGCCAAATTGTTACTACACCATTTAAAAATCCATCAAAATTCGCCAAATATGGATTGATATAAATATAATCAAAACTTTGATTTATTATTACACATTTTATTCAGTTATGAACTTGTGAACTCTAGATTCAGAAGCTAGACTTGGAACCTTGATCGTAGGAAAGTTAAAAACTTACAACACATGCCTTCTTGCATTAACAAATAGTAATTCAGTGAAAACCTAAAAGGTAAGTGATCATTTCTTCATAGTGTTATAAGACTTTTTTCTCTTTTTCATTCATGCTTCAATCTTAAAGATGATATTGAGTAAGGAATGAGAATTAGGATCTATATTCTATGTCCTTAAACAAGAAGATATTTTTCCAACTTTTATTCGAAGTGAGAGATCAAGATGTTGAGCAGAAAGTGCAAAAAGGGTAAGAATCTTCAGGGCGGTGAAGGGACTGGGAGGCCATAAAAATGCCCAAAACTTAGAGTTATCATAAAGTCTTACTTTGGAATTAGCAATGTTTATGATCCATATCACCTAATCATATGACTAGTTTACCTTATAGTGTGGTTTTTCCTTCTACCACTATGTCTTTATTTCTTGCAACTCACCCTCTCTATAGTCCACCCATTATTTCTCATTCTCCTCATTCCACTACTATTACCATTTCTACTGTAAATATATTATTGAATAAATTTGATCAACCAAAGAAGAAAGTCATTGTTATGTCTACTAACTATTACTCTATTAATTCTCCATATCACACCTTGATTTTAATTATATTATGGAAAAGAATATCATAGTGTGTATTTACAATCTTATGAAACTACATGTCTAGATTTTAAATATATAGACAAATTCTTAGTTAAATTATTTCCATGAATATTTAAGGAACTATTTCATTCAATAGTTTTCCCCTTCATCTCTTAGTTATATACATGTTCTTGATGAGCTACCCATAACTTATTTATGATGTTTTTGTGTAACTATGTGTTTCAAAATAACTGTAACTATATACACCTAAAATTGGTCTAGAGCATCTGATTAATTAAATACAAATTATTTGATTAATTATTCTAATTTCCTCTACTATCGAATAAATAGAAATATTTATTTATATAGTTCACATTTAAATTCATCTTAATTAAATAAACAAAATTAAATACTTTGTTTGATTTAATTATCAAATCCCTATTTTATTCTATCACATCGATCTTAAATTATTTAAATAAAGATCAAAACACTTTATTGATTAATTGCCATATTCTTCTGTCTAATTTAATAAACAACTTCTATAGTTCATTTTATTAAATTATTTATTCCTCTTTTGCTAATTTAAATAAATCAAAAATATTTGAATAAAAGCATAAGGAATATTCCATCTATAATTCCTCAAAAATGAAATTAGATATCCTATGTCTAATCTATGTCTAAAATTTGTCACAATTAATGCTTTGAAACTTCATAGGAAGTTTTGGAGACAAATTGGAGACAAATTCCAAAATCTTCTCTCAATCCTCCTCCATCAATCCTTCCTCTTCTCTTGCCTGGTGTTTTCATGGGTAGAGACAATCACCAAAATTCTCTCAATCTCCTCCATCTCTCACCATTCAATCCTCCAGATTGAATCCAAGCCTCTCAATGCCTTCCCTATGCGTTTCTACAGCCAGGAAATCTATAAATAAAGCCTCATTGAACCAGGAAAAGGATCCAGATAATCTAACTTATGCACTCTTACTCTACAGGAATTCAAGCACATCAAGCATCAAGCATCAACAATCAACAATCAAGTTTTTCACAATCATGGTTGCCTCCTATAGCTGCATTTATCTATTTCATGTCCATAACATGCTAGTTTAATCCTTTTATCATCTAGTATTGTCTTTTTAATTCCATATCATTGTATTAGTATTCATCTCGTTCTTCAGATAGTCATTTTAACAGTCATTTGCTTACACAACTTGAGAGCAATTTTGATTTAATAAATCTTTGGAGATAGAGAGCAATATGACGCTTTCAATTGATTACTATTTTGAATTAGTTCAATTTGTTTAATCATTGATATAATGTCGTATTAAGAAGTGTTTTAACCTTGTTTACATATTCACACTTACAATTTGGCGCCCACCATGGGGCATTAACCCCAATTTTACAATTTTTTTGGAAAGTGTTACACAGGTTCTAAGCGGGTTTTATTTTAGCACTTTCGTGGCAAACTATAGCGCTTCCATGGCAAACTACAACACTTTCGTGCACTATTTCAGCACTTTCGTGTTACTATAGCGCTTCCGTTAAAAATTTTAGTACTTTCGACTTTAGCGCTTCCATCAACTGTTTCAGTGCATCGGTGATTTAGCGCTTCCATGGCCAACTTCAGCGCTTTGGTGTCCTGTTTCAGTGCTTCAGGTAAAAGTTTCAACGCTTTTGTGGACTGTTCCAACACTTTTGTAAAATCAGTCTGGATCCGACGCGTCCACGGCCAATTTTTTTTTTTTTTCACAGTTGGATTAAAATTTATCAATCTAGGATAGTCACTTCAAAGTTTCTAAAATTGATCAATCCTAGGATAGTCACTTTCTTGTTTTTCTTAAAGCAAATCTATCAATCCTAGGATAGTCACCGCATTTTTACAGTACAAGTTAAAAAGACCAACATGATTTCTGTGAAGCAACACCTTCACATAGATTAGAAAATTTATTTTTGGGCTTAAAATAGAACAACTTCTATGATGTGCTTGTGGTGATTAGGCTTATGCTCTCCCCTTAACTAGGTGACCAAAGTGCTAGAGTCATTTTTTTACTTCATGCTATTTATGCTTTTATTAACTCCTTTAGCAGGCTTGCCGTAGTGGGAAAAAGTACTCACCCTATTGGAACGACCTAAGTGGGAACAACCAAAGCCAGGTTTTCCAACCCACTATAATAAAAAATGAAAGTTGTTGATGAAAGTCCAACTTGACGGTAGTGAGCAAGATAACCATCCCCAAAATCTTTGTTCTAAAGATTGGGAGGTCTCCTGAGGGAGTTTATCAATTGCCGCACCGAACGGAAGCCCTTTCTAAGAACCATAGAGTAGTATCTCGCCGAGTCAGTATCCATACATTGTCATACTCACAGTGCAAGGGGAGGGAAGAATTTTCCCCCAAGACACTCACCATATAATTACCAAGGACCGCTTGCTCAAGGGATTCGGTATCCACTTCCATCACTTTGAGTACGTGCCTCGCAACGACAAAAACAAGGGCGCCCTCTAGGGGGTGACACTACTGTGTGCGTCAACGTAATTCAAGATGTGGGTTGTGAGTATAATGATGACCTACTTGTCCTTAAGTGTGAGTTTGTTTGATTTGTGTACAATTGTCAAAACAACCCGTCAAAATCAATAAAGACCATTCGTGGTTTTTGAACATACACGATCTATTCAGTTTAAAACACTTATTCAAAATTGCTTGTCGTGTTTTCACAAATTCGTTTAAATCAGATTAAAGATCATCTTGAAAATGTCAAGTCAAAATAAATCAAAAAATTCATGCTGCGAAAGTGGAAGTCCACCACCTTTTTCAAGAGAAAGATCAAAATCTCAAAACCCAAAGCACCTCTCAGTTATCGAAATAAATTGAGAAGACAATGTTTTCTTTATCAAAATCGAAAACTCCTGTTACAACATAGAACATTCATCCACAGATATCATGATTTTTCTAGGGGTCACACTTTGGATTACGCAGTAGAACCCCTCTATTCACGAGCTTTCTTCCAAAGAAGATCTCTCACTCAATTTCACAACCGTAGTCAGCGCATACATCGTTCTTATCTTCCACAATCCATGATATAGTATGCCACAAGGCCAAATCAAATTTTGCAATAGAGAGTCATAAAAGTCCTGTTTTCAATGTTCTGGAAAACCTGTTTCAGCGCTTCTGGTCATTGTTTTAGTGCTTCAGTGAAATAGCGCTTTCGCGCACTGTTTCAACGCTTACGGTCATTAATTTAGCGCTTCTGTCAAGCTGTGCTTTCATCACTTTTTCCAGCTCTTTCATGCACTATTACATCGCTTCTATCAAGATAGCACTTCGGTCACCTGTTTCAGCACTTTGGGACTCTATTCCAGTGCTTCTAGGAAATAGCACTTCTGTACTCTATTTTAGCGCTTTCAAAATAGAAAGTTCGAAAATCATACCAGTCAATTTGTCTATCTTTTATCCATTGTTTCACCAGAACACAATTTTATTTTCATCAGAATCACTGTCTAGGAACCAAAGTCAGAAAGGTTTATACAAATTTCTAAACTTATCAACTAAAACAAGGTCTTGTGAATCACAAGTGTCAAAATCAAATACACAATCAATTACTACACTGAAATTTCATTATCAGGATACTATCATCCTTCATCACGAAACCAAGTATAGTAATCAAATTTTTAGCATTGTCTCATCAATAAGATCAGTCATATTATTCAACTTTGTTTAAAAGTTTAAATTGACACTATCCAGCACATAAGATCAACATTTCAGAAGAAAGGGAAAAAATTTGTATGCCAATCTTCACTAGGTACCAAAAACAGAGACTCTTAGAACAAGAACTTAAAAAATCACAAGAAATGGCAGAAGAAAATCCTTGGAACAATCTGAACCAAAACGATAAAAATGAAATAACTCCCAAGGATATCCAAACAGCTCAACAAGACCCCAAGTTCCATAAATTTATGGAGAAAATCTTAGAACAAGATATGGAGAAATATCTTTTGATGTTGGTTGAATCAGATGCCAAACTTCCCAAGGATTTCGATGTAAACCGTTTGAAGGAAGCACCTGGAACGAATGAGACTGAGATGCTACAACCTACAAAAACAATAGATCCAATTGCTGCTTTAACATCACAGATACAAGATATGACGAAAGGGACTACCAAGAGATATGCGATACAGGACATTTTTCCTTATCCTTTTGACGCAATAGTCGGTCTAATACCTTTTCCTAGACATTGTGAGTTTCTAAAGTATGATAAATACAATGGAAGAACAAATCCAATAGATCATATCAGGGAATTTAAAACAATGAGTCTTGAGTTTTCCCAAGAGGAAACTTATTTAATGAGATTATTCCCAAGGAGTTTGGGAGGGTCATGTATGGAGTGGTTCTCTAAGTTACAACCAGGTATCAGGAATTTTGAAGAGCTCGTAAATAAATTTATCTCCCAGTATTCCTTTAACATCCAACACGATGTTACAATAAAGGATCTTTACAATCTAAAGCAAAACAAAGGAGAGACGTTCTTGTCTTTTCTCCAAAGATGGCGACGCTTGTTCGCTAGATATCCTAGATCCATTCCTGAGGAAGAAAAGATGGAGTTGTTCATTCACAACTTAACTGAAGAAATGAGTTATAGACCGGAACTGCAATGTCCTCCCACATTCAAAAAAGTCATAGAAAATGGTCTTAAAATTGAGGAAGCATTAGTCAAAAGAGGATTTATCAAGCATTTTAATGATAAAACAAACAACACAAGTAACTCCTCCAATCAATACTCAAGCGGTGAGAAGACAAAATTTTGGAAAAAGAATCGAAGCACAACTACCAATGAGACAAAAAATGATCCCCAAACTATGAAACCGGTTTTCAATTTGACCGCATCCACATCAAAGAACCAAAACAATGATCAAATTGTCCAATCAAATATCATACAAAGCAATGAGATCGCAAAAACATAGTCATATAAAAAACCATCAAATCGGAGAAGGTTCACACCTTTGGGCCAAACGATGGAATCAGCAATGAAAGAATTAGTTACCCGAGGCCTTCTCAATGCATGGGAAGCTAGAAACTAGGATCCGAAAGTCAAACCATCATGGTGGAATGATGCAGATTACTACAACTTTCATAATAACAACAGTCACAAAACCAATGATTGTATGGAGTTGAAACATGCGGTACAAGACTTGATTGACAACAACAAAGTGTATGTGGAAGGACCTCAAAATAACAACGATCATTCAGCCTTCAAAGATCCTTTGCCAAATTATGACAAAGGAACATCATCCTCTTCAAACAACAAAGGAAAGAACATCAATCATGTCTATGAAAAAACAATCCTTTGTCTATCTGAAGTCAAAGATGATCATACAGTTGGTCATAACATTGATGAAAATGAAACCAGCACCATTACCTCTTTGGATTTTCTCCCAAGTGTGAAAAACTCTGAAAATCAAATCAATGTCTTAAAAATCAAAGAAAATCAAGAACATCAACCCACCAATGTGATAACTAGGGGAAAATCCAAGGTAGTGTTAAAGGGAATTGGCCCCACGCATGCAGTTTCGCCTCCATCTCATTATAATGTTATCGATCAATTGCAAAACATCCCCCGAGAGAATCAAGAACATCAACTGACAAATGTCATAACTAGGGGGCAAGCCAAGGTAGTGTTAAAAGGAGTTGGATCTCAACGTACGGTTTCGCCTCAATCTCACTATAACATCGTCGATCAACTATAAAACATTCCTGCTCAAATATCGATACTAGAACTCCTTAAATTATCGCCATCGCATAAGGAAGTTCTTGAACAAGCATTAGTTGCCACAATGGTACCAAAGAATCTGGATGTGTGTAAGTTCCAAGCTATGGTGGGACATTTGACCACCCCGCATTGTCTGTCATTCTCTAAATAGGATGATGTCTCATTAAACCATCCGCTTAATACTGCATTGCATATCGAAGTATTAATCCATAATCATCGTGTTAAGAGAGTTCTAATAGATGGAGGAGTTGGTCTGAACATTTGCACCCTCAAGTTAATCCGTGCACTAGGATATTCCGATGACGCTATTGATGCTCGAAGGAAAATGACCATCAAAGCATATGATGAGGAAGAAAGATCGTCCAAAGGTTTAATTGTATTACCCATTCAAGTGGGACCCATGATGAAGCATATAGCATGTCAAGTATTAGAAAGAGAGTTGACATACAACATACTCTTAGGACGACCCTGGATTCATGAAATGCAGGCCGTACCTTCTACATACCATGAATGCCTAAAGTTTCCAGTAAACGGACAAGAGGTGACAATAGTTGCTGATTGCAATCATCCACAACATTGTGACACATTGAGAATATCTCAAGACACCTTTGTCCCTCACAACAGGGAAGCTTCAAGTTCAAAATCATCCAAAGAAGAACAACGTCCAAGTATCACTACCAAGTGGGTAGAGAAGAAGGGAAAAGAAAAAGAGACAAGTCCTGTTGAAACTCAATCAACAGATAATCCAGATCAACAAACTTCTATATCACAAAAATTCCAAGAACAAGTTCAACTGACGAACAAGGGAATGGGAACATATTCTATGGAGCAATCACTTAACCTATCACAGTTAATGCCATCTCCTAGGACATATGGTCAACCATCTATGATCAAATCTCAAACATCATTGACAGTCACAGCTCTTGACGAGAGGTTTGTTAAAAAAGGCACAATAGAGGATGAATCAAACAACAAGGTGATCCTGGATTGGCTATACAAAGATGAGGAACCCTCTACATCAGATATCAGTATCAAAAATGTCAATATCAACACTGACAAATATGGAAAGGGAAAAGCTATTTTAGAGAAGATGGGGTATGAAGGAAAAGGACCCATTGGATTGAGAAAGGAGGGAATCATAGAACCTATTCAACCCCTCACTCTACATTCAAAAGAGAAGCTGGGACTAGGATACTCTATTGAGGAAAAACAAGAACTGGAACAGAAATTTGTTGAAAGGATCCTTTAACTTAGAGATAGCTCTGAGACAGATTCAAACGAATATGAGTGGGACGTGGGTTCCGAAGTATCTTTTACTAATATTCAAGTTGATGTCATCTAATGATATACACCTACACGTGAGGAGGGCCAAGGCTCTGGGTCTAGACCATTCGTCGCAGGATCACTGAATATCGATGACTCTAGTGGGGACGAACATAATTTGAGTGAACTAGATGATTTTGAAGAGGGTACCATCATGGATCTCGATATCCCAAATAACAATTATGATGATTTTTCTATCCTCACCCTTACTTCCATTGACCTAAATCAATTCGATGATATCATGCCATTAATCCATCTAGAACTTATTGACTGGGAACCTATCGAGCCTTTGACTATACCAAAATTTGCAAATGATGATGCCATCGTGCATTTCCTATGCCATACCAAGCCTGATACAAATTCTATCTATAATACTCATAACAACATGACTCGGAAGGAGGGTTTCAAATCTTCTAGTTACAAAATTGAAAACGCTGAAAATAGATCTAATGGTGAAAACCATTTTATGGCACCATTAGATCTGGAAAAAATAAAAATAAAGAACGCATCCAATGGTGAAAACCTTTCTGAGGCACTGAAGGATGGAAGATTTGACACTCTCCCAGAACATTATCATGAGCGATCATTAGTTCTGGTCGAACCTACACAATTGGTGGACATTGGCACAGAAGAGAAGGCAAAAGTTCTACATCTAGCAGAATCAATGATTGATCAAGAAAGACCATAATTTATCAATTTCTTTAAAGAAAGAAGCATCAACTTCACTTGGTCATATTTTGATATTCCAGGCTTAGATCCAAATCTTCTTACGCATCATTTGTCCTTGCCAACAGGAATCAAGCCCGTTAAACAAAAATTAAGAAAAATGCATCCTCATATCGCATTGATGGTAAAGACAGAATTAAAGAAATTGTTGGATGCCAAATTCATAAGGTCTATAGATTATGCCGAGTGGATATCCAACATAGTACCTATTTCAAAGCTAGACAACAGCATCAAAATCTGCATGGATTTCAGGGACCTCAATAAAGCATGCCCAAAGGATGATTTTCCACTAACAAACATAGACATCATTGTGGACTTGACAGTAGGGCATGCCATGTTATCAATCATGGACGGTTTCTTCGGGTACAATCAGATAAAAATAGCTCTAGAAGATTAGGAAAAGACAACTTTCACATGTCCATGGGGAACCTTCTGCTGGAACGTCATGCCATTTGGTCTAAAGAACGCAGGATCCACTTATCAAAGAGCAATGACGACAATATTTCATGATATGATGCACACCTTCATGGAGGACTACGTGGATGACATTTTGGAAATATCTAGTACTAGGGAAGGACATCTGCATATCCTAGATAAAATCTTCACATGGATGGAGAAATTCAATGTCAGGTTAAACCCCAAGAAGTGTGTCTTCGGGGTCACGTCAGCAAAACTATTAGGGTACATTGTCTCGGAAAAAGGCATTGAAGTGGATCCGAAAAAATTCAAAGCTATAATGGAGATGCCATCTCCTGAGAATATCAGTCAACTCAGATCACTACAGGGAAGACTCCAATCAATCAGAAGATTCATCCCCCAGCTGGCAGACCAAAGTCATCCTTTTAATCATCTATTGCATAAGAATATAGTTTTTAAGTGGGATGAGGGGTGTGAAACAACATTCAATCAAATCAAGCAGTATCTGATGTCACCACCTATTCTCATGCCACCAATAGAAGGAAGGTCTCTCATATTGTACATTGCCATGACAGATATCTCTTTGGGGGCACTATTAGCACAAGAGGACTATGAAGGGAAAGAGCACGCCATCTACTACATCAGTAGAACTTTAAATGGCTATGAAATAAACTATACATTCATAGAGAAGTCTTGCTTAGCAGTGGTATTTTCTACTCAATAGCTAAGGCACTACATTATGACTCATACAATTAGGTTAATTGCAAAGATCAACCCTTTGAAGTATCTACTAAGTAAAGCTGCCTTAACAGGTAGACTGGCGAAATGGGTTATGCTCCTAAGTGAATTTGACATTTAATATGTCGAGAGAACGGTGATTAAGGGTCAAGCAATCGCTGAACAACTAGTTGAAGCTCCTCTACCAGATGATCGACCAATGACAATGGAGTTTCCAGATGCAGACATTATGACAATAATGCCCCAACAATGGGTACTATATTTTGATGGATCATACACAAAATGAGGATTAGGAGCAGGAATCTTGTTCATCTCTCCACAAGGACACACCATTCCAAAATCATATAGATTAATGTTTCAGTGTATAAATAATGTGGTAGAATATGAAGCATTGATTATTAGGGTCAAGATAGCAATTCAATGGAAAATCACGGACTTGTAGGTATATCGGGATTCTCAACTAGTTATTTATCAAGTAAATGATGAGTATCAAACAAAAGATGAAAAGTTGATGCCCTAGAAGCAACAAATAGATAATCTGAAACAATCCTTTGTCAGGATCAAGTTTGATCAATTTCCAAGAGCGGAGAACAAAGTTGCAGACACTATGGCTACAATCGCTTCATTACTACAATTTCCTGAGAAGCGTGTTTGTTATGAATTTATGGTAGAACAAGTATCATTTCCTTCCCATTATAAATTAGAATCCGCTACCATATGCCATCTAGAAACCACCGAAACCTCCATCTACGAAAAACCTATGCTTACCTGAAGGATGATATTCTTCCCCCCAATCTTTCCAGGAACCAAAAATGAAACTTTATCCGCCAATCCACCCGACATACTTTAATCACAGACATCCCTTATCGTCGAGGTCTTGATGGTACCCTACTCCGATGTCTAGAACGCAATGAATCTGAAATGGCCCTATGAGAAATTCACGAGGGTATTTGTGGTACTCAGTCGAGTGGAATAGCTCCAGCTAAGAAACTCCTCCGTTTGGGATATTATTGGCCATACATGGAGAAAGAATCATATCAGTTTGTCAAGAAATGTCAAAAATGTCAGATTCACAGCAATCTGATTCATGCACCAGCAGAAGAACTACATCCCTTCACATCAACATGGCCCTTTTTTCAATGGGGCCTCGATCTGGTAGGAAAAATAAATCCATCTTCATCTAATGGACACAAGCTCATTATTACAGCTACATAATATTTCACAAAATGGATAGAAGTAGTACCTCTTACTACCATCACTGGGAAGCAAATTTCCTCTTTCATCTTGAACTACATCATCTGTCGCTATGGAATCCCTCAATCCATTATCACGGATAATGGATGACCTTTCAAGAATCAAGATGTCCAAGAACTGTGTGAAAAGTTCCACATCCAACAACATTTTTCAACACCGTACTATCCTTAAGGGAACGGCCAAGTAGAGGCCTCGAACAAAACAATACTCAAAATTCTCAAAAAGACGGTTAATGATGTTGGATGTGATTGGCATGTTCAACTCAATCCAACATTATGGGCCTACAGAACAAGTATCAAAACACCAATAGGAGCTACACCATTTGCTTTGGTATATGGATTAGAAGCCATATTACCCATCGAGGTAGAGATTCTATCCCTTCAGGTATCACTCAGAGGAATTATTTCAGATGAAGACTATAGGGTATCTCGGCTGCAGGAACTGAAATTACTGGATAAGCATCATCAACAAGCTATTAATCATCTAATGGCTTATCAACAAAGGATGTCAAGAAGTTACAACCACAGGGTAAAACCGAGGGTCTTTCAGGTTGGTGACTTGGTACTAAAGGAAAACCCTAGGAATCAACAGGACAGGGAGAAGAAAGGAAAATTTGAGCCTAACTGGCCTAGTCCCTTTGTCATCATATCAGTGTCAGAAGGGGATTTGTTTGATGAACCTATCAATAGTATTCATCTCATAAAATTCTATGCTTAAATCTCCTAGTGCACGGGTCAAACTTCTAAAAATTGTTTCCTTGGTGAAAACCTGGCAAACAGGCATCTTGGCAAACGCAAAAATACAAAAAAAAATAGAAAATACAAAAAGAAAGAAAAAGAGAAAAATGAGAAATACAAAAACACAATGGGTGTAATCAAAACATATGGTGAAAACCTAGAAACAGGTGTCGTATGTGATTCTAAGATCAGCTTTCCCATCTATTTTGATATATATCAGGATCCTTAGTCTAGCAGTCAGTATCGTTTCATATCATGTCTATAGTCTGGCCATCATTGTATCCATATCAAAATCATTTTCAAATAGTCAATTATCTCTCCAAATCTTGGGGGCAACATCTAGATATCACTAGGGGCAATACAAACATATTGATTCCACCAAAGGGCACACAATAGTATAAGCAGAATACCAAAAACAAACATCAATCATCGTCAAAAAGGCATCACCATCCTTATCATTTTCAAAAATCCAAAAACATGTCAAAAATCTTTTCAAAAATCCAAAAACATGTAAAAATTCATTTCGAAAATCCAAAAACATAGGTCTGTGTCATTCGAACTACGTGGTCTCTGCATGTGTAACATAGGAAAGGCTAATCTTTAATCAGCCCCTGAGACCCCTAGGATAGGTTAGTAAGTTACGTCTTTGGTCAAAATCTCAAAAATCCAAAAACATCACAAAATCAGGATGGATGATCTAAAAATCTGAATAATGAATGAAACACTTTAAGTCAATAATGGATAAATTGTAATTTTTGATTATCATTTCTTTGGAGTAACTCAATGATGTATTGAACTAGAGAAACAAGGAAGAAGAATGATGTTTTTATTATCTGTTGTCTGTAATTTAATCATAAATGTATGAATTGTCAGGGGATGTTCTATGCAAATGTATCACCGATGACATTCAAAATTCACACATTAAAATGATTAACCACTGCCTGTTTACACAAAGAATGCTCAGGTCATCTCTGTTTAATCATACCTAGATGCTTGTGTTTGATTGCAATATCAAAAATTATGAAAGAAGTACTCAGGTCGTCATTGGTCTAACCCATACCATTGACGCTCGTACTCACTTTCAACATCCAATAAAGCTCTATGATGACAAAAAGCACAAAGGTACTATTAAAATGATAATTGTTTTTCATATAGTTGCATGTCAAAAATTAGATTGCATTCATCATATTCATTATCTGCAGAGTTTTTGTTGCATAAAGGATTCTAATCAATGATTATCTAATCTACAAATAAGACTGAGTATACTTGACATAATTCCAAAAAATCATCAAAAGCATGTAGGAGTCATCATCTCATCATTTACTTTCAACATTTCATCATACATCAAATAAATTATGAATTAAATGTACCCTAAGTACATCATGTTCATTATTATCATTACATCCATCCATTATCATTTATCATAATATCATCATTTTATCATCATCGCATTTAAAACATATGAAGCATTTATCCATCCATCCATACATTTACATCACATCATACATCCTTATATCGTATGTTCTACATACACATTTATCATCAAATCATTACATGAAATAAAAACATTTATCATTGCATCATCACATTTAAAATAAGATCATCACATATTACATAAAACATCACATAATAAATGCATCCATCACATAGAAGCATACACCATCATAAAAATCACATCAACTGCATATATATCAAGTGTCAAGTATACAATAAAGTCTAAAAATATAGATACATCATCGAAAATGAGGTACATCATAATATACATCAAGTCTCGAAACAACCAATCTCAATAGCATCTACAATCTGCTACTGCCAGAATGTGAGGGCCCAACGGGACCTGTACCACCAACACCCTCGAAAGAACCAGGATCTCTGGGATCTCTGCATGGAGGCTGTGTCACCCCCTCACTCACGGTCCATGTGTGTGTCTGCCAAGATCTCGACAGGGCATAGCTGACTCTGCGCTCAGCAGGCACTGCATCATGATATTTGCCTCTGTAGAACTTAGCCTCTCGGCCAACCCGCAGAATCTCTCTCATGTAATCCCTTGCTAAGGTCCCATCGGCTACTCTCTATAGGGTCTCAGTTGTCTCCTATGCCCTCTTGGCAATCTTTCAAGCACTATCTCTCTCAACTGTCAATGTAGCAACCTATGTCTGAATAGTTGCCAACTGTCCCTGCACCTATGCTAAAGCCTGAGCATGAGCCTGTGCTTGGGCCTGCATCTGGGTCTGGGTCTAAACGAGCAAACCCGAGCCTGTACCAACTGCCCCTGCAGTGTCTGAACCTGTGCTTGAAGACCTACAATCTGTCTCTATTGATCCACTATTGGCACTGTCATTGCTCGCCTCTTGTGAGGCCTACTAGATGATGGAGCACTGCCAATGGTTGGCCCTACCCCTCTGTCTCCTCCACTGCCACCACCATCACTGTCATCATTGCTGCTATCATCATTGCCACTCTCCGTGCTACTACCTACCGGAGTACCACCCTCACTCTCTGAGGAACCCTCTACCGCATCCTCCTCTATTGGTAGCGGTGTTGGCTCATCCGGAATGGTGATACGAGGATGTGGAACCAAGGCCAGGAAGGAAACATACTCCTCTGTGACTGCTGCCTCTGTGATGTCTCTTCGTATATCCCAAGGTGATGGCTATAATGCCCTGTATCCCTCTACTACAACATCATATGATAAATAGGGCCCCCAATTAGGAATATCCATCCGTCGCCTAGCATAGTGGGCTACCCCCTGTGGCATGCACTGCACGATGCCATACTATCTATATACTCTACGAAGCAAGAATCTCTCTAACACAAAAGGTGTCTGGCCGATGAGATACATGGAATCACAAAGAAATCCCAACACTGCATCATCCTCGTCCCACTTCTCACAGTCGAGGTATGGATGCCAAGTCACTGTCTCTGTATCATCAAAAACCCTCCTCCAATGCTCTAACTTGCCCATTCGGGCCTATGTAAGCTGACCTCGATATTTGAAGACATAGGGCCTACCTGCTGGTCTATCTGCCATTGGAAATGGTCAAGCAATCGAGAAGTGCTCCCATGCCCACACCTGTAACAAGGTCATCCCTACTGATAAGTTGAGTGCCCCGAGGTACACAACTGAATGAAGATCATGATAAAGATGTGCTAGCATGCACATCCCCCATGCATATCTGGTACCATGTACCATCATACTCTCTAGAGTCTTGCCACAGCCAACGAGGAATCCCTTTGACCTACAATTAGGGCAAAGGAAACCTCCAATAAATCTAGCTAGCACTGCTGGTAGTGTCGTATAAGAATCAACAATCCTCTGCCATTGAAAGCTCGGACCCTCGATAGTCTGATCCTGGAATACTCTACGAAGAGCATCCCTACCGCCAGTCCCATGGGAATCATAAGCTACAATCTCCCCCATGAATGGAATGCGTAGAATCCGCCACACATCCTCAGGTGTGACCATCATTTCACCAGTGGGTAGGTGAAATGTGTTGTGGTCACTTTGCCACCTCTCCGCCAAAGCATTCAACAAACCCTGATTAATCCTAATCTAGGGCATATCAAGCAAACTTGTAAGGTTGCATCGACCTATAACCTGAAGCTCATCTGGTGTCAAATGACGTATCAACTCTGAAGTCCATGGAAATCTCTCTCGCATCTGGAGAGTACCCAAATCCTCCTATCATCATAATGAAAGAAATCCACAATTAGTGAACTATGTCTGGAAATCAAAATTCATTCTACTATCACATCTAATCCAAAATTGGTATGAATTTCCGATCAAAATTCATAGGTGAAAATCAAACCTCACCTATCATGAGGTTCTCAAACATCAACAAACCTCGCCTATCATGAGGTTCATCAAAACATTATCTAGATCTCGCCTATCATGAGATTTATCAGATATTGAATCATTTCCTCACCTATCATGAGGATCATCAAAAAATATGATTTCTTCTCGCCTATCATGGGAGTTAGTCTTATTTACATCATCCAAATCCAAAATCAAGAATGTGGATTATCAATCATACCAATCAGAAGAATGGACATGATCAGAATTGACGAAATCAAGGTTACCTAAGTCAAAATCTTCAATTCTGACATGAAAGTGCTAAAACAGTTCATCTAAGTGCTAAATCCCAAAAGCGCTACTTTATCATTCCAAAGCGCTAAATCAGGCACCCAAAGTGCTAAAACTTGAAAGCGCTATTTCAGCACTCTGAAGCGCTACAACAAGCATCCTAAGCGCCATTTTAATCTAAGCATTGTTTTACCGCATCAAAGCGCTAAAACAGTTTATCAAAGCATCGCTTTACTAGAAGCGCTAAGATAGACCATGAAAGCGCTAATCCACCAGATCGAAGTGCTAGAAGTCTTAAAGAGCTACAATCCAGCATCAAAGCACTAAAATTCAACTCCTAAGTGCTATATCAATGAAAGCGCTAATCTACCTACTAGAAGCGCTACACCAGAGTGAAAGCGCTACAATGCGGCTTGAAAGTGCTAAAATCGACTAAAAATGCCTAAACTATGAAATGCATAAAAAACAAAATTGTGCGAATTACGAGGAGGTTAAGGGGTACATACCGGAGGTCCATACGTGGCCGGCCATCGGTGACGTTGAACGCGCTCGAAACGGTGAGTGTGGTAGGGGATGGGCATCTTGCTCTAGCTGGCTGAAATGTCTTTATCACAAAGGTTTTTAAATTCAAAAACTACAAATGAATTGGAAAATGACCTTTTTGCACTATATATAATTTTTGAAAAGGTATTTTTGGTGGGTTTTATTATCTTTTGATTAATTTTATCCAAAAAATTAATTAAAAATCACCTACAGGCTATTTATCTTCATCATTTTGTCGGGAGATAAATTATATCATCATCAAATCATCATAAAATCATAAAATTTCAAAAAAATCTAAAAAATATCAAATCATTAATTTATCTCCTAAGGGGGCATATTATCATCAATCATCTAAAAATCAATATCTGGGGCATGTCTGGGGCATACGAAATTTTTATTTTATCATCGATCCTGGCAGTAGCAACAAAATTTTCTTCAAAGCAATGCGTAAACACATCACTTCGAAGAGGGGGAAAATGTATACACCTAAAATTGGTCTGGAGCATCCGATTAATTAAATACGAATTATTTGATTAATTATTCTAATTTCCTCTACTATCCAATAAATATAAATATTTATTTATATAGTTCACATTTAAATTCATATTAATTAAATAAACAAAATTAAATACTTTGTTTGATTTAATTATCAAATCCCTATTTTATTCTATCACATCGATCTTAAATTATTTAAATAAAGATCAAAACACTTTATTGATTAATTGCCATATTCTTCTGTCTAATTTAATAAACAACTTCTATAGTTCATTTTATTAAATTATTTATTCCTCTTTTGCTAATTTAAATAAATCAAAAATATTTGAATAAAAGCATAAGGAATATTCCATCTATAATTCCTCAAAAATGAAATTAGATATCCTATGTCTAATCTATGTCTAAAATTTGTCACAATTAATGCTTTGAAACTTCACGGGAAGTTTTGGAGACAAATTGGAGACAAATTCCAAAATCTTCTCTCAATCCTCCTCCATCAATCCTTCCTCTTCTCTTGCCTGGTGTTTTCATGGGTAGAGACAATCACCAAAATTCTCTCAATCTCCTCCATCTCTCACCATTCAATCCTCCAGATTGAATCCAAGTCTCTCAATGCCTTCCCTGTGCATTTCTATAGCCAGGAAATCTATAAATAAAGCCTCATTGAACCAAGAAAAGGATCCAGATAATCTAACTTATGCACTCTTACTCTACAGGAATTCAAGCATCATCAATCAGCAATCAAGTTTTTCACAATCATGGCTGCCTCCTGTAGCTACATTTATCTGTTTCATGTCCATAGCATGCTAGTTTAATCCTTTTATCATCGAGTATTGTCTTTTTAATTCCATATCATTGTATTAGTATTCATCTCGTTCTTCAGATAGTCATTTTAACAGTCATTTGCTTACACAATCTGAGAGCAATTTTGATTTAATAAATCTTTGGAGATAGAGAGCAATATGATGCTTTCAATTGATTACTATTTTGAATTAGTTCAATTTGTTTAATCATTGATACAATGTCGTATTAAGAAGTGTTTTAACCTTGTTTACATATTCACACTTATAGTAACCATTTTGATTAAATGTGTCCAAGGGCATAATGATCCTATTAATGACTACCACTCACTTCTAATATGTATGTGGTAGAACGAAACATCAACTAGATGGTGATGAATTATATTCTATCCTCCCCAGTAAAGATAATGTGTACTTAACAGATTTACTTATTTTCTAGATATGTGCTTGTATAAATAATAATGAATTAAAATTTTCTGCATTCAATGTGCATGTGGCTCATCCTCCCATGATTCTTCAAAATCCTTCTTATTCTAAAATTTCAATACCTTTTCAAAGAATAATAATTCTAAACTAAAAAGGATAATGTGATTCTTATGACTATACTTCCCATGTGCAATCTTTTAAACCTTATAATTTTAGAAATTTTACTAAGTTACAAGACACTTTGTACATTATACTTCAAAGTTTGTCGATATCTAATTTAATTACTAGATTCCACTTCTACGTTCATTAAATTGAACTATAGATCTACCTAAGAACTATAAAAAAAAATCATTTTGTAACTTCCATAGAACTAGTAAGCATCATACCCAAGGTTGAATGGCTTTATAAAATGTACAAGATTTGGTTCATATAAAGGGTGTTATCGATGAGGCAATCATTCAATTTCTCCCATAGCTAAAATCTATCAATATGCATTTATCCCTAAGTTATCCTAATAACACATGACAACATCTCATACATAAAATCCTTTTATCATGGCACATACATAATTCAAGAGAGGTTATGAATAATCCGCATATAAAATCACATATGGATTCTTTGGTGGGTATGATTCAGTCTAGAGATACATTTTCTTCTCATACTATTTGATTGATTACTTTTTCCAATGAGAAGATCCCATAATACAACTATTATGGCCCATCATATGTGAACAGTAACATACATAAGGAGCTTATTGTGACATTCTTATTAATCCTATAAATCAATTTAATATATGCATTTAAGTATTCTTGGTTTTTGCTTGCATTCATTGGGGTACTTATACACATTTGTGGGTAGCTTTGAAAATAACTTGTTATATTGAATAACACTTGGGTTGCACCATTTTACCTATTAAAATGAGTCCTAAAGACATAAAACCCAAGTATTTTGTCATGTTATTCCTTCTTTGAATAGATGCTCTATTTAACTTGGTAGAATATTAAACACTTGAGGATCATTATTTTTGCTATGTACCAATATATTAAGAATGTTTATAGGGAAGAGTTATTAAAGTTTCAAGAAATTTGTGTAAGCCTATTTTAAAGATTAATCATTTTACTTTGGATATTTACATATTGTAAGGGGGAAATATGGATCAGGATTAGTACTAATGAATTCAAAATAAAACAAAAGAATAAAACCCAACCTACTCATGAAATTTAATTGCCATATCTATTAATTCAACAAACGAGGTTAGCACAATCAAATGGAAACACAAATGAATTAAAACTACACAATCTTACCATCCCATGTCAGAGTGTATTTATGTTGATCTTGATATGTTGGATTGCTCTTCAACACAAAGCCTCCATGGTTTGGAAAAGCTTCATAATGATGATGATGATGACCTAGAATGCAAGAGTCTTTGCTCAATTTTTCTCAAGAAACACACTGACATGATCTTTCCACAAATTCTTTAGATTAATTATGAGAGGAATGAGATCTATTTTATAGATATTCTTGTTTCAGATGAATGATCTAGATGTAAAGATGAAAGATTAGGATCAATGGTCGAAGTCCTTTGAGAGGAAATAGATTGAGGAGTTAACTAACCTAATTAATCCAATTAAGGGAATTGATTGGATAATCCGTGGGATTGAAGTGAATAATTATTGGGATTGGAGTAATCAATGGAATTAGCAAATTAGATTGAGTAATTAGTGGATGTGATTTGTTCAATCAAAATGTGTGAGGATGATTAATTAATTAAATAATTGATTAATCTTGACTATGTTGAGTGAATTTTTGGGAAATCAAATAAATTTAATTATTTAATTTGGAAGAGGGAAAGTAGATTAATTAAATAATTAATGATAACTATTTAATTAAATTAGAAGAATAAGTGATGTTAGAGACATAATTAAATAGTTAAGGTTTATTTAATTAATCAAGAGGAATAAGGTTAAATTAGTGATGACATAGTGAAATTAATTAAATAATTCAAGATTATTTAATTAATAGGGAAAAATAGGGTTAATGATGTAAATGATGTTAAATACAATAATGATAATGAAAGTGATGTTAATAATGGAAAAATGCAGTTTTAGGATGTGTGATATGTGTTAAGCCATTTTTACATGTCTACATTTTGCCCCTCTTTGACACAATGTACCTGATGTGTTGTTTCAAAGAATTTGATGTTAAGATCAAGAAATAATTTTTTTTAATGATGCCCCACTATGCCTTGACGGTCATCAAAAGGATGATAATATGTTGGGTTGCCCCCTCGAGAGGTTGGACGAAAAAAATACTTTTGAGATCAAGCTTGTGACAAGGTTCAGGAGTAGTTTTGAGGCATAGAAGACAAAAAATTAGGCCCTAGGGGTCGCTTTTAAGGTTTCGAATAATCCAGGGTGCTCAAAATTTAACCTAGGAGCATTCCCAAGGGTAAAAAATAGGGTTTGGGGGGGTTAAAATAGGAAATTAGGGTTCATTTACCCCTCATTTGCACTTTTAGCCTTACAAAATTCTATCTCTTTGGTGACATGTTGCTACGATTATCGATTCATGATGGCTCGCATTTTAGGTGCCCCACAAAGAGTAGATGCAGTTCGTCAGTTCCAACAACCAACTGACATATGGATTGTAGTACATATAGTTTCAATTTTTGCTTTCGTCTTTTTATGTTTTTGTATTTAATGTTTAAAGTTTTGTAGGATGATAGTGGTAATTTTCAAGTTTTGTCGCTATTGACACGATAATACCGCTATAGTACTAGGTTTGATGACCACTTTCATTGAAACTCCATGCTATCATGGAAACAAGTTGCTATAGTAAAATGTAATCGCTATTGTTTGATTTTAGTTGTTGAAAATGACCGCGTGGTTGAACAACTTAGAAAAATGAATGCTATTGTAGTTAAACAGGTTCGCTATCATGAAATTGAATAGTTATCATCCTAAAACAGGGTCACTATTGTAAAATAAGGCCACTAACATTCTAGAAAAACTTGGTATTGTTAAAAATGAATGCTTTAGCTAGTTTTTTTGTAGTTTAAAGTTCCCAATTTGATTTTATAGCAAAATTTTGATGTTGGTGCAGGTGGTTCTCAAACTATTGTATTCCAGAGAGCAACAACCATGACACCTATTGGATTTAATTTTTGGATTTCAAGAGTTGGAGAGGGAATTTTTGGATGTAGTTTGTCTTCGATACATTTGTTACATGCCAGAGATCTAGACTCACCAGGCTCATAGGGCTATGATGATTGCCCTGGTTGAGAGATGGAGGTCTGAGATAGGTCTTCCTTCCACTTTCCTATTAGAGAACGTACCATCACTCTCAAGGATGTATGGAGGATCCTAAAAATCTCAATTCATGGGGAGTTGGTTACCTACGATGTTCGATGAGGGACTCAGGCCATGCAAAGACTTCTCAAGGCTCAACAACTATAGAGAGATTGACCTTATTTTGTTTGTTGATGATATTGATTTGATGGCGATGGTATTGGTTGGACTGATAATTGGGCCCTTGATGTTTGATCACAAGGCAAGAGGATTCCCCATTGGATGGGGTATCTACATTAAGAAGATGATGGAGCATGCTATAGTGTATGCCTGGGGTCCATGTGTGATCACATACTTGTACAAAGATATGCATGAGGCTATCTACCATGTTGGCAATAATATTTCAGCTGGGATGAGTCTCCTTCATGTGTGGGTGTGGGATCATATTACAGTGACTTGACCTGATGGCTTGGTTTGATAGGATCCTAGTGATCCCTTTTCATATAGATATTCAGATTACTTGCACTACACACAGCCAAACAGGTTATCATACTGGCGAGACATTTTTTGATGATATTATAGAGTTTATTTGGAGACCCTGTATAACATGTGAGTCCTAGGCCAATAACCATCAGTAGTTGACATATTACAAATAAACTCAATGGTTGATAAGGTGAGTTGATATTATTTTAGATACCTTCCTGAGAGGGTTTTGAGATAGTTAGGTGAGAGATAGAATCGCTCAATAGATGGTTATCATGCCCATTTTTCAATGCACAACCTGAGAGGTCGATACGTGGGGACCCATAGCAGATTCAAAGGCATCTATGACAGAGTTCTAAGCACTGGCACCTACTGGATGGGATTGGGAAGTTGGTCCCTCAGATCTAGGGAGTACCAAAGATTATGTGCAGTGGTGGGCCCGCCATCAACCATTGAGATTTATAGCTCTCACTGGTGTTGGTCTGATATTGGCTAGGTGTGGAGGATGGTAGGGATTGTAGGGAGGAGAGATAGAGGCTCTGTATTTCCCATGAGAAATTATAGAGAGCTTAGGATGAGCAAGTTGATGATGGTCAACAACAAGATGATCAACATGCACCACATGACCAAAAACAACAACAACAACAACAGGCACCACTAGCACCTCCCCATAAGGGGATATGGCAGCACAAATTGCTCAACTTATGAATGATAGAGATGTGAGAGCCAAGGAGAGAGACATTGAGATTTATTAGTGAAAGGCTATAGATTCTTATGTATTTGCATTGATTGTAGAGTGTGACACGATCAAAGCTAAGATAGACGCTCTTCGATAGGAGAGAGATTCAGTGAGACAAAAGCTAGCCACTAAGAGGTAGCAACAAACTACCCTAGAGATTGCACATGCCTCCTAAATATATCAAGATCAGTGGTAGAGGGAGAGAGAGGCCCTGATAGAGGAGAGGAATTACTATCGAACCCTCTATGAGGCTCAGGTCTCAAGACCATAGAGACGCCCCTAATTTGGAGTTCCAAGCTCAGTGACAGGTGCATAGTCATCAAGGGGATAGTCAGTGGATATACCTTTGAGACAACCACAATTATAGCCAAATTAGTCTCTTGCTCATAGCCACAGAGACCAATGTGACGAGGAGTATCATAGATCCCCACCTCGGGACAAACAACAAGGTTGACATTGATTTTTCATGATCTTTATGTTTATGTTATTGTATGATAGAATTTGATGTAGACATATCTTTTTGTATATACATTCATTGTCCCTTTTGAGGCCTTGTATATATTTTGATCTCTTTGGATGTTATATCATACATGACATTGATGATGTACTTGATATTATCCACTTTTTATGATATATGAGATACCATTTTTTTTATATGGCTTATGATGTGTATGGATTCTTATGAGATGCTTATATGTTTTTATGCGCATGCCAATGGATGCAGTATGATGATTTTTGCTCATGTTTTTGGTATTTTTTGATGCTTTTATATGATATGCATGTATGGATGATATGGATGATGTTGATTTCTTATGATATGATATGATGAACTTTTTATGCTAATGATTTTTTGGATGCAGGATGCATGTAGCACTAATGAATTTGTGATGCAGGATGTAGATGTTAGTTAGAATATATGTTAGTATGATTAGAGATAGGTAGAAGTGTTATCTATAATTGATCTAATTTTTAAAGATCCATGGATTATGATTATGATGAGATGATATATGATATGATTGATGTTGTCTATTGATGATATGTGATAATATGCATTGATAAGTTTTCTTTTTCTTTCACGAAGAACTAAGTGGTTTATATTAATCCTTATTAATGTAGCAAATAGATACAATGCACCATGGTATTAATGACCAATGTAGCTTTGTATCTATTATGTGGACTTTGATTCCACAAATAAGGAGTATTCTTGCTCATACCAAACATATGAAACCCTGTTAGAGTATATGGATGAGAAGTTTCAAAATATTTCAGATCAATTACATAGAGAGGTATGGAGTACCTAACATGCCACCACTGCACGAACTGCCCCAAAATGACTTCCACACACAAAAAAAAATAAGTATTCATTGTGGTAGTATTGCAAAAACATCTAACAAATAGAGAAAACAAAAAATCAATGATCCATGCCTCATTCCTTCCTCTCTAAATCCTTATGGACATCCTCAAGAGATCCTAGGAATGTGACAATAAGATAAATTAAAAAGATAAGATCATAAAAGATAAACAATGTTGTTGTGTCACTTGCCATAGATGTTTTGATGTTTCATGATGTTACCTATTGATGATGCCTATTATAGGAATGATTTATCCATTAAGACACACATTAGGATGTTGATGATGATTTTCAAAAAGGCAGGGTAGTTAAAACTTAGGTATTGTTTTAGTCTAATGATGATCCAGTCATTTCATTTCTTTTCTTGTAAGTTTTGGATTTTGATGTTTGCTTCGCTTGTTGATTACGTTGTCAAAGATTGAAGGCAATGATTGTTTATTTTGAGAGTAGATAGGATTTTTGGATATTTTTTGAATGTTTTTGTGCTTTTGAGGTTATTTGATGTTGTGTTTGGCGTTTTCAGGATATTCATATTTTTTGGTGTTTTCGAGAGATTTAGAGACCAAGAGGGGGACCTAAGGGGACTAACCTAATGCCTCGGGGGCTCATCGATGATGGCCTTGCCTACGTATGCATAGAGACAACGTAGTTTGATTGAACATGATTGACATTGTTTTTGGAGTATATCTGACTCTTTATGAATGTTTTTGGATTTTGATAAGATATTTGAATATTTTTGGGATTTTTGACCAAGTTTAAAGACCAAGAGGGACACCTAAAGGGACTGCCCTAGTGCCTTAGGGCCTCATCTATTATGGCCTTCCCTACGTTCTAAATGCAGAGACAATGTAGTTCGATTATTTTGACTCAATGTAGCTCTTCTAGAGACGACTTACAATGTTTCTTGAATTTTGTGTTTTACGACTTTGTTTTGGATTTTGATGGTTTTCTAGATGTTTTCAATTATCTGTATAGTTATCTGGATGTTCTTTTATTTTGATAGTTTTATGCATGTGATGAGATGACCAATCATCCAATCTACTACTAGGTTCAAGAGGTTTCCCCCAGTTTGGAATAGGATTACATTTGGGTATGTGTAGAATCATCATGGAAAAAATAGGCCCTTAAGTGGCAATGAAAATTCAAAAAAATCAAAGTTAGGAAACTTGATGTAAATATTTGAATAAGTTATCTATATTATTTCAAAAATATGTAAAAATAGAATCTGTGGAAAATTGAATGTAGTTTCTAAACTACTAGGTTAATTTTTGTAAAAAAAAAATCCATTTGGTGAAAAATTGAAATTTCTATTCAGTAGTACTTAAATTTCAGGGAAAAAATAAGAAGTAGGTGTCTTTCTAACCACCCTAACCATAATAAAATTATAATATTTTTTTACAAGATTTTAGATATAAGTAGAAGACTCATGTTCGGATGTGATGCATATTTTTTTATAATCTTTTTCCAAGTAAATAATTAATTATGAATTTTTTATTACAACTTTTAAAAAATATAAAAAATCGTATGTCTCACCACCTTAACTTGGCCAAAACATCATGATTTTTATTTTATTTTATTTTAATCTTATAGTATGCTAAGCATAGAATGTAACACATGTTTTGGATTCAAAAAATGTGATACCGTTTGAAAGCTATAAATATTTTTCCATCAGGCTATCAATTAGGACTTTAGTCATAATTCTAATAGAAAATGAATAATAATTATTTATTAGATTCAAAATAAAGTATAATTTATATTGGTAGAAATCTGAGAAGCTCTTTTACAAACCCTTTTCATTTCATCAATTTTAGCTAAAATAAAAGTCGTCAGCCACATGGGTGAATTCCGAAAAAGCAAGGTAAGTTGTTAAACACGTTTTTCATGTTGACTTCTTAGGATTGGCAGGTCCGAACCAAATTCCAAAGCAATCCCAAGCCTAATCCCTAGGCATTAAATTTTGTGTCATCAAATCGGATATCTGATTTGAATCCGATATCTGACATGTTTTAGATATGAGTTTTAAAAATTTATGCAATTTTAATATATGATTTCAAAAATGCAATAAAGTTTATAATTTAATATATATAATATACAATATAGTTTATAATGTAATATATAATATACAATTTATGATAATCTCTTACCGAATTATGTATAATATTTAAATATTATTTCAATATTTAAGTTAATCTATTAATATTTTAATATATATATGGGTATGTGCATGATCATCATGAAAAAAGCAGGCCCTTAAGTAGCAATAAAATTCAGAAAATCAGAGTTAGGCAACTTGACGTAAAATTTTCAATAAGTTATCTATATTATTTCAAAAATATGTAAGAATAGAATCTGTAGAAAATTGAATGTAGTTTCTAAAATACTAGGTTTATTTTTTATAAAAAAAAATCTATTTGGTGAAAATTTGAAATTTCAATGTAGTAGTACTTAAATTTCAGGGAAAAAATAAGAAGTAGGTGTTTGTCTGACCACCCTAACCACAATAAAATGATAAGATTTTATATATAAGTAGGGGACTCATGTCCTGATGTGATGCATATTTTTTTGTAATTTGTTTCCGAGTTAATAATTAATTATGAATTTTTTATTACAAATTTAAAAAAATATAAAACTCGTATGTCTGACCACCTTAACTTGGTCAGAACTTCATGAAATTGAATTCTTTTTTTTTTAATCCTATATTATGTGAAGCATAGAATGTGATGCATATTTTGGATTCAAAAAATGTGATACCATTTCAAAGCTATAGATTTTTTCAATCAGCCTATCAATCAGGACTTTAGTCATAATTCAAATAGAAAATGAATAATAATTATTTATTAAATTCAAAGTAAAACATAATTTATATTGGTGGAAAGCTGAGAATCTCCTTTAAAAACCCTTTTCGTTTCATCAATTTTGGGTTAAAAAAAAGTCATCAGCCACATGGGCCATCATATCACTTAGATACCGCCACTTTTTGGCCCATCATGATCCTGCACATACCCATATATATATAATATTTAAATATTATCTCTTTCCCTCTCTCTCTCCACCTTTGTCTCTCCCAAGTCTCTCACTCAATCACTCCTCTCCCTCTCTCTCTCCTTCTATCCCTTTCTCCCTCAACCCTATCTCTCCCTCTCTCCCTCTCTCCCTCAACCCTAAACCCTCTCCCTCTCCCTCTCTCCCTCTCTCCCTCAACCCTAAACCCTCTCCCTCTCTCCTCCCTCTCCCACTCTCCCATTCTCCCTCTCCCTCTCCCTCTCCCACTCTCCCTCTCACTCTCTCCCACTCTCCCTCTCCCTCTCTCAATCTACCACTCTCCCACTCTCTACCATTAACCCTTAGGTCTATGTGGGCACAAATCGGATATCCGATTTGTGAAACTCCGATGTGTAGAGCTAGAATCTTACCATTGCAAAATATTTTAAAATGTTTTCTATATCACATATTCGATTGGATCGGATATCATATTTGTGGACCATAGAAAAACCCCATGTGGGTCATTTTTGTGCATTCCAACGGACCCTACATTTTGTTTGCAACACTATGCAAGTGACAAACATGCAGTTTCAGACAAGAAGAGACAAAGATCAACTTTTTGGAGCATCTTGGTAGGCGTATCTTGTACTACTGTGCTGTCTAATCTAGCAACAATCGTCAAGCATGCATCAATTTTTCTTCACAAACTGAAATTCAGCAAAAATCCATGGATGCGCCAAAACAGTCAATCAATGCATTAAAACCATGGATACGCAACTTTACTCAATGGTGCGCTAAAATAGTCTATGGATGTGTGATTTCATGAATGCGCTATTTTATCAAACAAATGCGCTAAAACAGTTCATCTATGCGCTAATCTAGCCTATGCGCTAATCTATTATCCTCCACAGGCAAGTTTCATGGATGCGCCATTTGATCTATCATATGCATTAATTCACCTATGCGTGATTGTTTTGAACCTATGCGCCACTTTGGATGTGCCGATTTATCTAATCTATGCGCTAAACTATGGCTCATATGCGCTAAAACAAAATTTGAAAAATCAAAAAAATTCAAAAAAACATTCGAAAATCATTAAAAATTTCATGGAGAGGTTTTGATCGACTTACCAAAGGTCCATACGCAGGTGGTCTCTGATGACGGCGACCTCGCTCGAATGTGTGGTGCTCATAAGGGATCGGCATCGCTAATATCTCTCTCAGAGCTCCAAAATTCTCAAAGGTTACTGTTCAAATGAAAGTGACTTCTCACCTTTTTCACCTTTTAAAAGGGTAAAAATGACATATTATCTTTATTTTTACTATGCAAAGTGTTATTTCGAGAGTTAAATCGCCAAATTTTCTTCGAAATCGTCTGAAAATCTTCCAAATCAGCCTCATTATCATCATGTGATTTATCTTTCGAGGGGGCATATAGCATCATCAGTAAAAAAATTCAAAATCAGGGGCAAATTCTTTGAAGCAATAAGTAAAACACATCACTTCAAAGAGGGGCAAAATGTACACATCTAAAAATGGTCACGGTTAACCAAATCTGTTAATTAATTAAAGATGGATTATTTAATTAATATTCTTAAGTCATCTACATATAAATAAATTTAATTATTTATTTATATTGTTCATTTTCCAATTCTTCTAATTTAATTAAATAAATAAAGTGTATTTAATTAATGCTACCTTTCTCTTAATTAATTAAATAGATTTCACAATTTATTTATATTAATTATCACAAGTTTAAATTCTAAATTTAAATGATATTCTTCATTCCACATTTAATTAAATATTTTCAATATTTAATTAAAACACTTCCTAAATTCTTCACTTTTCTCAATAATTAAATATTTTCAAATATTTAATTAAAAAGCTTTTTCTCTTCACATAATTAAATATTTTTAATATTTAATTAAAGGCTTTTCATTTCTCACACATAATTAAATATTTATTTATTTAAATTATGAGAGACACCTTTCATTTGTCTCTTCATTTTCCATCTGTCTCTTAAACTTCCATCTTCTTTTCGAATTCTCGATCTCTCACCGTTCATTTTAACAGGTTTGAACTCAACCGTCGATCTTGGCCAATTGAATTCTTGCCTTCAAAAATCTATTAATACAGCCCTCTTATGAGGGGAAAAGGACCTCAAATCCTAGATTTTCATGCGTAGTTATTATAGTCGCATTTTAACATTTCTAGCATTTAATTAGCATTTCAATTTCATAGCTTAAATCATATTAGCAATGCACATGCATTTTCATTAATCTCATTCTCTCAAGTTGCCATTCTACAAGCTGTTGTTTAAAACTACTGAGAGCAAGTATCTTGAAACGAATCCTTGGAGATAGAAGACAATGGGACGAATTTGAAGGAGCTGCTTGTGTTTAGAGTTTGCATTTTGCTTTCTTTAATTTAGTTTCTTTAATCTAATGTTTCATTGGTGTATTAGTTTAGATTCATTTTGATTTACACATTCTAATGTACACATTTTTGGTGCCCACCGTGGGGCCAAGCCCCACATTTAATATTTCTTTTTGCAGATTGTTTTGGTAGGTGACGGACAAAAATCACGTTTTGGCTCATACGAGTCTCGGTCCGGCGCATACGAGAACTGTTTCGATGCATTTGTGAGATCTTTCGGTGCATACGTTAACTGTTTCGGTGCATCCATGGCCTGTTTCGACGCATAGATGACTTGTTTCGGTGCATACAGTTGTAAAAATTTTAAATTCTAATTCCGACGCAATCCGTGGACAGGATTTTTCAAATTTTATTTTTAACAAAATGAAGCAATCCTAGAGTAGACATTTAAATCTAAATTAACCAATCCTAGGATAGTCACCAAACATAAATTTTCTTTTGGTTAAAATGAATCCCATGTTTTTGGTGAAGCAACATCTTCACTTAGTGTAGAGAATTTGTCAATTTGGGATTTAAAATTGAACCATTATTGTTTTTTGTGATTGTGGGTAATAGGTTTATGCTCTCCCTTTAACTGGGTGATTAGAACACTAAAATTACCTTTTATTTTCTGTAATTTAATGCTTTATTACATCCTTTAGAAGGCCTGCTCTTGTGGGAAAAAGTACTCACCCAAGAGGAATGACCTAAGTGGGAACACCTAAAGCCAAGGTTTCCAACCCACTTTAATCAAAAGTAGGTTGTTGATGAAAATCCAACTTGACAGTAGTGCGTAGGATAACCATCCCCAAAACCTTTGTTCTAAAGGTTGGGAGGTCTCTCGAGGGAGTATATCTATTTGCCACACTGAACGGATACCCTTACTACGAACCATAGTGTAGAAATCTAGTTGTGTCAATATCCAAACATCATCTTAATCATGGTGCAAGGGGAGGGAAGAATCTACCCCCAAGACACTCACCATATAGTCGCCACAGATTGTTTGCTCAAGGGATTCAGTATCCACTTCTGTCACTTTGAGTACGCACCTAGAAAAGATAAAAACATGGGCGCCCTCTAGGGGGTGACAAGGTTGTGTGAGTCGACATGATTTTAAGCTGTGGGCTATGATTACTATGATGACTTATTTGACGAATTAAGAGTGAGTCTGACTGAAGTGTGTATCTTGTTTAAAACCTGTGGAAATCTCAAGAACATACACTCTTTGTTAGATTTTAGGATTAACAAAACAACTGTCTACTTCTATGCTGTGTTTTTCACATTTAAATTAGATTAAGATCATCCAAAACAAGAAAATTTTATCAAACTGTCAAAACATGTCAGTCTCAGAAGTAATTTAGCGCATCTCGAGTCTGTTTCGACGCATCTGTGCTCTATTTTGGCACATCTGTGCTCTGTTTCAATGCATTTGTGCTCTGTTTCGATGCATTTGTGCTCTGTTTCGACGCATCCGTGCTCTATTTCAGTGCATCTGTGCTTTGTTTCGGCACATTCAGTCTCTATTTTGGCGCATCTATGTTCTGAGCCTAGGTGATCTTCTGACTTTCAAAAATCAAGTCTTATCGGTTTAGTCTTTCCCATGCTCAGAGTTTGGAAGTCTACAACATTTTCTAAGAATTCCCTAGAAAGAAAGATTAGAAAGCCCAAGAAGTCTCTCAGTTATAAGAAGGTATTGAAAAAGAGGAAATTTCTATATCAAAGTCGAAAGGTCCTACTTGAACATAGAACCTTTATTCATCGATATCACGACTATATTAGAGGTTTCACTAACGATTATGTTGTAGAACCTTTATACTCAAGAGCTTTCTTTCAAAGAAGAGCCCTTTCTCAAAGGTATAATCGCAGTCAATATATTCATTCCTCTTATATTCCCCAACCTGCAATCACATACGCTACTCGTCCAAATCAAATTCTGCAATAGAGAACTCAAGCACATTAGGCATCCATTAAATTCATCTTTCTACAAAGCTAAGATCAAACTTCACAAAGTGCAAAATCATCTTTATTTTCGATCTTTGGTTTAATTCCCTCGAACAGGATTTTCATCCTTTCAATCAGGGAATCACGAGCTAAAGATTAAAAATCTTTTAAGTCATAGAATCTTCATTCTATCCTGACTTTCATATCCATCACTATTGCACTATTTCATTCCTTTGATCAAAGTTAGTAGAAATTGAGTAAAGCTTATGCCTGTTACCACGAGATCTCGAAAGCACATAGAAAAAGATGAAAGTACAGTGAGAAAAATGGGTGATAATAGTGAGAGGGAGGAAAACCTCTTTAACAATTCAAATACTGAAGAGCTAATCGAAGAAAAACTTCAAGAAGCAAAGCAGGATCCTCAATTCCATACTCTTATGGAAAGGATTTTAGAACGAAACAAGGAGAGATATTTTCTTTCTTTAGCTAATCAAGGAGCTAAGTTACCTACTGATTTTGACACGGAAGGGATTAAAGAAAATCTTGAAACTCCTCTTAACGATTTTAGTGCCCTTACTCAACAGATCAAGGAATTACAAGGGAAAATAAAAGAAATGCAAGGGGGAGCAACAAAGAAGTATGTTTTGGAGGAAATATGTCCTTATCCATTCGATAGAAATCTTCGAATGATTCCTTTTCCAAAACATTGTGAAATCCTTAAGTTTGATAGGTATAATGGGAAAACTGACCCCATTGAGCATGTAAGGGATTTCCAAAATATGAGCTTAGAATTTTCTCATGATGATACCTACTTAATGTGGTTGTTTCCACGAAGTCTGGGTGGACAATCCATGGAGTGGATTTCGAAGATCACTCCCCCCATCAAAAACTTTGAAGAGTTGATAAATAAGTTTATATCACAATACTCTTACAACATCCAACACCAGATAACTATGTTTGATCTTTGTAAGATAAAACAAAAAGTAGGCGAATCTTTCACTACATTCTTGCAAAGGTGGAGAAGGGTGTTTGCTAGATACTCTCGTCATGTTCCTAAAAAGGAAAAGATGGAGATCTTCATCGATAGGCTTAATCAAGAAATGAGTTATAGACTAAACTTTCACTGTCCTCAATCATTTGAAAAATTGATTGAAAATGCAATTACCATTGAAGGTGCATTGATCAAGCGTGGAGTTCTAAAAATTGATAAAGAGGGTTCAAATTCATACAACAACAACAACAACCATAATAACAACAATGACAAGTCATGATTTTGGACTCGAAATAAAAATATTGTGAATGATGGGATAGTAGGTGCTAACAATGTGAATACAAAGCTTGTCATCCTTAATGTGTCAGGTGTTCAATGTAACAATAATACTGGAAATTCTAGCACTCAAGGCAATGTTTCTAATCAAGGAAACACAACTAACAATCGTGGAAATAATTTTGGCAATAATCAAAATTTAAATGTGCCTAGATCGTCATATTTTTCAAGTCGACGAAGTTTCACTCCCTTGGGCCAATCTTTGGAATCCATTCTCAAAGAATTATTGAATCAAAATGCTATTACATTGCCACCACAAAGAGACTATGATCCTCAAGTTAAACCACCATCATGGAATGACTCACACTTATGTGATTATCATAGGTGCAAAGGTCACAAGACAAACAATTACCAAGTGTTAAAGAATATTGTTCAAGATTTGATTGATAATCATACCATCATAATTGAGGGACATAATGTCAATAATGACCATCAAGCATTCAAGAATCTGCTCCCTAATTATCAAAAAGGGGAATCCTCGAGTGACAAGGGCAAGAATGTTAATAACATCCATGACATTATTATCAATCATATCTATACTAGAGATCCTCAAATCAACGCTATCTGAATCAAAGGTAAGCAAGAATATCAAGAGGTCAATGTTACGACAAAGGGACAAGCCAAGATCATTGTCAAAGGCAGCTCATCTAAAGTAGCAATTCCCCCTCCAAGTCAATACAATTTGGTTGATCAACTGCGAAAAACATCAACCCAAACTTCTATCTTGGAACTTTTAAAGTTATCACCTGCACATAAGGACATTTTGGAAAAGGCCCTTGTTGATACAACTGTATCCCCTGATCTAGATATCAATAAATTTCAAGCCATGGTGGGACACTTGTCCTCCTACACATGTTTATCTTTTTCTGAAAAAGATGATTCATCCATAACCCATCCGCATAATTCATCTAACTATTTAGAGGTCATGGTTCACAAATCCCGCATTAGACATGTTCTCATAGATGGGGGAGTTGGATTAAACATTTGTACTTTAAAATTGGTCCTAGCCTTGGGATATTCAGCAGACTCTTTAGATCCATGGAGGAAAATTACAATCAAGGCTTATGATGATGAGGAAATGACTTCCAAAGGTCTCATCATGCTACCAATCAGAGTGGGACCTGTTGTGAAGAATACCTTTTGTCAGGTTCTCGATCGGGATCTAACCTATAACATACTATTGGGTCATCCATGGATTCATGACATGCAAGTTGTTATGTCTACTTATCATCAATGTTTGAAGTTTCCATATGATGGACAGGAAGTAATAATACCTGCTGATCACATTAGCAATCAAACTTGTTCTAACCTAAGAGCAACTTAGGATACACTCGTCCCACATAATATAGAGGCTTTGGCCATCTCTACCTACAAAAACAAAGAACAAGCGCAAGAAATGATAAGCAATTTTGGCATCAAGTTAAAATTGAAAGATAATGGGGTGGGAGAATATTCTTTATCTCTCTCTAATCTACCCTTATCCCCAAGATCCCATGGTTAGTCATCAACATCTACACAATAGGCTGCAGCAGTTTTAGCCTCAACTTCAGCCCCCATCACCAAGTTTAATGGGATGTTTATCAAAGCAACTGAAGTAGAAGACAAAGCTATTCTTGATTGGCTCTATAAAGATGAAGAAGAATCTGTACAGCATATCAAGTTACCCACACAACAATATGGAAAGGGTTATGCTATCATGCAACAAATGGGTTATGAAGGAAATGGCCCTCTAGGTAAAAGGAAAGAGGGTATTGTTGAACCTTTCCAATTAAAAACAATGCATCCAAAAGATAACACTGGGTTAGGATATGGTGAAGATACTAAGGAAAAATTAACACAAAGGCCATCTAATGAGGAGTTAGCTGAATCAATTCTGAGAATTCAAGCAAATAATTTTGAAATAGACTCAAATGAATATGAATGGGATGACTTCTCAGATGATACTTTCATCTCAGAGAAAAGGGTGGATTTCATACACAAATTCTCACCTACATTCTTACAAGGAGAAAGCTCAAGACCTCCGCTTGATTATGTCTTACAAAGCGATCAGGACTTTAGTGAGACCAATTCGATTCAAAGTGAGATAGATCATTTTGAGGAAGATACCATCTTAGACTTCTCCCATAATAATGTTGACAATAACATCATGACCCTAATGGCCAATGACCTTACTCATCCTAATGATCCATTACCTTTGGTTCATCCCAAACTCATTGATTGGGAACAAGTCGCACCCATTGATGTTCCAAATTTTCCAAATGACGAAACCATAATAAACTTTCTTTGTTCATCCCATCCCGAAACAAGTTCCATTGGGGAATCACAAGATCAGAGTTTTTGATAGGAAAGTGCCAAGTTTCTCAACTATGAAATAAATAATATAAAAAAAAATATAATGGTGAAAACCTAACAAAGGCAATATTAGATCAAGAAAAGAGGAAAATAAAAAGTGTATCCAATGGTGAAAACCTTTCAAAGGTGCTAGAGGATGGGAAACTTGACACTCTTTCAGAGTATTATCAGGAAAGATCTTCCATTCTAATTGAACCAACGGAGGCACTCAATATAGGTACTATAGAAAAGCCTAAAGTTTTGCAATTGGCTGAATCTCTGACAGATGAAGAAGTACCTAGATTCTCAAAATTTCTCAATGATAATCAAATCAGTTTTCCATGGTCCTACGCAGATATGCCTAGATTGGATCCAGATCTCATAATGCATCATTTATCTATTACACCAGGGGCAAAACCTATAAAACAGAAACTCAGAAAAATGCATCCAAATGTTGCGTTGTTGGTTAAAGAGGAATTAAAGAAACTCTTAGACGTTGGATTCATTCGGTCCATGGACTATGTGGAATGGATCTCCAATATCGTTCATGTTTCGAAGCCATACAGAAGGATTAGAATTTGCACAGATTTCAGGGATTTGAACAAAGCATGTCCTAAAGATGACTTTCCCTTACCAAACATTGATATGATTGTGGATCTAACTACTAGACATGCAATGTACTCATTGATGGATGGATTTTCAGGATACAACCAAATAAAGATTGCACCAGAAGATCAGGATAAAACAATATTTACATGTCCTTGGGGTACCTATTGCTGGAACGTAATGCCATTTGGATTGAAAAATGCAGGAGCTACATACCAGCGATCAATGACAACAATTTTTCATGATATGATGCATACATTCATGGAGGATTATGTTGATGATCTTCTTACCAAATCTAACACTAGAGAAGGACACATCAATATCTTATCTAAAAATTTTAAAAGAATGGAACAATTCAAAGTAAGACTTAATCTAAAGAAATGTGTCTTTGGAATGAAATCTGGAAAGTTATTAGGATACATTGTGTTGGAAAAGGGAATTGAAGTGGATCCAGCTAAGGTACAAGCAATTCTTGATATGCCACCACCAAGGAACATTAGTCAACTGCGCTCTTTACAAGGACGATTACAATCCATTCGAAGATTCATTGCACTGGCAGATAAAAGTTTACCATTTACACATCTCTTGCATAAGAATGTTCCATTCAAGTGGGAGTATAAATGTGAAGCAGCATTTGATCAGATAAAGCAGTAACTCATGAATCCACCAGTGTTGATTCCACCAGTACAAGGTGCACCTCTCATATTGTATATTGCTGCCACAAAAGTGTCTTTAGGAGTGTTATTGGCACAAGAAGACAACTCGGGAAAAGAAGGAGCCATTTAGTACATCAGTCGAACCCTAACAAGTCACAAGCTAAATTATACCTTCATTGAAAAAGCTTGTTTAGCAATGGTATTTACTTCTCAAAAATTATGACACTACATGTTAACTCATACAGTAAAGCTTGTGGCTAAGATTGACCCACTCAAATATCTTCTAAGGCAACCTTAACTGGCAGGTTGGCTAAATGGGTTATGATCCTAAGCGAGTTTGATATTCATTATGTGGATCAAAAATCTATAAAGGGACAAGTAATTGCAAATCAATTAGAGGAAGCATCAATACCAGCAGAATACCCAATACATGTTTATTTTCTTGATGCCGACGTGTTCACAGCAGATATCCAACAGTCATGGTCACTCTACTTTGATTGGTTCTTACACTCAGCATGGTTTAGGAGCAGGAATTCTTTTTATTACACCTCAAGGACATACAATCCCAAAATCTTATCGGCTAATGTTTCCTTGCACAAACAACATAGCTGAGTATGAAGCATTGATAATCGGCATAAGAATTGCAGTAGACTGGAAAATCGCATAACTTCAAGTTTTTGGTGATTCCCAACTTGTTATAAACCAAATCAATGATGAATATCACACTAAAGATGACAAGTTGATACCTTAAAAAATAATGGTGGAAGATCTCAAGAAATACTTTGTTAATATCAAGTTCATACAGATTTCATGCATTGATAATAAAGCAGTAGACGCTATGGCTACAATCGCTTCTCTACTCCAGTTGACAGAGAATCAAAAACGGTACGATTTCTTGGTGGAACAATTTTTTTCTCCCGCCCATGAAAATCCTGAAACTCAAATCATTTGCCATCTGACGAGTTCTGACTCTTCCTTATATGGCCAAATTTACACTTAGCTAAAAGATACTACTTTACCCTTAGGCTTTTCTAGGAATCAAAAATGAAATTTCATTCGTCAATCATCCCGTTACACCTTAATTGCTGACATCTTATACTGGCGTGGTCTGGATGGTACCCTCCTTAGATGTCTTGAGCGCGTTGAATCGGAAAAGGCCTTACAAGAGGTCCATGGTGGAATTTGTGGGATGCATTCAAGTGGACTAACCTTAGCAAAGAAACTTGTAAGATTAGGGTACTACTAGCCAACCATGGAGAAAGAATCATTCACCTTTGTGAAGAAATGTGCAAAATGTCAGATTCATGGCAATCTCATTCATGCTCCTGCTTAGGAATTACAACCCTTCACCACAACATGGCCTTTCGCTCAGTGGGGATTGGATTTGGTTGGCAAGATACATCCATCATCTTTAAATGGACATAAATTTATCATTACGGCCACTGAGTATTTCACTAAGTGGATTGAAGTTGTTCCTCTAACAACTGTTACGAGTAAACAAATCTCTTCATTCATCTTAAATTATATCATTTGTAGATATGGCATTCCTAACTCCATTATCACAGATAATGGTAGACCCTTTAAAAATCAAGATGTTGATGAACTATGTGAAAGATTTTGCATCCAACACCGGTTCTCTACACCTTATTATCCACAAGGGAATGGTCAAGCTGAAGCTTCAAACAAAAAAATTCTAAAGATTTTGAAGAAAATAGTGAATGAAGCAGGCCATGATTGGCATGTCCAATTGAATCCAACATTATGGGCCTACAAAACGAGTATTCGCACACCGACAGGAGCTGCTCCTTATGCATTGGTCTATGGAGCAGAGGCTATTCTACCACTAGAAGTTGAGATTCCTTCACTTTGAGTATCACTCAAAGGGCTAATCAATGATGAAGACTACAGAGTATCAAGGTTGCAAGAGCTAGAACTACTTGATGAATGGCATCAAACTGCAGTTAATCACTTGAAGGGATATCAACAAATTATGTCCCGTAGCTACAATCACAGAGTCAAACCATGAAATTTTTAAGTGGGTGATTTGGTTCTCAAAGAAAACCCTCGAAATCAACAAGATCGGGAAAAGAAAGGCAAGTTCGAACCTAATTGGCTGGGCCCGTTCATTATCGTTGCAGCATACGGATCGAGGGCATATCAGTTGTCAATAGCAGAAGGGGATCTGTTCGAAGATCCAACCAACAACATTCATCTAAAAAGGTTCTACATCTGAGAAAATATCAAAAACAATATAAAAAGTCCTAAAAAAAAATAATAAAAAAATAAATTTTCCTTGATGAAAACCTGGCAAACAGGCGTCTTGGTAATAACAAAAAAATCATAAAATCAAGAAAAAGTGCAATAAAAACAAATGGTGAAAACCTGGCAAACAGGCATTGTTTGTGATTTTATTTGGTTCTCTCATCTATTAGGATTCATTCTGCATATCCGTCTTTTTATCGGCATCACGCACGCACCTCACCATCGCATTCGCATTGCATCATTTCCTTGGAATGACAAGGATTTCATCATGGCTTGATGATTTGATGGTTATTCATCACAATAGTTGTGTCTAGCAAGAGTCAGAGTACAAGGTCACTAAGGGGCAGTTCGCTTCTTGAAGCTTTTCTAGCAGGTAGTTGGTAGCATGTGTCTAGAATTAGGATATCAGAAACAACAGTCTTGTCCAATTAAAATGGGCTTACATGACTATTTTGACAGATTATTTAAAACAAATTGGATGATCTTGATCTGAATAAAATGAATGACAAACTTAAAAGCATCAGTTGCAATTGTTGTTTTGATATTTGATGACATCATATCTTTGGAGTGGTTCAATGATGTACTGAACTAGAATCACAAGGAAGAAGTATGATTTTTCTTTGCTTGATGTATGTAATTTAATCATTAGTATGATGCAAATTGGTCATGGGACATGCTCTACAATGTATCATTGATGACATTTCAGAATTTGCATAGGAAAATGGTTAACTTTTGTCTGTTTATGCAAGCAATACTCAGGTCATCTTGGTTCAATTATACCTCGATGCTTGTATTAACTTGCTACATCAAACATTATGAAAGTAGTACTTAGGTCATGATTGGTGCTAACATACCCTTTGATGCTTGTACTAACTTTCAACATATCAAAAGGCCCAATGATGACAACAAAACACAGCAGGAAATGGCAACAAGGAGAAAGGTTCATCATTTCATTTAGGACTACATAATTCATTTGCATTTTGAGGGCCTTTTTAAATAGATTTTTGAGGGTTGATCACATTCTTGAATATCTTTTTCAGACAACGGTTGAGTATGACTGGATATTTGTTACATCTCATTTTCATTATCATTCACATTCATTTCACATCATTTTCCATTATCATTATCATTTGCATACTTACATCATCATTTCATTTCATTATCATCTTTATTATCATCTCATTTTATTCATTATGATCATTATCCATCATTACACATCATATGCATGGTTGTTATTTTAATCATTCATTAACATATACATTTGCATATTTCACACACATTCATAAATAAAATTGCATCTATTTCATTCTTTTCACATCATCCCTTGGATTATCATGTTCATTTACATCATATATCATAAGTTCATTACATAAGTGCATTTCCATTACATCATTATTATCATTCATATTACATCATAAATCATATTCTCTCATTTCATCTAAAGCATTTACATCTTGCATCATACATTCATTACATACATCATGAAGAAAAAAAAATTTAGATCATATCATTATTGCATCATCATACACGACATAGCATATAAAAGTAAAAACATGCATCCATAACATGTGCATAAATCATCCATAACATGTGCATAATCAAATCACCAATGCATCTCATAGATCTCATCAAAACAAATGTCCAGGAATACAAAGATATCAAATGTTTCAAAAAGATATATCGAATACAATGGCATAAATGTGTACAAAATGCTCATCACTGAGGGGCATCTGGATGTGGAACATGACCGTTGCTGCCCCCGGAGGTAGTAGGTCTCGACGAATCTCTACTCCCAGAAGCTCTGATCTCTCATCTGACCGACTGACCCACACTCCTGGTCGCACTCCTGGAGTGACTGCGTGAATGGGTCGGAGTCTGGGTACCTGACTGTGTAAATGCTATCCGCCACTCAAGTGGCGTTGCCCCAAAATACCTCATCCTATAGTACTCAGCCTCCCGAGCAGTCTCTAGCCCCTCTGCTACAACCTCTCTAATAGAGGTGCTCTCAACTGATCTCAGCAATCTCTCAGCTACCCCTTTAGCCTATATGCATCGCTCTCTAAAGTTGTCTCTCTCGGTTGCAAGCTAAGCTATTTGTGGGTTAGGAGGTAGTGGTTGTGTGATTTGTGCCTGCAGCTGACTAATGGTCACCTATGCCTGTGCTAACTGATTCTGAATATTCTGAACCTCAGCCTACAAAGCATCCACCTGTCCCTGTGATGGAGCCCTGATAGTAATCTGTGGAGTTGAAGTACTGGGCTGACCCACCACTCTGGATTTTTGTGGCCTCGTGCTGAAGGGAACATCAAAGAAAAATCTCTGCCTCCCACCACCCCCATCATCCCCACTATCTGATTCATCTGACTCCTCATCCATCTCCTCCTCTGAGCTCTCGTCATCCACATCCATAGCCACCCCATCGATATCCTGGGCTTGATCTGCCTGTACCCCTCCCTGTGCTGGTACCTGTGCCTAACCCTATGGCTACATTGTTGCTAGAGGTCCCTGGGGTTGTTGTCGCCCCCCCTGTGCAACTGCCCCTCCCATCAATGGGGCAGGCTCCTCTGGACTGGTAAATTGTGGGAAGGGATGTGTGTAAAAATAGGCGGCATAATCATCCATCATCCCTGCATCGGTAACCTCTAGATGCATGGCCCACTGAGTTGGTTGTAACTCAAAGTACTCTGCCCTGGCTACCTCAATGGTCACAAATGGACCCCACTCTAGTACATCCTCTCGGCGTCTGGCATAATGTGCCACACCATGCAACATTATCTAAACCAATCCTAGTTGTCTCAACATCCTCATAACCAAAAACTGCTCGATAATAAAAGGTGTCCGCCCAAGCAGGTATCTAGATCTGGTCATATATGGTAACTCTATATCATCGGCCTCCCATGGGTCACAGTCCACATATGGTCGCCAGATGACTATATCTAAATCATCAAGAACACGCCGCCAGTACTCTAATTTTCCTAGCCTCGACTGGACAAGGGGCCTTGTATATGCATAAACATATGGAAATCCAAGCGGGCGATCTCTCCAAATGATGGGGCATGTAATTGCAAAGTGCTCCCACGCGAATATCTATAAAAGAGTCACCCCGTAGGAGAGACTCTTCCCATCTATGTACACGACCTAATGAAGATCATGGTATAGATGGGAAAGCATGCATGACCCCCATGCATATCTGGTACGATGGAGAAGCATGTCCTCCAGAATCCTACCCCACCCAACTGATAATCCCTTTGACCTACAATCAGGACAAAGGAAACCACTGATCATACCTGCTAAAACCAAAGGCAGTGGGGCATATCTCTCCATCATCTCCTTCCAAGGAATCTCATATCCAGAGACATGAGGATCCTGGAAGACTCGTCTCAATGCATCAATCCCTCCAATCTCCTTGTGATCATAAATCACAAGCTCTCCAACCATAGGAATACCCAGAATTCTGTAAACATCCTCCGGAGTCACCGTGATCTCTCCTGTCGGTAAATGGAAGGTATTGTGCTTGTTGTGCCACCTCTCCGCTAAAGCAGTCAACAACGCCCTGTTGACCCGATACTACGGGATACTCAACAGAGTTCTCAAACCACACTGATCTATCACTCCTAAATCCTCATGGGACAGTCGAGGAATCATCTCCCACGTCTGAGGAAATCTCTCTCTGATCTAGAGGAGGTTAAATTCCTCCTTTACAACATCATCAAGCAATCATGCAAATCAATCAGCAATGGATATCATCAATCAATCAATACATCAAGCAAGTTCAAATCAAATTCTATTTGTTTTTCATATCGCATGGAAACAAATTTAACAGTCATCATGACTCAATTTGACTTTTAATCAGGAAAGCAAATCTATCATTTCTATTTGTTTTTCATATCACATGGAAACAAATTTAACAGTAATCATGACTCAATATCTATCTATTTGACTTTCAATCGGGAAAGCAAATCTATCATTTCTATTTGTTTTCATATCGCATGGAAGCAAATTTGTCAGACCTATTTGTTCTTCAAGCACGAAGACAAATTTATCAAATCTAATCATTGATGATATTCAAAAGCATAAAATCTATTGTCTAATCTAGCAACAATCGTCAAGCATGCATCAATTTTTCTTCACAAACTGAAATTCAGCAAAAATCCATGGATGTGCCAAAACAGTCAATCAATGCGCTAAAACCATGGATGCGCAACTTTACTCCATGGATGCGCTAAAATAGTCTATGGATGCACGATTTCATGAATGCGCTATTTTATCAAGCAAATGCGCTAAAACAGTTCATCCATGTACTAATCTAGCCTATGCGCTAATCTATCATCCTCCGCAGGCAAGTTTCATGGATGCGCCATTTGATCTATCCTATGCGTTAATTCACCTATGTGCGACTATTTTGAACCTATGCGCCACTTTGGATGTGCCGATTTATCTAATCTATGCGCTAAACTACAACTCGTATGCGCTAAAACAGAATTTGAAAAATCAAAAAAAATCAAAAAAGCATTTGAAAATCATTAAAAATTTCACGAAGAGGTTTTGATCGACTTACCGGAGGTCCATATGCAGGTGGTCTCTGATGATGGCAACCTCGCTTGAATGTGTGGAGCTCATAAGGGATCGGCATCGCTAATATCTCTCTCAGAGCTCCAAAATTCTCAAAGGTTACTGTTCAAATGAAAGTGACTTCTCACCTTTTTCACCTTTTAAAAGGGTAAAAATGACATATTATCTTTATTTTTACTATGCAAAGTGTTATTTCGAGAGTTAAATCGCCAAATTTTCTTCGAAATCATCTGAAAATCTTCCAAATCAGCCTCATTATCATCACGTGATTTATCTCTCGAGGGGGCATATAGCATCATCAGTAAAAAAAATCAAAATCAGGGGCAAATTCTTTGAAGCAATGTGTAAAACACATCACTTCAAAGAGGGGCAAAATGTACACATCTAAAAATGGTCACGGTTAACCAAATCTGTTGATTAATTAAATATGGATTATTTAATTAATATTCTTAAGTCATCTACATATAAATAAATTTAATTATTTATTTATATTGTTCATTTTCCAATTCTTCTAATTTAATTAAATAAATAAAGTGTATTTAATTAATGCTACCTTCCTCTTAATTAATTAAATAGATTTCACAATTTATTTATATTAATTATCACAAGTTTAAATTCTAAATTTAAATGATATTCTTCATTCCACATTTAATTAAATATTTTCAATATTTAATTAAAACACTTCCTAAATTCTTCACTTTTCTCAATAATTAAATATTTTCAAATATTTAATTAAAAAGTTTTTTCTCTTCTCACATAATTAAATATTTTTAATATTTAATTAAAGGCTTTTCATTTCTCACACATAATTAAATATTTATTTATTTAAATTATGAGAGACACCTTTCATTTGTCTCTTCATTTTCCATCTGTCTCTTAAACTTCCATCTTCTTTTCAAATTCTTGATCTCTCACCGTTCATTTTAACAGGTTTGAACTCAACCGTCGATCTTGGCCAATTGAATTCTTGCCTTCAAAAATCTATAAATACAGCCCTCTTATGAGGGGAAAAGGACCTTGAATCCTAGATTTTCGTGCGTAGTTATTATAGTCGCATTTCTAGCATTTAATTAGCATTTCAATTTCATAGCTTAAATCATATTAGCAATGCACATGCATTTTCATTAATCTCATTCTCTCAAGTTGCCATTCTACAAGCTGCTGTTTAAAACTATTGAGAGCAAGTATCTTGAAACGAATCCTTGGAGATAGAGGACAATGGGAAGAATTTGAAGGAGCTGCTTGTGTTTAGAGTTTGCATTTTGCTTTCTTTAATTTAGTTTCTTTAATCTAATGTTTCATTGGTGTACCAGTTTAGATTCATTTTGATTTGCACATTCTAACGTACAGAGTAAGAATCACGGTTTTCGAGTAATAGTCCGTCAAAGATTGTTGATTTTTAGCACTTTGGACTCTTAAGGGAAATCGTCGGTCCAATGTAGCTTGGAGTGATTCGGTGTATTTAGGTGCAAAAGAGGACCATACCTAACGTAAACATACCCATCCGAATGTGTTGGAACGGTCTGTTTGATCGTATAAGTTGGAGAATGAAAGTTGCACCACTTTGCAACTTTACACTGCTTGCATTTGATAACTTTTCCCTCAACTAAAAACTCATCACCACGGGAAAACACCTCCGAGATAGAAAAAACCAAGAGAGGTTATTGTAGATGGTCCCAAAATGATTCCATATCCTTAGACGAAGAATCTGTAAGCATCATGATTTCTGAGTAACAGTCTGTCAAAAATTGCTGACTTTTAGCACTTTGGACTCTTAAGGGAAATCGTCAGTCCAATGTAGCTCAGAGTGATTTGGCGTATTTGGGTGCAAAAGAGGACCATACCTAGTTTAAGCGTACCCATCCAGATGTGTTGGAATAGTATGTTTGGTCATACGATTTAGAGAATGAAAATTGCACCACTTTGCAACTTTACACTGCTTGCATTTGACAACTTTTCCCTCAACCGAAAACTCATCACTACAGAAAAATGACTCTGAGATAGAAAAAACTGAGAGAGGTTATTGTAGATGGTCCCAACATGATCCCATATCCTCAAATGAAGATTATGTAAGCATCACGATTTCCGAGTAACAATCCGTCAAAGATTGTTTCCTTTTAGCACTTTGGACTCTTAAGGGAAATCGTCGGTCCAATGTAGCTCGGAGTGATCCGCATATTTGGGTGAAAAAGAGGACCATACCTAGTGTAAACGTACCCATCAAGATGTGTTGGAATAGTCCGTTTAGTCGTACAAGTTGGAGAATGAAAGTTGCACCACTTTGCAACTTTACACTGCTTGCATTTGACAACTTTTCCCTCAACTGAAAACTCATCACCACAGGAAAACACCTCCAAGATAGAAAATCCCGAGAGAGATTATTGTAGATGGTCCCAACACGATCCCATATCCTCAGACGGAGAGTCTATAAGCATCATGGTTTCTGAGTAACAGTTCGTCAAAGATTGTTGTCTTTTAGCACTTTGGACTCTTAAGGGAAATCGTTGGTCCAATGTAGCTCGGAGTGATTCAGCATATCTGGGTGCAAAAGGGGACCATACCTAGCATAAACGTACCCATCCGGACATGTTGGAATAGTCTATTTGGTCGTACGAGTTGGAGAATGAAAGTTGCACCACTTTGCAACTTTACACTGCTTGCATTTGGCAACTTTTCCCTCAACTAAAAACTCATCACCATAGGAAAACGCCTCCGAGATAGCAAAAACTAAGAGAGGTTATTGTATATGGTCCCAAAATGAACTCATCCTCAGACGAAGAGTGTGTAAGCATCACGGTTTATGAGTAATAGTCCATCAAAAATTGTTGTCTTTTAGCACTTTGGACTCTGAAGGGAAATCGTCGGTCCAATGTAGCTCAGAGTGATTTGGCATATTTGGGTGCAAAAGAGGACCATACCTAGCATAAATGTACCCATCTGGACATGTTGGAACAATCTGTTTGGTCGTATGAGTTGAAGAATAAAAGTTGCACCACTTTGCAACTTTACACTGCTTTCATTTGACAAATTTTCCCTCAACTAAAAACTCATCACCATGGGAAAACGCCTCTGAGATAGAAAAACCCAAGAGATTTTATTGTAGATGGTCCCAACACGATCCCATATCCCCAGACAGAGAGTCTGTAAGCATCATGATTTCTGAGTAATAGTCTATCAAAGATTGCTTCCTTTTAGCACTTTGGACTCTTAAGGGAAATCGTCGGTCCAATGTAGCTCGGAGTGATTCGGTGTATTTGGGTGCAAAAGAGGACCATAACTAGCGTAAACGTACCCATTCGGATGTTTTGGAACACTTCATTTGGTCGTACGAGTTGGAGAATGAAAGTTGCACCACTTTGCAACTTTACACTGCTTGCATTCGACAACTTTTCCCTCAACTGAAAACTCATCACCATGGGAAAATGCCTCTGAGATAGAATAAACCAAGAGAGGTTATTGTATATGGTCCCAACACTATCTCATATCCTCAGATGGAGAGTCTGTAAGTATCACGGTTTCTGAGTAACATTCTGTCAAAGATTGTTGTCTTTTAGCACTTTGGACTCTTAAGGGAAATCGTCGGTCTAATGTAGCTCAGAGTGATTCGACGTATTTGGGTGCAAAAGAGGACCATACCTAGCATAAATGTACCCATCCAAATGTGTTGAAATATTCCATTTGGTCGTACGATTTGGGGAATGAAATTTTCCCCACTTTGCAACTTTACACTGCTTGCATTTGGCAACTTTTCCCTCAACTGAAAACTCATCACCACGGGAAAACGCCTCCGAGATAGAAAAAACCGAGAGAGGTTATTGTAGATGGTCTCAACATGATCCCATATCCTTAGACGGAGATTCTCTAAGCATCATGGTTTCTGAGTAACAGTCCGTCAAAGATTGTTGTCTTTTAGCACTTTGAACTCTTAAGGGAAATCGTCAATCCAATCTAGCTCGAAGTGATTTGGCATATGTGGGTGCCAAAGAGGACCATACCTAGCATAAATGTACCCATCTGGATGTGTTAGAACAATCCATTTGATCATACGAGTTGGAGAATGAAAGTTGCACCACTTTGCAACTTTACACTGCTTGCATTTGGCAACTTTTCCCTCAACTGAAAACTCATCACCACGGGAAAATGCCTCTGAGATAGAAAAAATCGAGAGAGGTTATTGTAGATGGTCCCAACATAATCCCATATCCTTAGATGGATATTTTGTAAGAATCACGGTTTTTGAGTAACATTCCATCAAAGATTGTTGTCTTTTAGCACTTTGGACTTATTCCCAACGAGTCATAGAACTCCCTCTTAGGACAATCCTGATTAGGCCTGGTAGGAAAATCCTTCGCATAGTGACCAAAATTTTCACATCTAAGGCATTGAACATGAGAGAGGTCTCACTTCTTCGTGAATGTAGGAGCACCATCTGACCCTTTATCTCTATTCCTCTTGAAGCATCTTTTCTTTCCTCCTTTTCCTTCCTTCTTTGAGGATTGAGCGGAAAGAACATGAATGTCTTTATTTGTAGGGCTTCATCCAATACCTCTCACAGCCAACCTTGAATCCTCTTGAATACAGTCAGCCCTCAACTGATCAAACTTGGGAATTTTTGATCTTGTGTTGATTCCTTGAATGTAAGACTCCCAAGATGAAGGAAGACCATTAAGAGCCAACATGGTCAAATCCTTGTCATCAACAATATGACCAATGGTAGAGAGTTGATATCTCAATTCGGAAATCTTCATGAAGTAGGTGATGACAAATTTTCCTTCTACCATCTTAACATGATGAAGTTGTTGCTTCAAGGCTAGAGCACGACTTTTGTTGTTGATCTCATACATCTCCTCCAAATTCTTAAGCATTTCTCTCACTGTCTTCAACTTAGAGATGATAGGAACAATATGGTCCTTCACAAAATCAACTAACATCTTCTTCGCCTTGATATCTTTCTTCCTCCATTGAACTTTCTCTTCCTCATCCGTAGGTTCGAAAACTTTGTTCTCCACACTCAACCAATTCGTTTTCCTCCAAAGTGAGCATAATTTTGAATCTCCATGAAGTGAATTTTGATGCTCCTTCGAGTCTATCCTCAATTTTAAGACCATTCACCATCTTGACTAAGATAGAGATAGACAAAAAAAAATGGAATAGAGGTATCCCTGCAATAACAAATCTGATCATGGTCTTTTCCAAACCCGCTCTGATACCATGTTAGTGTTTTAATGATTAGATAATACAACTGAAAGCACTCAGAAAATGCAACACATAAGACAATAAACACAACATACCTTTGGAAAACCCTCTTCTTGAGGGAGAAAAACCTAGCAAATATGTCTCTTATATAATGAATGAATAAGAATAGAAATCTGCTTACAACTCAGGCCTAGCCCATGGTTGAATTTGATACAATGAATAATAGCAGCTCTCCTAGATGAAAAGATACAATTGAATATGCTTCTCCTTGAAATTGACCTGTTGCTGCAGGATGAAGCGTTGCTGCTCAAGTGTGAACTTATGCTTTGAATGCGAATTATGTTGAATGAACTTGATTGAGGAGATCAACAAACATCACCTTTTATTTATACAAAATAAGGTGACTCTTCAAGGAGGTCAGCCTCTCTTGAAAATAATAAATTACAAAATAATATCAAGGAAGGTCGGCCTCATCCATTTAAATCAAATGAGTATAAATTAAATAGTCATAGGCTATCATTTAATTTATTACAACTTAATGTGATCGCTATGAAAAATGTATGAAAAATAAATTGTTTGATAAAAAGATTTAGTAGACATGTATGAAAAATGTAGTAGCATAGACAAGGCAGTGGTTTATTTGAAAAAAATCTTCAAAGAAATGTGGTCTCATAGAATTCCATGACAAGAAAATGCCATTGACAACTGCTCATAGTTTTTAGTTATGCAATGTGAAGTAATTGCATAACTGCTTAGGTTGACTTTGTAAAAACTATATTGTAATTGAAATTTTTCCATCTATGAACATATAATTGTTAGTTATGCAATGTGAAGTAATGATTTGAGTTTGAAAGATGTGTAATGCAATGTAATCAGCGATATAAATATAAACTACATAATAGAATCATTCTTTTTTATACTATTGTACATTGATATTTAACCATTGCTCAAGATAAAATTTTCAAAGAGTTTAATCATGCACATGAGGAAAAAATTAAATTTTGATTGTCAACTTCTATATATCAAATTATCCAATAATCAAGTGTATGTCCATATACAAAAATGGCATCGACGCCAACTCAAACAAAGTTTTACAAAATGTGGCATATGCCATCTCAATATGTATTCAAAATTTACATGCCAAAATGTCTATCTCATCCTAAACTACTGGTGGATCATCAAAATGGAGCCTCTTTGAAGCACTTGTTGGCTCTGAAGGTAGCTGCACAAGAAAAATTCAAACCACAATTGAGATTAGTTATACTATATAATTTAAAATTGAATAATTAACATCAAAATCAATATACATTGAATTTTAATTGAACTCTAAAATTGAAATCTTGATTACCTGAAATATACGTCTCTTCAAAGGGTTAGGAGTCCTAGAATATAACAAACTAATTTTTGAAATACCAATCTATATATGTGAACAAAACCATAAAACTGATCCAAGTTAGCATACAATTATTGGTAATAGGAACATATTTACCAAACACAAAATAAAATAAACACATACCTCTTTAGGTTGATCCTTTTTTTTATCTCCTTTAGGTGTTTCGACACCTCCTCCTTGAAGTGTTTCAACACCTACTCCTTGAAGTGTTCCAATACCTACTCCTTTAGGCAATGTGTCACTTGTCAACAACTCTGTATAGCTCATAATTTCCTGTACATAAAAATGACAAGTACATATGAAACTACCAATCTATGTCGATGTATGTATAATCAATATAAGATCTTAAAAATCTTAATTCAATCCAATTTGAGTTCAATTACCTTCCCCTTATCTAACTTTACGTCTCCATAGTTTGGATGAGGCTGCACCTCACTCACACTAGGTATTTCCTACAATAGGAAAATAAGATAAACATATAAGTTATTTCATTAATGACAATTCAAATGACAAGTACGTATATAGTAAAAAATTTAAACGAGTGAGTGCGAAAATATATACTGTGTGTGTGTGTGTCCAAGCCAAATGAAATGGCCCTAAGGGTGCTATCAGTCACCCATGTGAGCTCCTCCTCAGACATCAACTGTTAAATAGACCATGTAAATAAATATTAGTACTTGATACTATCTCTTATTAATATTCATTTAAAAATAAATGCAAGTTATGAATTTACGACTTAAATCTTACCTGTGTCACTATTCCAACATCCCCCTCTCTAGTAGGAGAGGACTTTGTAGGGTGCGCTCCACTCCCCTGTGACTGATCTATAATGTCCACATCATGGAGTTCATAATCAGAAGTGTCCAAGGGATGCTCAGTGGGTTGTACAAGAGGACCCAAGCATATCTAGCAACACATAGTGCAAGTATGTGGCACACAAATATGTGGACTTGAGGAGGATGATGCAGCAGCACTCGAGCCTTCGCCAACATCACCAGAATGTGGCTGATCTACTGTAGAAGCATGTGAAACCAAATGACCACTCAAAGAGTGAATAGCCTGAATAGTCTATGTGGCTACATCCTGGATAATCTCTAGATGATATACTGGAGGTAGCGGATGAAAGGGAGGAAGGGGAGGAAGGGGAAAATCTGGGTGCGAGACTACTCTAACTGCCCCTGGTCTATCCTAGGGCATACCTCCACCGATGCCCTGGAAGGGTTTAATTTCAAAGTAATTGACATGATGCCCTAACTAAAACTCAGCATATAATTTTTTAATAAAGTAAAATGGTATATCAAAATTGTTGTTCAATGGTTTATAAAAAAACATATACCAACGATCCCAAAATTTATCTACAATGTCCCTATTCATGCACCATTTTATAGAAAGTTTTGTTTTATTAACATTCACTAGCAAACCGATGCGAGGGTTAATGAATAAAGAGGCTATTTGGGCTTTGGTTATTTGGAGATCTTTCACATCATCCTAAGACAATCCACATGCATAATATTCCCTCATGTCTTCTTGCCATGAATGAAAGGAATTATGTTGGGTGGAGAGGGTTTCTATATTTTTAATTATTTCCTTCAATGTGTTTTTTATATCTCTCAATCAAGTGATTGTCTTATAAACTTCACAAATTCCCCTCAATTGCCCCAATTTTTCACCAATTAAGTCTTCAATTGGTGGCTATGGAGGTGGTGGAGCATTTGGCATTTGTGCATTTTCATTCTCAACCATAATACCTGATTAAAGTTAAAAACCAATTAATCTAATTAAAATTACACAATATAAATGAAATTATTGTAAAAAACCCTACTTTTTCACAAAAATCCATAACAAACTCTAGTTTTTGATAAAAATACATCAACAACACTAGTTTTTAATCGAAATCCATTTAAAAACATTAATTTTTAATAAAAATTCATTGTAAACTCTAGTTTTTAAATAAAAATCAATAAAAAAACCCTACTTTTGAAAACAAATTCGTAAAAACTACTTAAAATTATAAGAATCTAATTGAAAAATTGATTAAAACATTAAAAAAAACCAAAAACTTACCTTTCAAATTGGATTTCTCGTGAAATCGGATATCGGATTTCTTCTTCTCCCTGTGCGCCCATGTCCAAATTGTGTGAAATGACTTTTAACAGTTAGGTTTTTTATTTATATAGGCTTTTCAAATTGGATATCCGATTTGCAAAAGTAGGTTTGGGCATTGCTTTGGAGCAATGTACTGACACCTGAACCTAAAAAAATTCAACTCGGCATTTTCGAGTTTTTGAGTCGATCCAAAACATGATTTTTTCCCATTGCCACTTTTTGGCCCATCATGATCCTACACATACCCATTTACCAGGGATAGGTGGATAAAATAGATGGTTGATAGATATGGTGCAACAAGGTTCAACACTTCATCAGTTATCGAGCCATGGTTGGGTGCACATTTTATTATGGGATGGATGGAGTAGATGGATAGTGCCGATAGATGAAGATGTAGGAATTATTCAAACGTAGCACTTTTTTACCAAGTTTTCACTATGGTATTGGTCCTAGAAGCACTACAAGGTGGTTTTCACTTAAAGGACAATTTATTTCTCTTTACTATTTTCTTAAATTTTTTTTCTTTTCTTTTTTCTTTTTTGCTTCGAATATTCCGATATGCTAGTTGTAGAACTTCTTGAGATGGTTGTTGTTAAGAATTTTGACTAAAGGTTATCCTTTTGAAGTAGCCAACTAATATGCTCCTGAGCTGTAGCTTGTTGTGATGATATAGGGACCTAGCTAGTTCGGTTCAAACTTTCATTTCCCACCTCGATTAAGTTGGAAATTCTGATTTTCCTTTAGAAACAAGTCACCAACCTAAAAGTTCTTGTTTTTTATTCTCTTATTGCAGATTTTCTTGAGACAATTTTGATAGGCCTATAGATGGTTCAATGCACTTAAGCATATTTCATCTAGCAGTTTAATCTCATTGAGTCTGGATACCCTATACTCTTTGTTGCTAAAAATATCCTTCAATGATACTCTTAGGAATGGGATTTCAACCTCTATTGTAAATATTGCTTCGAATCCATAGACCAAGGAAAAGGGAGTTGCATCTATAGGTGTGTGGATGTTGGTTCTATAAGCCCATAAGTTTGGGTTTAGCTATAGGTTCCAATCATGGTCATTTTCATTAACAGTCTTCTTTAGGATTTTCAGGATGATCTTATTAGATGCTTTGGCCCAGCCATTTCCCAGGGGATAATATAGGGTTGAAAAATGATGTTGGATAGAGAATCTTGAGAAAATATCATAGACATCTTGGTTCTTAAACGAAGAAAATATCATAGACATCTTGGTTCTTAAACGAATTTACATTATTCGTTATGATAATATGTGGGATACCATATTGACAGATCAAATAGTTAAGAATAAACTTGGCTATTTGTTTTAATATGATATAAGTTAAAGGAATAGCTTCTATCCATTTTGTAAAATACTCTATGGAAATGATGATTAATTTGTGTTTGTTGGATGAGGTTGGTGATATCTTCCCTATTAATTCAAGTCGCTATTGAGAGAAGGGCCATGGGGTAGTGATAGGATGCAAATCTTGTGTGGGTGCATGAACAAGATCTCCATGTTGTTGGCATTAACGATAATTCTTGGAAAAATGAATTGCTTCTTGCTTCAGTGATGGCCAATAGTACCCTATCCATAGAAAAATCTAGACTAGGTTAGATCCACTAGAGTGAGACCCACAAACACATTTGTGTACCTCTTGTGAGGTAGTATGAACTTCTTCTGCATTGAGAAATTGGAGTAACATACTATCAAGAATTCGACGGTATAAGGTATCTCCAAGGATGGTAATTTGGGAAATTCTACAGATAAAGGTTTTCTTCTGATTGGTTTTTAGGTGAGGTGGTATGATTTCATGTTGGATATAGGAAAATGTGTCTTCATATCAAGGTGAGTCAGGACCAATAACATCACACACGAGTTCGGATTTTAGGATATTGAATTTTGGTATAAGCAACTATTCCATTAGGAATTCATATCTAGGAATGTTCTCAGGTATGTCAAGGAGTGAACCAATAGTGGCCATAGCATCGATCGCTTTATTGTTAACCCTTGGGATCTATTCAAAGATGATAACCAGAAATTATTTATTGAAGCTTTCCACCATTTTCTTGTACGTCATGAGCTTGTTGTCTTTAGTCTGGTATTTGTCATTGACTTGCCTTATGACCAATTGAGAGTCACCATAGAATTGTAGTTCTTTGATTTTCCATTCCACGACCATTTTCATCCCAGTGATCAGTGCTTCATATTCAAAGCTATATTATTCGTACAAGGGAAGGCAATCATGTATGCTTCGGGTATACTGTCTCCTTGTGCTGTAAGAAATAAGATACCGGCCCCTAAGCTATGCTAAGTATGGGATCCATCGAAGTATAAATTCCAATAGTTTGACTGAGTTGTTAGCAAGATGCTTTCGTCTGGAAACTTTTCTAGGAGTGGTTGATGATCTTCAATAGGTGCTTCTGCTAATTAATATTCTATCACTTGTCCTTTAATGGCTTTCTTGTCAACATATTCTATGTCAAATTTGCTAAGTATCATAACCCACTCAGTGATTCTTCCTGTAAGAGATGATTTTTCCAAGAGATATTTCAAGAGATCCACTGTAGATATCAATTTGATTTGTCTGTTCAACATGTAATGCCTAATATTTTGTGCTACAAAGACAACTGATAGAAATTCTCATTCAATGGGTGCATAATTTAACTCATAGACAACTAGGGTATGGTTGATGTAGTAAACTGCTCTTTCTTTGTGTAGACATGGAAAATGTACAATTTGGTTCGGCACACTTGATCCTGATTAAATTAAAATGATTAAAATCCTCTTATTAAATTAAATAAATAAATTAAACCTTATTTGATTTAATCAAACATTTTCCCACTTAGTTAAATAAATCAAAATCATTTATTTAATTAATCATTTCCTCTCAATTCTGATTTAAATTAATTCATCAATTTGAATCAAAATTGTCAAATCATCTAATCTCTCATTAAATTAATCAAAATCTTGATTAAGTTAATCCCCATCACTAAAATCCTCTAGATAATGCAACTTTCACATGAAAATAGATTTAATTCATTCATTAAATCTCTATTTTCCCTCACATGGCATAAAAAGGGAATATTCCCTTAAGTTTGAATTCAATTTTAAATGGGCTTGGTCCTTCCAACAAGGCATTTAAGACCTCTTACATTTCCTTTTCATTGAGCCAAGTGACATTAACTCCATTTCTTTCTCCCTCCAACATGTCACATTCAAATTTCAAATTTGAATCTCATAGCATTTATCATGCACATTGACCAAAATGTGCTCATTCCTCCTCCAATCACATATGGACAAGTGGCACAATACCATTGGATTATCTTTTATCCCACATTGCTCAATTTCACTCTCTCTTCCATTTTGGAAATCTATAAATGAGAGACTCTTCCTCTCATTCAATCATCCACAACTTGAGTAAACTTATTATACTCAATTTCATCTTCAAGCATAACCATTCTCATCTCTTTTTATCAAGTTCTTAGCTAGGTTATGCAGGAATTCAACCATCAAGTGGATCAAATCATCAAAGCTTACAAAGGAGTTGGGAAAGGGCTGATTTCGACACATCAATTGGCACCAACTCCTCAATGGGATCATGAGTTTGCTTGCTTAATTAGGATTTTACTTTCATTTTCGTATTTTGTTCTTCATTTTCCTAGTTTAAGCTTTTGTAAATGGATTTCAAGGGGAATCCTTCATTCTTGCTTCCATATGATCTAATATCTTGATTTGTTTGCTATTTTTGTGCAAGTGCAGGTTTAGGGGTTCATATTTTGGCACTAGAAGGAGGGCTTGAGCAAATTTTTAATCACGTTTTCTTAAAAATTTTGCATTTTTTTTGTAGGTTCCAGGAAACTGTGCCACATACATACCCGCGGCTCTATATTGCACCACATCTGTAGGCGCGGCGCTATATTGCACCACTCATAATCCAAATTGTGCTGCATTTGTTTCTCGTGCCAGTTTTTCAAATCTTAAAACTCTGTCGCGGACCTATTTGTCCAAACTTCATCACACCTAGCCTCGTGGCACGGTATTGCACCACTTTCAGAGGCGCGGCTCTATATTGCACCACACTTTTTCCAAACCATGCCGCACCCGCTTTCCTGCTTAAAAATTTTCAAATTTATCCAACTCTGTCACAGATTTCGAGTTACAAACTGCGTCGCCTGCAAAAATTAGTTGCGCTCGCAATCTCTGTTTCTATAGAGCACGGTGCTATATAGCACCGCTTCTGTTCCAAATTGTGCCACATCTGCTAACTGTATCATGAAAAATAGTCAGAAATTCAAATTTTAACATGTGCCTTTTGGGTTTTCAGATATTTTAATCATTGACCTATTTGTTGTTTCTATAGTCTCTAGTTTTTGTCATCTTACAGGTTAGAACAAGGGAGAAAGCGAAATGGGAGGTTTCATCATGGCATCACTTTCATCATACACAAAGTGTTTTTAAACACTATAGTGTTTTTTAGCACTTTTAGAGGATCTTTAATTCTGTTTTCAAAGATATTTGTTTACTTTCATGCCTTAGAAAACACTAAATTTTCTTTTGGGTTTTAAAAAGAACAAACAAATTTCTTTTTCAAAAGTTTGCAAAAAGGCTTAAAAAGAACCTTAGAAACAATCTACTAGATTTGGTTTAAGGTTTAAAAATTGAACAAGGCAACTTCCACACTTAAATTTGGTGCTCTAAAAAGAATTCATTTTGCTTTGTGGGATTAAAATGAACAAATGTTATCTTGTTTTGTAATTATTTATTCAAGTTAATATCATCAAAAGGGCATATGCACTTCTCTCGCGCCTCACAGCGATCTTGAGAATCAAAATTTCTTTTGGTGATCTTAAGTTGAATAAAATAATTGCCTCCACATTTCATTTTTTGGAATTAAAATTGAACCAAACATGCAAGTGTGAGCACGGTGTATTGCAAGTGTTCTCCCTTTGTTTTTCAACAAAGGTTGATTGAACTACAGGATATGCTAGCTTTCTATTATTTATCTTAGAGGGCCTACCTTGTGGGAAAAAGTACTCACCCAAGGGAACGACCCAATCGGGAACACGCTAAATCCAAGCGACTTCCAACCAGTATATAAGTGTGGATTCTTTAGGAAAGTTCAAGAATCATGAGGATTATTCCGATGAGAAGGGCAGCAATAGTCTCTCGCCGTACTGGATAGTCCCCCATGAACGGAATGCCCGAATTAAAACCTCTTGTTTAGAAAAGGCCAAATCCTATCTATTTGTTGGTGCGAAAGGTCATGTCCTTTGAAGCCGCCCCATGTTATACATGCGATTTTGTTGTAGAGATGAAAATTATGTCATGGGAGATTCATGGGTATTGATGCTTGGCTGACTAGAGAAGTGAGTGCATTGTAATGGGAAGTCTGTGTGGTCAAGCATCTAGTCATCGACATTGAATATGCACAGCTGGATTTGTCCAAGTGGGAACCCAACAAATACTATCTTTTCAGCCTATGTTTGTGCATGTTATTGAGACACTTTGCTTGGTTCTAAAACATTGAAAAACAAACATTCACAAAAGCTTTGAAATTTCAAACCCTTTGAGGAAACAAATATCCTTTGACGAATCTAAGTGCTCTTGTTTTCCCTAGGAATTATATCCTTAGAGGTTTCTAAGTACATAGGTTTAATCATCATTTGTTTCTCCCAAAGTCAACATTAGGTAACCTTTGCCTTGATTTCCTTGATTTCCACATAATACAATTTGTGGGATAAAAGAAAGTTAGGACATTGGGCATTCAGTTTGAAAAAAATAATTAAGAAAGTGCTTGTGTCAAAAATAACTGAATCTAAGCAAGATAACAGACAATTGAATCCCATATATGCTTTCAATCTTTTGTCTTATGGTTTTCCATGCGAACATTGATCTTCTGGTTTGAAATACTTTTAGGGAAAAGCATGTTCTTCAATATCTTGGTCTTGTAAACAGGTCCTCTTAAGTTCATCTAGGATCAAGTCAAATACTTCACCCATCTCGAACATCAATCAAATCACATCTCGCCAACAAACTCTTGGAAAATTTGAAAACACCATTTATGCTAGACTTTTGGAAGTTCATCATCACTTGGTTTGACTTAACACACCTAGTCAAATCATCTTGTGTGCAAGTTTGCTCTAGGATAATACAACTTCCTAGGGTTTACAAGTGCATTATCACTTTTTTTGACTTAACACACTTAGTCAAACTATCCTCAATCTGAATCAAAATCAAAACAAGTCCTAAATTCTAGCATTGATCCAAAGCTCCTAAGAGTTTAAACACCCTTATCATTCACCCCTTTCATCCTTCATCTCATCATTGGTCCTAAACCCCTTAGAGGTCAACAAGGTCAAAACACAAGAAAAACATGGATTTTAAACTCGACTCATACATCACGAGTAATCCAATTCAACCAAAATATCCAAGCCTTACAATGCTAATTGATTTTCAAAACTTTCATTTGTACAATCCATGCATGGGACCTACAAACCTCAATGGTACAACAAATGTGAGTTTTCCCAATCTAAATTTTGGAACACCTTTCCCTTTGGTAGATTTAAATCAAATTCAAAACTTACAAATCTATCAACCAAACAATCAAGGCATGAGCCTTCCCCCTTTACCAACCATCAATCAACCGAATCTGAGCAACAACCCCTTCATAAGTAAAAGCATCATATCAAATCCTCCCATTTTTCCATCAACATCACAACAAAAAATGAAAACCATCCAAACAACCCCAATGGTCAACACAACTACCGTCCCTCAAGTGTCTCAAGGACCAAGCATCTCAATCACTCCATTCACCACTCAAACCCTAGAAATCAATGTGACCATTCCACTCATCACAATGGTCAACACCATTCCCAATCCACCACCACCACCGCCAAAACACAACATGGTTAATTCATTCTCCATCATGTTGCAAGCTACTCGACAAGCTGCCCGCCAAAAAGTACTCCAAAACCAACAAGCTGCACAACTAGCTACTCAGCAAGTGTAAGCATAGCTAGCCACCCAACAAGCTACTCAAGCTACACAAACTACACAAACTACACAATCCCAACAAGCCACACAAGTTGCGCAAGTGACTCAAGTAGCCCAACAAGCATAGGCTCAAGTTCAAGCCCAACACCAGGATCGACAGGTGCAAACACAATTCCGGGCACTATTGCAAGAAATCCATCAACAAGTGTATCAACAAGTAGCACAACAACAAGCCCAACAAAAAGCATTGTTGGTACAACAACAACATGACCAACAACAAGCGTTATTGGCTCAACAGCAAACGCAAGCCTTGCTCCCATAGCAGAGCTTGCAATAGATTCCCACCACAATCATTAAAAATTATGATCAAGATCCTTTGACCAATGATCATGTTAAAAATGTCTCTACATCACCTAATGAGATAAAGGATATATCTCAAGAATCTATCCCAAAGCATGATCAACATCTACCACCAAGGTCTAGCAATGGTTCTTCCCAAGACATACTGACATCCCTCGACCTCATGATTATAGATAGTGAAGGAATCCTCAAAGATCAAAAGGATATTGAGCCACTTCCCATTCCTAATAACAATGTCCAAGAATCCCTTGTAGACAAACCACCCTTTGAAATCGACCCATGTCAAGAACTTGATCTAAAGCATGTTGAAAGCAATTCCAAAATTAATCTGGATCAAGAATTTGTATCTCTGAGATACTACAATGATCTAATGGGCACTCTTCTATCTACACAAGATGTCACAAATGATGATCATATCCATATAGCACATACTCCTCCATCTACCCATGAGATGCTTTCTTTGAATGGACCCATAGATGATCTTCATTCAAAATAAGAGTCTCATACTCTTGATATCATTACCAAGGAACAAGAGTATCTTACTCATAACATTTATACACATGGTCAAGATATGGAAAAATCTAGAGACATATCAGAAATGGGTCATGAAGAAGGCTTCTATAGAAGTTGTGAATCAGAAACATCATGTGAAATCATATCAAGAATGAATCATGAGGAAGAATTTTACAAGGACAGTGAATCATCAATACTTCTTGAAGAAGCACTACTATCTAATATCTCACAAGATCAAACCAAGATATCAATCAGGAAGTCATCCCACATATGGAAGATCCAATCGCTTATAAACTTGGATCACTTACCTTTCTTAGGGCAAGCTATCTCATCAATAAAGAAGCTGTCACTTTTGAAGATCCACCACAGAGCAAAGGAGTAGCACCTTGTTTCCAAGATAGATCATATCCTATTACAAATAAAATGTTTCAACGGATGAATTATCAAGGCAGAGGATTAGGCCTACATGAATAGGGTATCCTGGAATCAGTGCAAATTATTGGCAATCCTAAGCATCAAGGTCTTGGTTATTCGACAATTAAGGGATCTAAACATGTATGTGATACCTCTATAAAACTGGGGGCAATTTTGTCTCGAGCAAATGTCAACATAGGGGGCATGAAGAATCCTTATGATGAAACAAATGCCAATACTACAACCCGCCACGTCATAAATTTTCATCCAACCATCACCCCATCCACGAATTGGGACCAACATCAAAAGAGATCTTGGAATCAAAGAATGAAGATCAAATACATATGGATACCAAAAAATACAAAGAAAGATGATCCCTATCATACTCCATTAGTCAAAGAAACTATGGGGTAAAATAAAAAAGGGGCAAGTATCCATCAAAGAGGTCCACAAAGGCAAAAGCAGGCTTCTCAAGCAATGTACAAAGTATATCAAGTTGTTGGTCCTAATTCCACGCACACTTCCGTATGCACCCATCATTGCTCATCTTCCCAAGTTTGGAGAGTCAAATGTTCCAAACTGTCAACCAATCCATATTTTAATCCTAAACACACTCCATCCATGCCTCCATGCATGATATCCAATTCTCACATTGACCATGTGTTGGAAATGACCCTTCATCATAACGATTAAGAAGGCACTCTATTGCGATGTGTGCACAAAGACAAAGTTAACTCCGGTATCCGCAAAGCAGATCAGGAATCTTAAAAGTTGCATTCAAGTGCACGTATCTTGGCAAGTAAACTTCTTCAAATAGGATATCGATGGCACATTATGATAGAAGCATCTACATCAGCACCACCAGGTGGTTTAGCATGAGCATAAAATGTCTCAAAAAAATAAAAATCATACAAAATATAAAAATCCAAAAAATAAAAATAAAAAAAATCGTCCTCTAGTGAAAACCACATGGACGATGCTTTGGGAAAGTACCATGATGAAAACCTGGAAAATAGGCATCATGTGTAGAATCGAGCATCTGCGTACACCATTTTAGGAGAAATCATCCATCCCATCCATAATAAATCCAACATTCTATCCATAATAAGTTCGTTCATCCATGAACCATTTATCCAATCCATTTTCATCCATCTGCATCCATACTCTAAGTTGTCTTAATCTTGATGAAAATTTGGTGCACACTTTATACTTTCTTATGGTAAACATCTTGACATGGGTCATTTTCATTGATCCTATCCTGCCTAACGTTGTCTGAACCATGAAGCATTATCCAAACGAGCATCCTCTGTTCCAACAACTTATCTTATCACAAGATAATCCTTGGCATCCTTTGCATGCTTACCATATCCATCCATCCATACATCTATCCAAGAATCCACCCATGGCCTTTCAAACATTGCTAGACACGAGGTAAATATTTGCATCTTGCTTCGGGAATAAATCTTGATCTATATCCTCCAACTTATGTGGTGATCCGAACATTGGCAGACATAAAATAAAATTGGTCAAGCATTTATGAGCACAAAGCCAAATCACTAGTCCATGACATATTTTGACAAGACGATGTTCTTTATCAAGCTTTATCTTTCATTGAACATCAATCCAAACAATCCATATCAGTTGCATCTAATGTGTACTTCAGTGTCACATCAAATTATTCAAACAATTTTTCTTCCAAGCCAAGCTACCAAATCTTGATCAATCAAATCCAATCAATTATCACCTTGTTTGACTTAACACACTTAGTCAAACCACCCTCTTGTGCACGAGTTTACTCTAGGATAACACAACTTCCTAGAGTTTACAAGTGCATTATCACCTTGTTTGACTTAACACACTTATTCAAACCATCGTCTTATGTACAAGTTTACTCTAGGATAATACAACTTCCTAGAGTTTACAAGTGCATTATCACTTTTGTTTGACTTAACACACTTAGTCAAACTATCAATCCATTGATCTGATCAATCAACCTTAGCTTGGTTTTCAAAAAATCCAAAAATAGAGCACTGATAGCATCACATATCCACATCCAAATTGTCAAAATCATGCAAAAATCCAAAAACATCCAAATCAATCAAAAAATCCAAAAAATGTCAAAAATTTGAAAACATAAAAAATAGAGTAATCAATCGAACTACATCGTCTCTAAGCTTGAACGTAGGAAAGGTTGATCTTTGATCATCCCCCGAGACATTTTAGGTCAGTCCTTAGGCGTCTGTCGTATTGGTAATCTATTTTCCCATCTTTTTCACATTTTAGGTCAATCATTAGGCGTCCGTCGCATTGGCAATCTGTTTGCCCATCTATTTCACACCCTAGGCCAGTCCCTTAGCCATCCATCGCAATCTAGCAATTTGTTGCCCTTCCATCTCATCATGCAGTCAAATCAATTATCATCTGAACTACGTCATCTCTAAGCATAAACATAGGAAAGGCCATCCTTGATTGGCCCCCGAGACACAAAATTCAAAAACATTCACAAATCTTAAAAATACCAAAAACATTGGAAAATCAAAAAATCAAAAAATAGCCTCAAAATATTTGAAAAATCAAAAATGGTGCTTTCATCTCATCTTGCTTTCACCCGCAATAATCATCATTCCTAATAAATCAATCGTTGCCTTCATCCTTTGGTAAGACAGTCAGAAGAAAGTCTAACAGGTTCCAAAGTGAACGCCTAATCGTCAAAGTCTCAAGTCCAAGTCCATAAGCATGCAAGTTGATCAACTCAGAGTATCAATAGCTTATCACCCAATCAGTCTCACCAAAACCCTAATCACAATATGTCCTAGGATGTATCCTTCCCACAATGGACATAAGCATCAAGTCCCTCGTAGTAGTTTAGCCTTGGCTAGTGATATGAAGAACATTAGCTTGTTTTTTTACTTTGTTTTGGTCTTTTTTGACTTATCTTATTTTGCGCTCATTCCTAGGACCTCTCGATGATGCCTAAACAAAACAGGTTTAGAGAGAAAGGAATGGGGCAATGATCATTATCTTTTTTATCTATTGTGCTTGTTGGATGTTCTTGTAAAATAACTTGGTGAATACTTGTTTTGTTAGGTCCATCCTAGCAAGGTTTATGTATGTCAAGTGTGAACAAGAATACTCCTATCTGATTGACGAGTCAAAGTCCATCACACTAGGTACAACGCCATCCTCGTCCTTTATACCTTGATGCATCGTACCTATGTGTGGTCATCAAACATAAAGTAATTGGCCCTTTGAAAATCCCAACTCCTGGTAATAAAATCATCATCACGTAGGCTTGTTGTATCTTCCTTCCATCCATCTTATTCTTCTTATTCTTCTATCTTTACTAACATTTCTATCTAAAGTAGGTGTGAGATCTCAAAATACACATGAGGCTACCCATGGTTGATGACTGTCTACACATCATTAGAGTTGTCTACATCAAAGAATTATCTTTCATCCTCTGATCAATAGAACCACTCCTCTCGCATTTTATTGCGATCTCGATCGGAAAATCACACATTTTCGTTCGATCTCTTGAGGGGGCAATATACCAACATAATCCTTCTGCTGGGGCAATAGTGGGGCATTCAAAAAATGATAAAAATTTTGAACTTTGATCACAGCAATTTATTCTTTGAATCAATGCAACAAATACATTGCTTCAAAGAGGGGAAAAATGTAGACATGGAAAATGTACAATTCGGTTTGACACACTTGACCCTGATTACTAACGACATTTCATCCTAAATCATACTCTCAGTTTTTCATCATCTTCTGTCTCTTAATTTAATAAATCGTTATTTATTTTATTAAGTCTTTCTCCTCCATTGATTAAATTAACCTTATGTTTCTGTTTAATTAAATAAATCATTTTATTTGATTAAAAGTCTCTAAACTCCTCTTATTAAATTAAATAAATAAATTAAACCTTATTTGATTTAATCTAACATTTTCCCACTTAGTTAAATAAATCGAAATCATTTATTTAATTAATCATTTCCTCTCAATTCTGATTTAAATCAATTCATCAATTTGAGTCAAAATTGTCAAATCATCTAATCTCTCATTAAATTAATCAAAATATTGAGTTCATCCCCATCACTAAAATCCTCTAGATAATGCAACTTGCACATGAAAATAGATTTAATTCATTTATTAAATCTCTATTTTCCCTCACATGGCATAAAAAGGGAATATTCCCTTAAGTTTGAATTCAAATTCAAATGGGCTTGGTCCTTCCAACAAGGCATTTAAGACCTCTTGCATGTCCTTTGCATTGAGCCAAGTGACATTAACTCCATTTCTTTCTCCCTCCAACATGTCACATTCAAATTTCAATTTTGAATCTCATAGCATTTATCATGCACATTGACCAAAATGTGCTCATTCTTCCTCCAATCACATGTGGACAAGTGGCACAATACCATTGGATTATCTTTTATCCCACATTGCTCAATTTCACTCTCTCTTCCATTTTGGAAATCTATAAATGAGAGACTCTTCCTCTCATTCAATCATCCACAACTTGAGTAAACTTATTATACTCAATTTCATCTTCAAGCATAACCATTCTCATCTCTTTTTATCAAGTTCTTAGCTAGGTTATGCAGGAATTCAACCATCAAGTGGATCAAATCATCAAATCTTACAAAGGAGTTGGGAAAGGGCTGATTTCGACACATCAATTGGCACCAACTCCCCCATGGGATCATGAGTTTGCTTGCTTAATTAGGATTTTACTTTCATTTTCGTATTTTGTTCTTCATTTTCCTAGTTTAAGCTTTTGTAAATGGATTTCATGGGGAATCCTTCATTCTTGCTTGCATATGATCTAATATCTTGATTTGATTGTTGTTTTTGTGCAAGTTCGGGTTTAGGGGTTCACACTTTGTTTTTCTCATCAAGTTGTACTAATAGAGCTCCCAAAGTTGTTGTTTTTGTGGATACATATAACATCATTGCTTTATCTTGAATCAAAGGCATCAATATGGGGGAGTTAGCAAATAGTATTTTACCTATTGAAAATCTTGATCACATCTTCCATCCCATTTGAATGTCACATCTTTATGGATCAAGTGTGTGAGTGGATGATATTTATCCACTAGTTGTGCAATAAACCTTTGTATGGACTGAAGCTTTCCTTGTAAACTATGCAGTTGTTTCAATGTTCTCGGGGGAGGCATTTCTAGGATAGCCTTTACCTTAGTGGGATGTACCTCGATACCTCTTCTAGATACAATGTAGCCCAATAGTTTCCCAAATTTTATTTCAAACACACATTTCTTTAGATTTAGACACAAGTTATATTCCTCTAGTCTGTCAAATATCCTAGCTAAGTTAGCTAGGTGTTCTTGTCTTTTGATTGATTTAGCCAACAAAACGTCTACATAGTCCTCCATGGTGATGTGAAACATGTCATGGAATATAGTAATCATTTCTCTTTGGTGTATAGCTCTTGCATTCTTCAAGCCGAATGGCATGATATTCTAGCAAAAATCTCCCCAAGCACAGGTAAAATATGTTTTGTTTTGATCCTCATTGGCTATCTTTATTTGGTTGTATCTAGAAAATCCATCCATTAGTGAAATAATTTCATGACCAACAGTTAGATCCACTATTATGTCAATATTGGGAAGGGGAAAGTCATCTTTAGGGCATGCCCTATTAAGATCTCTGAAGTCTATACAGATTTGTATGCCCCTTGTGGGTTTCAACACCGATACGAGGTTGGATACCCACTCAAGATAATCTATACGTCTGATGAATCCAACATCTAGCAGTTTTTGAAGCTCTACCTTGACTAACAGTGCTATTTGCAAGCACATCTTGAGAAGCTTTTGTTTAATCGGTTTCGTTGCAAGGAGTAATGTTAGATGATGTACCACTAAATTTGGATCTAGCCCAAACATATTTGCATATGTCCAGGTGAATTTGATCTTACATTCCTTGATGAATGTTGAGAAGTTGACTCTTTCCTCGGGATCTAAAGAAGATGCATGATATGTTACCTTAGGTGCCTCTGTTGTTCCAAAATTGATAGGTTCGGAACCTTTGACCAGGACTATTGATTGTTCTTGATACTCTATGATGTGGATATTTAATCCTCCATCCTCAAGTTCCTCAAAGAGGTTTTCACCCTCAGATACATCCTTTTTTTTTTTTAAATCATGATCTGATAGAGCCACATTATGGTTTTCCCTAGGGGATCTCATTTTGAATTTTTGATTTTTGATTTTAATTTTACAATTGGAGGAACAATCTCCCCTCCAAAGTATGCTCCTTGTTCAAGTTCCATGACAATTCCAACCTTATGATCACCTTTTGGTATACCATGTCGTAGTCCCATGAACTCAGCGATAGCTTTGTTGTTATGGAATAAATCCACGTCAGGTGCATGATGTTGTTGATCCCAATCAATTAACTATGGGTAAAGTAAGGGAATGTTATCATCGCTATTGGTAAAGCTTATGGAGGATGTGGAAAGGGTAAGGATAGCAGAGTTATCAAGGTCCCACATGGTATCTAGGTCATAGTCACTAGAGGTGTAAGAATCCCATTCCCATTCATTGGATTTTGTTTCAATATGGTAGCCATCTGATGTCTTAATGACAGTAGAAGGATCTATTTCTTGGCAAGAGGTAGTTTCAATGCTTGTGGTAACCATGTCTATCAAACCATAACCTAGTCCCAGATTCTTCTTACATTTTTAAATTATGATGTGTTCTCTCATACCTTGTTCATGGAGACCAAGGCCACCTTTTCTAGTGAGTCCCATATTTCTTTCCAACTAATAACCTTTATTGTTAGGATCAACATGAATGGTATGTAGTTGCTTCTCTTCCTCTTGTTCTTCTTCTTTGTAAATCTAGGAAGACAAATTTTCTTTGAACACTACTTCTCCCTTCATGTCTCCCCACTTGGTGAAAATAGTAGGTTTGACTTCATAGGTGACAACTTGAATATGTTTGATTTCCTTTGATCTCCCATAGGATTTTGGCAACGGGGGAAGCTCCCCAATGTAGAAGGATTTTTTAAAATGGTATTATCTACAACCCTTATCAAGTACCTGGATATTAAGGTTAGATTTTGGTGGATCGCTTGATGTAGATGGTGGAAGATGAAGCAAGTGATGATGGATTGATATAGTAAAATGAGTGGAAGGATATGTCACTACTAAGTATTTGAAGAAGCATCTTGTATTTCTCCTCCAAGTTTGCGCAGTAATGGAAGAGTTCAGGATTAGCGTATATTGTGACTTCCTTATCATTGTAAGGTAATTTTAAGAATTGATGGAAGGTTGAAGGGATCGCTTGCATTGTATGGATCCATGGGTGTCCCAAGATAAGATTATAGGGTAACTCAAGATCTATTACTTGACAAGTCATTTCCGCTATCGCTAGCCCCACATGAATTAGAAGTTTGATTGTGCCCTCAGTTTTTCTCTCCATATCATCATAATCCTTTATGGTGATGATTTTTTTTTTCAATCATGTCATTAGGATATCCCAAATGCTTTACTATTTTCAAGGTACAAATGTTTAAGCCTACACTCCATCTATCAATACTCTCTTGATATTATGTTTATGGATGAAAACCTCAAGATATAGAGCTTGATTATGAAAGGATCTTTGGGGAAGGTATTTTTTAGAAAATACCAAGTGATGGGAGGAAGTGATGGTACCAACCATAGATTGAAACTAATCAGTGTTAATATTGTTAGGCACTGAATATTCAATGAGAAATTTCTCTAGGATTTCTTTATGTGCGGGTGACAACTTTAGAAGCTAGTGCAGGGGCAATATATATCTTCATACCCCAAGAGGGGTCAAAATTTGATATTTTGTGTTGGTTGAGTCATTTTAATGTAATAAGGTCTACTTAGACCATTTTTTTTTGGAATGATTCTTGGTAGGGTCCTAGGAGTAAACGTGTTCAAAGTTTGTAAATATTGTAAAAGTTGCAAATGTTGTAAAGCAACTTTGCATTTTTTGGTCTTGGCGGGTAATATGGTGTTTTTTGAGCTTTAAAACTTGAATTTTGGTTATAAATGGTTGTAATTTTAATGGTCATTAAACCTTGTGCCATCGACCAAATTTTGGTTGTTCAAGTTTTGTTGAAGAATAAGCAATTGAAACCTTAGTTTTCTGCATTTTTTGAACGTTTCTTGTCTGATTTGGTGAATAGTATGAATGCGTACAATCTTCTTATGGACTAAAACTTGTTGGAGATTGTGATTCTATGTTTCCTCTAAATCCTACCTTTTGAAGCACTTAATTTCATTAAGTTTGGAGCAAATAGGAGCATTGTTACCAAAAACCTTTTGAAACCCTAGGTTAGGTGTGCCCTGAGTGAAAATAATGGTTTTCTCTCCATTCCACTAGTGAAAAATGCTAAAAATTGGTGGAATGTCTGGGAATAGGGTAGGTTTTATTTTCCTAAAGTTGTGGGAGTGAAGGAGAAGGTTTGCACGTGGTGGGTTAGATTGAAGGTTTGTCATCTTCATGCATTAGACCAAAGAGACCATATTGGTAGATATTGGAACATGTTAGTGAATGTGTGAGGGCCATATATAAGTGAGAGAGTGGTTTGAAAATATCTAGAACCCTGTTTGTGTGAAATCCCTAGTTGTAACAAGCTTAATTTTTCCCTTTTAGGCCTATTCCAAAGTGGGACAATCAAATTTAGGGCCTTGTGTTCCAAAACAACCCTAACCAAATTTTTAATATATTGTATAAGAGCCAAATGGGTACTCAAATGTACCTTAAATTTTTGAATTCAAGGTATTTTCCACAATTTATGCCTAAAAATCCAGTCTTGAAAGGTTATTAAGGAAAGGGGTAGTTTGTGAAGGAATGCTAAGTAGGTTGAGAGTCCAAGTTTCTTGAGAACCATTGTTGGTATACAAATGTTGTTTACACCTTGTTTGAGGTGTTTCAAGAGTTTAATAGAGGGTTTGAGGCATTGATGCCTTATTTGGGTTTTGTGACCTTTTAGAGCATGTTCCATTTTGGAAGAGTTTTGAACCTTGAAAGAGGAATGAATCCATTTGTTGTGAAATATGGTATCAATCATGCAAAAATCATGTAAATTTTTCCCCTAATCTACATCAAAATCTCAAGGATAGAGATTAGTGTTGGAGTTTTCTTTCATTGGTCAACAATACTGTAGTCATTTCAAGGCTTAATGGTGGCTTTTTCTTGTGGTGGGGATCCTTTGATCGTGACTTTCCATCTTTGTGTAGTAACATTATACTTGGGATTTGTGCCTATTATGGTTATGATATTGATATTGCGATCAGATTGACAGATGGTCCCTACGACTTCGTTGTAGGTGTAGTTAGATTTTCGGTAATCTTGCCCCCTACCTTTGTCATTTCCTCTAGAATGATCAAGGATTGGATCCTTGCAGATTCCCATGTCTCTATTTTCAGAGTGACCAGAACGATGCTTGATGTCAACCTCTCCTTTTTCTATCAAGTATTGTACGATATTTTTAAGCCTCATGCAGTTGTTTTTTGTGTGGCCCTTGATTTTGTGGAATTCACATTGATCATTCTCATTGTACCAAGGGGGTTTAAAGTTTGGTTCTTCATAGTTTGTTCTATTAGGAACCTTGATAAGGTTTTTTTGAACAAGTTTAAACATAATCACCTGAAGAGGTTCTCCCAATGGAGTGAACTTTCTTCTAGTTTGATTACTTTTCCTTGGTGGCCCTCTTTGATTATCCTGACCTTGATTTGTTTGTTGGTTATTTTGTTGGTTATTTTGAGGATACATAAGCTACTTGTTTTGTGTATTATTTTGAGGATAGTTTGTTTGAGCTTCTTGCACATTATTTTGTGGATTAATAGGAGGTTGTATGTTTCACATAAATTTGGCATCAACCACTCCATCATTTGTAGTGTTCTTGTTCTTTGCCCCATAGTTTAGGTTTTTCATTAGAACTAGAAGCTCGGTCCTTGTTATAGAGTTTAATTATTCCCCTTGCTATGAGAGCTCTTTTGATGACTAAACCTTTTTTTAAATGATTTATTCAAAAAAATTAGGACATAACATGGTGAGTTGATAACTAATATCCCCTTGAAGGTTACAGACAAATATTTCCACTAGTTATTTTTCGAGGACAGGCCACTTACACTTACTAGCTTTGTGCCTCCATCTCTGTAGGTATGAATCAAAGGATTACCCTTGGTTTTGTTTAATATTATATAGGTCAGGGACCGTTATGTCTTTTTATATCTTATAGGAGAAGTGGTTAACAAATTTGTCTGATAACTCATAAAAGGTTTTGATACCAAGTGGTAGATGAGAGAACCACTCAATAGCTGCACTGTCGAGACATCATGGGAAAAGACTCATAAAATAGGAGTTATTTTTTTGTACATCCATGCAAGCTATCGAGAATTCTCATACGTGTTCTATTGGATCTCCTCTTCCCTTGTATTTGTTGAATTTGGGTATTTCAAATTTCTTAGGGAAGAGTGTCATGGATATGGAATGATCAAAGGGATATGGACATATGTCTTGTAGAGCATAACTCTTCTTCGGTTTTCCAAGTTAGATGTCTAATATCCTTTGGTTTAGGTTTTGGATTTTTAAGGTTACATCATCACTTAGTGTGTTCGTTTGTTAAGGAGGGATATTATAACCTTGCTATCCCACAATGTTTTGTGTTATATTGTGGGGTTTGTATATATGAGGGCCCTTGGGTCGTGTTATGTGTGTAAGATGATGGATTGAGTCCTTGTGGATCGAGGTAAGTGTGTTGTAGATTGATGGTATGATGTTGTTGTGGGGTGAACCCGCAAAAGTGATTTACAATTCAAATGACGAAGGAAAACTTCCAAATAATGCCCCCACTCAAAAAAAATTGTTTTGAGGGGTTCGAACAAACTCAAGGTTCGAGCGAACCCAAAAGGGGTTCGTGATCGAACCCCTTTGAATGTGGAAACATGTATTTTCCATTATGGAAGGGGGTTTGAGAAAATCCCTGGGGGTTCGATTGAACCCTTTAGGTTCACTCGAACCCCCCTTTTCCCACCTTCCCACCCTCTCTCACAAAAAACTTCCAAATTTTTGCCCTTCGAAGCGCGGGTTGAGGATAAAAATGGAGCAGAATTCACAGACCCAACTAGAAGATGGTAGTCCTCGAAATGAGCTATCCAATGATTATAATTTTAATATGTTTTGGTTTTATTATGTATGTGTTTTTTTAGTTTTATTAAACATAGGTTTTTCACCGAAAATTAAGCTCTTTGTTTTGCACATGTGGAAAAATAGAAAATTATCAAAATAAAAAATTTAAAAATATGTTCGTGCTGGGTATTGATGTCCTTGATCCATTAAAAAATAAATTTAATTTCGATACATACAAAAAAAATTATGTTGTATACAGTCCGCTTATGTCTGAATTGCAATTGGTTTGATTTCGAAACTTGATTAAGGAAAAAATATTCAATAAAAAACTATGAGACCAAATTAAAGTGCTAGATATCATAGTTACAAATCTAAATTCAAAAAAAATATAATTTTATCCTTCATACAAAAAAATTTATGTTGTATAGGGTGAGCATCACTTTTTAAAAATGTTGTTTTCTGAAAAAAACCAATTTTCGTGGGAGATGGAAAAAGAAGTGCAATCTGATTCCAAATTTTTTTTTTTAAAATACTTTTAGAATCTACAGACAAAATTTGATGAGAATCTAGTTTGGATCATCTTCAAATTCCTCACGGTTTAGCCACTATAGGTGCTTGAATGTGAAGATTTAGTTAAAAATAATAATTTCAGTGTCCAGTTTGGCCAAAAATTGTAAACCACTATTGTGGGATCACCTTGTGATGTGTAAGTTTGAGGTTGTTGTTGAGGTGTGATGTGTTGTGGTTGAGGTGTGGGTTTAATATTGTGTTGGAGATTGTTGTGCACCAATGTTGTGTTGTGGGGGATTAGGTGCTTGATTTTGGTGATGTGTGCTTTGTGGTGGTTGAACATACATTTGATGTTGAGTATTGATGTTTTGTGGTGTTGGAGTGTACGTTTGATTTTTAGGATTTTGAGTAGATGATGATCCATAATGGTATTGTGTGTTACAATCATAGTATTGTTGTTGATGCATGTATTGAGTATGATCTTGGACATTTCCTTGGTACGTGCTTTGATCTTGTGGGTTATTGGTTTATAGTGGTTGTTGATATATGGGTGGATTATTTTGTTGATACATGTGTTGTCCTTGAGCTGGGTTGTTAACATGTTTTTGTGGTTGCAAAGGGTTTTTTCCTTGTTGGTAAACTACATGTTGTGGTTGTTTTGGTGGAAGATTTTCCATATTTTTCATATTAACACTAGGACCTTGTTGTTGGATGTTCCAAGATGTCTCATATATTTTGGGTCCCATTGTATTAGTTTCCACATTGTGTAGTGGCATGTTTTGACTTGTTAATAGATTTCGATTTTCTTGAACATGTTGAGCTACCATAGCTTGTTTGACTTGTGAGGGATGTCTATACAAAGGATTATCCACATTTTATGAAAAATATTGATCGTTGATAGGTTCTTTTGAGAAAATAAGTGGTATCTTGGAATCCACCACTAGTTTAGATACTTGTCTCACCACTGTTTGGTCTCCCAAAGGAATGAGAATAGGATCCTTAATGGTTTCAACGTTAAAATTTGTAGGTAACTTGGCACCACATTGTGATATTTTGAGGAAATATGTGTTTGAATTTTTCCCAAGCATTTTGTCCATTAGTTTTTTCAGTTTTGGATCTTGAGTGTGTTCTAAGAGTACTTCATCATTAATTTCCCCATCACTATCATACTCCTCTATGATCATATCTATAGGATTAGGAGGTTGATTTTGTTGCCTAGAAAATTTATCTTGATGTTTAAGGCGTATTTCTACATCACTAGGTGGTGGATTTGGTTGAGCTTTGAATGTTGTTTATGTTGGATGAGTTGAGACTATATTAGGAACATATCCCCATGGTTGAGATTCCTAATTGGTGGCATTAGTGTTTGGTGCACCAGAGTTTCTTTTGTTGGCTTCCATTTTTCTTTTATGTTGAGATCTTGTTGTAGTCATAAATGAGCTTAAAAGACCTTGGCGAGTTTGAGATGACAAGTTATGGAAATGAGGTGGTGTTTTCAGTTGATATTTTTTGGTGAAATGACATACAAAGGGGGTGTTTGTAAACCTTTTGGACAAAGGATGTTGATTGTTTGATATGGATTGATGTTGATGTGGGGATAGTTGGACGATTAGGTTTGATGTTGGATTCTTGGATATTTAAAGATGATGAGATTTTGCTATTCAACCCTGTAATGAGGAGATGAGCCGATTTTGGATGTTGTTTGATTCTCAAACCATAGGATAAGAGTATGAGTGGATGTTTGATGCTAGTCTAATACACAAGATACACAAGAATTAGATTGATGTTTTGCTTTGTCTTAGAGGATATGTTGATTGCTTTACTTGAACTAGCCATGAGGTTTCAAGTAAAGGTTGCTACTAATAGCCTAGAAAATAATAGCAAGATGATGGTTGATTTGTTGTGTTTGATACGTGTCCAAGACTAGGTTGATGTTTGATTGTTGATGGTGATATGAAGGATATTGATAGGATATGATGCAAGTTTTATTTTGATGTTGTGTCCAAAAAGGTGATAGTTATGAACCCTAGGTAAACCAAGTTCGAGTAGGATGGTGACGTTAGACTATGTATAGATGAATGTATAGGTCTAATGATGACAATGTTTTCTAACAACTATGTAAGGTTTTAGACTAATGTTTTCAAACTATTTCTTTTGACAGATTTTGAGATGTGCTAGAAAGTAGGACAATAGTGGATGTTGTCTAGGATGATAGCATAAAAAATTATGACAATAGTGGTTTTAAAAATGACCATTGTAATCCAAGAAATAATGGTCTCTATGTAATTCAATGATTGGTGAAACAGAAATGAAAATAGCGGTTCTATGTAAAAAGACAGACAAAAATTAAGATGATTGTGGCAGGATTCTGAAATAAAAGTGGCATAATGCACAATAGTGGCCCAGTTTTGATAATGTTTAGTCTGTGACCATCTTTTGAAAAGTTTGCAAGTTTGAATGTGTTTGATAGAAAGTGATCCATAAACAAACAAAAATATTGTAGTAATTGACTCAATGATAAAGGGGGATATTTCATGGTCCTTCATCTATTAAGATCCACTGATATAGCTCAAATAATATTAGTGAAATTACACTATAAGGAATAAAGGTACGTTCTTTTTTAGTAGGCTTCCCTCACCCCTGAAAGAGTGATGAATCTAAATCTATAGAGGGGTCAAATAGGACATATCAAGGAAATGTACCATCTTGATACTCTTGGCTTTGTAAAAGAGAATAAACTCTTAAGACTTATGCCTCAACTATAAACAGGACGTGGTAAGTAACTTTTGGGAATGATGTTATTCTCATGCACTACTTTGAAGCACATTTCAAAAAGACTTGGATTGGTTTCTAAATACAAGGTGTGCAATGACAACCATGAACACCAAAGGTATGCATCAAATATATGAGCCACTTAAGTCTCTAGCCTAGCTTCTAAAACCCATTACATTCGCACGAGGACTATTGGAATGTTATGGCATTCACACCCCAGATTCGTGTTACTTTCTTTTGATTTCACATGCTTTAATATAGCCTATCAATAAATGTGCTTTTAGGGTTGCCTATGAGTTCTCCATTGTGGGATGTGTCTCATAAGCAAGCCCATATCTAATAAAGGGATGACCAAAAAAAATGCAAAGAGCTTGAAGTATTTCTCTTCACCTAGGATCGTCAAAAGATGCAAGGGGAGAGGATACACACTTGCCTTGCCAATCATGGAAGACACAGTGGAAAATGTTGGATGTTGTGGTTGTATTGCTGATATGTGGTTGTCATTGATGTCAACACTGTTAGCATATAATCTGCTTAAGGTTGTATATGTTGAGGAGATTGAGAAAATTGTAAAAAATATAGTTCAGGCAGCCAGTGGAGCTGAGAAGGTCAAAATGTTGGAAATCTCTGTGTATTGAAGATCTTAAGGTGTGCTTCAAAGGGTTTATTGCTGAATCTTTCTAGTATGTTGTCTTAAAGTTTCAGAGGTGTGCATGAAGATTTGTGGAAATTATGAAGATCTGTGTGCCTACAGTTATTCAGCTTCTGTAGATGGTTTTCTTGGCTGAAGCGGATGAAATTCTGGTAATTTCATGTGTTGTGCATATACTTGTGATGTTCATGGATGATTCTAGATCATGCTCTATCCTTGTTGTACGTCTGTAGTGGTTGGAGTGTTTGTAATCGGAGATTTTTCTGATATGTTCCTGTGTTCATGTTCTTGGCCGACATTGTGGTGTTAGCATGTTGCGGATCCATGAGGATTAATATTTTATTGTTTAGCATTTTTGGATCCTAACTATGTTGTGACCGACTTGTGTTGGTGCACATTGTAATTTATTCATGTATCAAGGCTGACAATTGTAATTTATTCTTTATTTGTGGCCGACTGAATAGTGGTTGTAAATCTGTGTAGCAGATATATATATGAGCTTTTTTTTCTCATTTATAAAGGGTGCTCAAGTGTAAAAGTAATATACAAGTGTGAATAAAGGTCAAATCATTCAGAGCAGAGTGTTGAAGAGTTTGAGCGAAGGGTAGAAGAGTTTGAAGAAGTTTTTTTGTGCCTAACCGGAACTATCATTAGGCTTTTGTAGAAGCTATTTTCTCAGTTCAAATTTATCAGATGGATTTAATCTAATTACTGTATGTAAGGAAGTGATCCTTCCCTTTAAGTAGTGTGCTCTAGGTTGTGCGCCTAAATGCAATTGCATTCTCTTTTCATTCTACATTATACTTCTAACAGGGTATAATCTTGTGGACTAACATCCACCGTGGTTTTTCCCCTAACAGGGTTTCCACGTATAAAATATTGGTGTTCATGTTTCTTTGATGTGTTATTGATTTCATGCTTGCACTATTAATTATCAGACCTGTGATATAAGATTGATTAATGTTGTATAAGTTTGGTTTTGGTGACAACTAATTTACCCCCCCTCTTAGTTGTCTATCCTTGTTTTTCCAACAATTGGTATCAAAGCTAGTTCCTCTAAAAATAAGCTTAATAACTTGAGGCGATCTGAGATGGCATCATTTGAGAAGGATAGTCCCAGATTCGATGGTACAAACTACTCTCTATGGAAAGTCAGGATGGAATATCATTTAAGGTGCATTGGTGAACCCTTCTGGCAGATGACACAAATTGCATATACCATTCCTCGAAATGGTCCCTCCTCTGAAGATGAGATCAAGCAAGTAGAAATTAATACCAGGTTAGTAGAAACACTAGTGAGTGCTTTGACAGATTCAGAGATGAAAAATGTGATGGGATTGAAGACTACATACCAGATTTGGAAAAAGTTGGAAACATTGTATGAAGGAGATGCACTAGTGAAAAGTGCTAAGCTAAAAATTCTAAAAGGAAAATGGGAGATCTTGAAGATGAGTGAAGATGAGAACTTCTTTTCTTTTTCACACAAGATAAATGAATTGGTGATGGACATTAGATGTGTCGGTGGAACTTTGGATGATGATGAAATTGTGGCTAAGATACTTAGATTTGTGCCTCCCTCCTACAAGACAAAAGCTCATGCTATTGATGAAATCAGGATAGTAACAAACATTACAAAAGACATGTTGATTGGAAAACTTGTTGCATTTGAATTAAGTGAATTCGGTGAGTCTTCTTCTAAGACTAAATCTACTTTCAAGGCTACTGTATCCGAGAAAAAGAGATCTGATTCGAGAGAGAGTTCCCAGAGAACATTCAGATATGAAGATGAGATGAAGTGGATTGAAGATGAAGAAAAGGAATTAGAAGAACTGGAAGCATTGATTGTAAAAAGAGAACCCAGAGGTCATGGTAAGTACAAATTAAAGTTACCTATTAAATGTTTTTCTTGCAATAAGATAGGTCATCTTGCTTCTAGATGTCCTTAAAGAGTTTCAAAGTATAAACCTGAGAACACTAGATTTCAAATAAAGTGCTATTATGCTGAAGAAGGTGTAACTGATGAAGAATCTGATAAAGAAACTGGAAATGAAGATGAATGGGTATTTATTGCTATCAAAGAAAATGATCAGGTGTCCACTAAATTTGCTAGTAATAAAAATGTTGAGAAAGCTCTTCCAGCCAAATTTGAAGAGAAAGATGAATGGGTAATTGGCAACGGATGCTCGCATCATATGACTGGTGATAAAAGAAAATTTGTAAGCTTGGAAAACTATGATGGTGGTGTTGTGAGGTTCAGAGACCACTTCTGGTGTGATTCGTGGCAGAGGCACTATTTCTTTTGGTGGTAAGCACAATACTTATGATGTTCTTTATGTAGAAGGCTTAAAGAATAACTTGTTCAGTGTTGGAAAAATGCTAGACAAAGGTTACAATTTGTAGTTCAAGAATGGAAAGTGCAAAATAATGGGAAATTCAGGAACTATGATTGCTTTAGGAACAAAGACAAAAGGTAATATCTTTCATTTGAGTGTTGCTAGTGAAATTTGTTTGATTTCTCATATTGATGTAAGCTGGTTATGGCATAGGAGGTTGTGTCATGTGAACTTTGATAACATTTTAAAGCTAATATCTACTAAAGTAGTTAGAGATCTACCTAAGTTGGTAAAGCCTACTAACACTATGTGCAAGTAATGTCAGATGGGAAAGAAAACAAGAAATTCTTTTCAGAGCAAACAATACAACTCTAATGGAGTATTGGATTTGATACATACTGATCTATATGGTCCTTCTAGAATCAAAATCCTACAAGGTGAAAGGTATTTTATGTTGCTCATTGATGATTATTCTAAAATGATATGGGTCACTTTCTTAAGAGAAAAAAATGAAGCATTAGAAAAGTTCAAAAGTTTTAAAGCTATGGCAGAGAATGAAACATGTCAAAAGATCAAATGTCTAAGGTTAGACAGAGATGGTGAATTCACCTCACGGGAATTCAATTCTTTTTGTGAAGATCAAGAAATCCAACGACAATTATATACTCCCCGGACCCCTCAACAGAATGGATTTGTTGAAAGAAAGAATAGAACCGTTCTAGACACTGCTAGAACCATGATGCTGGAAGCAAATGTTCCTCATTTCTACTGGAGAGAATCTGTAAGTACTGTTGTGTACAACATTAATAGGGTGAATGTCAACAGTAATTTTGGTAAGACACCTTTTGAGCTATGGTTTGCTTATAATCCTAGTGTCAAATATTTGGAAATATTTGGAAACAAATGCTACATCAAGAGAGATGATGATATAGGTAAGTTTGATGCTAGAAGTGATGAAGGAATCTTCCTAGGATACTCTACTAAAAGCAAAGCTTACCGATGCTTTAATAAAAGGTTGAAGAAAGTGGTTGAAAGTGCAAATGTTAAGGTTGATGAAGATATTGGTAAATCATCCAGATCTAGTGGTTATGATTCAGATGATCAACATGGTGATGCTAACAATAATATTCAGACACATAATCAACTTCAAATTGTTTCGATGAACCAAGGAAATCAAGAAGCATAAGCCATCAAAAGTGCAGAAGAAATAACACAAGAACAAGAGGTAAGAGAAAAATTCAAAACTCCTAAATATGTAAGACGAAATCATTCTGATAGTCAGATCATAGGATAAAAAAGAAAAGGTATGAAAACTAGAAGAAGAATTCTAGAAGAATATTGTCTAATTTCTAAAGCTAAACCTAGAAATATAAGTGAATCATGCAAAGATGAACATTGGATGGAAGCCATGAAAGAAGAACTGTTGCAGATACAAAAGAATGAAACACGGTATCTTGTTCCTAGACCTTAGAACAAAAATTGTGATTGGAACCAAGTGGGTGTTCTAGAATAAGCTGAATGAACAAGGTGATGTGGTCAAAAAAAAAAGCAAGATTGGTTTGCAAAGGATACTCACAGATGGAAGGTATTGATTTTGAAGAAAATTTTGCTCCTGTTGCTAGCATTGAAGTTGTTACATTATTCTTGCTTATTCTACTTTCAAGAATTACAAAGTTTATCAGATGGATGTGAAGTCAACATTTCTGAATGGTGAACTAGAAGAAGAAGTTTATGTTGAACAACCAGATGGATTTTAGTTGACTGATGAAAAGGACATGGTATGCTGACTGGAGAAAGCTCTTTATGGGCTAAAGCAAGCTCCTAGAGCTTGGTATGCTAGATTGGAAAATACTTGTGGAAACTTGGATTCAATAAAGGTATTATTGACATCAATTTGTATTTCAAGCTAGATCAGAGCAAAGAACTGATCATTGAAGTCTTTGTTGATGATATTATTTTTGAAGGTGATGATGATTTGTGTATGAAGTTTTCCAATGAAATGAAAAGTGAATTTGAAATGTCAATGATAGGAGAGCTGAAATTATTTTTAGGATTGCAAATTATTCAGTCAAATGATGGAATCTTTGTATCTCAGTCTAAGTATTTGAAAGAGTTATTAAAAAAGTTTGGCATGGAATATTCAAAACCACTTGGTACACCTATGGTGACCGGATGCAAACTTACACAAAAAGATGATTCTCCTAAAGAAAATCAGACAAGATACAAGTCAATGATTGGTGGATTACTCTATTTAACTCAGACCAGGCCAAACATAATGAATGTTGTGTGCATGGTTGCTAGATTTCAAGTTGATCCTAAAGAGTCCCATATAACTGCTGTGAAAAGAATATTCAGATATCTAAAAGGGACAGTTGATCTTGGTCTTTGGTATCCTAAGGATGATGATCCTACTCTAAATGCTTTTACTGATGCTAATTGGGTAGGAGATGTAGATGACAGGAAGAGTACCAGTGGTGGTACATTCTTTTTAGGAAAGAAGTTGGTATCTTGGTTAAGCAAAAAGAAAAACTCAGTTTCATTATCTACTGTTGAGGCAGAGTACATTGTTGTTGCAAACAGTTGTACCCAAGTATTATGGATGAATCAAATGTTGAGAGATTTCAGGATTGAGTATGAAGAACCCATTGCAATATTCTATGAAAATTTAAGTGCCATTAACATTTCTAAGAATCCAATGTTGCATTCAAAGACAAAGAATTTATCCATCAAGTATCACTTCTTGAGAGACAAATTAAGTGACAAAGAAGTTAGACTGGAGTACATACCTACCAAAGAGAAAATTGTAGATATCTTTACCAAGTCGTTGCCTAAGGATACTTTTGAGTACCTCAAAGGCAAGTTAGGGGCGATTTCCCCTCCTGATCAGAACTAAGATGCAGGTATTTGCATCAGTATTTCAATTCATTGCCATATCATATTTCGGATTGATGTTGTGGTGACTGCTACTCAGGGGGAGTAGTCAAATGATTCAAAATTGAGATTAGAGCATGTGTACCTTTTCCATTGATGTCAAAGGGGGAGAGAGAAGCAATATGAAAAATTTGGGAAAGAAGAACAATGAAGGAAACAGGAAAGAGTGCACAATCTCAGGGGGAGATTGTTGAAAAAGAGTTAGTTGGGTTGATGGTATTTATTTTCACATCATGTTTTGTTGCCATCAATTCCAAAGGGGGAGATTGTTAGATGTTGTGGTTGTATTTCTGATATGTGGTTGTCATTGATGTCAACACTATTAGCATCTAATTTGCTTAAGGTTGTATATGTCGAGGAGATTGAGAAAATTGTAAAAAATATAGTTCAGGCAACCAATGGAGCTGAGAAGGTCAGAATGTTGGAAAGCTCTATGTATTGAAGATTTGAAGGTGCGCTTCAAAGGGTTTATTATTTAATCTTTCTAGTATGTTTTTCGAAAGTCTCAAAGGTGCGCGTGAATATTTGTGGAAGTTATGAAGATCTGTGTGCCTACATTTATTCAGCTTCTATAGATGGTGTTCTTGGCTGAAGCGGATGAAATTCTGGTAGTTTCATGTGTTGCACATATACCTATGACGTTCATGGACGAGTCTAGATCATGATCTATCCTTGTTGTACATCCACAGTGGTTGGAGTGTTCATGATTAGAGATTTTTTCAATATGTGCCTGAGTGTTCATGTTCTTGGACGACATTGTGGTGTTAGCGTGTTGCGGATCCATGAGGATTAATATTTTATTGTTTAGCATGTTTGGAGATTTTTGTTTGGGTCCTCACTATGTTTTGACTGACTTGTGTTGGTGTGCATTGTAATTTATTCATGTATCAAGGTCGAAACTTGTAATTTATTCTTTATTTGTGGCCGATTGAATAGTGGTTGTAAATCCGTGTAGCGGATATATATATGATATTGTTTTTCTCATTTATAAAGGGTGCTCAAGTGTACAAGTAATGTACAAGTGCGAATAAAGGTTAGATCATTCAGAGTAGAGTGTTGAATATTTTGAGCAGAGGGTAGAAGAGTTTGAAGAAGTTTTTTTGTGCCTAACCGAAACTGTCATCAGGCTTTTGTAGAATCTATTTTCTCAATTCAAATTCATTAGATGGATTTAATCTGATTATTGTATGTAAGGCAGTGAGCCTTCCCTTTGAGCAGTGCACTTGAATGTAAGTGCATTCTCTTTTCATTCTTCATTATACTTCTAACAGGGTATAATATTGTGGACTAACATCCACCGTGGTTTTTCCCCTAACAGGGTTTCCACGTATAAAATATTGGTGTTCATGTGTCTCTGATGTGTTGTTGATTTCATGCTTGCACTATTAATTATCAGATATGTGATATAAGATTGATTAATTTTGTATAAGTTTGGTTTTGGTGACAACCGATTCACCCCCCCTTCTCAGTTGTCTATCCTTGTTTTGCCAACAGAAAATTTATCACAATTAGATTTTAAGCCCAAATGAAGTGTTATAGATAGAAATTCATGTTTTAAAAGAATTAGACTCAAATATAGAGACTTCAAACACACATACAAATTCTAGGCTAGAGACTTAAGTGGCTCATGTATTTGATGCATACCTCTAGTGTTCATGGTTGTCATTACACACCTTGTATCTAGAAACCAATCCAAGTCTTTCTAAAATGTTCTTTAAAGTAGTGCATGAGAATAACATTACTTTGAAGAACATTTCAGAAAGACCTGGATTGGTTTCTAGATACAAGGTGTGTAATGACAACCATGAACACCAAAGGTATGCATCAAATACATGATCCACTTAAGTATCTAGCCTAGCATGTGAAACCCATTACATTTGCACGAGGACTATTGGCACATTATGGCATTCATGCCCCAGATTCGTGTTACTTTCTTTTGATTTCACACGCTTTAATATAGCCCATTGGTAAACGTTCTTTTAGGGTCACCTATGAGTTTTCCATTGTGGGATGTGTCTCATAAGCAAGCCCATATCTAATAAAGGGATGACCAACAAAAAATGCAAAGAGCTTAAAGTATTTCTCATCACCTAGGATCGTCAAAATACACAAGGGGAGAGGATACACACTTGGCTTGCCAATCACAAAAGATATAGTAGACAATTTATCACAATTAGATTTTAAGCCAAAATGAAGTGTTATAGATAGAAATTTGTGTTTTAAAAGAATTAAAATCAAATATTAGAGACTTCAAACACACATACAAATGCTTGAAAATAAAATGATCTTTGAAGAAAGTGCTACAAGCCAAAAAAAAAATTATCACAATCAGATTTTTACGCCCAAATGAAATGTTGTAGATAGAAATTTGTGGTTTTAAAGCACCAAATTCAAATGATGTTATTCTCATGCACTAATTTGAAGAAAATTTCAAAAAGAGTTGGATTGGTTTCTAGATACAAGGTGTGTAATGAAAAGGTACATGAACACCAAATTCAAATGATGCTATTCTCTTGGCTTTGTAAAAGAGAATGAAATCTTTAGCCTTATGCCTCAACTATAAACTGGACATGGTAAGTAACTTCTTTAATGATGTTATTCTCATGTGCTAATTTGAAGAACATTTCAGAAATACTTAGATTGGTTTCTATATATAAGGTGTGTAATGAAAACCATGAACACTAGAGGTATGCATCAAATACATGAGCCACTTAAGTCTCTAGACTATCCTATGAAACCCATTACATTCGCACGAGGACTATTGGCATGTTATGGCATTCATGTTACTTTCTTTTGATTACACACACTTTATTATAGCCTGTTGGTAAACATGCTTTTAGGGTCGCCAATGAGTTCTCCATTGTGGGATGTCTCATAAGCAAGCTCATATCTAATAAAGGGATGACCAACAAAAAATGCAAAGAGCTTAAAGTATTTCTCATCACCTAGGATCGTCAAAAGATGCAAGGGGAGAGGATACACACTTGGCTTGCCAATCACGAAAGATACGGTGGCCAATTTATCACAATTAGATTTTAGGCCCAAATGAAATGTTATAGATAGCAATTCATTTTTTAAGAATTAAACTCAAATATTAGAGAATTCAAACACACATGCAAATGCTTGAAAATAAAATGATCTTTGAAGAAAGTTCTACAAGACAATTTGTTTTCATCACAATCAAATTTTTAAGCCCAAATGAAATGTTGTAGATAGCAATTCATGGTTTTAAAGCACCAAATTCAAATGCTTCAAAAACCCAAACAAATTCTTAAAAAATAAATTGATCTTGAAGAAGGTTTTGCAAGCAAGTGTGTTAGTATTTTAAGACTTTGGGAGTCTTGGATAGTTTGTCAACCCTACAAGAAAACAATTAGTAGCTCAATGAAATATATGCCATCACCCTACAAGAGTTCCACCAACAAAGTTAGATAATCTCAAAACACAGAAAACAACAATTGTGTTAGGGTTAGGAAAAAAATTGAGAATCCAAGAAATTTTAACAAACTAAACCAAAAGTAGGAAATAGTACTATAGCGGCTTTGTCACATGTGATAGTGGCTCTGTAATTGGTATGATAGTATTTATGTTAGACAATAGTGATCAAAAAATAGGATGATAGCAGTTTTGTCATAGAAAATAGCGACTCTGTAATAGCAGTCAGTTAAAAACTTGTCAATAGAACTGAAAAAAGTGATTAGTTTTGACAATAGCAGCCTATTTTTAGGGTGATCATGATAGAGAAATAGAGAAATAACGGTCTTCTTCTAGATGACAGCAGCTCTATTCTTGCACAAAATATCAAAAAAATGAAAGCAGTTAAGTTCTTGCAATGGCGGCTAGAAAATACGACAACCACGTTTAGATTTTGGTATTGTAGCAACCCAGTTGACAAAAGTGATTCCTGCAAAAGATGACAGTGACCTAGAACCTACAATTGTTCATAAAATTTGATGAAAATGTTAGAGTTAAGGACCTAGGTCCCACCGGGCATTCCAATTTATGTAAGGGGGGAATATTGATCTGGATTAGTATCAATGAAATCAAAATAGAAGTATAAAACCCAACATACTCATGAAATGTAATTTCCATAGCTATGAATTCAAAAAACGAGGTTAGCACAATTGAATAGAAACACAAATGAATTCAAAATACACAATCTTACCATCCCATGTCGGAGTGTATTCATGTTGATCTTAATATGTTGGATTTATCTTCAACACAAAGCCTCAATGGTTTGCAAAAGCTTGATAATGATGATGATGATGATGAACTAGAATGCAAGAGTGTTTGCTCAATTTTCTTAATAATCACATTGACATGACCTTTCCACAAATTCTCCATATTAATTATGAGAGGGATGAGAGCTATTTTATAGATTTTCTTGTTTCAGATGAATGATCCAAATGCAAAGATGCAAGATCAAGATCAACGATCGAAGTCCGTTGAGAGAAAATAGATTGAGGAGTTAATTGACCTAATTAATATAATTAAAGGAATTTATTGGATAATCAGTGGGATTGAAGTGAATAATTAGTGGTGTTGGAGTAATCGGTGGAATTAGCAAATTAGATTGAGTAATCAATGGACAAGATTTGTTCAATCAAAATGTGTGAGGGCGATTAATTAATTAAATACTTAATTAATCTTGAGAGGAATGTGCAAGATGTATTTGATTTAATAAAGAAAAGTTTATTTATTAATAGACTATGTTGAGTGATTTTTGGGGAAATCAAATAATTTATTTAATTATTTAATTTGGAAGAGGGAAAGTAGATTAATTAAATAATTAATGATAACTATTTAATTAAATTAGAAGAATAAGTAACATAGAGACATAATTAAATAATTAATGTTTATTTAATTAATCAGGAGGAATAAGGTTAAATCAGTGATGACATAGTGAATTTAATTAAACAATTCAAGATTATTCAATTAATAGGGGAAAATAGGGTTAATGATGCAACTGATGTTAAATGCAATAATGATAATGAAAGTGATGTTGATAATGGAAAAATGCAATTTTAGGATGTGTGATATGCATTAAGCCATTTTTACATGTCTACACATATAAACCCCTAAAGAACCACCATATGCAAGTGAAGATGATCTTTATAATGTGTATAAGAGGTACATTCCATATAAGAAAGATAAGAGCGCCATTTTTCAGAAACACACATTTCACTTGAGCACTTCTTCATGCATACCATAGAAAATTTTCATCATTCAACATATGTGGAATCCCATGGAAACTTTCCAGAGAAAAAGAAAAATGAATAAAGATGTATCTTTGTCAATTCCACTTGTTATTAGTGTTTTGAAAGTACAAATTTGTAGCAAAATGAAAGTCATATAATTAAGGAGGAAAACCATGTAATGGAGGATGAATATCTTGATGTTACTTGTTGGGATGGGGATAATCTTTTAGATGGTGATTTCTCTAATTTTGATCCTTGAATATTTTAAAATTCTTATGCATTATTTATTTATATACTTAATAGCATTTACTTTTTTTCTATTCTTATGTGTTCTTACACTTTTAGCCTTTTTTTTACGTCATGTTTGTTATGTGTCTCCTATGCTCACATCACCCATCATATCATTTTTTATACTTTATATCCCCCAATTGGAGCATATTTATTTTATTCTTTTATGTGTAGCTCATATTTCATCCTATGTTCCATGTTTGTTACTTATATTTTCCTTGTTAACTTCCATGCTTTCCTATTTGAATATATTGTCATCATTTGTTCCATTTTTACCACTTATATTTCCTTATGTACCTTATTATGCCCCTAATTAAAATGATTTAAGATGTTTGTATATTTATTATGTCATATTTATTATATGTCATATTTATGATGTCTAACTATTGTGCTATCTACATTCCATGTTTATTATATTTTTATTTGTCGTGATTCAAATACTTATTGTGTTACATGTTATGTTATATATTTATGAAATTTACATGTTTTCATACGGTTATAGTGTATGGTTTGGGGGAAAATGTTGTTAAACAAACTCCAATTACATATGTTTTGACTCCATGCCCTAGGTATATCTATTAGGGTGCTCATAAGAAAAGATCAAATGAATCAAACAGTCAATGTTATTCATATCTCTTGCTAAAGGATGTTATTTAGGGTGATATCCAATGATGACACCAATTATAGGAAAGATATATCTATAGGATATTTTATTGGATGTTGATTAATTCTAACTATTTGATAGATCGTTGATATAAATATTAACCAGCATGTTTAATCATGATCAAGACTTAATATTTTTATGTTTAAAGTTTTAGCTACACATACATTCATTTTGCGTTTAAGATTCTTTTCTTGTAGATGTAGAGGTGGATTTTTTATCTGCTTCTCTAGTTCATTGCTCTTGTCATTTGTTTCTTTTCTTTGCTTTCACATTTCCTAGGTCTTCCTATAAATTTTCTATTTGATTCTAAAACCTATTTTTGTCTCTCTATTTCTTTAGCAATGATGTGTATACCAATTCATTGTTCCTTTTTGATATATTTAATCATGGATTGTAGAGCATCCCGCATGTCCAATATCCTCTACAGAAAAATAAAATAGCTAGCATATCTAATCTCAACTGGTTTGAGGAATTATTTCTTTGAATAAGATCAAAATAGTGCAAGTGAGGTGTGATGCTTATGTACAAACATTTGTATGTCTAGCTTCAGCCACTACTACCTTCACTCAATCTATATTTCTAATGTCTTCCAAAGCATTATTCAAAGCATGTACATAGCATGGAGTCCAAAAAATATGCTTGTAAGCACTCTCAACCATCAAACCAGCTAGCTTACAAATATTTTACAAGATTATCATAAAGATCAATCTTGCAAATTAATATGATGTCTGGTAAACTATTGTTACTTGTAACAAATATAGATCTTTCCCTCTCTAGGCGGTGTGGACTATTGGGCTTTCTTGCATCCTTTTGGAAATTTGGTTGGAGAGGAATCATAGGATTTTTCAGGATAAAATATTGACGAAGTTACAAGTTTGGCAACGAGTTTTGGGTATGTTTCAAAAGACTATTTCTATTAAATGTGAGGTTAGGGCTCCTCTGCATGTTGGGAAGGTTGTGGTGTTGTAGGATTTGGGTTTGAATGGATTGTGTTCTAGAAGGACTTGTTCAAATGGGAGGAGAAACTCAACAGGAAAATTCGGTGCGATCGCTGGTGGTCTCTGCCTGAGGGATATTAAAAATTAACATTGATAGCTCTTCTAGAGGTAATCTTGGTTATGCCTTTGTGGGAGGTGTGGGGAGAGATAGATCTGGGAGGTTTTGCTTATAAAGATCAATATTGCAATAATATGTTATCTTTATCTATAGTAGGAGTGGTTACATAAAAATTTTGAGATCTTGAGGCATCCTTTTCCATATGAGACCTTATCTTTTCCTTTTTCTTATATTCGAGTCTTTCTTTCCTACTAAGGATATCCCCTAAAATCAACTCGAGAGTTTATATTATTGGTTTCTTTTGTTTCAACTATTATTGCAACCATGATGATGCAACAACTTTGTCAAAACTTGACTCTGTCAAGGAGGGTAGAGGATAAGTTTCACCTTGGATAATTTTGGTATTTTCATTTTTTCCTCTTCAGCTATTTTCTCTATTTTATGCCCTATATTAGGAGTCTCTTCTAGTTTTTTTTATTGTTGAGTAGGAATTTAATTTTCCTCTATGGAATCCAAGTCATCCATGCTCTCTTTTTTCTATGTTTATAGGATTTCAAACACTTTCTCAATATTTTCAATGGATAGAGGCTCTAGTATCTCTTGAGAAGTAGGGGTAGGGGTATCTACAACAAGTTGTCCTAATAAGGTTTTTTTAACCTAATAAAATGCATAATGAATCAAATAATAGGTCTAAATCTTCTATGCTCATGTGAATCAACAAAAATTTTTTGCCTTGGATTTTCCTATGTTGATTCGGGTGATGTTTACATACACCTTGGGGAGACTACCAGTACAGAAAGGGAGATCGAGATACTTTTATTAAGACAAAATTTTGATGAATAAGGTTGAATATTTTTAAAATGCAACTTGTTTTCAGATGATAAACTTAGAGTGGGGCATACAATTTTGCAAGATATATAAAAATCATATAAGATAATTTAGGTATTCAATTATCTTATATAAATTAATGATATAGGGTTGCCTTTAACAATAAGATCCCAGGTTTTCATTTTAAAGTTTTTTGGTGTACAATTAAATAAATAATGGTTGATTTTCATAAAAGGTTAGTTTAGAAGTGAGAAATGAGATTTGATTACCCCTAATGTTATTGCTTAGTAATTAAAATTTTAAAAATACTATGTATTTATATACGATTAATCTAATTTCCCAAAAAATAAATCTTGATAGTAGACAATTAAAATTTGAATTTCAAATAATAAATTTCTAATATCGACATATTTAAATTTGGAGCCAAAATAGGCATACTAGGGCACAATGCACCCCATACTAGACTCCTTTTTAGGGAACTAAAGTGTCGAGGGCAAAATTATAAATGTCTAGTTTGAATTCTCATGTTTGATTTTCTAAGAATGTTTATAAAATGGGAAATTAATGCATTATTAGATCCAAGCATTTAGGGGGAGCAAAACCTAGTCTGAAATTGTCAAGGCTAATAATTTTTTATGCTACAAAACTTATACAAGTGCATATGAATATAGGAACTTGTGGGTTAGAATAAATATATCTTGATGAGAAAACCCAATACACTCATAACACTTCCATAATTCCTCTAATGCTATATATTTATGATGTTTACATGTTTTCATATGATTATTGTGTTACATCTTATGCTATATATTTATGGAATTTACATGTTTTTGTATGGTTATTGTGTTACATCTCATGCTATATATTTATGACATTTACATGTTTCCATATGGTTATTGTGCTACATCTCATGCTATATATTTATGGCATTTACATGTTTCCACATGGTTATTGTACTTATATCATATAATTTCATATCTACAATCCTCACCATCATGCTTATATCTTGATTCCAATCCTTGTAAGTGCAAAAAGTTGAGTCCATGAAACGTGGAAGTTTTTGACTTAGCCAAAAAAATGAAATCGACATTGCAAAAATGGGATCCCGCAATAAAAAATGGGATCTCGAGCCTAAAATCAAAAAATAGAATCATATTTTTTTAAAAACAAGATCTCGTTTAAAACGGGATCCCGTTTTGAAAACTTTTTCATTTTTTGGAAATTGTCCATTTTTGGAAAGTTTTCAAAATAAGATCCTGTTTCGTAAAAGCATTTAAAAAAAAAAAAATTATAAAATGGAATCCCATTTTTTAAAATATGAATTTTTGGTCCAGTTTGTGCTATGCTTTTTCATTCGGGAAAAGGTTTCGGGATCCGAACCTAGGCCCTAGACCTAGTTTGACATGCAAATTGAAGGTCCCAACAATGTCACAAGAAAATAGTGACTTTGGGCATACATCTGAAGATATTTTTTGTAGAATTTTTTGACGAAATTAAAACCCATTATAGATGAGACAATGTAGATTCCAAATATATAAATTTTTTTACAATTGGATTAATTTTTTAATTTTTCATTTAATTTCTAATGAAACAAGTCCATAAACTTGAATTATCATGGTTTTTTAGTATATTAATAACTTTTGATTAACATAATTTTTTTACAAATGGATTGCACAAAATCGTACTTCAAACAATTCTTTTCAATTTTTAAAAAAAAAACAAAAAATGATAAGTTTAGGTCATCTTATGCGTGATGTACATGACAATTTTTCAAAACACCAAATATGGCCAATAAAAAATTAACAAAAAAAATATTCAATAAAAAATTACAAAAAATATGGAAAGTGTGCTTCAGTGAGTTACAAATATTTTCCCAAAATGATTTAGAAAAATATAATAATTTAGGTCAAAATATGGATGACGTACAGGTGCATGGTATGGTAAAAAAAATGACTTTTAAAAAGTGGTTTTTAGAAACACCTATTGAAAATCGATTTGTATCATCTGGGTATTGAAATAAATTACATATTTGGAAACTAGACTTCAAGGAATACATTTTATGATTAGTGACCTTTTCCAATATTCCATCTCTAAGTGCTTCAAATTTAAAATTCAAATGTGTCAAATCCTAAAAATCAAGGAAAACACTTCCACTAAATGGCCAAAAAGTGGACTCAAACTTCTTGCCAGCACCCATCTTATTTAATTAAATATCATTTCACCTTTCCCACATTTATTAAATCATCTAATTTAATAAATGTCACTTTAATTATTCTAATCCCCTAATTGCATAAATTAAATCTTGTTTAATTAGCAATTAAACTAATTTTCCTCTAAGCAAAGGGAATATTCCTTATCCCCTTTTTTGCACAATTAAAACTTTGTTTTAATTTGCAAAATGCCTTTTTTCCTCACCCATAGGAATATTCCAAAAGAATAATCTTGTTCCTCCATCATTTGAAAAAGGGATATTTTCGCTTGGCTTCAAATGCAAGTTAACTTGTAACTTGAGTTACAAGTTATCTTTTAACCTTCTGAACAAGTCACCTTTGACATGTGTGTGCAAGTCAAAAGTGTGTTTGTTTGAAGCAAATGTGAACCCTGGATTAAATCCCATCATGTATTATCATCTGTTGATGAGAATCCTTGATCCATGCCTCCTCTTCCTTTCATCCTTGCCGTTGATTAATCTTTTCGATCTCAACCCTCCATTTCTCATTTGCTCTCCTATAAATAGTTCGCTATTTGGAGACAAATGGATCCATCTTTTAGAGAAAACTTATGCTATTGAAATCACTTGCATCCATACTCTCATATTTACTCACTTGTTAGCTTATTTTAGCTCATTTTCATTGCATAATAGCTTAGAGCATCCATTACTGGCTTCCATGCATCCATCTTAGTTTGTTTATGAATTAGGGTTTTCATCTTTTAGCATAATTATAGCTTAGATTAGCTTAGCAATAACATAATTAGATCATTTGTAGCATAAAATCATGGTAACTTAGCTTGCATCATGTTCATTTTTACATAAAATAGGTTTTCATACATCAATCACAATGGTTTCATCGATTCTCTTCCATAGAATCGATTGAAACAGGATCATTAATCACATGACTAGGAAAGGGTCATTGTTTCACATCAACATGACACAAATTCCAAAACAGGATAAGTTTCAGATGGGCTAGGTTAGGAATTTAACTATTTTTGTGTAGTTTGTAGCTTTCATTTTCAATTAAATGCTTAGTTTAGATTTCCATTTCGAATGATATTTTTTGTAGATGTGGGTATGTTTGGTGAAGTTGTGCTTCAATTCATCATGATTCAAGTGTAATCGATCCACCCTGACAATCCACGTCTCACATTCTAGCGCTAGGAGGAGGGAAAATCATTAACAATTTTTCAGCTCGAATTCCATTTGTTTGATGTTTTGCATGTTGCAGTCACACCCAAGCTACAAACAACGATGCTTTCTGTAGAGCATCACCATATAGTGATGCCCATGCAATTTGAAACATTAACATTGATTTAATGCACTGACTTCGTTTTAATTTTGGCAACGTTGAATTAATCTAGAAGTATCAAAAATTTTTAACGGTGACACCCATCTTCACTAGAGCGACACCGTCAAATTTCAAATCGCGACGTTATTGTTAGCAATGACATTGGGCCAAATATCGATGCTATCATGCTCACTATTTTTGCTGCAGAGCGATGCCCATTTTCACCAGAGCGACGCCCATACTTCAAATTATGGTGCTATCATGTTCAACGATGCCAACTCGGGTAAAAAGATTTTCAATTGTTTTTTAAACATGTGCCTTAATTTCCTTGATTTATCTAATTACTAATACGCTTTTGAATGTGTTATGGTTGTTAGACTAATAGGATTTTACAAGTTGAAAAATATGGAGCTAAAATGAAGAAAGCCTCTTTTATCTTAAATTCTATAATTGTAAAAAGAGTTTAAACACTTTGGGGGAAATTATAACCCAATTTTCATGCGTTCTACCTTTTATTTTAGGACCTCACTAAATTTCAATTTGGTCTTAAAATGAACGCTCAAATGGAACTAAAATTGAACCTTCATATCATCATTTTACTTTTGGGCTTAAAATTGAACAAGAAACTTCATACTTGGTTTTGGTGCTATAAAAATAACTCATCATTTCTTTGAGGATTAAAACGAACTTGTCTTTTCTTTATCTTGTAATCTTATTCGCAACTCATGTCATTTAAATATGTATGCACTTCTCTCGCACTTTACAACAATTTTGAGAATCAAAATCATTTTGGTGACATTGGTTGTCTAAAATGTTACTTGCACATTTTGATTTGGAGCTAAAATTGAACAATCATGAAAGTGTGAAGGAAAGGCATTGTGTGTGCTCCCTCCTAAGTGCTCTATGCAACCTAGGCAGCCCAACTACAAATTTACTTCTTCTCTATTGTTTATCTTTAGAGGGCCTACCTTGGTAAGAAAAAGTAATCACCCCAAGGGAATGACCCAACCAGTAATGAGCTAAATCCAAGCTACTCCTAACCAGTATATAAAATTGAATGATACGGGAAATCTTAGCATTATAGGTGCTCCTACAGACAAGCAAGTAACCCTTGCCTCTTGTGTGGCCACCTGAATGGGTGCCTTGATTAAGAACCAATTTGTGTAGAAGCCAAAATCTTTAAATACTTGTTGGTGCAAGAACGATCTTTCTGAAGTCATCCCACATTCTTACTATTCAATTGTAGAAATGAAAAAATCCTGTCGATCTTCGAATTTTAAGGATTTTTAGATTTGGTGGTCCCGATAAGTGTGTGCCATGGAGGGGATTTAGTGTTGCTAAATCTCTAACCATTCGCATTGTTTAGTGTTTGGAAAAATCCAAGTGGGAATTCAACAAAGTATAGCCATTTCAAACCTAGGATTGTAAGTGATTGTGAGTCAGTTTGATACATTGTGTGGTTCCAAAATGTTCCAAAAATGAGCATTCACTATCTTCAAATTTTCAAAAACTTTGGTTTAAATATGGGTGCCTCTTGATTTAGCTTTCCTAAGGGTTTCTATCCTTAGCGGCTTCTAAATATCTTGACTTAATCATAATCCATATTTCCCAAAGACAACATAGGCAATTGTGGCTCTAATCTCATGATTTTCACAAAATGGACATTGTGAAAGTTATGTTTTTTTTACATAAACATTTAGTTTGGAAACCTAATCAAGAAGAGTGTTTGTAAAATCATTTAATTTAAGCAAGATAAACTTGACACAATTGAATCCCACATGACCATTTGGAGACCGGATGGTCCTGTTTTACAACCCAACCTTGTAGGTGTTATCATTCAACCAAACTTTGAATACATTGAGGGAGAATAAACGGATATTATCAATAGTTTGAGAAGCTTCACTTTTCAAACCAAGGAAACATCCAATCAGTGGAGAATTGTTGCAATTATCTTGGATAAAGAAGAACGAAGAGCTGATATTTTGGCTAGAAGGCCCATATTACCACCTCCCCACATGTTAATAAGTATCTTCCTCTTTAATGATCTCACGCAAAATAAAAATCCACAAAACAAGGTCTACTGTTCATCATTTTAAACTTTGGAACCTTAGTTCAAAAGCAATAAAAAACTATACTTCAACACTATACCTACACAAAATAAATTGTTGGTGAAATTTTATGAACGGGCACTAAGAAGACATCCAGACATGTATGCGTTCTTTATGGGTCAAAATCCAGGTTTTTTTCAAGATAATCAACCTATTTGAATGATCCATCATACAATCAAAGTTCGTGAAGTAAAACCTGCATCTCGTCATCACAAACATAGATATCGTAGCTCAAAATTTGGTAGGAAGAGGGTTGTAATACCTTACTGCAATAGTAAATGTTTGCTAAGAAACTACTATGCTCGAGCTAGGAGGAGGAGAATATGTTTAAACATCCCCATTTATCCTCTCATATAAGTCAAACATTGGGTATTTAGGATTTGAACATTTTAGAGGTCTAGCATCATTCTCACTACCGTGGTCTTGGAAAACATAGGTTCATTCTAAGTCAACATTGGGTCAAACATTTCATCCATCCCTTCATCAAAATTCCATGCTTCACCTCACCTATCTTTGTAAAACTTTTGAACACACGGACATCTTTTGACTTAAGTATCAAATCAAACTAGCCTCTAACTTTGCAAAGTTGTATGTGAAATGTATCCTTTTCCATGCACCTAGTTAAGTTAGTTATCATCCTTGAACTAGTTTATCTTGAAGGTCATGAGTCTACCCTAAATATTCTCAAGTTCATCAACATCCTTTATCCTCAAAACAGCAAACTTAAGTCAAAAGTGTTGTCCCAAAATGATTGTAAAGGTCATTTTTCCATATCACCCATCTTTTCATTCCCCATTATCATCATTGCTCCAAAAAGACTTAGAGCGTCCCTTTTACCTAAGTTTGAGTCAACTAAAGAGTTCAAACATTATAAATCTCAACACAACTCTCCCATCAGTGACCCAAAATTTATGCTAAAAATGAGATCACAATACAAAATAATTATGGAGAAAACCAAAACCACATTTACCTCAAATGATCCAAATCCTCTAGAATTTAACCCAAGAAGCCAAGTTACATCATCACAACAACCATCGTCTCCGATAGGACCATATGAAATTAAAGACATCACAATCAATCCCTTTGAGCTTACTAGGGAGCAACTCATGGAGAATCAAGCCTTTGAAAACATAGCTCCTACTTCTCCATCATTTGTGGCTCAAAACTTGGCACAAGGCTTCACCACTCCACCATCAGGTATAAATCAAACATCTACTCCTAGTCTTATAGCCCGTCTTGCTAAGGACTTTGGTCCGACTCTTCCATTTGAAAGCAGTACACTTGTGGGTACTCTTAATACCAATCCTCCACCTCCAACAACTGCTTGGATGCTTACCTTTGATGCCCTCCCATTCCCAAAAATTGGAAACAATTACATAAACCTCTTGACCTTCATTACTCCACCACAACCTCCACCTATCGGGGACACCCATCTTCATCTACATCCATGAGTACCACAAGTATTCCCACCATCATGTAAAGCAATATAAACCAATTGTCTCAAGGTATTCTGTAAGGGCATGTCCATACTGTATCATAGAGTCAACCCTTAATTAAAATAGGGACATCTTTACACAATCCTCCTGTGGGTTCACCTATGCCATTGTCATCAAAAAACACAACCAATTCATCTCTCATCAATCCAACTCAAACCAATACCTTGGGAATGAAACCTATCAACCAAAGAAGTACCTTGATCACATCTCAAGCACAAGGAAATCCCCCAAACATTGGTCAAGGGAATATTTTCGATCAATGGACTCAAGGTCCTAGTATGTCAACACCATTGCAAAATATAATGACAACATCCACTTCCTTCCCCACGGTCCCCTTCACCATGTAAAATAAAATGGGATCTCAAACTTACATTCCTCCATCTCAATCCACCATTTTGAAAGGAATTTTGAACCAAGGAAACTATCAACCTCTCATCACCAACTCACAACCCATCCAAAACATCAACACCGACAATCCATCACAGATATCCCAACAAAAACAGGGCCTATATCGCAAAATAATACCTTAGCCTTACAACAAGCTTATCAAAAAGCCATCCAAAAACAACAACAAAAATCTTATCAAGCATCCTTTGCAGCACAACAACAACAACAAGAAGCCTATCAAGCATCCTTAGTATCCCAGCAACAACATCAGGCCCAATAGCAAGCCATCGCAGCACAACAACAATAGCAAACCCAACAGCAAGCCATCGTGGCACAACAACAACAGTAGGCCCAATAACAAGCCATCACAACACAACAATATCAGGCCCAAAAACAATCCATCGTGGTGTAACAACAACAACAAGTCTTACTAGCTCAACAGTATGCCCAATATCAACAACAACAACAAAAAAGTTCCTACTATAACCCCCAATAGAATATCATCAATCGAAGCACGCTAGGAACATACACATCAACACCTCAATCACCTTCACATAATATCACTCCACCATACACCCCATACAACACACCATCATATCAAAATCCCATAAACAACTCATCCATCATCCCATCGTATGTTCCTCCACCAAACCCGCAAGACAATCTAGCTTCACAACTCAAGGCGCTATCCCAAGAAATGCAGGACCTCCAAATGGGCAAGACAAAGAAGCCCCATACGCAAAACCTATGTCCTTACCCCTTTGACCAAAACATTGAAATGGTACCATTCCTTCTTGGATTTGAGATCCCCAAATTCAATAAATACAAAGGGAGAGGAAGTCCTGTAGACCATGTCAAAGAATTCAATGTCATGTGTATGGAGGTAGCTTATAATGATTCATATCTAATGTGTCTCTTTCATAGAAGCTTAACAAGTCCTGCTATGGATTGGTTCTCTTATCTATCTCCTGGAATCAAAAAAATTCAAGAAATCACTGATCAACTCATCGACCACTTCTCCTTTAATCTTGACATGGACGTTAGTCTAGAAGAGTTATATACTCTCAAAGGAACAAAAGGAGAATCTTTCACCAATTTCTTACAACGATGGGGACAAAAACCTAGTAAGACCAAGTGGACCCTTACTGATGAACAAGTAGGAATAATCATCCAATCTAGATCTCGATCTCTCATTCCACTTGAAAATGCAGTGCATCACATCTTATGATGAGCTTGTCCCTCGAGCCCTTAACATTGAACGAGCTCTAATTTCACAAGGAAATAATCAATCTTACAATCGCCCATCAACCAGTTCAAATGACAAACCTCGTGTTTGGGATAAAAACAAAAATGTGACCAATGATGGTGTGGTAGATGCTAAGGTGGTCCTAAATTCACCTACACCCAATAACAATCAAGTTGCTAACATCCAACCCACTGTGCAGCAAACAATACCCCCTCAGATCAATCAAATCAACAGCACTGAGATGCAACAAAGGCGAACTACCAACAAGAACAACTATCCCAAGTGCAGGTACACGCGGTTATCTAACCCCATCAAAACCATCATGAAAAAGTTGGTAGAATCAAATATGATAACATTACCAACTTTTAAAATTACCAAGAACCACAAGAGAAGCCATCCTAGCACAATTAAAATAATCTCTGCGACTTTCATAAGATCAAAGGACACAAAACCACAAATTGCATGAGACTTAAGAACATTATCCAAGATCTCATAGAGAACGACGCCATCTCTGTTGAAGTACCAGCTAGGAATCAGGATCTCAAGATATACAAGAACCCTATGCCAAATCATAACAGAGGGAACAACAACAAAAAAGCTAAGGATTAAAAAAATGTGCAGCATAGCGATTCAAATGTGGTCGCATCTTGTGATAGCGTTATTACAGTTGTCACCTTCAAAGGACCTAGTGTCGAGTGTGGAGTCACCACATGACATGGAAAGGTCACTATCCAAGTAGTCCCATCCCAGTCTAGGGTACAACCTACTTTTCCAACATCGAATCTTAGCAAGTACAATCTCTTAGACCAGCTTAAGAAGACCCAAACACAGATATCAATCTTAGAACTATTGAGGCTATCTCCCACACATAGAGAAATCTTAAAGAAATCCTTATCAGAGTCATCTATCCTCAAGGATATTGATACAGATCAGTTTCAAGCTATGGTAGGACACCTTACCGATCATCTTCTTACCTTTTCCAAGCAAGACCTACCATCACAACCATCTCATAATTGTGCTTCACACCTCGAGGTCTATATTCATAAAAATAAGTTTAAAAAAGTATTAGTAGATGGAGGTGTTGGTATGAATATTTGTATCCTTAAGTTAATCAAAGACTTGGGCTACTCATAATATACCATTGAGAAAACAAAGAGTACCACCATTAGGGCATATGATGACCAAGAGTGGGTATCACAAGGAATTATTGCATTACCCATTCAAGTGGGACCCATCATTGCAAAAACTACTTGCCAAGCACTAGATCTTGATCTTCCATACAACATCCTGCTTGGCCAACAATGAATCCATGCTTTAAAATTTGTTGCCTTGACCTACCATCAATGTTTCAAGTATCCTTTCGAGGGCAGAGAAATTACCATCTATGGAGATCTTGAGCCTTTTTACTACTGCAAAAATCTCGAGGCTAGGTTCCATAAGATCCCCCAAGTGCCTAAAAATGATGAAGGGCATACATCCATACCTATCTCATTTTTTTATTCTTGCATCTACCTCAGCAACAAATACACCCATTGTGCAGAACATTCCTAACATCAAAGCAGTAATCCAGGATGATGGTTGCGGGAATTAAAAGCTCCTAAAGGATACCATTGTCTTAGGAGAATTACCTCTTTCTCCTCAATCTCATGTTAAACCTACATCTAGGTAAACCCACAAAAAAGGTTTACAATTCGAGTGAGGAAGGAAAACTTGCAAAAAATGACCCCAAGCAAAAAAATCAGTTTTTTGGGTTCGAATGAACCAATTAAATGCAAGGTCCCACAATTCCTGCCAAAAAACACAAAGAAAACATTTTTTGAAAGGGGGTTTGAATGAACTTTGGTTTGATCGAACCCCCCTAGTTTTCCCGAACCGCCCTTTTCCCACCTTCTCACCCTCTAGCACCAAAAAGTCCAAAAAAATTCACTTCAAAGCTCGGGTTGAGGATGAAAATGGAGGAAACTTCATAGACCCAACTGGATGATGGTAGTCCTCAAACGAGCTATCCAAAAAATATAATTTTAATATGTTTTGGTTTTATTATGTATTTATTTTTTATGTTTTATTAAACATAGGTTTTTCACCGAAAATCAAGCTCTTTATTTTGCACATGTGGAAAAATAGCAGATTATCAAAAAAAAAATTAAAAAATATAAGTGCACCAGATATTGAAGTCCTTGATCCAACAAAAAAAAATGAATTTTGATAAATACAAAAAAAGTTACGTTGTATACGGTCTGCCTATGTTTGAATTCTAATTGGTTTGACTTCAAAACTTGATTAAGGAAAAAATATTCAATAAAAAAATATGAGACCAATTTCAAGCACTATATATCGTAGTTACAAATCTAAATTTGAAAGAATTATAATTTTATCCTTCATGGAAAAACATTTATGTTGTATATGGTGAGCATCACTCCTTAAAAATGTTATTTGCTGAAAAAACTAGTTTTTGAAGGAGATGGAAAAAGAAGTGCAATCTGATTCAAAAAAGTTTGAAAAAAATATATTTAGAATCTACAGACAAAATGTCACAAATCACTATTTTGCATCATCTTCAAATTCCTCACAGTTTAGCCGCTATAGGTGCCCGAAAGTGAAGATTTAGTTAGAAAAAAATATTTCAGTGTCCAGTTTGGCCAAAAAATATAAACCAGTATTGTGGGATCACCCATCTAGCACCAAAGATCCTGAAACAATCAAGATGGAAGCTACTACCTTCACCAAATGGGGGGATCTGAATCAAGAAGATGTTAATGAGGAGGATATCTCTAAACTCCTCTATCAGGATGAACGAACTATCCCTCTTTTTCTTGTGGAAGATGATAATAAAGGCTTGCAACTCATGAAGGGAATGGGTTATAACAACAATGAGAAACTGGGACAAAATGACAATGGCTTGCTATAACCTATCGTTCTTGAGAAATAACTAAAGAATCTCGGTTTAGGTTGTACTACTAGCAAGATTACCCTTATTGGAAAAGGTACTTTTGTTAAACTGGTTGAGGCTTCCTCTTGGTTATCTACACCACATGACATGACCTTAGATGAATTCCTCCTTGATATGGGTGACCTAATTTAAAATAACTCCCTATTCATGGTATCCATTACATCCTTTGTTCCAAGCAATTAGCCCACTAAACTATGACTAGTATCCCGCAACTTATTGACAGGGACCAACAAGGACCACCAATTCTTCATTTATTCAAAAATGATGAAGCAATCTAAGAACTCATGGGACTTTGTGACAACCTATCGTGGGCATATCACAAAGAAGGTTTTGACATAAAGCTAGATACAGGGGCATACTATGGAGAGACGATTGAATCCTTTAGTCCCAAAATTGATGAGATGCAACTAACATGCAAATCCTTGAGTGAAAACCACACTGCGCAATTTTTTTATCCTAAAATAGTTAAAAGAAAGGATGTATATGAGGGTGAAAACCTCTCTGAGGCACCCAAGGATGATGGATTCAATCTCCCCTTAGTGCAATGCATCCCAAAAATTTAGTAGTGCTAGAAAAAAAAGCTACCTGGTCAATCTAGGAACAAAAGAAGCACCCCAAATCACGTTTTATGTTGAATCCCTATTGGATGAAGAACAGACGAACCTACCAGTATTCCTAAAAGAACGAATAGATAACTTTGCATGGTCATACATAGATATGATTTTCCTTGATCCTGAAGTAGTTGTGCATCATTTAGCGATATATCCTAAAGCCAAGCCAGTCAAGAAAAATTTAAGAAAGTTGCACCCTCAGATAGCACTCTTGGTGAAACTAGAGTTATAAAATCTTATGGATGTAGGGCTCATCCAACCAATATATTATCCTGAGTGGGTTTCAAACCTGGTACTATTCTCAAAACCCACTGGGGGCATCAGAATCTGCACCAATTTCAAAGACTTAAACAAAACATGCCCAAAGGATGATTTTCCTCTTCCCAACATCGACCTCATTGTAGACTTAATAGTTGGGCATGAAATGCTATCACTCATGGATGGTTTTTCAAGATACAATCAAATCATGATCGCCAAGGAGGATCAACATCAAACTACATTCACTTGTCCATGGGGAACATATTGTTGGAACATGATGCCATTCAGGTTAAAGAATGCATGAGGAACCTATCAAAGAGCAATGACCCTCATCTTCCATGACATGATCCAAAAAATAGTTGAAGATTATGTGGACGATATTTTGGAAAAATCAAAGAAAAGAAGTGAGAACATACTAGTCTTAGGACCCATCTTTGACAGGCTTGAAGAATACAAGGTATGATTGAATTAAAAAAATTGTGTATTTGACGTTAGATCAGGTAAACTTCTTGGCTTCATTGTCTCACAAAGTTATAGAAATTGATCTAGCAAAGGTAAAAGCACTCCTTGACATGGAATCACCACAAACACTAAAACATATGAGAGGATTACAAGGAAGATTGCAGTCTATTAGAAAGTTCATAGCGTAGCTATCAGATAAGATCCACCCCTTTTCACATCTCCTCCATAAATGGCTAACTTACAAATGGGATGACAAGTGTGATAAAGCTTTACAGCAAATCACAGATTATCTACTAACACCTCTATTGCTTATGCTTCCAATACCAAACAAGCCATTGATCTTATATATCTCAGTAACATCAGTACCACTAGAAGTTTTTTTGGCACAACATGATGAGAAGGGAAAGGAAAGAGCTGTCTACTAAATTAGCAGAACCATGGTGGGCTATGAAATGAACTATTCATCTATTGAGAAAGCATTCCTAGCAGTAGTTTTTGTGTCAAAGAAGTTCAGACATTACATGCTATCACATCAAATGAAGCTAATTGCAAATATAGAACCATTAAAATATCGGTTATCTAAGGCAAATCTCATAGTGAAAATGGCCAAATGGGTAATGATATTAATTGAATTTGACATAGAGTATGTGGAGCGCAATGCAATTAAACGACAAGTGATCACAGACAAACTAGCAGAAGCACCCATCTATGCAGAAAATCCTTTGGTATCTGAGTTTCTTAATGAATCAATATTCCTTCTCAACCTCACAGATCAATGGAAAATGTAATTTTATGGATCATTCACCCCTAATAGATCTAGATCAGACATTCTTTTCATCACCCCTCAAGGTGCTTGCATTCCAAATTCATACATGCTACTATTTTTGTGCACTAGCAACATTGTTGATTACAAAGCCCTAATCATAGGTTTAAGGTAGAAGTCCACTGGTAGATTCAAGAAATGAAAGTCTATGGAGACTCACAGCTAGTTATCAACCAAGTCAATGATGACTATCAAACTAAAGATGACAAGCTCACCCCTTACAAAAAGATGGTAGAGAATCTCAAAGATCACTTTATAGACATAATTTTTGAGCAGATTCCTCACATGAACTGTTGGCATATGGATGAAGAGATTGGCTCATAATTTTTGTCATTTATGGCAACCCAAGTCATGCAACTCAAGTCTTGCATCCGTTAGTGCAGGACAATTTTGGCTCCTACCGGCAGAACAGAGTAAAGAACAGGGCATCCGGTTAAAGGAACAAAATTTCATCTAAACACCCTACTAGATAGATATTTAGTGTTGTGGATCTCTGAGGAAGGTCTATTGATGCTTGTAGTATCTTGGTATTGATGCGCCCTCACTGGTAAGTGATCTAGGTTGGTTATATATGCTAGAAGGCCGACCCCAACAAAGATGGAATTCACGGATGTATAAGATGCAATAAATTATTAGTCTTCGTGTTGGATTAAGTGTTATTTGGGTCCTCTCTTTGTCTTAACCAACTTTGGAGGATGCACATAAAGATTTAGTGGTGGATCTGGCCAACAAGATAAAAGTAACTTAATATTTTGCAAGCTGACTATTGGATGAATAGGTCTTTGGTCACGGATATATAAGAGGTTATTTTTATCATTCAATGATGCAGGATGATGAGCAAAGAAAAATCTGTGTATGTAGTAGTGTGAATTATGAGATCTAGTAGTACAGTTTTATGAATTTGATCATAAGTGTTGTGAAGAGAAGAGAAGAGAAGAATAGGGAATAATCAAAAAGCAGATCCAGAATCAAATCTATGAGCTTCACTGGAACTATTACCTGGCATGAATAGATGTTATTATCTCAGTTCACCCTTTAGATGGTTTAAATCTAAATTTTGTAGGGCAGTAAGCCTTTCTCTTTGAGCAGTGGGCTCTAGATAGTGCGCCTGAATGCAAGTGCATTCCTTTTGTAAATAGTTATATTTGAGTACTCAAATTGTGGATTAACTTCTACCATGGCTTTTCCCCTAACAAGGTTTCCACGCCAAAATCTGTGTGTCATGGTGTTATGAATGTTTACTTTGAATGCATACATCTTTTCTTTAATACAATGATGAAATGGTTTCATGTTTTGGATGAATGGAGCTTAAATATTGTTGAACATTGATTCAACCCCGCCTCTCAATTTTCCCTTGAGTCCAACAATTGGTATCAAAGCAAGTTCCTCTGAAGAATTTTCGCAGCTTAAGGTGGATCTTGGAATGTGATGGACTCTGGCAGTCTTCAATAGCAGCTTATGGTGGCTCTTGATGACCTTGATCAGTCTAAAGCATAAGTTCAAGAACTGAAAGAAAATCTTAGAGATGTTGAGAAATTCATTCAATCATTGAAGGATTAGATAGTTAAATCCAGGGTAAAAATGAAAGATCTTTGTGATTAGATACAGTAGAAGGAGAACGAAGACATGGATGATGCTCACCTGATTCAAATCTTGAAAGAGATAACCGAAGAATGTGAAAAGCTTTCTAGAGACAATACAAACCTAAAGCATGAGATGGAATCTATGATGATGAAGATGACTAAGGAGATAGAAGAAAGGAAGAAAAATGAGGAAAAACTTTCTCAGACCCTGAAAGAGAAATCTGATGAATGGGGTAGAATAAATGGAGAATTCATTCAATTGGAAAGTGAATTACAAAGAACCAGAAACAATGAAGAAGAATTTGGTAAGATGATTACTACGCTTAGGAATGATCTTGTCATTGAAAATGAATACAAAGAAAAGTTTAAGATTAGTTCAGTAAATCTTGATGAGCTAACTCAAGGACAGAAGAGTGGAAATGATAAGAGAGGTCTTGGATATGAAAAGGGAGAAAATTACAGATCGGGACAAAAAAACTTTAGACAGAACAAAAATGGAAGATTTCTGATAAGACAACCTAATGCATAAAATTTTAATGGATATTGTTTTTCCTATAATAAGTTCAGTCATATGGCTACCCAGTGTAGAAGTAATTTGAGGTCAAAACTTTCATCATTTGCTAGTTAGTGTTTCAATTGTAAAAAGCTTGGTCATAAATCAATTAAATGCATAAATATGTCAAGTCACTTTATTGACAGAAGAAATTTTGAATGTTATACATGTGGGAAATTTGGGCATATTTCTAATCAATGCAGATCTAGAAGAATTCATTGGAATGATTGGTCAGGACAAGGAAACAATGTATGTTATAACTGCAACAAATATGGTCATATTGCAAGATTTTGTATAAACAAGAACATAGATAGAAGAGGTCCGGTATACAAAGACAGAGATACAAAGAAAAATGATAAAGGGAAAGAAAAGGTAAATGCGAATGAAAACAGAGATCAAATGAAGAGGACATGGGTAAGGAAAAATTATTCCGATGTTGGAAATGGTTCCGTACCAGAACCTACATCCAGTAATTCTTTTGGTAATTAATTTTAGGTCACTAGACTAGGGGGAATTTTACAAGAAAATATTTCCTCCCCTATCTATGGATGGTACCGGAACGCAGAGAATAGTCATGAAAGTGCACTCATAGTGTACAGATGTTTTGGATTATTTTAGCAAAGAAATTCAGCAAATTCATTGGTCCACAGAAGATTTTTTATGTCGTCATTTGAGAAAACATAGTCTCTGGAAAACCTAGGGCAAATACATTTATTGTGTATGTGCGAGCTATAAAATTCAAGTTCAAGCCGTCATTTGTCACTTTGCATTGTCGAAGAGAAGGAGATCAATTGACTGGTGGATTTAGAAGCAGTAAAATCAATTTCATCGGCAAATTGTGAAATCTATAAGGTATTTCAAGTCATTCTCAAAATTTTCATATAAATTGGTGTGTAGTTACAAACCCTAAATGCAAAAAGGAAAAATGGAACAAATTAAATGATTGATCACATTAGATGAATATAACAACTTGCAAAGATTAGGTCTATGAGGAATTTATTGCTCCCTGATGAATTAAAACAATTAAGCGAAGCCAAGCATGGAAATTTGGATATGTGGAATGAGTTTTTGTACCTTGAGAATGCAGAATTCGTGAAATTCATATTAAGAAGATTACAAGGTGATGTTCTAACTTTGGACAAACCTTACATCATCTCAAAAGAGGCAATCGAGAAATTATCTGCTTTTTGCAAAGTCAGAGATGTTCCTAGGAAGAAATCTATCTAGAACAAAGAGGTTGAAACCCTAACTAGAATAATCAGAGATCAAAGAGCCATGTTGATAGCAACAATCAAGAATCCTATTATGAAGTACATTTCACATGACATAACCTATAAAATATTCTATAGAAATCATGAAGGAGATACATCGGCTGGCGCAATATACATTGCTCACAAAATGATAATTGATGGTTAGGACTTTGACCTATGTGGGTTGTTAAAGGATCAGATGATGGAGAATGTGCAACTAACAAAGGAGTCAAGCTATCCATTCAAGTTTGGCACATTAATTACATGTTTGGTTATGTATTTTCTGAATTGGTTGCCAAAAATTAACAATGTAGTATGGAAATCAGACAAACCGGTATGCACTCAAATATACTCTTATTCTAAGAGTTTGACTAACTGGGATTTGGAATTTGAAAATTTATATAAGAATGTGCTTGTAAAATATGGATCAGTCAATATTTTCCCTCTGGTAGGAACAATGGAATTTGGTTCCTCTTCCAGTAGCACTAATAGAGGACAGAAAAGAGGACAGGAAATTATTAGATACACCCCTCCGAAAAGCAAAGTTCCTAAGATTGAGGGAAAAGGAAAGGAAATTGTGGACATTCTGGACGAAGAATCTGATGAAGAAGTTGAGAATCCACTGGCAAATGAATCCGTTCAAGAAGAACGTATTAAGGATGAAGAAGATCTGACAAAAGAAAAGCTACATCAACTTATCCAAAGTGCAGGTGGCATGCAAAAAATTGCAAGGTTATGGTCAGTCAGACCATCATACGATCAGGATTTGATTATGGAAGTTCTAAATTCTCATGTTTAGCACTTTAAGATAATATTGGAAAGTCTAAAGGACATTCTACCTGAAGAGATGATTGAGTGTAGCAAATAATCAATGGGCTCTAAGGTGAAAAGGAAAGAAGAAGGTGAAGTTGTCTCTCACCTAAAGGAACAATTCAGACTATCTCTTTCCAAGTTGAAGAAGAAAATGAATTAGTTAAGGCAATGGATTAACTCAACCACAGGCATCTACAACTATTGCATTTGTTGGCCCCATGCATTCAATAATTATAAGGAGAAGTTGGATCAGATTGAGATAGAACTGAATGATATTGGCAAAAGCTTTCACATGTCTCAAGATTCAGATGGCATTATTAGGAGATGAATCCGGGAGTTACAGACAGCACAAACAAAAATTCAACTGTCCAAGAATGTTCTTGTGGATACTTTTTGGAAGGTAAAGGACTTAATTGAATGCAAGCTTGAGAAGATGGTGGAAATTATGAAGAATGGTGAGAAATTGGAAGAAGCAATTACAATTCTTGAATCTCTCATTTAGATTATCAACAAAAATTCCAAGAACAATAGCTTGATCATTAGTATTGGAATTATAATTGATAGTTGGAAGAAGTTCCTTCCAAAAGTGAAGAAAAACAATAAGATAATTATGGCAGTAAATTGTCTTCAAGTTTTTGCAATTTTGATCAAAGGAGGAGAACTGTAAGCATATATGTGTAAAACTTTGTGAAGGATTGATGATTTTAAACTCATGTTTTGTCACTTTTTGTCTTTTTTTTGGCATATGGCATACATGATTTTTAATTGATGTCAAAGGGGGAGAGAATGCAGTGAAAAATTCCTTATAAATCTCAGGGGGAGTAAGTGCGGCAAACAATTCGGCAGTGTACCTATAATGATGCTGACACTTAGTCATTTTTCACTAAGTGTTGCCATTAATGCCAAAGGGGGAGATTGTTGGCATATGGATGAAGATATTGGATTGTAAGTGTTGTCAATGATGGTAACCCAATTCATACAACTCATGTCTTGCATCTGTTAGTGCAGCACAATTTTGGCTCCTACCGACATAACAGAGTAAAGAACAGGGCATCTGGTTAAAGGCACAAAATTTTATCTAAACAACCCACCGGATAGATATTTTGGCTTGTGGATCTCTGAGGAAGGTCTGTTGAGTCTTGTATTATCTTGGTATTGATGTACACTCATTGGTAAGTGATCTAGAAGATACGGTGTAGTAATTTTTTGATTATCTATGCTAGAAGGCCGACCCGACAAAGATGGAAAGACAAAGATGGAAATCGCGGATGTATAAGATGTAATAAATTATTAGTCTTCATGTTGGATTAAGTGTTATTTGGGTCCTCTCTTTTTCTTAACTGACTTTGGAGGATGCACATAAATATTTAGTAGTGGATTTGGCCGACAAGATAAAAGTAACTTAATATTTTGCAAGTCGTTTGTTGGATGAATAAGTCTTTGATTGTAGATATATGTAAGAGGTTTTTTTTATCATTCAATGATGTAGGATGATGAGCGAAGAAAAAATTTTGTATGTAGTAGTGCAAATTTTGAGATCTAGCAGTACAGTTGTGCGAATTTGATCATAAGTGTTGTGAAGAGCAGAGAAGAGCATAATAGGGTAGAATTAGAAAGCAGATCCATAATCAGATCTATGAGCCTCACCCAAATTGTTACCTGGCATAAATAGATGCTATTATCTCAGTTCACCCTTCATATGGTTTTAATCTGAATTTTGTAGGGCAGTAAGCCTTTCTCTTTGAGCAATGAGCTCTAGGCAATGCACCTGAATGCAAGTGCATTCCTTTTGTAAACAATTATATTTGAGTACTCAAATTGTGGATTAACCTCCACCGTGGTTTTTCCCCTAACAGGCTTTCCACGCAAAAAATTGTGTGTCATGGTGTTATGAATGTTTACTTTGAATGCATACATCTTTTCTTTAATACAATGATGAAATGGATTCATGTTTTGGATCAATGGAGTTTAAATACTGTTGAACACTAATTCACCTCCCCTCTTAGTGTTCCCTTGAGTCCAACATGAACAACAAAGCAAAAGATTCCATGGCAACCATTGGATCACTATTGGACATGTCGAACAACATCCTCCAATGTGAATTCTTAGTAGAACAACTTCTCGTGCCAAATTTTGAAATCCCTGAATCTAAATTTGTGTGTCATTGGTGGTCCTGGATCCCCGTGGTATCATGACATCTTTACCTACCTAAGCAAAGGAACGCTCCCATCTGATATCACCTCGAACCTTAAAACGACCTTTGTCAAAAAGACATCTTGATTTGTGATCCTAAGTGATACCCTTTACTGTCGAAGCATCAAAGGAACATTACTGCAATGTCTTAACCAAGAGGAAGCCTTGACTACTTTAATAGAAGTACACAATGGCATATGTGGTTCCCATTCTAGTGGTATGGCATTAGCTAAGAAACTGTTGAGGATAGGGTACTATTGGTCGACCATGGAGAAGGAATCTCATCAATATGTGCAAAAGTGTGTCCAATGTCAGCAACATGGAGATCTGATTCATGCACCAGCTCAGGAATCGCAACCCATAATCACACCTTGGCCTTTTTCACAATGGGGACTTGATCTGATAGGTAAAATCACCCCAACCTCATCTAATGGCCACAAGTTTATCATAACTGCCACTGAGTACTTCACTACAATGGGACACCCTTTAAGAATCAGGATGTGAAAGAGTTGTGCCAAAAAATCAACATCCAACACTGATTATCTACCCTATATTATCCCCAAGGAAATGGCCAAGTGGAGGCTACAAATAAAACCATCCTAAAAATCCTAAAGAAAATAGTCAACGAAGCTAGTCATGACTGGCATTTGCAGCTAAATCCTGCTCTTTGGGCCTATCGAACCAGTATCCACTCACCAATAGGTGCAACCCCTTTCTCCTTGGTCTACGGATCAGAAGCTATCTTGTCTATTGAGATTGATCTCTCATCACTACGAGTGTCACTACAGAATCTAAGCACCGATGAAGAATATAGAATATCTTAGCTGAATGAGCTAGAGTTCTTAGACAAGCATCATCTTGATGCCCTTAATCATTTACAAGTATATCAAAACTGATTGAAATGGAGCTATAACAATAGAATCAAATGTCAGTCTTTCCAAGTAGGGGATCTTATCCTAAAGCAGAATAAGAAGAATCTACCATATCAAGACAGTAAAGGAAAATTTGAGCCTAACTAGTTGGGTCCCTTCGTCGGCACAGCAAGCTATGGATTAGGAGCATATAAGCTATCAACACCTAAAGGTGAACCCTTGCAAGATCCAACAAACAACTTGCATCTTAAAAAAAATTATGCCTAGTCGTAAAGGGTATAAACTAGAAAATTAAAAAAAAATGATCAAAATCCAAAAAATTAAGAAAAATGATTGAAAAAGTAAAAGAAAAAAAAATCATCCTCTAGTGAAAACCACCTCGGTGGCACTTTGGGCAAGTACCTTGGTGAAAACCCCGAAAACAGGCGCCTCACGTAAATAAAGCACCTCCATTCTTTGGCTCTTTGGTCCCATCATTCTTTACACTACCATTCATCCATCACCCATTCGCATCCTTATCATAGCTTGATGATTTGAAGTATCATATCTCTTTAGTACTACTTGGCATATTCCAAAGGTCACCTTGTCCTACCTATATTGATGTAGTCTAACCTATCACGCTGGGGGCCCAATTCATTATGGATCATATCGGGTCCTTGTATATCTTGAGATCATCAAAAATCTTATCGCAAAAACACTAAAAACATTTATAAATCTTATCGAAAATCCAAAAAAATTCATAAATATTGTACAACTAAAATCCCAAAAACATTTACAAAAATGTAAAGGCTAAAATCCAAAACATCCATAAAACATCAAAAACCCTAAAAATGTCAAACATTGAAAATCCAAAAAAATAGTACCCTTGTCGAACTATGTCATCTTTGAGCTTGAACGTAGGCAAGGCTATCATTGATGTGCCCCCGAGACACCCTATGTTATTCCTTTAGGAGTCTGTCATAATAAACTGACTTTCCATCATTTGTTCATATCTTCATCCTGTAACTGGGTTGAGTCCGTCGAACTACGTCATCTCTGCATGTATAACGTAGGCAAGGCTTATCTTTTATCAACCCTTGAGACCCCTAGGATAGGTCTTCTAGGTTAGGTTCTTGGTCGAAACTCCTCGAAAATCCCTAAACATCCAAATATTCAAAAAATCCAAAAAACTTGAAAAATGAAAAGCCTTAAACATTCAAATACCAAAAACATTAGAAAACATTCAAAAAAACCCTAAATAGCCTCAGATAACCGAAAATCCCAAAACATTCATGAACTTCCAAAAAATCTCAAACCAACCTCAAAACATTTTCAAAATACCAAAAACATTGAAACATTCCAAAAAACCCAAAACCACCCATCCCATCTCGCTTTCACCAGTAATAATCCTTCATCCATAATAAATTGATTGTCGCCTTCACCCTTTGGTAAGTCAAGTAGAAGGCAATTGTAGCAAGTCATAAAGTGAGAGCCTAAGTGTCGGAGTCTAAAGTCTACATCATAGGTAAATACGTCATTGAAATTTGTATCAGCAACTCATCTTAGCATCATCATCCTAACATCAAACAACCTCTAATCAACATGTCCTAGGATGTATCCTTCCTACAATGGGCATCAGTATCAATTGTCACTTTAGCTAAATTAAACAAGTCAAGAGATATAAATGACACTGATTGTTTTTCTTTGGTCTTTTCTTCTGATTTATCTTAATGACCCATTCCAAGGACCTCTAGATGATGTCTATCAAACTAATTTAGAGAGAAAGGAATGGGGCATCGATCATTATCTTTCGTTTGTTGTGCTTGTGAATATTCTTGTAATATAATATTGGTGCATACTTGCTTGATTGTATGTAGGAAGGTTGTTTGGAGTACGTTGTTGACTATTGCGTATGCTTTGGTCCATTGTATTCTAAGCTTCTAACTTACATTCTAACGATGTTTTCGTATGTCAAGATGTGAACAAGAACTATCCTATCTATTTGTCAAGTCAAAGTCCATTACACTAGATACAATTCCATCCCAGTTATCAATACCTTGATGCATCGTGTCTATGTGTTATATCAAACAATAAGGAATGACAAAAAATCTCAGTCCCGAAGTATGAGCACCTCATCATCTTGCATTCATCATGTAGCTTGCATTGTCTCATCACCATCTCTAATAAAGTCTCGGTGGATCATAGACTTGCTGAATCTTTTAAAAATAAAACATCAGAATCATAGGTTATTCATCTTTTATTCTTCTATCTTCTCTATGCGCTAACCTGGTATCATGACAGTCAACAAAAACATCACCAATGCATCCATCTTGCATCCACAAATCATCAACATACATACATCTCATAATCATAGTATAAAACATCCATCAACATAATCATTGCATATCACATCATACATTTTGCATCATCATTTAAGTTGTAAAGAAAAATATAGATTTGTTATTCTAAGCATCTTAAATCATTGCATCCACATCATTTGCATCCATAACATTTTCATAAGAAAAGATAATATCATTTGCATCGCATATCATATCATGATTATCGCATATCACATAAGCATAATTAAATTGCATCCATACATGAGCAAACATAAGCATCTCACATCATATGTATCCATACATATCATCCATAAACATGAAAAAAGTGCACACATCACATCATAAATCATTTGTATATGTATCATATATATATCAAAAAATGTGCTAGGGTATAAAATCTGGATCAGTGTATGAAAATCGATCAAAACTAAAATATCCACGAGGCTATCAAAAGGGAGCCCATGAATGCATATCAGTAATAAAGTATGGGGAAAAATTTTAAAAACTCTATACATCAAAAATCTAGCCCTTATGGCTGCTACCCTCTCCAACCTGTCTCTTAGGCTAATCCTCTGCTTAAGGATGCACATCGCTACGCTGTGAAAAAATTGGTTGTTGAAGAACTACTGGAACATCCTGATGGTAATGTTGCATGTAGTATGCAACCTCTGTAACAACCTCTCTATATAATTGTGTTGCAACTATCTGACCATGGGTCGTCGCCATCATCGTCTCAATCTGTTGGCATCGAGCAACCTCCTGATCTCTCTCAATAGTAACAGTCTATACTCTTTGCAGCGCCTGATCTCTCTCTACTATGACTACAATCACCTGCTAGCGGGTTTGATCCCGCTCACCAGTCAATGTCTACACCTATTGTTGCAGTTGTTGAATCATAGCATGTCATGCATCTAGTGGTGGTGGTGATCCTAGCTGCAGTTGTGCCTATGGTTGTACCTGTGGCGGTTGTCCAATTGGGGGAGCTCCCAAAACCTATCCATATGGTCATCTTGGCCTCCCTATCCCCTACCTCTGGCTACCCTACCTCTCGGTCTCCCTCTGGGAGGAGCACCTGTCGAATCCGTCAATCGTCTAGGTGGGACAAACCATGCATCATATGTCAGAGTAGTTTGAGCTACTGGTTGGCCCTGATCATATGCCAAAGGTTGGGCCACCAACTGTCTAAAACTCTCAACAAACTCTATGGTCGAAATGGTTGATCCCCATATAGGAACCTCTTTGGTCAATCTCGCAAAAATGGCCCTATATGCATCGTCAGGTATGTCCTGTACATCCTCGAACTAGCATGCTACCCTGTCAGGAAGATACCTCTCAATAATTTGGTTCTCTCGACCCTGCATATATCGGTTCTGTCTGGAAAATTACAACTGTTGAATGTCATCAAACCATGGCGTCATTTGAAGCCATGGGTGCCAACAAAAAACTGTCATGTCATCAATAACCCGTCTCCAATACGGGAGCCCAATCTGTCCAGTGTGCCTCAAAGTAATGGCACCCTTGTATCGCCAAATCATAGGATCATCTAGCTCGATGTTTTCCATCTGAACAATCGGTCAGAGCACTGCAATGTGCTGCAATGCCCAAATGTGTAGCAGAGTCACCTCTGCACCAACAGCCTTGTCGTCACAGTAGAGAAAGTCATGTAAATCATGATATAAGGAGGCTAGAATCATAGGCCCCCATGCAAAGAGTTTCCTCCTATGTAGCATCTGATGCCACACCAAGCCCCATCTTGGGTTGAATCCTCTACTACGTCTGTCTGGGGCCACCAACCCTAAAATAATGGTTGCAATAATCAATCTAAAGGTGGGCACACGACCTCTATATGACTCAAGGTCGATTTGAAATGTGACCAACACAATATCCTCCATCTCCATCACATTGTGGCAGGCATCAAGTCCAACATCAACATCATAAATCACACGATCGTCATGAATGGGTAAGCGTAGGATCCGCCAAACGTTCTCCAAAGTCACTGTTGCCTCATCTGTCGGAAGGTGGAACGACGAGGTCTCACTATGGCATCTCTCACATAGGGTAGTCATCATAGCGAGATGTGTCCAGATGATAAGCACGTATGCAACATACCAGAGGTCGATCTCTCCCAGGTGCTCCTGGCGTAACTATGACATATCGCTAAGCCTCTCCAACCTATGCTCCCGCGACATCAACAGTGGAATAACCTCCTGCATCCACGAAGTGCACGACATCAAGAAATCAAGGAAATTTGACTCAATTTGAAATTTACATCTCAGAAATTACAAAAGCGTCGCTATATTTAAATTTCAAATTACGACGCCTGAAGGCATTTTAAATCGTAAATCAAAATGTGCATCGCCAAATACAATGGTGCCACTATTTATACTTTGGCAACCCTAACCTTAATTTCTAAATCGGCATGGGTTTCACTAAACAAGCATGCGTTCCCATTTAAAATTACAAACCCTAATTTTAAATTGCCAAAAACAAATGTGTCGTTGCAATTCATTTTGGCATCGCCGATTGCAATTTGGGTGTCACTATATAGCGGCGCCACCAAAGTCTAAATTCTAAAGCATATTAAATGCATCAAAAAGTCAAATTTCAAATCAAGTTTCGAGTTACATACCAGTGGTCCTGCGCCTAGAAGCCATTGGAACTCTCGAACTTGATCAGAGATGTGCCTGGGAAGCTCATGATGTGCCATTTCGTCGGAGGGTCAGAGCTCAAATCAGCAAGAATCCATTAAGTGTGAATGCACAAATGAATTGAAAGTGACCCTTCTTGGATTATTTATGCTAGCAAATTAAGGTTGTTTACCCTAATTTCATCTTCAAGCTAGGGTTCATCATCATTTTCACCAATTTTGCTAATCAGAGCCTAATTTTGCATCGTTTTTTGCATTTTTGGCATAATTCTTGCATCCTAGAGCCTTTCTGGACCCCCCGAGGCAGCTTTTCATCTTTATCAAGAAATCAACCCAAAATTCAAAATTTTCACCCAAGTTTTCGAGAGGGCAAGGAATTAGCTTTATCCTAATGCTAGGGCATCTAAAAAATTAGAAAATTTTTATTTATTTTATTTGAGCAACAATTTTCATCTGAAGAGCATTATTCTTTGAACCGAAGCAGTAGGTACCTCGCTTCAAAGAGGGGCAAAATGTAGACACTGAAAAATATCCTAATTGATATCATACATTTAAATCAGATTTACTAACATCATTTTTTCTTTAACCCATCATTTCTTTGCTTAATTGATTTAATTAACCAAGCTAATTAATTAATTAATTGCATCATTTTCATCTATTGACCTAATTAAATTTAATCGGGTTAATTCATCTTTTTTCACACTAACACTTCATCTAATTAAATTAAATAAATCAAAATATTCAATTTAATCTCCTAAGTCATCTTATTTAATTAAATAACCCTAAGTTATTTAATTAAATATCATTTCACCTTTCCCACATTTATTAAATCACTTTAATTCTTCTAATCCCCTAATTTCATAAATTAAATCTTGTTTAATTGAGAATTAAACTAATTTTCCTCTAAGCAAAGGGAATGTTCCCATGGAATATTCTTTATCCCCTTTTTCGCATTGTTTTAATTGGCAAAATATATTTTTTCCTCACCCATAGGAATATTCCAAAAGAATAATATTATTCTTCCATCATTTGAAAAAGGGATATTTTCACTTGGTTTCAAATGCAAGTTACCTTGTAACTTGAGTTACAAGTTATCTTTTAACCTTTTGAACAAGCCACCCTTGACTTGTGTGTGTAGGTCAAAAGTGTGTTTATTTGAAGAAAATGTGAACCCTTGATTAAATCCCATCATGCATTCTCATATATTATGCCTCCTCTTCCTTTCATCCTTGACCATTGATTAATCTTTTTAATCTCAACCCTCCATTTCTCATTTGCTCTCCTATAAATAGGTCACTATTTGGAGACAAATGGATCCATCTTTCAGAGCAAACTTATTTTGTTGAAATCACTTGCATTCATACTCTCATATTTACTCACTTGTTAGCTTATTTTAGCTCATCTTCGTTGCATAATAGTTTAGAGCATCCATTAATGGCTTCCATGCATCCATCTTAGCATAATTTTAGCTTAGAATAGCTTAGCAATAGCATAATTAGATCATTTGTAGCATAAAATCATGGTAACTTAGCTTGCATCATGTTCATTTTTGCATCTAGTAGGTTTTCATACATCAATCACAATGGTTTCATCGATTCTCTTCCACAAATGCGACTGTCCTCATTAATCACGGAATTGGGAAAGGTTCATCGTTTCACATCAACACGACACCATCTCCAAAACAGGATAAATTTCAAATGGGCTAGATTAGGAATTTAATTGTTTTTGTGTAGTTTGTAGTTTTCATTTTCAATTAAATGCTTAGTTTAGATTTCCATTTCGAATGATCTTGTTTGTAGATGTGGGTATGTTTGGCGAAGTTATGCTTTGATTCATCATGAGTCAAGTGTAATCGGTCCACCCTGACAATCCTCATCTCACACTTATATTATTCTTATCTAGCATTTATGACAATCTTTATCATTTGCCAAAATTTAGGTCAACATTGGGGGGAATCTTGTCTTTCCCTTGTCACGTGTGCTTTCACAATTATATATTGCTTATGCCCTTCCATACCTAGTCACAATTATATGTTTTTTATTTTCTCCTCCAATTCCATACATGCATCTAATTAAAGGGAGTCATATTTATTTATAAAGCCTCTTTTGTTAGTTATGTTCTATAGTAGTTGACTCATAGTCATTCCCATGTTCAATGGAACCTTATAAATATTTAGATGCGGTCTTGAAGCCTTATTCAGTTATTCAATATTTTAAAATTTTCACATTTAGAGCTTCTTCCCAGATCAAGAAAATTATCTTTCCCTTTCACTATTCTCAAGGACAATTCTTTTTTCTAGCAAGTTGAAGTTGGTTCTTATTTTCAATGTAATTGGTGCTACTCATTGCATCTTTCTCTTTTTTGCATTTTTTATAGAGTGCTTATTGTGGGTGTTGGATGTTTGGAGATGTTGGAAGCTTGAGTTGTTTGTGAGTTGTTTGGGTGTTGTCATTGATGTCAACCCATTGTATAAAGAAAGTGTTGCAGTGCTACCGGTATTGATGTCAACACATGTTGGTGTTGTCATTGATGTCCTACTTCAGTATAGTTGTAGAGGTTGTAGACGTGTTGCAAAGATGTTAGTATTGTTGCTAATGAAGTTAGTTCACTTCGTTTCCAAGTGCTTTTAAGAAAATTTGAATAAAAGAGAGTTCAATATGACAAAGTGGTGTTCAGTGTTTTGCTCCGCATTTCTTCATGATTGAAGATATACTCATATGGTTTTGATGTGACGATCAAAGGTGTTCATAGGTGTCATATCCAAATTTTTAGGTTCTAGATCATACTGCAGTGGAAGATGTGTTTGATAGTATGTTTGTTTGGTGAAATAGGGTGTTTAGGAGAAATGAGATTGCTTTGTATTTCTTTACAATGAAAGTTTTGATATTGTGGATCTAGGAACGTGCTTATAATGCATGTATCTACCTTTCCTTGAAGTTTCATTTTTTGAGTTATTCCACAAATTTGTCTGGGGTGTTGGATGTATGTGCAAGTGTGTTTGATTGCACAAAATAAAGGTTCCTTGAGTTTGGGGTGGTTATAGTAGTTGTGCAAAATATTATGATGATGTTAGAATATTCTGAAATGTTGTATGGATATTGTGGAATGTTGTTGTGTGGTCTACAAGATCTTTTTGAACCTTGAGAGGTGTGTTTGGAGTCGCTTGTTAGTGTTAGTGGAAGTTTGGCCAACCCGACATGCTAGCGCTAATTGCGGAGGATAATTGTTTGAGAAAATGTTGAAAAACGTGTTGGTGTAGATTTTTGGTTCCAAATTAAGTATTGACATAGTTTGGCGTCACTTATTTATATTGTCAAAGTGTTTGGTGTCAATCTATCTAGTGTTGCATGGTTAAGGTGCATACATTTCCTTAAGGCCGACCTAATTGAGATTGTTTTAGGTCATGAAGGGTATAAATACAAGAACTATTTGTGGATTAAGAGCAGAGTGTGTGATGCAAAAGATGTAAATGTGATCAAGTGCGATGATCTGAGTGTGAACCTTAATTCCTATGACTTTTAAATGGAGTGAGCAGAACTTGTCTACATTTCAATCTATTTGATGAGTTATTTGTGCTTCATTGGAGTTGTACCTTCAACATATGAGAGATGCATTGTTAACAGTTCAAATTGGTAGTGAGTCACCCCTTCTTCTATTCTTTCTTCTAAACAGTGAGTCTTTTGACAGTGAACCACTGGCAATGAGCCTTTCTTTATTTTTATGGGAAGTGAGCCCTTGGCAATGAGCCTTATTGTATTCGATGTTGCAATTCATATATTAGTGAGCTAATCTTCATTGTGGTTTTTTCCTTCTTGGGTTTTCCACGTAAATCTGGTTTTCTTATGTGTTTGATGTGTTTGCATTATTGTTTTACATATTTACATTTTGTTAATGCATGTTAAGGGTTTAATGGTTGGGGTTTAAGAGTCAATGCAAATTTGAATGTTGATGAGGGTTTTTGATGTTTTAAAGTATACAACTAATTCACCCCCCTCTCAATTGTCCTATGCATCTAACAGTGGGAAGGATTCAAGAATGATCTACGTACTTTACACGAATTCATTTTCTTTTGAACGTTTAAAAACTATTTAATTTTCTTGTTAAACTATTTATTTTAGTTTGATGTGCAATTATCTAATAGTTTGCATACACATCAAAGTGAAGGCAAAATGTCAAGTTTGAAATAACATATTATGGGCTCATTTTGATTAGAATGTCATTAATGCAATGATTAATATACAAGTTGCATATTCTTACACGAATTCCACTCATCATATCATATCTTGATCCCATCATCGCGCATCCCCAAAGATTGCCCCTTGATCCCTAATTCGCCCATTCACCTACTTGAATGATATTGGATGTACTAACTTGACCCAAGTCATTTTTGTAATCCCAAATTTGAACCTTAAACTTTAAGTTTTCTAAATTTCAAATTTGCATTCCATTGACTAACTTTCACTAGTAGTTATGAGTAGACCTAACACATAATTCCATTGATTTGTATGTTATGTTGTATTTAAGGGCATGTTGAACATACCCAGATACTGAGAGGGGGGTGAATTAGGATGTTCAAAACTTAATCCCTTCAGTACAATGTAAATTCAGTCTTCTAACAAGATCAACAACCCTTAAATAGATCAACAACAATGAAAGATAAAGCAATGAACACATATGCACAAGATAAAACCAAATATACATGGAAAATCCAAAGGAAAAACCACAATGAAAAATCTCATAATATATGAATAAAATTACAATTTGTCTCAAGGCTCACTACCTAAGCATGCTACTCCTAAAGGACTTGCAGGCTAAGGTGCACAATGTTGGGGAAAGATACAAGGATTGTAGGCTAAGACGCACAACCTCAGAGCAAGATACAAGGACCTACTAGGGAGGTTCACAATCACTGAGTAGGATACATGAAGATTTGGAGTTACAACATATGTCAACAATACACTCTATTGGCTGAGGTGTTGAAGCTTATTTGATTTATATCTTCCACAACTCACATTACTTACTGCATTAGGACCCAAACTCATCTTAACACAACCTCAAGTGTTGGCACAAACCCCCAAACACATAGCACAAGCAAGAGAACAAGCCATGTTCACCAAACATCCACAAATCACCCAAAAAACCAACTCAAACAATATGTAGCATCAAAGAGATCAACCATTGATGTGTGGACCATAGAGAGACATTCCATGAACATCCAACAATACTTCCATAAACTTATTTCTCATTGTCATACCAAAAATAGCTAACGCAAACCAAACAAAAACAAGACACTTCATCTCGAAAGCCCAAAAGACATAGTCATGAAATAAGACATAAAACCAACTTGCAGTAACTTCGTCACATGAAAGTTGAACGGAGACACTGCACAAACACTAAAAACACGTCCACCAAACCGCAGAAATAGAAACAATGCAGACAGATGCGAAACATTTTTTGAATAAATCCAGACAAGCAACCAAACTGCCAACCCACCGCAATTATCAGTGACCTCAACAACACTAGTGACTACTTTAATTGACATCAAATAAGGCATGACATTCAACCATGAACATCAACATCACTGTTAGCACATCATCATAATATACTATCAACCTACAAATGTAAGCATCAATGACAACCCAAACTGAGTGTTGACATCAATGACAACCTTAGGTAACATATGTGCAACAAGACATTCATTCATTTTGAAATCATCTAAGAAATTATAAAGGTTATCAAAAGAAATGTCATTAAGTTATTTATGAGATCACCATAACATTATCAAAACATTACATTGCTATACATCATCATTGGCCCATCCATATTTAGTTGATGTCCTCAATTGTTATTCCAAAGTTGAGTCAATCCAACCATGGGTCTATTTGAGAACTTGACTCACACTATAACAAATCCTCCAAAGATGTTTAAGAACACCACCAATCCTCACTCAAATTTAGATAAAAGATTGAAGCTAACAAATTTTAAATAAATTATACCAATTCATTCTTATGGGTAATAATCTAGTCATGCATGCCAAATTCAATCTACAACTAAACCAAAGCGAAGGCACAATTTTTGCATTGAAGCAATCATCTAATCAAGTTCTAACATTGCAATTTGTATGTCATATCAATTTTCCAAGTCCACATTGCATTTAATTTCATTTAACTTTTGTATTTAATTGTTTCCAATCCCTAAGTCCTAAAATCTTAGGCCTTTATTATTAAGAGAAAAATTCGTTCTCCAAACAAGCATTGCATTCAAAACCCTTTATATATAACCTACAATGATATATATAGCCTACTTATTTTTTAATTACATCAACTTTCTTTGTACAATGATAATCAAAACCCTTTACAAGTGATACCCATTTTAACACATCAAATAATTAAATAAAAATATAGAAATGATGTCACTTAATAATAAACATAATATTTCTCATACTTCATTAAGTTTAAAAATCAAATAAAAATATATCGAAAAAATAATAATAACTAAAATAAAATACATTGAAAGCTTTGAATTTGAACTTATATATGTTGTGATTGTTGTTTTATTGCTATAGAAAAATAAATTCTCCCAAAATAGATGTCAAAATAAGTAATGCTTGTGTATTTTCTAATCTATCTACTTAACTATGTAGTTGTTCATTAACTAATTTTCTTTAGATAGATATTAAAAATGAATTTTATAATGAAAATAATTTGTTTTCTAGATTAATGTCTTGTGTAAAGTTTATCAAAAATAAATTTCTTTTTAAGATTGTTCAAATAACAAATTCAATATAAGCACCTCAAAACTAATCTCTCTATTAATTATAAAAGCAATCAAACAACCTTAAAATTCCAAACCTTACGGGGAGGAGACATGCTTAGCAAACATCACTAAGCATTTGTTAGTCTACAAACTAGAAAAAAAATCAGTAAGGCACTTAAAAATTGCCCAAATGCTTTGACAAAATGTGTCACTAAACATTTTTAAGCATAGCAACAATAACTATCATGGCATTCTCCTTTAATAATATTTAGTCTTGCAACGTATTTATACTATATATTGTAAATAATTAATTCACGTTTAATTTTAAAAAATCAAATGTTGATCAAGATGAAAACATACTTGAACACATGAGAACATATAAATATTATATATAAAAACATAAATGCATTTATTAACAAGTAAAAAAAAATATATATATATATATATATCGTATACAATATCATAACTATCCACTATAAGTGTATTTATAAAATAAGGTGCTCATTTAAACAAGGTATTGCTATCTAAAAAAATACTATTCTTATGTGCACAACAAATAAGGTAACAATGTATATGCATTTGAGTATTTCATATTAATAGTTTGTCCTATCACAAATAAAAAAAGCGAACACAATAAATACCACGCAAAAGATTGTCAATAAGTTTTATGATCATTTTAAATAATAATGTGTTGTTTTTATAACAAAAACTATGTTAACTATTGGTTCATTTGTGTTAAATAAAGTTAGAGCTAACAAATATTTGAAGTTACCAAAAGGTATTGGAATTATTTAGATTGCATATAAGTTATATTTTAAATAAAAATATGATATTGTTCTAAGACTACTAAAGCTACCGTGATTAAATTTTGGTTGAAACTTTAAAAAGTCAATTTTAAGACACTTCTCACTAGATGTGTTGATGTGAAAGTATTGTGGTGAGTTACACCTCCAAACCTTAGTTGTCAATAGATAAGCGGCCAGTTCACATTTCTCAAAAAACTAAGGTCCTACAACATTCCATGCAACTGCTACATGCTCACAAAATTAGCCCTAACAACTAAGGGTCCCTCTCCCCTTCTAGAGGGGAAACATATATGCATGTTAAAGGCTTCTAAAGAAAAATTAAGTTTCCCTAAACAAAGGGCCTTATCTAGATTGATTAATTAATGTTAGCAATAAATATATGACCAAATCTATATAACAAAGCTAAGGGCAAGGAAATAGAATGTTGAAATATTAAATGCTAGATATGAAAAATAAATAAAGAGGTTCGCACACTTGCTCTGGGAGCAATGAAGACACATTAATCTCTGGTAATGCTAAAATTTAGATGTCTCGGGGTGAAAGAGTGCGTCTTCAATAGTACTTTACCGCAGAAAAGCCAACACATTGATTTTCTATTGCCATGTAGAGAAGAAAACAACGATAAAGCAAATTACAGCTTGATAAATAATTACAAGATAGATCATTAATTGGCCTGCATGCTCGTCCGGCTAGAAAAATGCAAATGCAAAAACTTTTGAAACCAAAATTTTCTGCCTCGAGAGTTTTTTTATAGTCCTATCACAATGCAACATTTCGAGCCAAAAAGATCAGCCGGGCCTAAAACATTATATGAAAAACATTGAATTCTTGATGCGACCGTGAATAGGAGGCAATGGCCTTACAAAAGGCCCCCCAAATGCCTGACTTCCAGCACTGCCCGACATGCTTCCACCCCGAAAAGACCCACTCTCTGAAATGTTTTCTGAATCAATCCACACGCGAGCTCGCTTGGCAGCCAAGTGTGCATAGTAGCAGGCAGGCACTGCAACAGAGATAAAGCATCTAGTAAGCATTTCAAACAATATATATTTACAGAAAACAAAAACGGTTCAGAATTATAATGCATATGGACAAGGATGAGAGCATATACCTATTGAAACGGACCGAGTGCACCTAGCATATCTGAAAGAGTCGTGAACAAAAATAATATCAACAGTTACTACTGTAACATACACAAATCCGAACCAGAAGCTTGTGAAGAAACATTTCAGAAACTAAAACAGTTCCATAAAATAGTTACTGTATATATATACTTCCAAACAATTTTTTAAAAAGATAAATAATTCAGTCAAAAGTTGTGTTATTAATTTAGATATTGTGAGATTGCAGTTGCAGAAACAAAGAAAACAGATGATACTCATGTTTCATCATGGGGCATTGCTACGCATCAACGCATTGATAATTAATTAGATTTTGCATTTCATGCACCTCTAGATTCAGACCCATGTGAAGCAAAAGTAGGTCACTGGTTAATATATGAGCTCATTTTCATCCTTTTAAGTGTTGTCAACCATCGATGCATTGAAACTAAATAAGATACAAAATATCTACACCATTTTCTAGTAGAACAGCGCACACTTCAGTACAAAATACCTACAAAGCTTCCTGTTCTATTGATGGCAAGGGGCAATCATCCTGAAAATAAAATGATAATTAAAACAACATTAAAAATCCCACTCCACTCACGTGAAACAAAGGTCGTTGGTCAATTTTTGAATTGCATCAGGTGAAAAGCCATTTTCATCCTTGAGTACATTGTAGTGAGCTGGCTTACTGGTGCCCTGCACGTTGTTCACAAGCATAGTACAAATTCATATAAAGGAGGATACAGATATGCTTTCTACAAATAAAAAATAAGAAATATTAAAATACTTTTAATAAGTTCCAATTAGAAGCGTACATTTCTATGTATAAAGGTTTCAATCATAAGTTCAAATTCTTATGTTCAAAGACAACATACCTTAATTCCCGCGTGACTGCATAGATAAAAGTCAAAAACTTTTGGTTGGCATATTACAGAGTCTACCACAGTTCCTGTAGTCGTCAATACAAAATTAAACAGTTAGCTGGCATAATTGTTGCACTCATAAAATCTGTATCACTGAACCTTGCTGCAAAGCTCTAGAATAAGATTTCTTACCAGGCAAAATATTTCCATTTTTCAGAGCTGGGCCTGGCTTTTCAGCACTTGGAAAAAAACGTGTGTGATGGCGCTTCTGGACCACTATAAATGTAACCAATGGTGATTTTCCTAGTCTAGGCTTTTTCGATGATGGCCCTTCATCAACTCCTGTTTCAGGTTGTTCAGCCCACCCCAGAGCTTCGAAAGCCTGAACAGAACATATGAAGAAATTTCTTCAGTTAATATTTTGTATAATTTATAAGGCAGCAAAGTAAATTGACTCTGGTAAACCAGATTTGATTAAAATCCCCAAAAATTGGTCCTTCGATGAACACGTAATTCAGAGAGCCCGGTTCTATATGCTTACATAGATGCATGTCTAATCTATTCAAAAGTGAAAATTTTCCAACATACTTTTATTAGGCATACATAATGGCATGTCTAATCTATCCAACAGTAAACATTTGCCACATGATTCTCAAAACAAACCTTTTTCAAGGCTCCTAACTCATTGTTCAAAACCATCTCAAACTGACCGTCACTGACACCATCCCTGACATGAAAATAACATATTAAACTCAAAGTAAGAAAATAATAATCAAACTACAGCAACGCAAAATAGTTATATGCCTGTTCCACAATAAGTAATATGCCTTCAGAAAGATATAGCCCGTAATCATTGAGACTTTCAATCAAAACACACCTAACTTTTTTTTTTCTTTGCACACATGTAAAAGTACTAGCAAATCATTCTACATTAAAAAATTTGCATGAATGTGCCAAAGTTAAGACGGCTGTGTTTATCTGACCTGTAATAAAGAATACGCTCCGGCTTCCTGTTAACCCGCTCTTGAAATAAGGTTAACAACTCCCTTCAATGGAAACAAAAAAAAAAGGATACAAAATCAATTCTTTAGTTTGAAATAGTTTAAGAAATAACTACAACAGACTAAACCATACAGGGAAAACAGTTAGTAAGAAATTCAACATACAATAGAGACTTCATTAATATCCACAATATCAATAGAAAACAGTGGTGGTTATTTTGTTTGGACATGTTCTGTTTTTGTTGCATGCATTAGCTGTAGACACTACCAGTAAAATCCAAGATTTATGTCCTCCGAGTTTTTAGATTGATTAATCTCTTGCGAAGAAGTCAGATTCAAGTACACCATCGAATGAAAATTTTAATTACAAAACCACATGACTGTACAAATGTCATATATTTTCATGACAAAATTTACTGGCTTCTAAAAATTCTCTTCCAGGTCAGTTTGGAAAGCATTACATATACAGGGAATTAAACATTGCCCACAAATACATCCAGAAGTATAAATAAAGATAAATTAATTGTGTGTACCTCTACAATTTTGAACTTCAAAAAAATTAAATATGATAAGAGTTTTTAAATTCTTTGTTTAAAGGTTTAGATAAAATTGTAAAACAAAAAGCTTAACACTAATGCTTGGCTACTGCCAATAAATTATGACTGATAGCCTTCTCCAAACATGCTGGCTTTTCCTTGCATCTTAAAGTTGCAAGGCAAATAAAAAGAATATGGAACACATGGAAGTATAACATAGTATCTGTAGACACCTAAAAATGTCCTAAGTATATCACACATCTTGATTTCACTTATTAACAACGTTTCTCTCATAATTCACTTAATTCTCTTATTTAATTAAATAATGTTTGATTATTTAGTTAAATTCACTTAATTCTCCTATTAATCGAAATATTAAGATTACTTAATTAATTCATCATTTTCACTCTATTTTCTCCCTTCTAATTATATAATTCATAATTATTTAATTAAAATTCTTAATTCTTCCAACTTGCGCAATTAAATGATTTTCATAATTGTTTAATTAACTAATTTTCCTCCAACTCTCCAACTTGCACAAAGAATATTCCCTTTTCAAATTCAAATTCTTCCCACCAATTCAAAATATCTCCAACTTGTTTCCATGAAATAAGGGATATTGTTGAACATCTCATGGATTATGAACCATTGATTAATCCTTGATCCACAACTTCATGGATTATGAACCATTGATTCATTCTTTGATCCACACTCACCTCCTTAATTTCCTCTTACTCATTGAATATAATTTTCAATCCTCACCATTGATCAAAATTCCTAAAATCAATAAATACCAAGGCCTTTCAACATGAATTTCATTCACAATCTTCATAGCACCCTTACTCTCTTGAATTGTTGAGTCATTCTTAAACAATTTGAGAGCATTTTTGTGAATCAATCACCTTCAACCAAACTTTCGCAAATGGATTAGGCAAATTTGAGCACTCCACATCACTACAAGTTTGCATGAATCCACATTGAGTTTGGAGGTTTGCTTGTCATTTGATTCAATTGTTTAGAATTAGATTTCATTAAGCTTTAATTGAATCATTTTTGGCAATGTTAGATTAATTTCATTGAGTATGGCTCTATTTGATCATTATTAGTTCAATTATGCTGTTATTTGATCATTTAAGCTAACTATACGACAGTATCCTAGATGCATAATGTCAGCCTAAATCCTTAACCATATATGACAATACTAGTACAGCTTATTTAGAATTTTTAAACAAATAATGATCAGAATATGCCAACAGTCAACGGTGCCCATCAAATACTTAACACTGGACCACTATGCTGAAACTCCAGGAAAGGACACCACTAGTGATTTGTGGGCCTTTGGTGATCAAGCATCCAAAAAAAAGGATATTATAGCTTGTTGCCAAGTTTTATTCAACAGTATATAGATATGGCCTCTCACTAAAGCATCCCCAGACAAAGATGACTATCAAGACGGAGGCCAACTCTCTGATAAAGACAGACATTCTCCAAAAAAAATGCCCATATTTCATTGCATTGCAGATCTGTAAATGGAATAATATCCTAACCAACTTATTTGCAAGTTTTAATCTAACAGAAAAAAAATAGCCTCTCACTAAGGCAGGCTAAGATACAAATTCACAAAATATCTGTGTTACCAGGTTCTTCAAATTGGCCCCACATATTACAAAAAAAAGGTTCAGGTTCTAGTATGGGTTTAGGACGGCCCTAGATTTGCCCAAGGTCCAGCCTGGGCACCTCAAGTCCCCTATGAGTTTGTTGATCTCGAAACCACAAGAAACTGGCATTAAAGATTAATTGCCTTAATCTAAATTACCAAGTTTGCAATCTGGCAAATCTCTAGAAAAGCTCTGGAGGCTAGAAGTCATTCAGAATTACAATAAAAACAGTTTAAACTTTAAAACGAGAGATATGCTTCATATAAGAGAATGTATTGCCATATAAATCAGCTATAGCCTATTTGTGAAATAATGGAAAAAGGGCACGGACAATAAGAGCTCCCACAAGGTATATGTGTATTTGTGCATCCAAAAGCAAACTCATTGACGAAATGCAATCTCTTACAGATCGTACCAGAAGCTGACAACTCGCCAACCTCGGACCAGTCATTAATCTTTTATACATAGGATCACTGAAATGATGCAAAAAAATCCATAACAGTTTTCAATCTCAATAGTTGGGATGTGGAATGCCATGGCTTCCATTCTAAACTGTTGGTCTTCATGTCAATCATATTTGGACAAATTTTCCTAATGAATTTGGCAGCCAATGAAATTCCATATTTTATTTGGGCAAAATTTGGTTACCATTAATATTTATATATTATTAACCTTATTATATATTAAGCTAGCACAATTTCTTATATCCAGACAATATTGTCGCTGATATTTATAACAATAAATATTATATATTAACATTTATAATTTTATTCAATATATTATTTATTTATTTTTAAGATTTGAGAATCTACTATGCATATTGATGTTCTAGAGAGCCATTATTTTTTGCAATTCATTATATGTATTTTTGATAACCAGTATGTATATACACTAAGTTGCCAATTCTAGTTCAAATTTTGGTTCAAATTCATGTATACAGCAAAAAATATCTTTGGGGTTTTGTTTGTTTTGGGTTTGTCTACACAAAAACACACACACACACACATATATATATATGTATGTATGTATGTGCAAGAATTAAGTTCAAAATACCACATAGGATCATATGATAAACAAAAGCACCATAAACTTGAATGCGATAAACATAAATACTATAAAATATTCAAAAAGTTCAAAGTTCAACAATCATGTTTCAACATCATTTGTGTCTTCAAAAACATTGCCATTGACATTAGAATATACAAAGATTTGAATAAACATAAGCACTGTCACTACCTCTCACACTAAAAGCGTGCTCGCTATCTAGCTCCTCAACACCGTATATGTTGGAAAGTGGAAAAACCCAAATCAATATGCCCTAGCTCACCATCCCACAACCTCATGTCCCCTTCCTTGTAGCCATGTTGCTTGTGTGAAATGCAATGCAAGTTGGAATTATGTACACTTAAAGTATTCTATTTTTTTTTTAGCGCGGTTCATTGCACTTTACTTAGTGGATGGAAGAATATGTGCTCTAATTCTTCTCAGCTGCAAAAAAACTAGCAACTATTGAGAAAAAATTAGAGAGTTAATAAAGAGCTACAAAATTTTTGTAACAAGCCCATTGTTCTACCCAATAATTTTTACTATGTTTTACCCACAAGTGAATAATTTATAATGCCATCACTTAGCAATTAAATTTTTCTTTTCTAAATCAATAACAATATGCATATTTGAAATAAACTCTTTCCAAACTTTCCCATTGCATTACAACGAAACATTACAAGAACCCAAGTAACGATTTCACATTACATAATTTCAAGATGGCATTACACATTTACAATTTTCCATAGAGATGGATACATGATTACATACATAGCTTCAACGAGCTTACTGAAATAGAAATACAAATGGTCCAAAATATCCTCCTTCAAATCTTGGTTGCCAACTACATGAGGAGAAGCATCACTCAAGCGTTTTTCCGCCAATCACGGACTCACTGCAGTCCCCCACATCTACCAGACTTGGTAAGATAGCCCTTCCCTTCAATGAAGAAATTGGTTTGATAACCTCATAATCCTAGCCTTTTATGAGCATGGTGTTGTGTCCTACATATCTAGAGCTACCATATTGTGGCTACAATTACATGTATGACAATCCCAACCTAGTATGTAAATCCGGATCACAGTGAACTGACAATGTAAACAATGGCTACTTACACTACTTTGGCCAACAAATTCATCACCCAATACTTCGAATGAGAGTCATTTGTCCACCCACTTTCCTAGCTCAATTTGGTTTTGACCATTCATATCCTAACCTCGAGAATAACCAATTAACCACACGGATAAACATAACATCACAACATTAAATGATTATTTCATAAGTACAATCTCAATAATAAATAGCTCCATTCAAAAGTATATTCTCAAGAATAAAGTGACTTCGTTCAAAGGTATAAACAACAATCAAGTGATAAAACTAACCCGATAGGGTAATCCCAAACTATGGCTCCAATCAAAAGTAACGCATAATTCAAGTGATCATTCTGATCATGTAGGTTACTCTTAATCTCGGTTTATCCTAATCCTAAGATTAAACCCTAACCCCTCATATAGGTTCACGTAATATCACAAATGACATATCCAATATGGTGCCTCTATATCTTACCTTTTTCACAAGTTCTCCTATAAAGTTTCTTTATTCCAAGTTCATGGTAATCTTAAACCCTTTCCTCAATAAATCATAAACATTCACATGTGTGCAATATGCACTATTTACATATCTATTTTGCAAGACATTAACGGCTTAAGAGTTTGTGTTATCATAATCTTATAAGCTCCTTGCAATCCGACTTTGGGTTGCCGGAATGTAAGCCCTCTTCTAGAGTTTCAATAATAGGAATAGACTTCTTTGCTCATAATAATATATTAGCATAATCAGAGAATAAATTATTCCATCCTTATTGTTGATTGTCAAAATACTCATATTCAATATATTTCCATCTAAAGTATTTCACGACATCAACATATTCCACATTTCACATTTCATGCTACATACATATAGTATTGGCAAACTACATATAGTTTAAACAGAACACAAGAATATAAATTCCAATATAGAATATATATAAGTATTAACCAAATAGAAAGGTTTCACCAAAGAAGAATCAACCAAGAACATGCAAGCTTATCCAAAGCAACTTAACACGTACTTAAACCAATCTTTTCCAAACAAGATAACCATAAATAAATAACCTTCCAAACATCAATAACAAAGGAATAGAAATCAGCATGCCTGTATAAAGCTCCAACCGATATTACTTCCTCCCTAGCTCAATTCCACGAGCCAGCTTGCTACTTCCTCTAAGTTCAACCTACGTACACTTCTAGCCTCTTACCAATTCTCTCAACAATTACAATTGCAAAATGACAAAGCAGCTCTCAAATCGCTTGCACAAAAAATACAGCAGAATAACAACGGAGTAATTAGAATGAAAAGTATAACAAATGGTAGAGAGAGCACCTCTATATATACTAAAACTTGAGTATCCAAAGGCTACAAACAAGCTAATACTTCTGCCACCTTTCTACTCCCATGCAACGACTCAGCTAATTAACTCACAAATTTGCAACACAATAGTCCTCACATTTCAAATGGCTAAGTCGACTTGTTTCATGAGACCATAGTTGAAAAACTCAGACTCGGCAAACCCACAAAATTTAAAAACTCAGTACTCAGCGAAAACTCGAGGAAAAACTCAGCAATAACTTGGCAAATTTATCTAACATATGAAAATACACAACTTTTTAAAATATTCTTAAAAAACACACATATAAAGTGGATTTCTAGAACATACTACTGATTTCATCATATATAAATCTGTAGTGTAGAAAAATGTATCACTTCACATTTTCACACTTGTTTGGGCCCTCTCAACTATAATTGGGCTTCTTTATGCCTTATTTGGTCCTATTTTACATCCACAAGCCTTATTTAATGCATCTTTCTAAAGATGATCCCGACACACATCTAATAACCAATCATAACTTAATGATTTTGGATTGTATGGCCAAGATTTAGTGATCTAGGACTCATACGCCACCTTGGATGTATGGGTCTTGTTGTGACCTTATCACATATCGCCCCATTGCAAATGGGGACCCTAGTGGTTTGCTTTTTGGGGCTTTGCAGTTGCGCCTCAGTTTCCTTTGATCTTTGTTGGGAGTTTTGAGTTTGAGTTTTTCGAGGGGTCACCCGAGCCAAGTAAGGAATTTGAGCCCGAATCAATGCACAAATGTCATCAAAATGCTTAGAGGGCCTAGAGGACGAGGATCGCTTGTCATTTCAATCAATTATGACACCTACTTTTTTGGGATTTTCACTCTGGCCCCCTATTTTTTAGGGACTTTTATTTTGGCACTTTTAGCCTATTTTGGACTTCCTATTTTTTAGGGATTTATTTTTGGAAAGTTTCTATTTTGGGAAGGTTTCTATTTTTGGAAAGTGCCTGGGTCATGGCTTCAACATCGTCATCCTCAACAGACCCCCAAAGTGGAAATAAGTGTGAAATTTTGGGCAAACCAAATGAAGGCCAAACAATCGCCTAAGTATTGATTATGGCACAAGCATAGGCCAAGTCCGCCATAAGAAGAATAGGCAATGGCATGAGTTAATGGCAAGTTTGCCATAGGAAGGAGAGAAATTGGCTTGACTTCAAGTAAGTCCGCCCTGGGTCGTGGCTTGAACATAGGCCAAATCCGCCCCAAGCAAGAAGGTGTCATGGTGTGACATCAAGCTAAGTCCGCCCTTGGACATGGCACAGCATCAAGGAAAGTCTGCCCTTAGACATGGCATAAGCAATGATGAAGTCGGCCCAGCATATGAGAAGATGGCACAAGACATAGGCAAGTCTGCCCAATTCAAGTAGAACATGGCCTAACATCAAGGAAAGTCCGCTCCACCCACAAGGCAATGTCCAAGCACCTTGATAAGTCTACCTAGGCTTTGAAGAGCATGCCTAACACCCTAGTAAGTCCGCCCTACCCATGGAGATGGAAAAAATTAAAATTTTGCCTAAGTCTAAACATTGAGAAATTGAGATATTAAATGGCATGCCAGGATACTAAGGAAATTCGCCAAAAACATAAGGAATTATGGCAAATACATGGCAAAATTGACAGGAGAAAAGAATTCGCCTTAAGCAGAGACATGAAATGACTTGGAAAAATTTAATCAAACTCACCTTAGGATAAAAAATAAAATGCCATGATTAAAATAATTGAAATAAAAGGCTTGGAAAATAACACATGAAATGTTATTTTTTATTTTCCAACACCAAAAAGGAAAATTCGAATTTTCTCTATAGGCTAAGATTCTGAAAAGAGAAAAAGAAAAAAGACTTACACTCAACTGACGCCAGATTTAGAAACTTTCTCTGAAATTGGTGCTGAAGATCAAAATTGCCATTCGAGAGAGGAGTGCAAGCCAAGTTCAAACTAGATTAAATGGAAATAAGCAGATTTTGCTAAAAAGAAAAAAGACTTCACTCAACTGACGCCAAATTTAGAAACTTTCTCTGAAACTAGTGCTGAAGATCAAAATTGTCATTCGAGAGAGGAGTGCAAGCCAAGTTCGAACTAGATTAAATGGAAATAAGCAGATTTTGCTAAATGGGTCGAACTTTTCATCTTTATAATTGGCTTTGTTTCTCATTTTTTAATCATTTATCTTTCGAAAACGAAGTTGTGAGAAGTAATTTTGTCTAAGGCAAGAAAAGTTTTGAAGAAAGTAATTTTTGAAGAGAAGTTTGAAGCTAAGGAAGTAAAAGGCGAACTTGCCAGGCAGCACACTGATCTTTTCTGGTTTTATTTTTAGAATATCAAGCAGATTTACATTCTCTACCTTATTTTGGCAAAAGCTTCACTCGTCTATTGGATAAATTCTTTCATTTCCAGCATGATCATTCACAAAATTTAATTTATCAATTGGCTGGAATATTTTTCGAAATAATGGCTTAAGTAATTTGGGTTTAAAATTCTGAATTTTAATATTCTCTTTGTGCATTTTTGCAGATTTATGCCAAACAAAGGAGAACCTTCGAGGAAAATACAAATGAAATTTGCCAAAGTCCAAGATCATCTCTAAATGGAAGAACATCGTGGACACCAATCTCGGTCACGTAGATTTTGATGATTTTAGAAAGAGGATGTATTGAAGTGATGGATTCTTGCCCACGCCAATTGCGCGAAAGATGATGCGGAATGGCATTGTCCGAGCAGCAGGATTCCCGCCAGCAGCAAAATATCCTAAACTCATAGTAGAATGTGCATTGCATTATAATACAAAAGAAAGATAGATTGAAGCACCTGACGGTAGGGTACTAGCATACTTGGGAGAGCTAGCTATACAGGAAGCGTTTGGAATCCCAACCTACCACAGAACATCTTATCGAACCAAGGATGATGCACGAAAACTTTATGAAGATCAACAAGGCCTTTGTGCATCAAATATGAACAAGTCATGGTTGGTGAAGCCTAGACCCTCGGCCAAAAAGATGCCCAAAAAGTTGTTCAGGCCTGATTTTAAGGAAGACTACAGAGACATGGTTTTGCTGCTAAACAGAATAATGGGTAATCCTCAGGGTGCGCCCTTTGAAACCTGGATGTATTATTTCATCGATGTAGTAACCTACGGAGTAAAAATGTTCAACTGGTCAAGAATAATCAGTGATAGTCTCCACGAGCAACTAATCAACTTGGAGAATACCAAAACCTTCCACATGAGTTCCTATGTTGTATATTTGCTTGCTAGAACCTACAGATATGTTGGCCTAATTTGCAAGGTTATAGTCGATAATGGCGAAGGAGAATTCAAGGTTTACAATTGCTATCCCCAGTTGCAGTTGAGCGAGAAGTCACACTTAGACGAGTGCATGACACCTTTCTCATGTATATCACCCAGATACTCCAAGGAGGAACACATCAGAGGCTCACCTGTGAAGCCAAAAGTTTAATCAGCAGATACGGATCCTGGTTTATCCAGTTCCCTAGATTCACCTACATTTGAATTCAAGGATTCACAGGTCGCCCTTACAAGTTGCCAATTTATCCCACCAATAAAATGGTTCTGTTGGAGGTTCTGAAGCAATTAGAGACATATCAAAATATTCAAAGGCCAAAACAAAAAGCAGCCATCACGTTTCCACTCTTTATTGGAAACATGTTAGAATCCTATCCATTGGTGCAAGCAACCGAAAGTGCCCGATTGGAAATACAATGGTACCTGTTCACTTCCTACAAGTCCAGGATCGACTTTGATCCACTTCATCATATTGGAACTATGGACGGGAGAAAATATAAACACAGAGTTGACCTAGAAGACTTCTGGGAAAACATTGTTGATGAGCATGAAGGAGAAGACTATGGTCAAGACTGTCGTTGGATATGATCAGGACAACAGAGCTCTTCCGTGTACCTGATCAACTTGATGATGATCAAGTGTACGTGCAACCGGGCTACACTGAAAAGCAGTCGCTTCCTCCTGTGAGATGGTCTGAGCCTGAGCTAGGTGACTTAACAACTTTTATGAGGCCTGTGTTCAAGTACTCACAATGGTGGGTAGACCAGCAAGTGCAAATTTTACGGCAAAGGAATGTGCCATTTACATATGACTTGATGGGTGAGGCAGAGTCATGTTCTTCTAATGCCGGTGCATCTGAGGGAGGTGAACTAACCGAGACTGCCAACCCAAAGAAGAGAAAAGAAAGGATCGATGACTCTATAAGGAAGGGTAAGGAGAAAGCAACAGATGAGGGACCTGCCCAGAAGATGCAGAAGTCCAAGCCCCTTCATTCAGCCACATCGAGAAATGTGGATGAGATACTGATCATGGAGGAAGAGTCATGGAGACAAGTTAAGTTTCCTTCCTCAATTCCAGAAAAGGATATGGAGCCAATACAATTGGAAGATGATGATCATCACTCCCCTACAGGCACGGAGATTCTTGAGTCAGATGATGATGTAGACATCATGGGAGAAGAATTCCAAGATGGAATGATTCGAGAGATAAAGGGAATTTCAAAGCAAAGATTGATTGATGAGGAGATCATTGCAGCAAGAGTAGCATACGATTTCAACAACTGGTATTTTGCACTGATTTCACGTGGAGAAGTCTTGGAGAGAGTGAAAGCAGATAGCGCCAAAATTGAAGAACAAGTAAAAGGAATCCAAAATAAAATTTTCCACATGGCTACGGATGTGCTTGACAAGGACATTGTCCAAGAAAATGAATTATAGCCAAAAAATCTGAAAGATAAAGTTCAAAGGATTTTCTCTACCGAGCCAATTCTGAAAGAGAATTTGACTAAGGCATTCAACTTTCTGACCGTCTGAAACACCTTCCTGTTGCAGGAATCAAAATGGGTTATCGCCTTTGCAAAGTGTGCAAACAGTTTGGACTTGCTGGAATACAAAGTTAACACGTTGTTGGACATCACCATTGAGGAAGTCAACGCTATTGTGTCCAAATTCATTGAACATAGTGCTATGGAAGCGGATAAGGACGCAACTCCCAGTGGATGACTTCTTTGTTTGTTAACTGATTGTTATTTGGGCAACCCTAATTAGGGTAATGTTATTTCAAATCTAGGCCATTAATCTTGAATTGATCTTGGCCATTCATTGTATTCTTGAAACTCTATAAATACCCCCCACTCTCTCATTTGAAGATATAGAGAATAGAGAATAGGAGATAGAAGAAGGATAGGAGATAGAAGAGATTGTAGAGCAAAGATTAGAGAGCATAGATAGTAGAGAATAAGAGAGTTCTATGAAATTGTTGCTGAAAACTATTTTGATAATAAAGTTCATAATGCATGAGATGCTTTGAATCCTTTCGTTGTCAAATGGTTGCATGGTCGCATATTTCTCTTCCTCGTAGAATGGATTCAAGTTAGAATTTTATTTGAATGTATGTTAATGGAATGATAGATTGATAGTAAAGATTAGTGAAACTAGACTCATACTTTCTTTGGATGGATGCTTTTCATTCAATGCGTAAAGTTAGACTAAGCTTTTGATGTGGAAGCTTCAATGTTTACTTCAAATAATGTTGTTTTATTGATAGTGTTGTTCGTAGTAAAGAAATCTTAAGCACAAATCTCAGAAGATTGCACTTGCTTTGTGTAGTTGTCGTTTAGCGTGGCGAAACGAAGTATTATTTTTTAAGTTTCACTCAATCCTTACCATCTCTTGATTTTGTAGGAATAATATAGGATTTCTAAACCCTTACTCCTTTTTTTACTTTTTTATCTAAAATCAAATTAGTTCAAAAAAAATAATACTGCATTCGAGTCCTTGCTTTCTGAGTAACTTACTAGAGTAAATCCCTTTGTGTTCCCGGCAAATCACAACAACCACATAGCTTATTCGCACCTTACTTATGAAACATTGGAATTGCCATATGATCTTTCTTGTAGTCTTAGCATACGAGGTAGTTTTTCAAGAGAGGATAGAGCGTCTTTGGATTCTTTATTCTGGAGTGTTTGGTGTGTCATAAAACACGCATCAACAGGTCCCACTTAAGCTTTAGGGCATGATCCCGAATTTGGCATAGAACTTAACATTTCTTGAAATTTGTGTCCCAAGCTTAGCCTACTAGGACTCATATGCCACAACTGGCATATGAGTCCCACTTAGCTTGAACCCATTTTGAATTCAAATTCTTGTCGGGATTTTATCCTCCTAGATCTGATGTCGGCTTGTAGTGTTGTAATTTTGGGAAATTTGGCATAAAAAAGTATAAATACAAGGCTATTTCACATAATTTCATCTGAGAACTTCATAAGCAATCAATAGCACTTACACAAGAGTTTACAAGAGCATTCAAGAGCTGATTATCAAGTGTTTTGGAGCTATATTCAAGATTCAAGCATCATGTTTGTTTTTGAGCTAACATTTGTGATGTAGGTTCCTATGATTCAAGCAAGCATTCAAGTCAAGATCCATAACATACAAGAGTCGTCAAGATCTACATTCATGCTGGCCATCTCATACAAGATTCCAGCTTTTGTTCCAAGGGTTTGGTGAGTTGCAACATAGCATATTTACTCATTCATCATTCCTCCATTCTATTCCTATTCATTTCAAGTTTTGATTATCAAAACGTGGTTTGACCAAGACAAACCCCTATCCACTAACAAAACAACATTTTTCCCTCTCTTTCATGTGTGATTTGAAGATTCAGGTTGAAGATACATTAAAGAGCAAGATTGGAAAAAGTTGTCAAAGTTGCAAAGTTGTCATCTACATTGCAAGATCACGGAAAGTCATCTACAGAACAAAATTCAGAGTTTCAGATTTGGAGATTTGACAGGAGAGAAGCTACAAGAGAACACTAGAGGATATTAGGTTTCAGATCAACCCTGATACTGGGACTAAATCGCCACTTGTGGCATATGAGTCCCTAGTATACCAAATTTCAAGCATTTTCTGTATATCCAGGTTTAGCAGTTGCAGATTCTAGTTTCGGCCTGAAACCCTAATCTGGGACTAAATCGCCCCTACTAGCATATGAGTCCCAGTATGCATGAAAAGTCATAATTTCGGAAGTGCAGACCTTGTTTCAAGCATCTTCAGTTTTCCAAGTGCCCCTCTATCCTTTCTCAATTCATTATTCTGATTTTCAATTTCATATCTTAAGTCACATAGTTAGATTTGCATATCATTTGCATTTCCTTTTTTTCAAGCCTTTGCTTGGTGGTAAACCCCCCTTTTTGTCTTTAATCACACCCAAAGAAACCATCTTAACCATCCAACCCTTCCCTCAATCAAGCCAATTGGTTGAGGGATCTTGGTTTCCTTTAATGAAACATAAGTGAAATAGGTGGAGGAACCCTAATTCCCCTTTAATTCCACCTCTAAAAAGGTGGAGCACTATTTCTGAGGTTTCAAACTCATAATCAGAGTTTAATACATATCAATCATCTATGTATCAACTAATTTCATCATATATAAATCAAAATTAGAGTTCAAAACCTTGATACATATCAATCATCAATGTATCATAGACCAAAAAACAAGTTTGACTTCTGAATACATATCAACTTCAAGTTTCAGTATCAATAAAAAAATTATCCTATCCTAAATTTCTTTTACGATTGAAACTCAAAAGCTTTTGTCACTGTTGTGTGGATGGTGTTGAAGAAGATGGTATAGTTGCAATGTCCTCAACAGGTGGCTCATCCATAAGGATAGGATCAAGCTATGTGTGTGAAGAAACTACCTTTGTTGGCTAACCAAGCTCGCCTTCTTCCTCCTCATATGCTGCCACCTCTGATTCCCATTCAGCTCCCTCTGCCTCCCTCTTCATCTTAGCGAACTCATCATCACTTATCCATGGTTTCACATCGACCTCATCAGGCTCAACAATCCAATCTGAGAATGGATCAATGTCATCAAGGTCAAGTGCTTCGTGTGAATTCAGCCCTTGTACCTTCTTCTCATGCAACTAAAGGGTGTACTACACGTAGACAAGGTCATTCAAGCGCTTTTGAGTCAACCGATTACGCTTCTTTGTGTGAAAGGCCTCAAAGACACTCCAATTGCGCTCACAACCAAATGCACTACAAGGCTGAGATAAAATACGAATGGCAACCTTTCAAAGATTATGCATTGTGGCACCATAATCTTACCACCATAAATCTGCAAGGATAACAATTGTGATTTATAACTTAGTAAGGATTTAACAAACTTAAACATTAACATAAATAGTAAAACAATATTAAACACATGAATTTGTTACTTGGCTATAGAGTGTCTCTCCTACAAATGCAATCCTTGGAAGAAAACAATGGCCTTTAGGCCTTCTTATAGCTCTGTATCTCATCAAGTATGAGATCTCGAAGGTCATCATTACTAACCAATCTCTCAATACATGTGTTGAGGCCAACAAGAACCTCTGCATCTTCTTTGAAAGTAAGAGAGAAATAAAACTTGTAGTTCAAAAAGTAGGCAATGGCATGAATATGTTGGAGTTGTTGGTTCCACCTCCAATCTATTATGCACCATATGGGTTCATATTTGGTCTTGTTTGACCCTTATCCATGGCCTCATATAGATACCCCATGGGGCTTTTATCCCCATCCACCAATTGTAGAACTCTAACCAACGGTTCTGACACCTAAAATATTTAAAATTTAACAAAATCAGCAAGTTGTAATATTAGAAAGCAAAAAAAAAAATCATCAATCAAAGTTTGAAAACTTACATTGATGATCTCCTCCATTTGTTTGGCAAATCTATCATCAAAAATGGAATTCTTGACTTTATCTGCTTGAGGCTTCTTGCAATAAGGACTCTCCAACTATCTTTCACTCACAAACATGCGCTTGGGGTTGGGCAATGTAGCTAAAAACTCTACAAGGTGAGAAAATTGGTGGCAAAGCATGTGACTCCTGATCGCACGAGATCCTTACCATCAACATGCTCTCTCATAAGACTTAGACCCATGTGTGATTGCAGATGTACTTTGTGATATTCCTTCCATCTTCAACCACATTCTTCACCCAACTTAGTTTCCCTATATCCTCAAGGAGCAAGTCAAGACAGTGAGCATCAACAAGGGCTCCAAGATAATGTAGAATGCCTCACCATTGGAAGTTTACCGGCTACCACATATGCAATTGCATTGTTGGTCACAATTTGAATTACATTTTGAGCTCCCACTTCCATCACCACCTCATCCAACATGTCGCACAAGGTCTCTGCATTTTTTGTTTCATTGGAGGCATCAACTGATTTTAGAAATACGTGGAACAAAAAAACTAGAATTGAGGCTGCCCACACTTCGAGTTCCTAATCCTCGCATCCGTGGCCCAAGAGAAGAAGAGCCTCCCATAGCCCTTTGTGACCCTATAGAACTAAAATATGCATATGGGGTTGTCATTGCCTCTATTCTCTTCTTATTTTCCTTCCTTTCTTCATATGTTGCAAGGAGTGCTTTGGCCTCCATCTCAACCTCTTCGGGTGCCTCTTTACATGGTCTAGCATCTTGGCAAGGGATTTGTGCAAGGTGGTATTTCGGTCAATTTATGCCACCAAAAAAAGACTTGGTGCAATGGTTGCAAATAACCTCTCCTTGCAATGCACCTGGTGTTCCATGTTTCCAACAAGAATCTTTTGGTTTGCCACCACTCTTCTTACTTGCAAAAGCCATATTCTTTTAATAAGATACGTAGGAAAAGAGAGACAAGATAAACATTAAGAGATAAAAATGTGAAGTTAAATAAATGTGCATGCAACAATTCATTTTGAAGAGAAACTAATTGATAATTGAACACAAATCTGCCTACAAGTGTGAGCTCTAAACCTTTGAAGTTTGAGCATCATTCTACAAGGGATAAATCTTATCATTTTGGTGAGTTTATATGTTAAAGACTTAACCACAATTTGATCATTATGTTTAAAAGTCTGAGGTAAACATGAATGATTATCAAATTCATATTCAAATTACTGTAACAAGGCAGAGAAGAATGATTATTTCCAATTTTCCATGGTAGCAAGGCGAGAGAGACGAATTATTACTGTACATGCTTGAGCATGTACAATGTAAATATAACTTAAGAGTTAAAGACTTCTTGAAATACTTAAAGAGTTTTTGAAAATCTGATTCATATACAAAGTATTTTGATTAAAAAATCAAGCACAAAAACTATATATTTTTATCAAAATTTTAACTTAAGTCTATATAAGTTTAAGTCATTTTCAAATATAAAGGACAACGATATTTGTATTTATTAATATTATCATGATTCATTGTTTTATGTTTTAGCTTTTGATTAACAAAAAATAATTTAAAACTATAATGTTTAATTGTCTATGATAAAAAATTAAAATTTTAGATGATTTTAATTTTTAATAATGTTTTTTTTCCTTTCAATAAAAGGAATAAATAATTTGAAAAACATTTATTAAAACTTAAAAAATATTATTAAAATTTATACAATATAAGATATTAAGAATTATTATAAATTTATAACAAAAAATAAATAAATTTAAAGTTTTAACTTTTAAACACATTATTTTTTGTTTCATTAAAATTTAACACTATTAAAAAATAAATGAACTTGAAATAAATTTTTACAAACTATAGTCGCAGCTCGCGGGTTTACCTAGAATGAATGGAACTGGAAGATCCGAAGAAGAAGAGAGCAAACGCCAAACATAGATCAAACACGAAGAATTTTTTTTGCTGCCATCGATTTTCTCCTACGTTGATTTTTTTCCCTATCGTCAAGTTTTTTCTTGCTCTTGTTTTTACTCATGCTGTCATTTTTTCTAATTACCCTGGGTCGCAATGTGAAATGAATGGAATGCGAATGCTTTTCGTTGAGGTTGAAGGCTAAAAAATTAGGGTTAAAAATAAACACCACGTTTTAAGTTTCTCTGGCCGCGTTTTACTGAAACACTCACTTTTTTCTGTGCGTTTTTGAGAATAAATCGTCGCACGTTTTCATCAAAACATGGCAGCGAGTATTTAAGCGATTTACTCGCCTAGTCAATTGACACGCGATTGCTTGCAATTTCCATGAGTTAATGGCGATTTTTTCATCTATGCATGAGACAACATGACTTTTTTAATGAGTCAAGGGACAATGATGCCTTTTAGCGGATTTCGTACTTGATTTGCAAATCAACTACATTGACTGGGTTTATGCATATCTAATGGTTTAAGACTTCTTATTGGCTTCCACATGCTACATGTTTAGTGCCACATATTCATCTTTTAGCGCCTCCAAGAATAGTGCTAATAATGACTTATTCTTCCCGTTTAAAATCTGCATTCATTCTTTTCCAGCATATAAACTTTATGCCTACTTCCATAAGAGGCAGTGCTTTATTGTGCTCCACTCTTATTTGTATTTAAACCTACTTCTTAGACATGCATTTAGCATCCAATCCTTCTCTTATGCGCAGCTTTTGATTAGTAAATTAGTAAATGCCTTTATTCTTCCTGTTTAAAATCTGCATTCATTCTTTTCCAGCATATAAACTTTATGCATACTTCCATAAGAGGCAGTGCTTTATCGTGCTCCACTCTTATTTGTATTTAAACCTACATCTTAGACATGCATTTAGCATCAAATCCTTCTCTTATGCGCAGCTTTTGATTAGTAAATTACAATTCAAACTTTAGCATGTATAATATATGCGCTGACTTTTCACAGCCTATGTGGTTTAAACTCATTATATTGCTGGTATGGTTTGCGCTACGGTCTTACGCACTATATATTTTATCATTTAAAAAATGCTCAATATATATACATATATATATATAATCATCAATATATATATATATGTATATATACACACATTAATATCCATATATCCATTTGCTATCTTTATATATATGATAGTATATATATTATAATACTATTATTATAAATTATATTTATTCACGTAAAAACATTCTTTGATATTTAAATATGTTCACAATTATATATAATAGCATACATATATTAATATGTATGTATAGGTGTGTACATAGAACATACCCATATACATATATATATATACATGTATATACGTACCCATATACATATATATACATATACTATTATTTCTAGCATCAAAATATATACATATATTTACGAAGATCATATACTCATAAGACACATGATTCGACCAACGCAACAATTACAAAATCGAAGATCAAAACCAAAACCAGTCCAAGATGACCAACAATCTTACCAATATATCCAAGACTTCGACTAAGGGTTTACTCACTAAATCCTTACCGACTTGACCCAACTTAGACCAACTAGGGTGTGAGTGTGTGTATATGCTCAATTAGGCTCATTAAGGGTTACCAAACCAAGCTCCTCTCTTGAGTGATACTCCCCCTCTCATACCTAAGGTTATGACTCCTCCCTGCATCCAACTTAGTGCATCACATAGGTAGTTAGCCATTCACATGAAATTCATTTCCATCATAAATCATTAAAGCATTCACATTGCAATACATATTCATTCATCGCATTTTTCCATTAGTATATAAAACATAATCATACCTTCAAAAGCAAAGGAATCTTAATGCATATTTCAGTATTTCATTCACCTATTGAACATATTAAAGTTCTAATTAACATTTATCACCATTTTCACTCATGAAGGTAAAAGTAATTGGGTAACTAAGGAAAAGGGTGTAACAATTTTAAATTAAATTAAAAAAAAATCAAACTTCAAAATGTTTTTTTATTTGAGATAAAAAAAATATATATATATAAAGCTTGCAATAAAAATTTGATCACCAGAGGTCGCAGGTGTTGGAATTGTTTGTCATGGAAATACCACCAACTGAGTGTAGAAAATCAACGAACTCACTCATGACTACACATTTTGCAAATTAACATCAGGTAAGAGTCTACAAAATGCTGACGCATACCCTTGGGCAACTTTGAAATCTCCATATGGAGCAATCTTCATTGGCACAAAACGAATATCAACACTACAACATTTTGGACTCAATGCAAAGGCGAAAAGATGTAGTGGGGTGTTTATTGCATTCCATATCTCTTCAATAATTTTGTGCACTTGTTTGAAGAAAATATCTGCAAGATCTTACTCTCTCATTTATGATGGTTTTCATCTTCTCAAACATTGAGTCGATACCATAATATATCTCTCCCAAACAAGGTTTATCCATGTCGATATAATGGATCATACTCAAAAAAGACTTGATGAAACTAAGCAAATATTCCACTTAATCCCACCACCATCTAAGATCATTTATTTAAAATTTCTTGTTGTGTTGTCTTGCCTCCATATGGACCAAGTTTGACAACTAACCATGTTAGAAAGTGCTTCTTGAACCTTCACAAGATGTCTTAAGACAATTATGTTGGAAGAAAAACTCTCAACAACCTATTTGAAAATAAAAATAAATAATTAAAAAGATACTTCAAATAAAAATAATAATCAATTTGAGTTTCTTTTCAAAAAAAAAATCTGAGTAACTAAATTTAAAAAATAAAATTTATTATTGTTTTACTTACCTTCAACAACTTTTGTGGTTTGTGATCAACATTCAAATCTCTTCAACCTCCATATGCACCTTTTTAGTCCAATCAATTTTGTTTGGCAATCTTTTGTAAGAAAAGATTGGGAGAGTGGACAGCACAAGTTGTCTAAAAGATGTGTGAAAACCAACAAACCAACCACTCTACAATTCTTTACATTTTTCGTTGTCTTGAACAATGTTACAAGGCCCCAATTCCTCAATGGTTGTGCTGAAAATGTTAGCAATAAAGTGGTCATCCTTTACCTCCCCCTCACAATCAATGGCTCTCAAAAACATAGCCCTTTTAGGGAACTAAAATCACATTTATCAAGGGCTAATTATTAGCATCCTTTAATCCATCAAAAAAGATGGACACTTAAATCCATGAATCCCTTATGGACTTCAATGAATCTTGTACAAGATTGATCTTCTTTCCTACTAAGGTGCCATTGACCCCCTCTCATAACCCAAGTTCTTATAACCTTTTTTAGAGCCTTATTATTTTTTCAAATACTTTTCTTGCCAATATTTTGAGCAAAGAACGTTGAAGAGAAATCCATTTGCATAGATACATCTTGCTATCTATTGATTAACAATCTCTTGATACTCATTTTCATATAGCATTTTTGAACGATCCCTTCGGTCTCTTATTTGTATGGATCTTTTCTTGAGAGGTGACAAAAAAAAGGGTGGCTTTCTATCACTAGGATTAGATGGGGTTAGAGTGGGGGCTTCATTCCCTAAGATCATTTCTTGGTTATGAATTGCTCCACATCTTGTCACTTCATTTGGTTGCTTCCACTCATTAATATATGCTATCTCTTGCTTTGATGGCACAAGTACACCATTCTTTCTAGGGAAAACTTTGACGTCTTGTCCAAGAATAATGCCACACAAATAAGCTTTCACCCAATTGTATGAGCTTGAGTACCTAACACTACAACCTTTAAAAATTCCCCACCACCTAGAACAAATTGATTCTTTATCAACATACTTCTAAATAAGAAATTTTGGATCTATTTTGAAGCAAGATTGGCCCATGGAGCTAGAGCTAACTACCATTGTAATTTATATTGGCAACAAGTTTGATAAACAAAAAAAACATATACATACATACATACATATATATATATATATATATATGTATATATGTGTGTGTGTGTGTGTGTGTGTGTGTGCATATATATATATATATATATATATAAGTTCATTTAATATTTAATACATTGATGGAAAAAAGAAAACAACACAAGAAGTTGACAACAAAATAAGAGTGTCTGTGAAACAAAAAATTATTAAAAAAAAAACCTAAAAAACCAAAATAAAACTACCATTTTTCCAAAAATCTTCCTATTTGTAATGTCCCCTTTTGTGATAATCCTAAATCTTGTCCTAGGATCACAAGCTTAACGTAGTTAGGGCTGTAACTCACCACTTAGACGCTTCAAACAAGATAAATCTCAACTCTAGGACCTTTGAATATATGTATATATATAAATAGTTATATTTAAATATATTAAACCAATAGACCTCTTAGACCCTTATTCCTTGATTCTAATCTGATTATATTCTTCCATTCATAAAATCTGCAGGTCTGATATATTTTATCTTTTGCCTGCAGATTTATACTAAATCTGATTGATATTTCTGGATTACAGATGACTTAATCTCCATATAGATGAGTATTGACCAATATTCAAAAGATATTATTTACTAGCTGCTGGATTGATCTGCAGATTCCCTTTTTTATTTCTCTAGCTACGTGTCTTTCTTTTGCTTGAAGAGACTTCCTTAAAATATCTGGTTGACCGATGCCTTTAAAATGAATCGCTGCTTTTAGCTTTGTTTAGTGATCGCTGGCCGTGGAGAGTAGGAATCGTTGCCTTAATGGTTCGATTTTTATTATTTTAAGATCAGAATACATATGATGTCTATATTGATAATTTTGATAATAACATTTATAAATATTATAATTTTAATAATATTTTAGATTATATCTATTGTTTTATTTTTTATGTTTATTTATTTGTATTTTAATAATAATTAATATTTTGTAATTTAATCATTAAACTATAATAAATTAAAATTGTCAATATATACATTATTATTTTCTTTCAATGTGTTACAATCTTTTATATTGATATATTTACAATATTATATTTAATATTTATAATTATAATATTATATTTGATAATTATAATTATAATAATATTAAATAGTTAATGTTTTTAATATGTAAATTATTTATCTTGTTTTTGATGCTTTATATCTCAATGCTACCGTTTCGGGGGACATGACACTATTCGATCTCCATGGCAACAAATGTGCTCTCGTACGCATAGGAATAGCAATGCAACAGCTTTGGAACCTTGAATGCTCAATTTTCAGCTCTCTTTGTTTAATGAAAAGCAAGAATGAAAATTTAAAAAGTAATAGTTTTTGTCTTTTGCAATCAAAATGACATAAAATGAGTTTTTTTTGGTGTTTCAAATGAGTTAGATGGCAATTTCATGTTTAGGGATTCATTTTGGTCCCTTGTTGTCAAAGTCAAATGCCAAAAAATAATTTAGAAAGAAAGAAAAATGTGATGAGTTCGCTACAGAATTGTTGCAATTCTACATGGCCCCATTTGGGTTTGCTCGCAAATTTTGAGATGCATCAACCCAAATAATTAATCTGGTTCAAACTGGACCCAGTTCTAGGGGCAAATACCAGCAAACTAGCAACTTAGCAAATTTTTGAACTCTTAAAAAGTGCAACCAGTAAACCTTACATTAGCTCATGGAATATTGCAAAGCCCAGCAATTGATGGCTTTTCAGGGTCTACATAAACAAATCCATTCATGTCCATCATCAAACCATGGGAAGAGTAAAATTGGAAAGCACCCAAATATTTAAAAGGTAGTTAATCTCACTAACTTTCCAAGTAGGCATGTTCCAAAATACCATGAAATTTCAACCTATGTCCAACTTCTCAATACAAGATAATGTCTGTAATACCAATAAGATATCACAATGTTGCCAATATTTAAAAGGGGACGTTTTGATAATGTACATGCTTCCAAATGTTATTCAGCTACTGATGATGAATAGCCATTCCCTGGGGCCTTTCAATGTCTAAATTAACTAGGTCCATGCACTTACAATAACCAAAAATCTGGACAGCTCTAAAATCCCAAAGAGAATTCAATCTAGTATGATTCTACAAGCAAACTACAAAATCTAACCTGAAGACACCTTACACTTTCCATTTTCAAATGAAGGTGAGAGAATCCAAATAGTTCCATTTTTTGAAGTAAATAGTTCCACCTTTTGAGGTAAATTGAATATAATTTACTGTTACTCTGCTTTTCAATTTTATCAAGATTCTCAAATCGCATTACCTAATAAATCTCTTTTCTTAAATACACAAAATTGTCTTTGAGGATATCAACTTTTCTTCCAGGTGCTCTTTCTAATGTAATTTGGCATTAGTGTTCTTTGTATCTTGATAAGTTATTTTAATATGTTTCTAAAAATTAATTCAATTTGAAAACAAACTGTGGAATCACCATAAAGAAAATTCTAGCTCAAAAATGTTTCCAAAGAGTTCACAACTAGTGCCTTTGAAATCAGATAAATTTCATTCCCTTTAAACACTGTGAACAGCATATAAAATAGTACTTTTCCTAGTCCCTCAGATTAAACTGGTTGAGTACCAAGCAAACACAAACAAAACTAACAAATGACAAACAGGCAGACTTAGGAAGAAAAATCAAAAAGCTTTCCCTAGGATAATAGTGCCACACAATTAATAATTTTGCTTAGAAGAAAATAAAGTAAAATTTAGTAGAAATCTTCTCTACAGCTCTTTTAAATGGCTAGAGGGATGAAAGACAAATAGCTTGAGTTGTCCCTTTCGCCAAGTTTAAGTAACTCAGAAATGCAGCATGTCAGTTGGTTTTAAAAGCGGCAGAGAATAATGTGTGAGAATGAAAAACAAGTGACCTTTTATATCATAACAGTCACTAGACAGATCTTAACATATTGCAATTCAGCACTTTGGTTGACCCAAAGGCAAGTTATTGAGTTAAAAAGGGGTGAGAAATAGTCTAACTTGACTTTGAAGTGACACTCAAAGAAACCAAGTGCATCACTCTTGTGCTGGTGCATAACCATTGAGATTACAATCTTGCAACTGATGCACAGTAATAGTTGACTTTTCATTGGCTTACTCTATTTTTAGGCATTTTGATGGAATTGACTGGATTATGCTTCTTTAGACACCATGTATCCAGGTTGAAGACTTGCCATTTATCAACCAGAAACTGAAGATATGTTGTCATTTGGGCTTTGCTACTCTTAGAGAATGATGGAATATGGTTGACAATATTGCTATAGATCTTGTCTAACATATCTTGCATACCATAGTTGGAAAACTTAGCTCGGAAAAAAACTTGCCAAGCCAAAAATTGTAGAGTCAACAAAAACTCAGAGAAAACTCGGTAACATTTTTTTTTGGTGTTTTTTGCATTTTTTATGTATTTGGCAAGTTTTTGCCAAGAACTCGCGAAAACGCGGCGAGTCTTCCAACTATGTTGCATACAATGATGCTATAGATCCAATTTAGCATCTTTTAAGGTACAGCTTAGCTTTTGGGATTACCTTGCGACCTAGTTGTAATGAAATTAGTAATTACATAAACACAAAGCAGCATAGCAGAATAAATACACAAATAAGAGTGGATGTACACAAAAATGAGCTAATTAAGAGCATAACACTTAATTATTAGACTACAACACTTCAAGTGAGCAGCCTTCAAAAGTCTTACAAGAACAGAATTCCCAATGTGATGATTGAAAACAACTCACTACCTCCTATTACTAACATCATTGGAGCTATGGTATGCTAGGTCCCGAAACAGTATGTCCCAATCCTATAACTTCTAACTTCAAGGCCAAGGATATGTCGTCAAGAAGGCAAAGAATAAGGCTCATCAACAGATTGTAAATGGTTAAAGGCCTACTTTGAGAATGGGTTCATCAAAATCTTTCCTACCATTTGGGCTCAACTTAAACTCAAAAGGGTGTTCCTAGAGGCATCTTTAATAGGTTTTTAAATCAATAAAAGTATATAATAAATAAAACAATCAGCAGCTATACACAGATAGACACTTGACCCCTATACTTTTCACTAGGTCAAAATTAATTAACTGCAAAAAACCTCTAATATAGCTAATAAAATACTCTGCGCATGTATCTACAGGTAACAACAGTACTATACTCCCTTGAGATGTTTTCAATCAGCACTTCATAAACATTGGCAAAGTACAAACATGTTGGAAATTATTCACAAAAGATTTAATAGTTTTGGTTTACTTGAGATTTGACCCTATTTGCATTATTAAACCATAAACATCATGCATTAATCCTACTCTACTTCCTATTTACTAATGGTAACTGATTTTGTTAATTTTAATGTATGTGGAGGGTCGGGGTCTTCAAGAGCAATGCCTTATTGGGTCATAAAGTTGCATTCAACTGTTACAAACAAAAAACAATAAATAACAGTAGATGTACGATGCATAACAACCACATCTACTTAATGATCCTTCTCCAAACTAGCTAGCATTCATTTACAACAAAAAAGAGTTTATCATACATGACAAAATGCAATATTTTATAGTCACACCAGCAACTGTGGTTAAAGAAAGTTATACAAGAAAGAGGGCTCGTCGCACCTCAATGCTTAAAAACTCTCTAAAATGCCAACTGGCAAGGAGACGTGAATACATACATCTTCTTCATTAGAAACCTCTTTGCAACTAAGGAACAGCTCTAATGGTGAATAAACTAGCAAATTTTGAAACCTTGGAGTACTTTGCAGTTGCACTATGGTTTTGTGGAAACCTATCAATGACCAACCCTCAAAATGAAGAAAGGACGTGTATTTATTGAGCCCCAACCTATGTCTTTGAATCTAAGAGAGGAAACATGGCCACATGGTATTGCAAAGATTGCCCACAATATAATCATAATTAATCTTAATGCTTGCATACAAAAATCATCCCTTTGATATTCAAAGAGATACCTAGGAACGTGAGAAAATCACTCATGGCATTCACCATCATCTTAACATTAACAATAGGAGGATCTGAGTGTATAGAGCCAAAAAAAAGGGCCTGCAAAATCTGCTGAAAAGCAACCTGGATATGGCAGGAATGTATTGGGCTAAGCAACTCAATCGTTGCAATAATTTAAGGCATGGCTGTTTGCACTTTTTTCTCGTTTGAATCCATACACTTTAGAGTAAACAACGATTTTTGGGCACCATTGGATTTGATCTGGTAGTTGCAAGGCCATATTGGCTTCATTAATGGCATCCTATGTGGTTTTTCTCTCTATCAATGGAAACCACTTGCAAATCCATGCCCAAATGATAAACAATGGTTTTTACTTTTTGGGCAAGAAAAAGTATTTTCCAGCAATCAACTATAAGTGGCATTTTAGACATGTTGTGGGTAGGTGGGACTATACAAAAGTAAACACATGAATTTTGAAACATTGGGGGTCAAAGGTCAAGAATATCTCAAAGCACATGCAAAGTGCGAAGTCAAAGTACCGAGGTTCAAAGGCAATGAGAAAGTCATGCAACTGGAGGGAAGTCCAAATAAACAATTTTGACGAGATAAGAGAGTGTTGAAATGTCGAGGATTGGGGTTCAAAGATGTCTCACACCAAGTACCACTTAGAAAGCAAGCCCACATCTCTAGCTCCGATAGAAAGTATATGGGAGGTTATAAGGCACCGGAGTTCCAAGATGCACATGCAAGAGTACCGAGGTAAAGGGATTGGTGATAGTTCAACTCTAACAAAGTATATAAAGGAATCGACGGGGATTAAGAGTCGGACATGAAACAAAACTTGTGTAGAAGGCCACTACTTCAACTTTGGTAAAATACTTATTGAAAAACATTGATTTGAAAGTTGAGAGTCAAGGATGACATGTGAAGGGTACTTGGGGAAAAGAAAATCAAATAGTCCAATGGGGAAAGAGCAAAAGGCACGATGGAATAAGGAAGCCTAGAAGTCTGACACAAATGAAAGATTTAAGTGCTTATTGCAAACTTTTGAGGATTGGGGCTCAACTAAAAGGCATGCATGTAAGTGAGAGGTCAATAGTCCAACAACCATACTTAGAGAAATTTTACAAGGAAAAGGATCGAGATGTCAAGGTCAAATAATAAGGTATGCTAGGAGGATCAAGTCTGACAACCTAATAAGGACAAAGGAAAAGGTAGAGATGGATTTCCTACAACTCCAAACACATATTAGGCACACAAGAGATAACACTTGGGAAAAATTTGACAAATTCAAACCCATACAAATATTTCTCAAATTGGTTATGAGCAATGGGTGAAAAGAGGCCTAGGTGCACAAAGAAACTAGAACTTCCTGCAAAATTTGGCACTACAAGATTGAGTCCCAACAGAGTGATCCCCTCCATAATCTCAATGAAGCCAACTACCACTAAGAATACTAGATCTAGGAGCTAAGAAAATGATTAAGTAAGTATTTATGCATGCCCAACTTGGCCACCATATATCTAAATGCAACCCAATAGGTCAAGGGTATAAGCATGGCCCCTTTTCAAAGAAACATTGTCATTAACATTAAGGCTTGGGTACTTCATAAAATCCTTCACCTTCCCTAAGTAGAATCTTCAAGCAATAAGTTCTTCCATTTGATGAGTGAGGATACTTCACATGCACTTGCTTCTTTTTTGAATGATGACCTCTAGTTTCAAAATAACCCCTCTAAACTGTATCCAGCTTTGAAAATTCTATCTAAATTGGTATTGTATCTCTAACAACCTTCTTCAAACAAGACACATGAAATACTAGCAACTCTAGCTTGTAGGCTACATTCCCAATTCACTAATGTGCATTGTATGGGCCATATTATTTATGCTCTTATTTTGTTGCTTGAGATACAACTACTTGTATGGTTTGAACTTCAAATACACCCAATCACCTAAGTTAAACTAGCCTTTCCCTTATACAATGATCTACAACTTTGCTCGTTTCATTATGTTTTAAGGCATGGCCAAATTTTCTTTTAGAGTTGAAAGACCATGTACTTATGTTCTTGGTCATCATATGAAAAGAATATTGTGCCACCATTCTCCTAATAACAACCAAAGAGCCCATTATGACTATTTATCCAATGCAAAGCAATATTGATTGTCCTCCAAAAATTTATTAATTGTCTATTTCATTAAGGGTGGTAAGAAGAAACTAAGATCAAGTTGTGTTCTCAAACAAAGAATAAATCAATCCACAAATGACTAGCAAATATAAGGTCACGATCACTTACTGTGATTTTTGGAATATTGTGTACGCTTCTTCAAGTATCTTACAAAACCTCAACTACTTTATTAACCGTCTCCTTTTGTCCATTTGATTGAGGGTGACAAGGAAAAACTAAGATCAAGTTGTGCTCCTAAACATGAGAATAAAACAATTCAAAAATTATTAGTAAATATAAGAACACAATCTCTTGTTGTGATGTTTGGAATATTGTGTAAGCTTCTTAACTATCTTACAAAACCTAAACTACTTTGTTAGCTATAAAAGGATGAGGTAAAGCATAAAAATGAGTATATTTGGTGAATCTATGTAATGTCCCCTTCTAGTCAGTGATTCGTTCAACAGCTGAACACAATCTCTTATTGTGATGTTTGGAATATTGTGTAAGCTTCTTAACTATCTTACAAAACCTAAACTACTTTGTTAGCTATGAAAAGATGAGTTAAAGCATAAAAATGAGTATATTTGGTGCATCTATGTAATGTCCCCTTCTAGTCAGTGATCCGTTTAGTAGCTCTTCAACCTATTCTGGAAGCCCGTAGGCTCGTTGAGGTAAAATTAGGGTTTCTTTGTTTGGAGGTATTCTGGTATTTCTCAAAATTTATTATTTATAATAAGTTCTATTTTTGGCAATATCTCAGTTTTCGGCACTTCAGTTAGTTCTCTTCAATGGAGCAATAAGGTGATTTTCAGTTCTAGCTTTAAAAGCTTTATTTGGTGAAAAGTTAAATTAAAAGCATTAATGTTATATTATTCAGTTGACCCCTTGGCCTAGTGAAATAACTTTAAGTTGTGTTTAAAAAGTGGTCATGAAGGGGGACGCCTTCATCAAGGAGTAATTAAAACATTTAATAAAAGTTTTCTAATGCCTTGAAGTTGGACACCACTTTGGAGGAGTTCTACTATTTTTGAATTTGAAAATATTTCAAATGGCTATTGGGCGTCCCATTCTTGGAATCTGAAGAGTCATCTCTTTTTCTTTAAAAGTGAAGTTTTTCTACAGCTTTTGGTATCCAATGTTTATGCTATTGTTATGCTATCGAAATGACAACTTGTTTTTTACTTCGAGGGATGCTTACCTCCTAGTTCTAATCCAATTTCGTGTTTGAAAGACAACACCTAGTTGGTCTTATTGCTGCTTCTCATCCAGACTAGCAGATTGAGCCTTGTAGTTGAAGATTTTTGGAGTTTTGACGATTTTGGAGTTGCTGGTTCATCTACAGCTGAAGTCGACTTTTGCTCACAGCTCTTTGATGACATTTAATTTTGTTTTGGGTATTAGTGATTTATGTTTGATGATCAAGGGCGTCCCTTCTCATAGAAGATGAGAATTTAATATGAAGAATCTGATTTTTAAGAGCCAAATCGCCCTTTCAGCCAGGCCGTACCATTCATGTTTGGCATTGGGATTCGTGCCAAATAAATAAGGTAGTTTTGATACAGTTTTGTGATCTGATCTTGGGCGACATCCTCCTAGAAGACCTTTGCATTTCGTTTCAATCAATTCGGAGGTAAATTCATGAAGTTATGAGCATTTCTTTGATTTCCAGCTTGCTGGTTCACAGTTTCAGTCTGCTGGTTTTTATTATCAGACCTCACTAAGTTGAGATTTTGGCTTCATTTTCAGTCCTTGAGAGTTTTAAACATTGCTATAATCATCCTTCTTATATTTGCATTCATTCTATTATTGTAACACTCGTAATTTGCAGATTCTTTCAATTGTAAGGTTGAGAATTAGTAGTACTAATCCAACCATTATTATTATTGCAATTACTTGTGATTTCTAATGCAAATACTTTAACCCCTGGATGGTTTACCGCCAGTGTGGAGGAAATTAACTTGTATCTACATCTATCACCCACTATCAAGTGGAGAATTCCCACTATTGAGTGGATGTCTGCCGCAACGGATGAATTGTTTATTTGTAATTTCATTCCCCCCACTGATTAAGTGGAAATGTGGAAAATCTCTCATGGCTAGTTATCCGCCTAAGTTTTTTTCAGTTTTGTAATTAGTACTCCGCCATATGCTATCACCTCGCCTTCCAAGGATCTTGGTAAACATTCTTGGTGTTGAGTTTAATTCTTCTCTCTCAATTGTAATCAGTTCAGTTATTGAGTTAATTAGATCCTAAGGATCCTCTGACCATATGCCCACCCCTCCTCCCTCATCGGGTCTTAGGGCGCATTCTTGGTTAGAGTTACTATTCCGCATCGTTTTGGTTTAGGAGCTAACCTTAACGGGTGCATGGTTACATTGTATTTGATATTGAAAATCAAGAAAAAATTGAGAGGGTATCTTTCAATCTATCAACCGTCCACAACAACCATGATGATGCTTTCTTTTTTATTTGGGAGACCCAAAGATGAAGTCCACTACAACTTCCTCCTAATGCTAACAATGAATGCAAAATTATTGTCAAAGCCCTAGAATATTCATCATCTCACCCTTGTTCTATTGGCAAATGAAACATTATGCTATAGAAAAAATTATATCTCCTTTGAGGCCTTCCCAAAAGGAATCTTATTTGTCTTTGATTCTTGAGTAAACTTTTGCAACTAAAAAATGAATATTTGTACCACATGGAGTCAACTATCCTACAAGTTTATCAAATGCACTATGGTCTTGTTGCAAAAATGAGTTATGAAATCTCATGATCCTACTACCATTCCTATCTAACTTAATTAACCCAATATGCATGTGATATAGTGTACAATAGTGCTTTGAATTGTCTTCCCTTCTATATAATGCATCTGTGACAAAATTTTCTTTCCTTTCTTATAAATCATCTCAAAATCATATCCCAACATCCTAGTGACTTATTTTGTTTATTTTTTATGATACCCTTTGCTCTATAAAGTATGAGGTTGTTATGTTCAATCTTGACCTTAAAATGTCAACCCATCAAATAGTGGCACCATTGCTTGACTACATATAGTATGGCCCTCATGAGGTTCCTTCTCATAAATTAGTTTGGTGAGCTTCTTATACCCTTAAGTTTTCAACTCTCAAAAGTGATAAGTTGCCCTCCTTGCATTAAAAATGCCCCAATGCCATGCCTTAAAGCATCACATTCCACAATGAACATCTTGGTAAAGTTTGAAGTATCTAAAGCCAAGGTGGTGCACATGGTTGGTTTTAGTTGCTTGAGAACTCATATAGCTCATCCCAATAGAAGGCATCCTTTAACAAGGTTGTAAAAAAGTTGTCAATGGGCCATTTATCCATAACTCTTGGCAAGACCCAAAAATCTTTATTTTGAGCATTTAAAGAATACTACAGTCAACCATTGCCTTGATCTAATTTGATCTAGTTTGACCACCTCATGTAAATCTATATGTATTCAACCTCTTGTACACCAAATAAGCATTAAGGTTTGCCAAAAAGTTGATTATATTTCTATAATAGAAGCACTATATCGACATGTTGAATATGTTCCTCCCAAATATACAAATTTATACAAAAATGGTTCGAAAGAAGAATTCAAAAAACTCTTAAATGTGAAAGGAGCAAAATGACATTTAAAAAAAAACATAATATCCATGGTGTCGAAGATACTCTTTGAAATGTCCTCTTTCCCAATTTGTATTCAATCATGCCAAATCGTATTCGAAGATGTTGGACCTAAGATCTAGTTTCATAAATAACATTGTGCCATTTAGTTCATCAGAAAAACGTCAATTATAGGAATAAGAAACCTATCTTTGACAATTCATTTATTGAGCCTAGGATAGTCCAAGTACATGTTCCAATGATCATTCTCCTTACAAATAATCACCACTCCAATTGCACTCCCTATTGTGATATTGTGATCAAATTTGTGAAAAGAAAGAGAGCATGATAGTGATCGGATTTGTAATTGGATCAGACGTAATTTGTGATCAGATTTGTGAGAGAAGTTTATTGTGTTTGGATCAGATTTGATAAAGAAGGATACTATATGAGTTGTGATAATATTTAGAAGGATAGTATTTGGGTTGGAGCTCAGCTTGTGAGGGATGGAGCCTATCAAATAGAGGTTGGAGCCTCTTGTTGGGTTGGAGCTTAGTTTGTCTGGAGGTTGAAGCTTCCAATAGGTTGGATCCTATATTTTTCTCAAGTAGAGATTGAAGTCTCTAGTAGGTTGGTGCCTACAAGAAGAAGATCAATCTATAATATATAAGCAATATTTTTTCGTGGTTTCTTTCTCGAAAGGGTTTCCACGTAAATCGTGTGTTCTCAATTGCTAGATCTTGCACATATGTGGTTGATGTGATTGATTGGATTTTGAAAAGTAAAAGTTTGTCTTCTACCGATTCACCCCCCACCCACTGTTGGAAATATTGTCATTGATGTCAAAGGCAAATAAGAGACTATTAGAATTGCGTCATTGATGTCAAGAAGGGATACATTGTCTAGTGTGATATCATTGATCATTAAAATATGGATGATTCAATACATAAAACAAGTGTTAACCATTGAAGGCCATCAAGTCACCAATGATGAGCAGCAACACAATCATTTGGATAGAATAGAAGAAATGTTAATAAATGAACAGCAATCAATAAACTGAAGGCAGCAATGTTTGTCTATTAACATAATAAAAGCAGTGATTATATTTCTCAAGCATCTTGAAAGCAACATAAGTCTGAAGAATTGATCGATATCCTAAGTGAAGAAAATTCTGAAGATTCAATCAATATCCTAAGTGAATGAAAACAAAGTCAGAAAAAGACAAAATAAGAAAAAAATGAAAAAGACAAAATAAAAGAGAACAGCGATTCAAAAATTAAAAGGCAAAGCTGGGTATGAATGAGACAAATTAAGAAAAGGACAAAAACCAATAAGACAAATTGAGGAAGTTACAAAAGTGCCATGATTTCATAAAAGATAACTATGATTAAAAGTTTCTAATACAAACAAAAAGGAGACTTGAAATGATACAATTGTTCCGAGAAAATGATGCAATCTTTTAAGAGGAACGATTCTGCTTTAATAAACCAAAAAGTATGGAAGGTGCTACTTGTTAAAAAGACAAAATGTTTATAATAAACTACTTGTTAATATAAAAGAGTCAAGACAAAATAGTTACTAAAAGGCAGCAATATGAAGAGAGTATTCAGATTTAAAGTGTGGAAGAAGAACAAGACATGTGTATGAGATAAAAAGACATATCATTCAAACACAAGAAAATTTGACGAGGAGAAAAGAATAATTGTGTAAGGCAGGTTTTGTAAAGAACGTTTATATGATCATTATCCATTGAAGAAGCAAATAAAAGAAGACAAAAATATCTTTGTAATTCAAGCAGAATTATAAGCACATTTGGAGAAGATTTAAAAGCATATTGAAGCAGATTCATAAGCATATCTGAAGCAGACTATTGAATTGTATTTAGAGCAGATTATTGAAACATATTTGGAACAGATTTATAAGCATATTTTGGAGCAGATTATTGAAGCATGTTGGAACAGATTTGAAGGGATTAAAGCAGATTTTTGGAGAAGAGTTCATAGCAGATTGAGAAGAGAGTTGTGAAGAAAATTCGAAGGCAATACAAGAGCAAATTTATTGCATATTTGGTGAAGATCAGAATTGTCCATCATCCATTGAAGAAGCAACATTAAAGGTGGAACATTGTGTTTTAAGTTATTATTTTTGCTAAGTTGGTGCTTGGCAAGTGGGGGTTGGTGCCTCCAGTAGGTTGGCGCCTACGAACATTAGGAGTTGGTGCTCCTTGTAGGTTCATGCCTACTAGTTCAGAGATATGAGTTGGTGCTCCTTGTGGGTTGGTGCCTACTAAATTGTGAAAGTTGGTGATTCAAGTAAGTTGGTGCCTACATTCATTGTAAAACTTATAAAATTCATAAAGTACATTATTTGTACCGTGGTTTTCTCCCATAAGGTTTTCCACGTAAAATCTTGGTGTCAACTTGTTCATATTGTGCTAGAGTTTGTAGTTGATAAAAGTTGAGAGGGTAAAAATTTGTTAATATACTGATTCACCCCCCCAACCCTCTCAGCATAGCTATGTGCTCATCACCCTTGACTAACTTCAACATCTCTATATGGGGCAATTCTTGTTGACACAAAAAGGAGCTCAACAATATAATTTTTGGAACTCAATGCAAAGGCAAGAAGATGTAGCAAAGTGATCATTTTATTCCATCTCTCTTCAATGATTTTTGGTTAGTTGTTTGAAGAAATTTTCTTCGAGATCTTTCTCTTTTGCATTTATTATGGCTTTCAGCTTTTCAATCAGAGTTGATGCCATCATATATCTCACCCAAACAAGGCCTATCCATGTCAGTATAACGAATCATACTCAATAAGGATTCAGTAAACCTAAGGAGATACTCAACATGATCCCACCAAATGTCATCTAGGATGATTTGCTTAACTTTTTCTGCTCTTGTAGTGCTAGATTGTGCCTCCATATTGACCAATTTTGGTTGATGCCGATGTTAGAAAGTGCCCCACAAACCTTCAAAATTCATCTAAACACAATTGTGGTTGAGGCAAAGTGGGTCTCAACAACCCACTAGTGTTTGAAAATCAAAATTATAGAAATTAACGTCAAAATAAAATTAAAAAGTTTAATAAAGTGAAACATATTTAACTTACCTTCAAAAACTCCAATTTCAAGAATGTTCTAAATATGCCTTGTGACATGGTGGTTGATAATGAACATTTTGATCTCTTCGGCCTCAACATACACATGTTTGATTCAATCACTTTTGGTGCCAATTTTTTGTGGTATAAGTGCCTCACAAACCTTCAAAATTCATCTAAACATAATTGTGGTTGAGGCAAAGTGGGTCTCCAAAACCCACTAGCGTTTGAAAATCAAAATTTATAGAAATTAACGTTAAAATAAAATTATAAATTTTAATAAAGTGAAACATATTTAACTTACCTTCAAAAGCTCCAATTTCAAGAATGTTCTAAATATGCCTTGTGACATATGGTGATTGATGACGAACATTTGGATCTCTTCGGCCTCAACATACACATGTTTGATTCAATCACTTTTAGTACCAATTTTTTGTGGTATAAGATTGGGGAGTGGACAATACAAAGTCTCGAAAAAATGCGTAAACAACACTCCTTAACCAATAACCCAACCGCTTTACAATTTTTGGCATTGTCTGTTATAACTTGCACAACATTTCAAGGGCCTACTCCCTCAAAGGCTTGACAAACAATGTTAGTTATAAATGCACCACTACTTTCAAAAACATTACCCCTTTTTGAGGACACTACAATTACATTGATCAGTGACTAATTTCTTGCATCTTTCCATCCATCGAAAACAATGGGCACCCCCGTTTCAACCCACAAATCTTTATGGGTTTCAAAGACTCCTCTACAAATTTCACCTCTTTTTCCAATAAGGTGTTACGAACCTTCTCATGACTAAGGCCCTTGTACCCTTTTGGATCCTCATTAATTACTTTCATCATTTGATGCAAAATGATGAGCAAACAACATTGAGCGCCAATCCATTCACGTAGACATATTTTCTATGTGTTGGTTGGAAATCTCTTGAGACTTGTTATGAAATGGCATTTCCAATGGTCCCTTTGAACTCTTATATGTATATGCCATAGGTTGTTCTTCAGGTGTGGACAAAAATGGGTGGCCCTCTGTAGGTTGAAGATTAGAAAGCGGTGGAGGGGTGGAGGGGGCATCATCCCTCGAGATCCTTTCTTTAACAAAGGATCATGTGATTTAGGGCCCGGTGCTTGATTTGTTTTTCATTCCTCGTTAATATATACCAAGACTTGTGATTTTGGAATGTGTTACCATCTTTGTTTGGGAAAACTTTGATGCCTTGTCCAAGGATCTTACAAAATGAATTTTCACTTGATTGTATGAGCTCCAATATCTAGCATTACATTCACTACAAATCCAAACATAATTCCCACCACCTGGAAGTTGCTATACCATTTCAACATATTTCCAAAGGGTAGAGTTTGGGTCTATTTTGAAGAGTAGTCAACTCATGGAGCTAGAATCGGATGCCATTGTAATACCTAAAACAACAAGTTCAATAAACAACACATTCAAAGTATTGAAATAAATGAAAACAAACATATATATACAACTTAATTCATTTTCAAAAAAATACCACATGTTATAAATTCAAGAATGAAAACAAAAATAGGAGATTCATTTGTTAATGAACTCTTGCAAATGCATAGTAATAGCAAACCAACCAATTTGGAGCATTCACAATCAATCTTCACTTTTATTCGTGCAATGGAAAGAAAGAAAAAAATCCAGCAATGATGAATAATATTGGGCGCGGGGGGGAGAATTGCACTTTTTGGTCTAAAAAAAATTAAAAGCTGAAATTTGTCAGTTGGGCATAGGTACTCGCAAGCAAAATGGGAGACCCTAGATGGCCCTACAAGCAGATTCGATCCAAACCCAAACCCGAGGGCTACAAGTTCGGCATTGATAACACAGATCTATAATGATCCTTTAATCCCAATGAGGACTAGCACTACAAATATTAAATTTGGGAACATATTCCAATACAGACAATAGGTTAACAATGTAGCAATAATTGATATGGGAGAACAGTAAAGATAGGATGTCTACTTCTATCACTACCAAGTGCATCCCCACTTCCCCTTTCTCTTGCCCCTACGAAATTCAACTAGTCTCTTTTGATGGTGTTGAGGGAAGGCTAGTATTTGCAAATTATTCTCCTTCTATTGAGTAGATTGTAGCACAATAGTTCAAGGCTTCGCATCATTGTCCCTTCGTTTTCAAATCACATGACTTTTTAGCTTCCACCACCTCTCCAAATGCACCCCCCCTTAAGGCTTCTAGGATGTCTTCCTATGCCTCAACTCTTTGCAATCCTAGGTGTTACAGAACTATGGTAGCAAATACAATTGTTTGTGCTTCAATGATCACTTTAAATGATCCTTGATCCACCTCCTACTCCACAACCTCCTCTCTTTGTGTGCTTGAGCTTGGAATCAACAAGGTTGTTGCAGTCAATGGCAAAAGTTTCACCCAAAATCTTGAGAGTTTTATGGGTATGAATGTAATTAAGAAATCTAATAATATTTCCCTACTTGAGATGGGGCTAGATGTCATAGAAGTTCCACAAGTTTTGAAGTAGTCTTGGTACTCTCCACGTTTATGTTTCTAAGCGATGGAAGCCCTTCTACTCTATACCTTGCTCTCTCAACATTTGTTCATGGGGTCAACTAAGATACTTCAACTATTGTTGCAATTGGTGACATCCAAAATTTTCAAATTTTAAAGAGTATGAATGTGATAAAGAAATCTAAGAATAATCCCTACTTAAGATAGGGCCAAATGTACTACAAGAAGAGGAGCATTTAAACCTATTATTTGCTGTTATAATAAGATTGATTGTTATTTGCTGTTCATTATAATAAGATATTTGGGAGTTATTTCTGTCATTTGCTGTTTGAAATGTAATAGTATTGCTGATGCATAAACAATAGTTTCAAATGAATTATCTAATATTTGATTGAATGCTAGGGCTGACAATGTTGTTAATCATATAATGAAGTGTTTAAGGAAGATTAAGAATTGGATTTGCATTAGTATTTTGATCCTAGACATCACACACTTACCTGAAATCTTCATCTAGGAAGAAGGCCTCCTTAAAGATAGGGTTCTCAAATCTCACAAGTCAAAGGATCTAACTTCTTCCCAAGATGTAGATTAGAATTTTTTGGATATGGTTAAGAGGCTTGCTTACATTGGTTGGGAATTTTTGCTGTTTTTGTAACTTGTTTTGTTTATTTATTTTATTTCTTGGGTGATGGCACCCAATAGAATCCTCAATATACAGATCCAAAAAGAGCACTGATTGATATGGGTTTTTGTTATGTACCATACATTTTTGGAGTAGGAAGGCATTATATTTGTCAAGTATATCACCAATCTGTAGTTGTACCACACAAAGAAAACACTAATTGATATGGGTTTTTTCTATATACCACACATTTTTTGAGTAGGAAGGCATTATATTTGGTTAAGCATATCAACAATTTGTAGATGTGCCATACCATATCAACAAAATTTACAAAATGTTACACTATAAAAATCTTTTAGCAAAAGAATTGAGATTTCTTTTTAATTTAACATTTGCTTTTAATACTACTTACTAGTTGCTTTTATTAAAAAGAAGAGTGTTTTAGGTGGCCATTGCTTAACTAGTAGGAATCCTTTCGGTTGAGAAGGGAGATGTATGCTACTCTTAATGCAATAAGCAAGCAACAAAAATACAAGACCCATTTTTTGTTGAAATCAAACCACCTAATAACCATAGGCCTCAAATTCGCTTACCTCCAATTTTGCCAATTCAGCCCCTAAAGGTCCTAGTATTGGGTATGATTCAAACTAGGTACAGGTTCTGAACTAAACAAAAATAGTATAATGATATCTGAAATAAACATTAAAATCTAAGTTACCAGTTCGGTTTTGGGTTCGGGTTCGGGTTCGGGTTCGAGAATCTGGTTTGCCGGTTTGGGAAAAAAAAATTGGGGGTTGGGTTTGTTTTGGGTTCGGTAATACTTAAACATATAAAAATCAGAAATATATACATATTTGCAGCAGTAATTAAGTTCAAAATACACCACCATATTAATAGTCAAATAACATAGCAAAAATACACCACCACTTTCATAGTCAAATATTAAAATATTAGTGTTACTCGAATGTCATGATACAAAATTATAAATTAAAGTTCAAACATAAAAATGTCAAGTGTTTACAATCAGCCATTATTGATCATTGATCAATCCGAATCATATGGGTCATCAAAAAAAGCAGCATCGTCAGCATCATTAGATGCTACATTTTGTGTATAACCACAAATAGCATTAGTGGCACTCGCACAAGCACTGCCACTAGCACTGACACTACCACTCTCATGCTCAATGGTTGCTTCAAGCTCATACTCATCATCAATATCAAGTGCAGCTAAGTGATTTGTGGAAGCAGCCAAGTCAAGCTACTCTGGCTCAATATCCCACCTCCTGGTGTCTCCTTTGTAGGAACTTTGCTTGTGTGTAAGGAGGCGTAAGTTTGAATGCACATACACCAAGTCCTCTGCCTTTTTTGAATGTAGCCTATTGTGTTTTATTGAGTAGATGAAGGAGTATGTGCTCCAATTCCTCTCAGAAGAAGATGAACTAGCAACCTATTAAGACCAAATCAAATAGTTAAGAGTTACAAAATTTCACTATACAAAATTATTAATTAGTAATTAATAATTAATATAAATTAAAATTAAAATTACAAAATATAAAACTTACTTGGGATAAAAAATTTATTGCAATAGGTTGGAGGTGCCTGTATTCTTGCCCATGGAAGTACCACCAACTATGAGCACCCACCCTGTACTTATCTCGAAGAGCATCAAGATTCTGATCAACACTACCGGAGCGTGCAAAGCCATGAGCTCAGCCCTCACTCGATCACGTTGGTCACGATCAATGAGGAGTCTACGAAGTGTTGCCTTGTACCCTTGAGTCACTTCAGCATCCCTACATGGAGCAACTCTTGATAAAGCAAAAAGTATCTCAGGACTATAATATTTGGGACTCAATGCAAAAGCAAGAAGATGCAACGGAGTGGTCATTTTGTTCCATCTATCAACAATGATTTCCTGTAGCTCTTTGAAGAACTTTCTTCAAGATCTTCCTCTTTTGCATTGATGATGGATTTCATCTTCTCAATCATTGAGTCGATACCATCATATACTTCCGGAACTTGAATCGGGCCTCAAAAAAAGACAACTATCCATTGCCATCATTGGATGAAGTCTTGCAAGTTGTCAATGGGTCGCGAATGATGTCCTTCTTAGACGGATACTCTAGATACAACCAAGTGCTGGTGGGGTATGAAGACAAATTGAAGACGGCCTTCACCACGAAGTGGGGAACTTTCGCTTACAAAAGGATGCCCTTCGGGTTGATTAATGCGGGAGCCACATTCCAGAGGGCCATGGACATCGCCTTTAGAGATTTAATCGGAAAATGCATAATTATCTATATGGATGACCTAATGGTATTTTCGAAAAGAAGAGAAGACCATATAGAGGACTTGAAGAAAGTGTTCTAAAGATGTCAAAGATATGGGATTTCTTTAAATCCTAAGAAGTGCATATTCGGGGTCACCGAAGGCAAACTGTTGGGTCACTTGATCACGGAAAGAGGAATTCTAATTGATCCTGAACGCATTGAGGCAATTTCCATAATCAACTTGCCTACTAGCCAGAAAGAATTAAGATCTTTCTTTGGGAAGATCAACTTTGTCCGAAAATTTATCACTAGTTTTGCCGAGATAGTGAAACCCTTGAATGAAATGTTAAAGAAGAATGCTAAGATAGAATGGACGACACCAGCGAAGGAAGCCTTTGAAGAAATCAAACAAGCAATAGTTGAGGCTCCTGTCTTGGTTAGTCCAGACTATACCAAGCCATTTTATTTATATTCCTTTGCATCGGAACACTCATGTGCCGCAATACTCACTCAGAGGACAGAGGAAAGGGATGAACATCCCATAGCATTTATGAGTACACCCCTCCAGGATGCTGAATTAAGATACCCCAATGTGGAAAAACAAGTCGATGCATTGGTGAAAGCCATTAAGAAATTTAGACATTACATTTTAAGGAGTAAGGTTTTTGCCATTGTACTAGAGGCAGCTGTTAAAACACTCCTAATGCAAAATGAGCTTGGAGAAAGGAGAGGAAAGTGGGTCCCCACTATCCAAGAATACGACATCGAGGTGTAACCAATGAAGCTAGTCTGAGGACAAGCCTTGACTCAGACGATGGCCATAGAGGGACCTGGCTTAGTACAACAGACGTATGTGCTGACAGACACTTCCCCAGAGGAGTGGTACTACAATATCTCCGCGTACCTAATAAACCGCAAGTATCCGGCCAAATGAATTCCACATAGAAGCAAGCTTTTCGACTAAAGTGTCAACATTTCATGCTTCAAGGGGCAATGCTCTATAGAAGGAACCATGAAGGGATCTACTTAAGATGTGTTGGGAATGATGAAGCTAGGAGGATTATGGAGCATTTCCATTCCAAGTTTGAAACAGGACATGGCGGAAGTCAGGCAACTGCTTGTCAAATACTTAGAGCAGGGTATTATTGGCCCTCCATTTTTAAAGATGCCTACCAACACGTTAAAACTTGTCACACCTGCCAGATCACCGCTACTCGTGAAAAGAATCCGGCCATGCCGTTCGGAACAGGACATGGCGGAAGTCAGGCAATTGCTTGTCAAATACTTAGAGCAGGGTATTATTGGCCCTTCATTTTTAAAGATGCCTACCAACACGTTAAAACTTGTCACACCTGCCAGATCACCGCTACTCGTGAAAAGAATCCGGCCATGTCGTTACAACCCATTACAGAAGTAAAGCCATTTGCAATGCGGGGTCTTGATTTTATTGGCATGATAAATCCACCGTCTTCGGCGCAACACAAATACATTCTGACGGCGACTGATTATTGCACCCGATGGTCCGAAGCACAAGCATAGAAAATTGCACGACGGATGCAGTAATCAAGTTCCTAGAGGAACATATCATCACGAGATTCAGTTGCCCCAAGGCTTTGGTGTGTGACAATGGTTTTGCGTTCACTTCTCTGAAATTCTCCAATTGGGCATTTGACTATGGGATTACACTGAAATTCTCCTGGAACTATTACCCCCAAGGTAATGGATTGGCGGAGTCAACAAACAAGAATTTGCTCAGTGTGATCAAGAAATTTTTGGATCAAAATCCGAGAGATTGGCACTCTCAACTAAGGTTTGCTCCGTGGGCAGACAAGACACGAGCTAAGAAGTCATTGGGGACCTCTCCATACCACCTAGTCTATGGGCAAGATCCTGTATTTCCTATCCAGTTAAGGATTCCGACATTGAGGTTTATGCAAGAATACTTGGACCCAGACGACAAAGTTTAGATCCGTTTGTCATAGCTTTCGTTACACGAAGAACAAAGAGATCAGGCCTTGGAAAAATTTGCAAAGCACCAAGGGGTCGATAAGTGATGGTTCGATAGACGTGCAACAATAAAGTCATTCAGAATCTCTGACCTAGTCTTGTATTGGGACAAAGCACATGAGAGAAGAGGTGATAATGAGAAGTTTGATAATTTATGGAAAGGACCATACCAAGTTGCTGAAATTTTGGGAGAAAACGCATTCAGGTTGAAGACCTTAACAGGAGAGGATATCCCATTGCCAGTCAACGGGCAATTCTTGAAATACTATTTCCGACCTTGAATCCTTAAGTGGGACTTACCTGTATATAGTTAGATTAGTTTCTTTTTTCAGTTTGGTTTGTTTTCCTGCTTTGGCTTTGGTTAGTTTAGTTGTTTTCGTTTTCTTTGCTTTCTTTGCTTGGTTTTCGTAGTTTAGTTTGCTTTAGTTTTGTGTGCTTAGTTTAGTTTGAATAAAAGGGATTCCCATTTTGTGAGAAAGGTGATGTTGCTTACACGCACACGCTGGATTGATTTCACCCGGTTATGTTATGAGTATTCCTTGGACAAATATTTGTAGAGAACCTTCAAGCCTCAAGATTAGTTGTCTCAAAAGTATCCTCAGGTTAAGGTTAGTACTTGACGGAAGCAGGAATCATCTATTATATCCTGATTTTAAAATGTTACAGTTACTACATCTCACACATATAATAAGTTCTCTGAGTCACGATCGTTTCTAAGGAGAAATCATGGTTTAAACAAAAGGAAATAACCAAAGTCTTACTTCAGCGCCACTATAATGCTCAAGCCCATGTGAGCTTTATTGCTTACAAGCCAAAGTGTGAAAATTTTGAGAAAGAAAAGAATATCCAAATAAGAGAAAAGAAAATAAGGAATGATCAACATACTTGGCTACAGGTGTGCGGACATCTCTACAGGCGTGCAATCAATAAACACAAGAAATTAAATCGCCAGAAGTAGAGCAATCTCCGTGAGATTATAGCAGATAACCTCGTCGGGGCTATCGACGCTCGCTGGCAGCGAGGCTCTATCCAAGGATGCTTTTGGAGTTAAGACTAGTTATAATGAAAGCCACAATGGAACCAAAGAGACTTAGTGTTCTTACGAGAAGGAAATGAACGCCAGTGCACACACTTGTAACTAACAAATGAAAGATCTTGATATAGTTTAGGATTCTTCTTTTCTTTTTAGTACTTTTCTTAACCAAGGGATAAGCTAGTTGGAACTAATCTAAGACTTTTTGGGTTTAGAGTGGATATTGTCCTTGGAATGTTCAGGAACATTCCCAATCCCAACGTGGAGTCGCCAGATGTTGTGACCTATTTCACACATCGCCCCATTGCAAATGGGGACCCCCAAGTTTTGGTTTCGCCCTTTGCATTGCCAGTTTAGAGTTCAAAATTTGAGTAAATATTTGAGAGTCAGTTCAGCCAAGTTAAGAGTTTGAGCCCGTTTGAGTGCCTGAACATCATGGAAAGGCTTGGAAGGTCCAGAAGACGAGGATCGCATGTGCTTTTGGTCATTTCTGACACTTCCTATTTTTTAGGGATTCTACTTTTTGCTTTTTGCTTTTTTAATTTTTGGCATTTTTAGGCCACTCTAGAGTTCCTATTTTTAGGGATGCTTTTTGCTTTTTCTATTTTTGGAAAGTTTCTATTTTGGGATCCCACATAGCATGAAGTCAATACGCCTCCAAAAGTCAACATGAAAATCAAGGTAAATGGTGAAAAGGTTGCAAAATGGCTAAGTCTGGCAAAGTGCGCCCATGAGAAGAAATGGCAGGCCAAGCATGAAGTCCGCCCTTGCCTTTGGCATGCCAAAGACAGGCAATGGCGAGCCAAGGCTGAAGTCCGCCATGGTATGAGAGGCCTCCAAGTCCGCCCACGGCTTGAGGAAGCATGAAGTCCGCCATGGCAAGGTATAGCATCAAGTCCACCCTAGGAAGGAAGAAGTGGACGACGAAAGAAGAGGCCAAATCCGCCCATGGCTTGAGGAAGGGTGAAGTCTTCCCTAGGCACAAGGAAGGATGGACGGCGAAAGAAGAGGCCAAGTCCGCCCCTGGCAAAGCAAGGTCAAAGTCTGCCCCAAAAGTCAATGGAAGAAAGTCTCCAAAGTCCGCCCAAGCCAAGTAAGTAGCAAGACAAGAGGTGAAGTCCGCCCAAGGTAGAAGAAGATGTAAAGTGCGCCATGGCAAGAGAAGGGGTGAAGTCCGCCCAAGGTAGAAGAAGGGGTAAAGTATGCCATGGCAAGGAAGAAGCCCAAGTCCGCCATATGGGAAGTGGATGGCAAGACATGACATGAAGTCCGCCCTTGGACAAGGCAAGGATAAAATAAGCCATAGGCAAGGAAATGTGGAGAAATTCGCCCAACTCAGGAAAGTAAAAAATTTCTAAGGCATGAAAATGGAGAAATACCTAGAGAGAGAAGAGGTTAGGCGAGCATGAAAATCACTCCTCAACGTAACGGAATGAAATTCTTTGGCAAGGAAGAAAGAGTGTAAGGCAAGGCAAAAACGAAGACCATCCCTCTCAGCTTGAATAAATTCCTAAGGCACGAATAAAAAATGGCAAAATGGCAGGAATATCTCCAAGTTCGCCCAACCCAGAAGGAGAGAGAAAAGGAAGTTGTTGGCTAAGTATGAATGTCCAGAGAGGCCAGAAGTCCGCCCGGAGAGTTGAAAATTGGCAGACGAGTTATTAAAGCACCTTTTGACTAGGCAGACAATTGGAAAATAAAATATTTGGCCACGAACAAACGAATTTAGCCAGGTATCAACTTTAAACAGGTTGGAATTTTAATATTTTAATATTTTTAATTATTTCCCAACACTTAGGGAATTTTAATTAAAAATTCAAAATCTGGAGATTAATTGGAAGATTAAATCATTTTGCCTTAGGTAAAATTAAATTTGCCATGATTCGAAAATTAAACATGTTGGAAAATTAATTTTGATAATTAATTTAATATCTTTCAATATTTTTCCCAACACTTAGGCAAATTTTTAAAGAGAGTTGTGTTGACGTGTGTTTTATGACAACACCAACACAGAATAAAATGTCCAACAGTCACTCTATTCTCTCTTGATCAAAGTGTTCCGCATGCTAAGATTGCGTGAAAGTTCATGCGTTCAACTCCAAGGTTCCTTTTATTGCGAATAGACTCAGTTGGTTGATGTGAATATGCTGGGTATTCCAAGGGGACTTACGTAATTGTTCGATTTTTGTCAAGCAGATGAAAGGTTTTGACTATGATGCTCTGATATTTGAACTGACCGGGAAATACTGAATTTAAAGGGAATAGGGATAGGAAGTCTACAATCTATTTCTAAGGGTGGAATGCAAGGATTGACTTTGGCAATCTTCGAACCAAACTTTGTTTTGTCTCCCCTTCGGACAACTCTGACAAAGTTGGTGCAATCTTCAAAGGATGGATAAGATGTTCAAATTATGATTCAACATGCGCACCCCGTCACAACGATGCAAGTCAACACACGAATCACAACCAAAGTTAGGTATGGATATTTCAGTTGACCACGCAGGGGCAGACTTACCATCAGCAAGCCTGCTAGTTGTATGGATAAAGGAAGATTCGCCCAAACCAACGCCACATTCCACAATTAACAACTACTTGCATAAAACAAAGTCTACTTTACTCTAACTACTTGAATTGGAAAGACGAAAAGATCTCGTCAACTACCCACAATGCAAGATAGAATCACCAATCAATGAAAATCCTTATATTATGAGAGTCTTACACAACAATCTTTTACAAAAACCTTCAAAGGGAAAGTCTTTCTTTCCTTTCCAAACTAAGCTAACTCCTAGCTCTACTCTTTAACTTCTAACTAGCTCAACTCTATCTCTGATTTCTGTCTAACTCTGATATATTACAAATGAGGGGGGATACCCCTTTTATATCTAGCCCAGTCCAATGGACGGCTTAGATTCAAATACAATAGAAGGCCCGGATTGAGCCACCTAAGCCTTGATCAGGGTTCTAGCCCTAAAAACCGCCACTGAGAGGAGTGGAGCAATGAATGCGCTGAATATTCTTCACTCCTCATCAATGAACCACTATCTACCATCAATGCGCACATTGTCCCCTTCCAGAAGATCATCATCCACAAGGGCGTTTCCTTTCTCCTTCTCGCTAGGTGCAAATCTGATGAACCTGGCCAATATTGCCTCAACTTCCTGATCCGAAACGGGAGGAATGTGATCCAACTGAAATTCCAAGATTGTAACTGTTTGCCCATGTCGGGCACAAGATTTCTTCCAAGCAACAAGGGCATCCTGGGTGTTTTGTTTAATGTTGGAGAACGCAGAAGTGTTCTCGAAGTCATCCTGTGTGAAGGTCTTCACCTCATAAAAGAATGGTGTTAATCTGTTCTTCAATCCATCTGCAGTTACCTCTTCAAAAGTCAACCTCCTGGCAAAGCAATGTGTTGAGAACTCCATCTAAGATATTCGTTATGGCCTTTCTAACCCTGACAGAATCCGTCTGTGATGCATCCTAGAATCCTCGACGTATGACTACTGAAGAATACCATCCAGCGAAGTCATATCTATCCCCCTATTGAATCACACCTCCCTCAACCAAAACCTGTAGAGGTATGCTCATCATTGCCCCTAAATGGAGAACAACTCTCGTCTGATAGATACGAGCCTCACCCCAAGCATGGTTAACTGCATCCATCCTTGCCATAATATCGGAGGCTTGCCTATAGGCATGTGCAAGATCCTCCATAAACTTTCCTATTTCAGTACGGACGCCAGCAACCCACTTGTCTGCCTGTTGTGCCATCCTTTTCAAATCTTCTAACCCACTGATTGATTCCCTTGGAAATTCAGCTGGAAGCTCAATTGCCAGATTCTCTTGCCCACAAGGACAGGCCAAATGTTGCACGTAGCCAATTAGTGTCTTGTGCTCTACCTTCAATTTCTTGTACTTGCCCTCAACATAGGACAATCTATCCTTGAGTGCTCGATAGGAATTATCGCACTCCTCAACCACTTGTGCTCCAGTAGGGCGGCCAATTTCCATAGTTGTAATCACATAGTTTTCTGGAACGGCCTCATCTCGATCACACTCCACCCTAGGCACTGCCACATGCAAAGTTCAGGATCTATCCTCATCTATTGAGATTTTGGAGAACTTCCTAGCCTTCTTCGTTGGAGGTGCACTGATCCTCTGTAACAATTCCTCCATCTCAGCTGCAGGATCAGTCTCATCTACAAGGTCACGTCTCATCCTATCTCTTAGCCATTCTGGCACCTCCTGCCGCATGTCTGATATAATAAAAAGCTACTCAACCTTGGCCTCTATCTCATGAGCTTCTCCCCTGCCATCGTTCTGACGAGGCTCATCATCATCAATAGGCTCAGTATCTCCTGAGCTCTGGGCATCCTGATCTGAAATAGCATCATCCTCGAGGGTTGCCTCGATCTCCTGCTGAAACTGAGTATCAATGGCTGTCCCCTCATCCGTCTCTTGCTAATTTTCTTCTCGGGGCATGTTGATGCTCTGGCCCACTGACTCTCTACGAGCTGGTTGGCTTGCCACTTGCACTGCTTGTTCTACATCCAATCTCTCCCTCTAATCAGCAAATAGTGATATCTCCTGCATACTCGGAGAATGTGCCCGAGATGGTGTATGCGAGGATTCCTCAACTCTCAAAGGCTCAAGTTGAACTGGTTCCTTCCCTCTTGGCTCTAGAGTATGATCCACCAGCCTTCTCTGTCTAGCTGCTGGCGATCTGTGATCTCCCATCAAATTATATGTAAGGGGAATTGATCTTCCCTTAAGTCGACTGACATGCCTCTCTGCCCAACTCCATGTGAATTTTAAGACGGGGATACAAAGCGTATCCAAGTCGATAATCTCTGGTTCCAACCAATCTGGGAGTGGCAGAGGCGTATCTCTTACTGTCTCGTAATCAACCTGTACAACGTTTATGTCTTCTTCAATTTGATCCGGCACTGGGACAATCTCACATTCCCTGATCATTACCAACGGTATCCGAGAGAACATTCTTTGCCTAATCTCGATCTCATCCACTGCATTGGCCCAAAAGTCTTCGATCTGTGCCTTGTGCCTGAACTCTTCTAATAGTATCCATCTGATGTTCCTGTGGGGATCGTAGTGATGCCTGCTGGCGTGGTAGGAAAGGTGGAAGAATTGGAGCTCGTTTTCTGCCTCCCTAGCTGCTTGCAGTGATGGGCAGATTTCATCTGAATTCCCCATGGTAATTGGGAATCCAAGTCCACCTTTCTTCTTCTTCTGAATCTTATCATAGGCAATAAGTTGCCTAGATACTTCCAGCATCACTATCCTGTTTGTGGGATACCGGGGCAATCTATAAGGATAGGAAGAAAATCCTTGCAGCCTTATGTAGGTAAACTTCGAAAATTGGATAAACCAACACCCGAACTTCTCAATCAACTCCTGTGCCTCTCTAGATATATTTTGGTGAGTCCTTTGCTGCAAGGTCCTCGTTATGTGCATGGTGAAGGCATCATTGACCCTTTTGTAATTGGTGGTGCTTGTCAGATGCAACTGTGGACAAGCCTCATGTATCTTAAATTGATGGGAACCACACCCGATTGGTTCCTTATAGGAAATTCCCCTATACTTCATCATGCGAGCCAGCATGTAGACAATGTAAGAGCCCATGTAAAACGTTTTTGTTCTCCTCACACCACGGAGTTGCTCGTGTATATTGTCACTTATCATCAGTGCCCAATCCACGTAATCTTTGCCCTCTAGTACCAAGTTGACATAGTAAAACATCCAAGGTTCAAAGATGAATGCTTGGGGGCATCCTCCAACTCTGTTCAGCATCATTATCAGATCACCAAACTCTTGCCTCAAATCCTCTGAGATTATTTGTTTGGGTAATTTTGTACAAGTTGGCTTAGGTTTGATCATCCACCTAGTATTTATCAAATCAGCACACCGGTCTGATGTGAATGAGTACATCTTTTCTGCCCTTTCCCTTGTTTTGTAAATAATCTTCTCGTGGACTGGTATTCCAAATGCTTCTCCGATTGCCTCTAGTGTCAGGTTAGCCAATATCTTGCCATATGGCGAAATGACAGTCCTCTACTCTGTGTTGTAGTGGTTGGCGCATTCCATGATTAGCTCTGGACACCGGATAGTTGGCGGAAAGCTAGCAGCTGCATATAGTCCACTCCTAACAATATTGTGTGAGGTAACTGATGGGTGATGACCTCCAATCCCCATTATCTTCCTTTTGAATGCCTCCAGGTTAAACGAGCCCAAGTTTGTGTCAGCCAGCTTGCCCAACTTTGAAGAGAATTTTGATTCTGGCAAGAAGGACTTGCTAAATTTCTTGATCACTGCTTGTCTTGATGTGTTGGCCTTTGCGGATTCATTGTGGTTCCCTCTGCCTGCAGCTCTTCTACTTGATTCAGCCATTCTGCAAAAAGGCAAGAGAGTTAGAAAGCAAGATTTTATAAAATAATATACTACTTTTGAGGGTGCCAGCAGATTTTCAAATAAAAAGGCTGCAACACTTTGTCACTTTCAGCTGCAAATCTCAACACTCTTGTTCACTTCAACGTTTTACTTCAACTGCGAAAGTTTTGTACTTGCAGCAGTATGATATCAGATGCCTGGAGATGCTTGCTTGCAGAAATTCGCCCTTCTTCTCTAAAAACGTACTTTTAGCAACCTGTTTGCTCCTCTTAAATTCGTGTTTCAGCAAGCTTGGAAATTTGTACTACAGCAATTTCCAAATGTCTAGACTCAATTTCGTACTTCAGCAAGCAAATGAAACCTCCTCACAAAGTCGTGCCTTCAGCAACTCCAACCTGCAGCAAATCAAATTGTGCCTTTTCACCTTCAGCAACTGGAGACTTAGAAGTTCGCACTTGCAGCAACTTCACTCCTCTTTCTCCACCAGTTCGACTTTCAGCTTTTAGCAATTTCAAACTGTCAAGTCGTACCTCTTAGCAACTCAAGCTTCTTCACAAATTCAAATTTCCCAACAACTTGGGACTTTCCTCACAAATTCGTACTTCAGCAGCTTTAGTAAATATTTTGCACTTAGCAACTGGTGAGAAGAATGAAGAGTACTCAAAATCTTATAGCCAGGTCGAAATCCAGCAAAGGCTATACTTAGCACATTTTTTAATTCATTTTCCCTCTCTTTTCCAATCGTAACACTTGTCATCTGAAGCATCAGAATCTTGAACTTCTAGAATTATGAATTTCATCACCCCTACACAAGCCTGCCTCATCATATTGTTTCTTTTAAAATATTAAATCACTACTTCTTCAAACAATTTCGAATTTATCTGGCTAAGTCATTTTTATTTTATTCTTGCCTTGGCAAAATTATCTAGTTCAATCCTCCAACAAAACGTTTTGGTAAACTCATTCATTTTATTTGCCTTAGAGGAATTCTTTAAATTTGCCTTAGGAAATTTATCAAAATAGGCACCGGGCAAAAATATCCACCGAAATGATGTGAGCAAGGCGTGGAATAAGTTCAAACCATCTCGCAATCGAAAACATTCAATACCCAGAAGAAAATTATGTTCAGAACTCATCGTTGTCATGTGTATCCGGATGAAAGGGTACTTTTAATTTTTATTATTTTAAAATAATAAAATGGCTAAGGTTTATTTCTCCACTCCGGACGTCTTCCACACCTGCAATTTCTAGTTTCTCTGCCTTGGCATTTTTCTTTGATTTTCTCCTGAAGAATTTTCCCTCTGTCTGGCATACCTCATCTTGCCTCTGGAAATTTTAACATCACCTCCTAGGCGCATTTCTCATTTTCTCCTTAGAAAATGCCTTAGAAAATTTAAATTTAATTATCTTACCCTTGAAGGGCCCATTTGAGCATGTGAGCTTCCATTTTATCCTTTTCTACGCCTTAGCAATTCTTTTCGCCTTAGGAAAGATTTCTAGGAAATTCATTTTAGATTACCCATGAGGGGTGTACTTCACCTTGTGCATCAAACTTTGCCTTAGGCACATATCACATGTGGAGGGGGAAAACCTCTTGGGTGCAAATCACACATGCCACTTCCATTCTAGGGCGCAAATAGCCTAGTCAACCTCCACTCTTGGGCGCAAATAGGGGTGTGAAGAGGAAATTTCCTAGCCTTTGTGACTCCTCACCTCCCTTGGGCGCATATTGCATCGTGGGCTTCCACTTCCAAGCGCATTTCATGTGTCAAGAGGGAAACTCCCTTTACCTTAGCACATTTTCCTTTACCTTTCAACGTTTTACCTCATGTGGCCCCCTTGGGTGCATTTACCATGGGTAGGAGTAACTCGTGGGCGCATATGAGGGGTGGTGAAGGAATTTCCACGCCCTTGGTGACCCTTCACCTTCCTTGGGCGCATTTTGCCTGGTGGGCTTCCACTTTTGGGCGCATTTTGCCTAAGCAAAGGAAAACGCCAAAACCCAATGACCCTTCACCTTCCTTGGGCGCATTTTGCCTGGTGGGCTTCCACTTCAACCTCTGAGGGCACACTTAGCCCAGTGTGAAGGAAATCCCACACTTAGAGATTTTTACACCCTTTTATTCCTTCTGGGTGTACTTCATGTGTCTGTATGCCAGTTATCTCTTATAAGTTTCCAACGCCCTAGCCATGCCTTGGCTTTCTATTTTTAGCAAACTCGAAGAAATTAGGGTTTCTTTGCATTTCATCCTGTTCTGAGCTAAAGCAGGCGTGGCTGTGCTTCCACTGACTTTGCCACCTCATTCATACCTTCTATTTGCCCCGGTATGCTATTTTTAGCAAACCCTAAAATTGATCAACTTTTGTATATCTGTTTGCTTCGAAATTCGTTCCAGTCGTCCTTGATGCTGTGAGTGACCTGTTCACCTTTGCCTCTGGCAATGACGTGCTATTTTTAGCCATGAGATGACTTACTAAAAATAGTAAGTATTCAAATCGTGCTCAAATTTTGCCAGTAGGCAACCTGAAAGATGCTAATCCCGGTGGCGTGCTTTGCCTTGACATCTCGATATTTCGTTCCATCTATTTTTAGACATAGCAGGGGAAACCCTAATCTGACTTGCATGTACTCTGGACTGCTTCCGCTTCCCATGATTGTTGTTGTTCATCATTCTGCTTGCTGGACTGAAGCGTTGGGTAGTTGTTGGACTGAAGCTGCTATTTATAGTAAGTGTCCGAAAAGTGGTATATTTGATGTCGGATGAGTTTGCATGTCACAGTGCCTATGGGATCTCAAAAAACCCAAAAAAACCCAAAAAACTGGTCGACATGCGAGCACTGGCTAAAAATAGTAAGTCCCTGAAAACTGACTCATTCTGTTTGCATGTCACACCATTGCGAAGCTCTCGCAAAACCCATATGGAATATCCGAACATGTACTGAAAACCACTACATGCAAACCCTAAAAATAGCCTTTGAAGGTTGTACCGCTGAAAGTCACCATCTCGATTTGCATGTTATATCATCGCGAAGGTCTTGAAAAACCCAAATCCATTCTCCAGTCATGCATCGGAGAATCGTGTGTTTGAATCCTGAAAATAGCCTTTGAAGGCTAAACTGCTAAAAATAGCCAGTTGTCCAAATTTGTTCAAATTTCATGTGTAGGCACTCTGAAGCTGCCTGAATGCGCTGAAGTAGTTAGAATCCCGAAATCCTGAGGAAAAGACCTCAAATTAGGTACTTACTAAAAATAGTAAGTCGTCAGATTTCAGTAAGATTTCAATGGGATCCTGTCTTGCGCCTTCTGACTGTACTGTTGCACTTAGATTTTACCTGGATAACTCAATTTGACCTCAAACAAGCCCGAAGAATAGAAACCCTAATTTCGCAGACTCCGCTAACATTTCAACCTAGGTCAAATGACGGGACACCCCAAAAGGACAAAAGATCAGAGACAGAGAGAACCAAAGCCAAAAGACCAAAATGGAGCAAAAATTAGGGGGTCCCCATCTTGGATGGGGTGATGTGTGAAAAGGTCACAACCCATCTTGGATGGGGTGATGTGTGAAAAGGTCACAACAAGCTGGAGATTTCTAATAGAGGTGGCGCCAGGGGAAAATTAGAAACTTGCCTCAAAGACTGCGAGAAAAATTGGAAACTTGCTAATCGGAGAAGAGAAAATGTTTCTAAATTGGAAGAAACTCAAGAAAAAGAAAGCAATTCCTTGAGAAAATCGCACTTCTCAGCCATAAACTGAGTTTCAGCAACTCATTTTTCATAATTTCGACTGAGAAGAATTTTGTTCTCTCAAATCTGCAAGAAGTAATCCTTGGAGAGTAAAATACTGAGGCTAGTGTTATTATTCTTCAGTGGAATAAGTAATTTGACGCAAGGACGTGATTTTTGGAAAGAAATAAATTATTTCTTTGTTGAAAGTCGCACTTCTCAGCAGATTGGCACACTTACTCTGTCAAATTTTCAGAAATTTTAATTTATTTGTAGCCAGAGGACGATCTCGGAGGTTTGGAAGTTCATTGGCAACACTTTTCTACTCTTTTCTATCTTCTACTTTCATTCCAGCACGGGATTTATTCAATGCTTGACGAATTTATTTACTTTCAGCTTGCTTTTTCACAGAAATTTTACTTTAAACAAGCTGAAAGTGCGATTTTATCAAGTAAACATCTCGGAATAAACTAATTTTTAAAGGTCTCGTATTAATGTTATGTATTTTACACTTGCAAGTGGATGACCAACCAAGGAGAGCCGTCCAGACAAGCGCTCATGAAGTTCGCCAACAAAGGGTCGCAGCCGAAGTCCAAGATAAAGTCAAAATGGAAAAATATTACGAACACCAACCTTGGGCACATAGACCTCAAGGAATTCAAGCAAAGGATGTATGGGCACGACGGATTCCTGCCAACATGTATTGCCAGAAGAATGATGAGGAACGAAATTGTCCAGGCTGCCGGATCCCCGCCTGCAATTGAGTGTGTTGAGCTAATGGTAGAATGCACCCTCCACTATGACGCTGAAGAAAGGCGGATTGTTGCACCTGATGGAAGAATACTAGCTCATTTAGGAGAGTTGGCCATACAGGAGGCTTTTGGTATTCCCACATATCCCAAGACCGTCTACAAAACCAAGGAGGACACGAAGAGGCTGTATGATGAAAAGTTGGACCTTTGTGCCGCCAACATCAATAAATCGTGGCTGGACAAGCCAAGAGCGTCAGCCAAAAAGATGTCGAAGAAGTTGTTGCGCACGGACTTCAAGGAAGATTATGGGGATATTGTTATCCTACTAAACCGGATAGTTGGCAACCCTTTAGGAGCGCCCTTCGAGACATGGATGTATTATTTTATTGAGGATATAACAAAAGGGGTCAAAATGTTCAATTGGTCGCGCATGATAAGCAACAGCCTCCATGAGCAATTGGTTAACCTAGAGAAGACCAAGACTTTTTATATGAGTTCCTATGTCAGCTACATGTTGGCAAGGACATACAGGTATGCAGGCTTGATCTGCAAAGGCATAGTCGGCAACGACGAAAATGAGCTGAAGGCTTACGACTGCTATCCACAACTGCAGTTGAGCGAGAAGTCCCACTTCAGGCGAGCTCACAATGCCTTCCTCATGTACATTACGAGGATACTTCAGGGAGGGACACACCAACGGCTGACTCATGAAGCCAAAAGTTTGATAGGCAAATACGGATCGTGGTTCATCCAGTATCCGAGGTACACATATATCAGAATCCAAGGATTCACTGGGAATCTGTACCGACTGCCTATCTTTCCCACAAACAAGATGGTCTTGCTTGAAGTGTTGCGACAGTTGGAGGAATACCAGAACTTCCAGAGGGCGAAGCAGAAGGCGGCAGTCACCTTTCCCTTCTTTAAAGGGAACATGTTGGAGACATGCTCGTCGGCACAAGCAGCTGAGAGCGCCAGGCTTGAGATACAGCATTACCCCTTTGCTACTTATCCGTCTAGGGATCACTTCGACCCACATCATCACATCAAGGCTGTGGATGTAAGAAGATATAGGCATAGGGTCGAATTAGAAGACTTCTGGGCAGATGCCGCCGATGAGTTTGAGGTCAAACGGAGGATGTGGTCTAGGCTTCCTGTTAGCTTGATCAAGGCGACTGAGCTTTGTCGAGTGTCGGATCAGTTGGAAGAGGATGGACAACAAGTACAGCCGCACCTTAAGGAGACTTTGCCATTGCCTGCGGTCAGATGGTCAGAACCTGAACATGCTAACCTAAACACGCTGATGAAACCGGTCGTCAAATACACGCAATGGTGGGTTGACCAGCAAATTCAGGAACTAAGGCGGATGAAGGTGACGCTAACCTATGATATGTTGAGCGAGATGGAGTCCTATTCGTCTAATATGGAGGCGTCTCAGGGTGTGGACATGATAGAGGCCACTACTTCCAGGAAAAGGAAGGAGATAGCTGCAGGCAAGGAGTCGGCTCAGAAGTAGACAAGGGTAGAGTCTTCACGTTTTGCCGCATCTAGAAATATTGAGGAGAGGCTACCATTGATGCTTCATTGGTTGACATTAGGGATCCTTCTCCGATTCCAGAGGACAATATGGAACCTCAGCCAGACGATGATGAACCACCATCTCCCACGGGCACAAAGATATTGGGATCTGATGATGACAATGTAAGCGCCCAAAATGATGACTTTCAGGAGGGAATGATTTCAGCCCTTCGAGGAATTTTGGATGTTCCCGCTAGAGAAGACATGCCGGAAGAAGATGGCGTGGAATAGCACACAATCCCGGACTGGCTGACAAAAAGGCTCAAAATACAAGTGCCAATGGAAGAGTAGGAAGAGGATGATACGACAGACTTCTTGGCCAGACTCGCACAAACTTCAGTCAGGAAGCCGGCCAAGAAATTCTCAAGCATACAAAGGGATGAGGATGGCAACCGAACCGTGCAAATAGCGATGCCGACAGTAGACAAGCTGTAGGAGGACATAGCCCCACATGAGTACGCTATCACTACCATTGACTTGGGTCCAACTACAAAGGGCCAGGAAATTGAAGATTTGGACAATTCAATGTCCACTATCAAGTCAAGGTTGGCGAAGGAGGTGGCAAAGAGGAAAGAGTGCCAGCAGGAAATCGATCGCTTGAAAGAGTATATCCAGCATCTGATCAAACCACTTGATCAGGATGACACGGCAGCTCCTCTTCTCCCAAACTCTTCACAGGAGGTAGCAAAAGATATAGAAGAAGACAAGATCACAGCTAGGGAGGCTAAGGAGTGGATAGCAGTCAAGGGCACAGAAGCTGACACGTTCATGGAGAGGTTGACCTTGGTCTATGGTCAAGCCACTTCTTTACTCTCTAGACTGGCAGCCTTGGCAGAAATGTGGGATGGCCTTCCGGATGTACAGGAAAGGATAATTCCTTGCCTTAGGATTCTGAAAGGGATTCCAAAGCAAGAACTGATAGATGGAGGCGTCATTGCAGCGGGTGCAGCTTACGATTTCCACACCTGGTATTGGGCTTTGACAGGACGAGGGGAGGTCCTGGAAAGAGTAAAGGCTGATGGGCTTAAGGTAGAAGAGCAGATTAGAGCAATCCATACCAAGATCCTCAATATGGTAGCTGACATCCTGGACAGGGAGGTTATTCGGGAGAACGAGGCTTTGAAGAAGAAGGTGCGAGAAGAATTCTTTTCCATCATTGGGCCTATCCTGAAGCAGAACTGGGCTAAAATGGCGAACTTCCTAGACATCCGAGAGTCTTTTCTAAAGTTTGAGCCAGAATGGGAAGACATCTTTGTCAGGTGCGCCGAGAGTATGGACAGACTGGAGTTCAAGATTGAAATGCTTCCGCAGGTCACCATGGAAGAAGTTGCCTTAATCGTGTCTAGATTCATCAAGCACACAGCAACGCGGGAGGATAGCGATGGAATTCCTTGAAAGTAGCTCCAGGCACCAACTCACCTTGTCAACTCTGAGTTCACTCATGTTATTTAGGGAAACCCTAATTAGGGTTTATTTGTTTCAATCTTGATCGTCGGCTCATTTTTAATCTGGGCCATTTATTCATTTTTTGGAACTCTATATAAACTTGCATGCTCTCATTTTCAATTTGTGAAGTGAGTAGTATAAGATTGTTGCGATAGACTATTTCCGTTAATAAAAGCTCTTGTGCATGATTTGCTAAGAACCACTTTTGTTTTCAAGTAGTGTGCAAGGTTTTCATATTTCTCCTTCAACACTTAGAGTAGAGTTAAACTAGTATTTCATTTATATGTTTGTTAGTGAATGATAGATTTGATAGCAGTGGTGGATGAAATTAAGCTCATACTTTTGTTGAATGGATGATTTGTATTCAACGTGTAAAGTTAGCCTGAGCTATTAAGTTGTGGATGCTTAACTTCAGTTTGGATAATTACTAATTCAAGCATGAAAATCATTATCACCCCCCGTTGAAGATTGCACCCGCTTTGCATAAGTTGTCCTAAAGGAGGCGAAACAAAGTGCGGTTATTCCAATTTTATCTAGTCACTGTCGTCTCTTGAGTTCTTTGGCATAGCTCAGACTTCTAAACCCTTATCTTTTTGCCTTTTTTTTGGAAAATCTAAAATACCCATCAGAAAGAGCCTTCAATGATAAAACCGTCTAAGTCCTCAAACTTGCAAACAAATTTAACGTAAATCCCCTTGTGATTACCAACAAATCACAACGCCCATTGGCCTTATCCACATGTCATGACCTGACCAAAGAAACATTGGAGTTATTACACTATCTTCTTAGTATTCGCATTAACTTTTCAAGAGAGGATAAAGTGTCCTTGGGCATTTTATTCTATGTTCGGTGGGTATTCAAAACACACACCAACAGGCGTAAATTCTACCCGGGTTCAAACCGGGTTCGAAAAAAACGAACCCTAGCCGGACCCACAATCAAGGTTTCGAACCCTAGCCAAACCCACAATGAGAAATCCGAACCCAGGGCACTTTTGCATCAAACCGAACCCGTTTGGCGTATTTGGACCAAATCGAACCGAACACGGGCTTCGGACTGGGCAAACCGGTAACATAGATTAAAATTCATAACAGCAAAAATCTTTTGGGGAAACAATTGCCAAACCAAAAGTATAAGATTTTTTGAAAAAATCAAAAAAAAAAAACAGATTTAAAAAACAAAACGTAAACAATTGTAGAACAAGAGATAAAAACTATTTTTTTTGAAATTGAAAGGCATTTCCATAGCATAGAGATATAGAGAGCAAATAAAATAAAGAGTTTAACTAATGAATTGTAGAAAATAGATTTTTGTAGTTTATATTCATATCGCCAATTACATTGCATTGCACATCTTTCAAACTCAAAGCATTATTCACATTGCATAACTAACAACTAGATGCTGATAGATGACAAAATTTCAATTACAATATAGTTTTTTACAAAGTCAACATAAGCAATTATGCAATTACTTCAAATTGCATAACTAATAACTAGGAGCAGCTGCCAATTGCATTTGCTTCATGGATTCCATGAGACCACATTTCTTTGAGGCATTTTTTCAAACAGTTCACTGCCTTGATGCTATGGCTAAAAGCCTAAAACAGGTGCTTTTGAACAAGCTATAGATGCTTGGAAAAAATCTATCAAAGCATAATAGTGAGCAATAGCATGCGAGGCAGTGAACTATTTGAAAAAATACCTCAAAGATGTGGTCTCATGGTGATGGAATGCCATGACAATCCATAGCAATTTGCTTGTCATGGCATTCCATCACCATGAGACCACATTTCTTTGAGGCATTTTTTCAAACAATTCACTGCCTTGTCTATACTACCACATTTTTCATACATGTCTACCAAAAGCATTTTATCAAACAGTTCACTGCCTTGCTGCTATGGCTAAAGGCCCAAAACAGGTGCTTTCGAACAAGCTATGGATGCTTGGGAAAAATCTCTCAAAGCATAATAGTAAGCAACAAGCTATGGTCTCATGGTTTTTTTTTTTGCACGAAAATCAGCGCAGTTTTATTCACATTTTTTTGCAGGTTTATATTCCTTTTTTTGGCAATTTTGCAGTTTGAAATGGGAAAAACTCATTGCCCAAAAGGTCAACGATCTTCTCAAAAAATTGGGGAAAAAATCGTCTAGCCTGCCGATTTTTTAAAAAATGCAATTAATCGGGATTTTTTGCAGATTTATGCTTTTATGCATTAAATATTGTATTTGATCTCATAAAACCTTTATGATCTCTTAGAAAATAAAGTTCAAGTAAGCAATACTTCCATATATATAATATTAAAAAAAACAAGAATGTAATAAACCAGGAATGTCCTGACCACCTCTGAAATAAACATTATCATGGAGATATGTCCTGGAGTTATCCGAAATGAACATTATCATGGAAGAAAAAATATAAATGAACACAAAATATCATATTGATCTTTCACAAAACCTTTCTGAATCCTTGGAAAAAATTCCAAGTAAACAATATATCTACATAAGCTCAAAAAATAAGAAATCAAACAGCCTAGGAATGCCCTGGAGTTATCTAAAACAAACATTGACAAGGACAAAACAAGAAAACACCTAACACCAGATTGATCTCTCATAAGACCTTTATGATCTCTTTGGAAAACACTTTCAAGAAGTAACAGTTCCATCAACATCTGTAGAAAAAAATCATTAGTCAAATAGCCCAGGTATGTCCCCAAGTGATCTCAAACAAACATTAAAATGGAGGCAAGAACAAAGCAAGAAAATGGCAAACACCATATCAGCCTTTCACAAAATATTTACAAACTCTTGGGAAAAAATTTCCAAGTAAACAACACCTCCATCTACAAGAGCAAAAAATATCATAAGTAAAATAAACCAAGGATAGCCTGAAAGCATTCCCCCAAAGTCCCTTGCATTTCAGGGATGTTTGCACAGATGTTTTAAACCAATTTTCCCATCCCCATACCCCAAGGAGAAAGATAGGAAATGTTACCAAACCATAATTATGCATCCCCACCTTACAACATTCAAAGTACAACTTCTGCCTCAAGATATGGCTCGTATTAAAATGGAGAACAAAACAAGAAAAGTTGAAAAACAGGACACTGTATTGGTCTTTCATAAAATATTTACAAACTCTGGAAACTTTTCCATGTAGGAAATACTTCCATCTTACACACAAGCTGAAAAAGGTACGAGTAAATAAGCCCAGAGATGGCCTGAAAACACCCCCAAAATGTCTCTTGCATTTTAGGGTGCTGCAACGACACTTAATATCCATTTTCCCATATACCTATATGCCCCTTGGGGGTTTTTAAGAAGTGTCAACAAAACTGATGGTGCCTCCCCAATTTACAACATTTGGAGCATTAACTTTCCTTAAGGTAGGGCTCTAAGCATTTTTCTCTCTAGCCAAAATGCAATAAACTAAGTGTCACTACTTCCATGTCAAGTCTAATGCTAACAATAATATTGCAAGCAAACCTGAAAAGATGTCTAGCAATAATGTTAACATTGCAAGGGCCCAGCTTAAAGATGTAAAAAAAAAACCTAGAAAAATCAGCCATTGCACTTAGTTTTCAAATTATATCTTTTACAATTCCTGTCTGGAAAGCCTTTCGCATTTAGCACTCATCTATGCCAGATGGAAACAAAATTCAGATGCTTTACTACACCCAAAAAGCCATACTACTCACTTTCATATGCATCTTAATAAGATTTTAAATGACTTGACTAAACCACACTCGCAAAAAAACTTCAGTAATACTATCAAGAAGGGATTGCTGTCACATTGGCTAGACAGATTTATAATCTATGCCACATGTTGTCACAATTAAGAAAGGTTTAACAAACCCACAAAAAGCCTTTATACTCACTTTCATATGTATCTTAATTCCTTTGACATTGTAAAAGACCTGCCTAAACTACATTCACAATAGAATTGAGCAATATCATCAATAAGCATTACCTTCACAGGAAACACATCACCTTTTAAATAATTTTATCAAATAAGAGATATAGAAGCAAGAAAGCTCTTTCAAAATAAATGACACAGCATTTCCAGCTCAAAGTCAAATGTAGCTGTTGCAGTTAAAACATTGCTTGATATTAACAATAAAAATAGAACATGATTAACTAATTTGGTAGGATAAGCAAATACTTGAAACATCCTCCTGTTTGTTTGCGTCCCTGCTCGTCCTCTTTCTCCCAGTATAGATCTTCAAATATTTCCGAACCTCGTTTTTGTGTACGAACTATTGCTTCATACTTGGAGAAAGATGGCCAGTCCATACTTGCAGCAATCTTTTGACATTATTGGCATGGATAACTTTCCCGTTAGAAGTTCTTTGGGTTATCGCTAAATTATGCTTTAGAAAACACTTAATGATAAGAAAATAAGATCTGTGATGCAGATACTTACAGATAAAATCGATGGACCACTATCATCTCCAACCCTTGAATGTGAGATGTCAGCACCAATGATTAGTGAAGGTACTTCTGATATGAGAGGTAAAGTTTTCCTCTCCTCATCAACCAACAGTGAATTTTGCCCACCAAGCTGTTTAATAACAAATTTAAAATTATTCCAAATAACAGCAAAGATGCTATCAAGATACAAAAATCATTTGTTTCAGAAGGAACTCCCACCTTCACATTTATTTTTAATATAACATTGGCAATGTATTCAGGCCGGCATTTTTTCACATGGTCTGCCAAGCAACACTGGGTCCAAATGCCCAAGTCCAATTCACAAATCTTCTTTACAGAAGCTACAGTTGATGCCAAAAATAAATCAGTAATGTGTTCCAAGGTGACAATCCATTTTGCATTTGGTGATCAGAAAAAACAATCTAAAACCTTGAAGAAATTACAATACAAACCGTATAGATGCTTGTTGTCTGTTTGGGGCATAATGCAGACAATCAGTTCAAGAGGATTATTGCTTTTCTCCTTACAAACCCGCATCAGATGTCTTACCACACCGTCAACATTGTGTTTTAACTCTGTGGCAAATGGTGCTGACATTTGAGGATTCATAAGCTGCAGACACAATTTAAGCAACAACCATGATAAAATTCAACCTCAATGACCACACCCAATAATACACATTCAACATCAAAGGTTGGCTTAATCTGTGTGAAAATAAGCTACTTCTAACAGAAATTAAAATACACTGTATACGGTTCATATGTGCATCTAATATAAGATAAAGCCAATGTTAACTTACCACACCATATTGCTTACACAGGTCTGGTAGTTTTTGACAAAACGTTTCAACTGCTCCGGGGGGAACACCTTGAGCAAAGTTTACCAATGACCAATGAGTAATTTTGGTGCCCTTAAATATCACCTGTGATACTAAAAAGTAAACCAAATCAGAAATAAATTACCAATGACAGAATCCACTTAAACAGACAAGTCATTACTAACATCTAAAATATTTTATCATTTCAATTTACATTTTGAAAATACTTTTCAATTGACATTCATGTTAGCAATATTGTAATACAATGCAATTTAACAAAAAAAGGGTTTTCATCCTCAACTTCAATGATATCAAAGTCTTCAGATTTCTACAAATAGGCTATCTTCACCTATGTTAGTTTTCTGCAATAGCCATAAAGATTTTTCACCCTCTATACTTGAATATACTCACACAAAATTGAAATACTACTCCCACTGTCTATTAATTCAGAGTGATGTACTATCAAAATTAGAGAATACCAGTTAGCTTCAAAAACACTTTTGAAGGTACTTATTCTGTTAAAACTCGCCGAAATCTTGCACCCAGCCCAGTCTCTTGTTGGCCCACCTTAACACAGTGAGCTTAGTTCAAAAAGTTGCAAAAGCCAAGCAAGCCAAGCCACCATTATGGAATCTCGTCTGCCTTACTGATAGACAATATTGAACTTCTGGAATATTATTAACAATATCATTGTCAATTAATAAACATTCTACCATTTAGAATGGGGCACAACTTTTGTTTGATCCTACCTATTTGTAACTTTATCGACCATATATCTACATTTTGATTATGATTAAAATTTTAACTACGTTCCACAGCATTTCGGGGACGAGGACGCATCCCCTATATATATGTATATATATATGTATATACATATACACACACACACACACACATATATACATATATATATATGTATATGTGTATACATGTATATACATATATATATATGTATATGTGTATACATGTATATACATATATGTACATATATATATATGTATGTATGTATATACATATATATGTACATATGTACATATGTACATATATGTATATACATACATACATACATATATATGTACATATATGTATATATGCCCTCGTAAGACTTACTGCACTAAAACAAACCAAACTAACATAAGCAAACTAAAAACAATTTAGAATCATGAATTCTTCAAATGCTTTTTGTTGGGGCAATTCTTCAACCAAGTAGACCTTCATCAAGTTGCCTTGAAGCCTCATAAAGATGTAGCTCCCGAGCTGAATTCCCAAGTTCCTAGATTACCACCTCCCTAATCTCCTTAATCACTACTCTCCCAAACCATTGGACAACAAGCCATGTTGAGCTACACTCATAGAGCTCCCTCAAGTTGTCTCATGACCCTTCTAGGTGTATTGACTCCCAAGATCCACAAACTCCCAAGCTAATTGGGTAACCATCCATTCTGAGCTTTGTCTACATTGGCTCCCTACCTGTCTTCAAAGAACTAGATTTCTTTAAATTGCATAAAAAGCAACTTCTTCACCTCTACCATCATCTGAAGGATCTTCAACAATGGCTACATTATCTTCCCTAATCTTTCTCATGAGAACATTATTTGCCCAATTTCTATAGTTCCAAGTTGTGTGACACATTTTCTTGCAATAATAGCATTTTCTCCCCCTTCTGTCTTTATCAAATCTTCTATGATTTGAGTATAATGCTACCTAAATTTGAGAATCATCTTTTGTATCTCCTGCATTAGTTCTCTCTTCCTCAACCAGGAGCATTAAATATCCTACAATAGTTCTCTTTTCTACAACCAAGAGCATTGAAATCATATCTTCCAAACTTTTAGAAGAAAGTTGACTAAGTGTAAAGATGACATTGCTGAATTTTGAAGATAAACTGCTTAAATAAATAGCTTTAGCATCCTCATAATCCATTGCAACATTGACTTATGCTAGTTGTTGAATAAGAGATCTCAAATTGTTCATGTGGCTTCACATAATGACTCAGTCAATCATTTTGAACTTGAAAAGTTGAAGCTTTAAAGAAAATTTAGCTTTAAATGCTTTTGTTCCAAATAGTGTGTTCAAATTTTCCCAATTTTCCTTAGACAATTTCGCCAAATCTATATGACATAACTCCAAACCACAATGGGCAAGACTAATATGGCTTTGGACATCCATAGGCAGTTTTTCATTTCCATTTACTATTCCCCATGAATTCTTGTGTATTAATAGCATCTAGATTTTTACTTTCTAGGTGTGAAAATTGAAGCTAGAATATTTATCTAACTGAATTTCCATTTCCCAAACACATATAAGTCCAAATAATGAAACTGAAAACAATACCTACAAAGTATGTTGAAACCCTAGCCACTACAAAAAACCCTACCCGCCATAAAATAATATGTAGAAACCCACAATTTTTTTTAACAAATTGCTGAAAACATAAACTTTCGCTAGCATGGTTTTACATGTATCCTAATTGCAAACCCACAAAAAAAAAACATCCAAAAACCTAGCAATAGGAAAAGTAGTCACGAACTTTGGCTAGCATGGTTTTACATGTAGCCTAATTGCAAACCCACAAAAAAATGTCCAAAACCTAGCAGCAGGTAGAGTAGTCACAATTTTAACACAATCACAATTTTTGTAGAAAAAAACCAAGTTACGAGCAAAAAAAAAAATGACTTCAAATATTGCCTTTCTTAAGGATACATTTGGCACAATATTGCCTTTCTTAAGGATACAACTAATGACTTCAAGTTATTAGTTGTGTATTGGAAAAACATTGGTGCGATTTAGCTCCAAAAAAAACCCATGTGATTCTCACAAAAAAATCTTACATGTTTTTGCAAAAAGCTCCCAATTGTTTTTAACAAGTCCACATTTTTTCATAGAAATGTTGTTACAATTTTCATCCTCAAAAACCTATGCAAACTGCAAATACTAGGCTGCAATTTTTCCTACAAAAACCCTAGCAATCAGTTCACGAAGAGGAAACCCTACTTCACATGATTTCCTCTTTAATACCATCTTACGAAAATGAATAGAACACAATATCATTCTTCTAATTGGATCAAAAATTACAAAGATATTCACCTCCTTATAAAGAGTTCGGAGTGAAGATAACAACGATGCACGACAACTACTCTAAAAATAGCAAACTAATAATAGAACCAAACTCATCTAAATTAAGTCACTAAAATGACTTTATTACAAAGATAAGTCATAATAATCTCTAATACTTAGAGAGGTAAAGCTAACAATTTGGATGCATTCCAATCAAAGAGACTTGAAAATCTACAAGAAAAATAAAGCCGAGAGGTTTTACAAAGGCTCAATTCAATGCCCTTATTCAAAACCAGCAACAAATGAGCCAATTGTTGACACAAATGTTGCAAATAATGCAAAACATGACTGTATAAGTAAGGGGAGTGCCTCAACAAACTAGAATAGAAAAAGCCATAGAACCATAAGCTCGTTCTACAACTAGACCCTTCCAACCCACAATCATATGAAGGGGAGAAGAACCACCTAAGCGACAACTACCAAAAGAAGTCAAGAATGATTTGGTGGAACAAACAAAAGAAGAACCGCCCAAAATCCTAAGCTATAAGAAATGGAGCAAGAACAAAAAGGTAAAAGAAGCATTTTATTGATTTCTAACAATTGCAAATGTCAACAAAATTTTGGAGAAATCAAGAAGGAAAAGGAATCACTTCTTGAATGCTAAGAACCCAAGAAAGGGGAAAGGGCACCCAATCATTAACTCTCCATTGATCTTCCAAAGGATGGAAGTGTTGAGGACCTCTCAACAATTTATAGATTGGCAAAAGTAGGTGAGTGCCTTGTTGAAAACCTAAGGTATGAAAATGATGATCATATTTCAGATTCATTGCTTCCACCTATGTCACTACACAATTTATGTCATGATGAAAAGCATGCTAAAAAGGGTTATAAGGAAGGGATACAACTTGTAGTATAGGTCATGTGGACTCTTTGATTTAAGTTCAAGATTATTTTTGCATATGGGATCTGAGTGATCTTTTAAGGGTCAAAGTCGATAGAGGCAGCGACATCACTATTGAGTTATCCATCTCTTGCATTTTTCGTTCGAAAGAAAGTTTATGAGGAATCATATAGGATTTGTTGTGCACTTATATCTCGAGCCAAAACACTTATGCAAATCCAATTGTTAACCTTTTACAAATACTTATTATTTGGGGCAATAAAATTGGTTTTTAATTTTTAAATTAGATCTTAGATAACTCATCATTATCAACAAACAACATTATCATAATCGATTTTTAATATTTAAATCAGATCTTAAATAACTCATCATTATCAACAAACAACATTATCATTATCATCACTGTTTACACATTATCATTATCATCACATTCTATTAAAGATTGCATTACATTCAAATAGTTCGCAATATCAACAATTACAACAACATTAAACTTTAAGGATCATTCCCACAATAATAGCAGATCGAACCAATACAATGCAACCAAGATTCGTTATCAATGAAGCTCCACTGTTACCCTTGAATGAGATTTCTCTCTTGCCAAAGGGGTTTGCTCCTTTGACTTTCGAAATCAAAGGATTTTCATCATCTAATCTCCATACTCAAACACAAGTGTTGAATCAATTTTCAAATAGGTTTGTGTAAGTAATAGACAATGCCCTCTAAACGGATGTGCACCCACCCTTCTATATCCAATACAACAATAATAGGTCGACCACAATGTGAATTTGCATCTCCAAATTTAAACAATGATCTTGGGCGAGAAAATGCTACCTAGAGAAGTTTGGCATCAAAACATGACCAATAATGGCATTACAACATGCTAAGGAGGTGGAATGAGAACAATACCAAAGACAAAAACATCAAAGTTTAAAGTTTGGAAATACCAAAAGACTCATACCACAAGTCAAGACATCGAGGGTCAAGCAATGGACATGCCAATAAGAACAGGCCTAGAAGTCTATCAAATACAAAAAATAGAGTGGTGAAAGGATGGAAGACAAGATGGAGAAGTCCAAAACTTGGACAAAACAAAAAAGGACAAATGTTGTAGGAAGAAAAGACATACTCAAAAGGGGAACTCCAACAATTAACACAAACTTAGAAGAATAGACCTCACAAAGGAACATCAGAAAACAAGTGGAAGAACACATAAAAAAAACAAGACTGGGGAAACATAAGAAACAAAGATATCTACATAGTTAAATTAATTGGACTAGGGACATGGCAATCCTAACCACATTCTGAAGGATCGATGTTAATAATTCATGGATCACTGTTAATAGTGAAGTACCACACTTTTAAGACAAGATTGTAGTTGATGGCCAAATGCAAACAATCACAATGGGATGCTTGATGCTAGATGATGGTAAGCAAAATAGCTTCAAACACGAGATGGTGTTGTTGGAGTCAAGCTACATACAAGTTTGCCCCTTCTGAATGGGTGATGAAGAATTCAAAAAGGATGAGACACCACAAAATGGCTTCATCATTCCTAGCATCATGAAGGCAAAACAAACTATCATCACTTTATGACAATACTTCCATACCATGGATTTAGGAAGGACCAATAAAATTTTGGATTTACAATGGTCACATCCTATTGAAGAGTTAACTATGGAAACCAAGGAATTATCCTTTCAGTAAGATACTTCATTATGATAATGTTTGTTCTAGTTGAACAAGCATAGTAAGGAACTCAATCATACACCTCTAAAGTTAACGCCAAATGAGATAACTTCAAAAAAGGATTTTCTTGCTAAAAGTCACCTACAAAACATAATGGAGATGAATGTTGATGGCAAGAGAAAAGAACCAAGGTGAATTGAACCTAACTTTGGGGTTATTGCCCACAATATTTTCAACTTCTACCCTGTCATTAGTGACCATATACAAGTTTTCAATCATGTGGTGGAGAAATTCTCAATTTATTATTGCTAGGAGAGCATTTTCAATCATTACGAGATGGTTTCATGCATCTGCCTATTTTATCTTGATCAAGAACTATTTCAACTATTGTACTATGTTCCAATTGCTTATTTTGATGATCACATGTGTTGGACTGATGTTATCTTTCATGACTAGCCATAGACATGTAGGGTTTGGGAAGATCTTTTTGTTTAATATTTTGAGTAGGAGGTTTCATCTATTAGGGCTCCCAATTACCATTATTCAAACCTACATATCATTGTTTTGGAAAAAATTTCAAGTAATATCTGGATATTGCATCCAACAAGGATTCCTAGCCTTGAGGAAGAGTATTCCTCAATTGGTAACCTCTAATGGAGAATTTTCAATCAAACCCTTACAATTTTTATGTTGAACAAGAGAGTTTGTTATGACCCTAGGATATTTTGAAATAAAGAACTAATGTCAACTGATTCGAATTAAACCCTTGTACCATAGACAATTTGCATTACCTTACTAGAAAGAACATTTTTCTAACTCGAAATTGTAGAAATCAAACAGAAATTTCAATCACAAAGAGGCACAACAAAATTCAAATCTGATTATGATTTTTTTGAGATAAGGTAAAGTCTGGATCTGATTGAAATCTTACAAAAAATTGTTGTTACTAGGCAATTTACATATATATAGTTATAGTTGGTAACCACTCCTCAAAGTAGCTCTTAGCCTCAATTGAAAAACCATGTAAATATGCCCAGCCAGTTGTGGTAGGCACCTTAACAACAATGATGCTTCACCCTTGTCTCCTAAAGTCCTAAAGTCCGATTTCAACAAATTTTGTTGATAGATCTCCTCTACAATAAACCCTTGTCTGCTATTATTGGCACCCAAACTCACAAAAGATTGTCCAACTCCTTTGATATTGGTTGTTGTAAATGTTCAAAAGATTTGCAATAGGGTGTGTGAATGTGTTGGTTCTCCTTGTTGTTAATTCCACTCCTAGATCTTCCTATGTTGGTCGCCCAGTTGGTCCCCACTCTGCTCCCTCAGCACTAGCAACCTAGAATAGAATTGTTGGTGTAATTAGATGTGTTGTAGCTTGTCCTAGGTCATAATTACACCTTAGTTAAGTTTACTTAGGGACCACATAGGAAGTAGTTGGAGTTTTTCCACCTTTGGTGGACTTATCATGTTATTACTTTATCACTTCCACCTTTCGTGGACATATCATGTGATTACCTCTCCACCTTTTGTGGGTGATCCACCATTTGTGGTGATTATCACATTATCACTTTAGGTGGAGTGATAGCTTTTCATAGTTGTCTCATGTCATAAGATTACGACACTTGTCAAAATCTTATGCCCTTCTATGTTCTCACCTTGGCTATACAACAAAGTGGTCTCCTATGTACAATCATCTCATATCATTCTATTATCATATTGAAGAGAATAAAGTTTATTCTTGTCACATTATTCTCTCTTCTTTGTGCTTTCCATTTGGTCTCAAGATCTTGGCAGCCATAGCCAATTCTAACAAGAATGACACCTTGCTTTTTGAACAGTTTATTGCTCTCCTTGGATTTACCATATAAGCCATGTAAGTTGCCTTAAAGATAGGGTTTTCGTCCTACCTCAAAGGGTTGCAACTCTAGGGTTGTCGTCCCAAATTTGCAAAGCGAGTTTAACTTTACAAAATTTCCAACATGTCATAATGATCCCCAAAGCCCTCAACACCACCAATAAATACCTCTATGCACACCACGTTAGTAAACCGAATTGGCCAAGCAAAATACCCCAAGTCGGCCCAAAAAATATTCAAATTATTATTTATTCATTTACAATTGCCACCCAAAAAGAGATATAGGTTGGCCACAAAAGACTATTTTATTCATTACTAATTATTATTATTATGATTAGTGTTTAAAAACATTACTATAGTAGTGGGCGGTTGGGCAGGCACCCTTCCACATAGGAAGTTGTGGAAGGGTCAGGGTCCTTTTGTGAAGTTGGCATGTCTAGTTGGCAAGTCATGTTGGATCTCCATATGGGTGGTGGGCTAGATTTGCTCATAGATTGTTGTCAGTGTTTTTCATACTATCACTGGGTGACGATGCGATGTTTCTTTATTGCTTCACTCATTCAAATGTGCCTTTTGTGCCAGCGTTCACAAACTTATGATGGGCAATTTTACGAGCAATCAGCAAGATACAGATCACCTCCCTGTTGGCAAGCTATGACGCAGCATCTTGCACGTTTCTTGCCAGGAGGCGTGATCACAAGGAATCTGGGCAAGCACGATCGCGGTTGCACGTCATAAGTGCAATTTGTTTCAAGGCTTTAAATGATAACGAGTGGCTCGGCTTTGGCACGACTTTAGTTTTAATTTCTATAGTGTAGATTGTCTGTAAGTATGGCAAAAAAAGTCGAAGTTTATTGTTGAGTTTTCGTCGGAGGCTCTGGTAAGCGTGGGGCTTGATAACCCCATCCAATTGGATTGCAAGACCAAGCAAACGACCTTCAAGGTGATCATAGAACAGTGCCTAAAGCGGATCATGTTGCGGATAGACCCACACACAATTGTGGCGGTTAAAATGGTTTTAGACAAGGAACACTTATCGAACCGAGAGACATTTCGTGTTAACACCTACATTGTCTCCAACTTCCTGGCTTCAATGCTTAATGTTTGTACTCCAAAAGTTGAGGCAACTTCCTTGCTTCAATGCTTGATGTTTGTACTCCAAAAGCTAATGTCTGTAAGTATGGCAAAAAAGTCTAAGTTTATTGTTGAGTTTTCGTTAGAGGCTCTCATAAACATGGGGCTTGATAACCCCATCCAATTGGATTGCAAGACCAAGCAAACGACCTTCAAGGTGATCATAGAACAGTGCCTAAAGCGGATCATGCTACGGATAGACCCACACACGGTTGTGGCGGTTAAAATGGTTTTAGACAAGGAACACTTATTGAATCGAGAGACATTTCGTGTTAACACCTACATTGTCTCCAACTTCCTGGCTTCAATGCTTTATGTTTGTACTCCAAAAGCTGAGGTGTGGGCGATTGTATGCAAGCTCTTCAAGAAAGAGCTCCTGGGTGGATTGGACGAAATTTTGAGAACGACTCTTTTGGGTCGTGGTGCTCCTTGGCCAAGAGACCTCCCTCTGGTCAAGATTCTAGGCGAGGTAATTAAGGTGTACCCTTTTGCTTCTAGAGCTGGAGGCATGGCCTTGGTAAGGCATCATCAGATTGTTGCTTATGGGGTGAGTTTTCTAAAGAAGTTGTTAATAGTTGAGTCGATAAACGGTTTTGAATGGGTCTCGAAATTCGACCAATTTGCTAAGATGAATGGTTTCTAGGCGGGGGTAGGTTGTTTGGAAAGGTTTTAATGTTTACAGTCTAATGCATATAGTAACCTTGTAGTACACGACGGATACTAGTTTTTTGGGGATTCCTGGTGTCTGGTTGTTGGTTGTAGTTTGGGTGGCGGGTCTGGTTTTTTGATGGGGTATTTCTTTTCCATATCTCCTGCTATGCAGAGGTTTGTATTGGAATTTTAAATATTAATAGAAATTTCCTTGCGAATCAAAAAAATAATACTTCTATAGCAGAAATAAATTTTCTTATAGTTGCTAGCATGCAGGGGACATGACAATCCTCTCGCCCAAAATATTGCTTTCCCTCAAGCAATTTCAAATTCGGATGGTCAAAGGTCTCAACTCCTTCCAACGTGGCATCTTTTATGGGCAAGTTTTTCCACTTTACCAAATATTTTGGAATGACCTTATTCCTCAACTTCTTTTCCCTCATATCAATGATGGCTTCGAGCTGCAAAATCAATTTCCCTTCCTCATCAAGTAGTGGCAGCTCAAGTGATGGTGTAACTTGCTGTCCCAGAGCCTTTTTCAAGGATGATACATGGAAGATATGAATTCTGCTATTAACTGGAAGTTATAGCTCGTATGCAACTTCACCATTCCTCCTTATGACCTTATAAGGTCCATAAAATCTTGGATTCAACTTCTCAACACCTCTTCCTTTGAAGGAAGATTGCCTGTAGGGTTGTAACCTCAAGAAAACCATATCTCCCACTTGTAAAACCCTCTCTATTCAATGATGATCAACATACATCTTTTGCTGATTTTGGGCCTACTGTAAGTTGTCTTTGAGTGCCTTCAAAATGCCCATGCTCTGTTGTACCACATCTCTTGCCCTAAGAACTCTACTACCTAAAGGAATCAAATCCATGAATGAAATGGCATCATATCCATAAAGTGCTTGAAAGGGAGTCATACCTATTGACAAGTGATGAGTAGAATTGTAGCAATACTCCTCAAGAGGCAACCATTTGATCCATGATGTTTGTTGTCCTATAACATAGTTCCTTAAATAACCCTCTATCCATTTGTTCACGATTTCTATTTGCCCATCAATTTGTGGATGATAGCTTGGGGTCAATTTTGTGCCTGTCGACCGAAAAAGCTCTTGTCAAAACAAACTAATAAATTTGGTGTCCCTATCACTTATAATGTTCCTTGGCAGCCTATAAAATTTAAAAAATCTCCCTAAAAAATAGACCAACAACTTGTGGAGCCCTATACTTGGAAGAAATGGCATGAAAATGAGCATATTTAGTGAGCCTATCAACCACCACATAACAACTTGTGGAGCCCTATACTTGGAAGAAATGGCATGAAAATGAGCATATTTAGTGAGCCTATCAACCACCACATAGATACAATCCTTACTTTCCACCTTTAGGAGGCCCGTAATAAAATCCATGGAGATACACTCCCATTTCTGATTTGGGACGAATAAGGGCTGCAACAATCCAACTAGAAAAACATGCTTTGTTTTGTTTTGTTGGCACACCATACACTCACTAACATGCTTCAACACATCTTTTTTGAGCCCTTTCCAAGAAAAATGTTCCCCTACTTGCATGTATGTCTTGTAGTAACCTGGATGACCAGCAAGTGGTGTCATGACATGCCCTCAAAATCCTTTCCTTCACCTTGGACTTAGGTACAAAGTATGCTAGACCTTTGTGAAGGATGAGCTCATCAACCACTTTGACCCTGTCATTAGCAACTTGTCATTAGCAACTGTGTTCTTAGCATACTCGACCATTATGAAAGTCTTCCAAATTGGTTGATATATCAATCATAGAGAAGAAATAAGGTTTCCTAGAGAGTGCATCAGCCACCACATTATTCTTTCCCTTGACATATTCCATGTCAAAATCGTAGGCTTACAATTTACTTACCCATTTATGTTGTCTATCATTCAAATCTTTTTGATTGAGGAAGAACTTCAAGCTGTTATGATCCATTTTCACCACAAACCAAGTATTTTCTGAATTTGGTCAAAGCATGCATGATGGCTAACATCTCCTTGTCATAAATAGAGAAACTCTTCTATGTTTCCTTGAGCTTCCTACTCTCAGATGCTATGGGGTGTCTATTCTGCAACAAAACTACTCCAATTGCCTCTCCTAAACCATCACATAATAAGACAAAGGGAAGGGAAGTGAGAAATCTGTAATAGCCAATCCTAAACCATCACATAATAAGACAAAGGGAAGTGAGAAATCTATAATAGCCAAAAACAAGACATGGACTCATTACCACCTTGAGCTTGTCAAAAGCTCTTTGTGCTAAAAGATTCCAAGAGAAAGCTCCTTTCTTTGTCAAATCTGTCAATGGGTCTACAAGTTGTGGGAAACCCATAACAAACCTCCTGTAGTAACTGCAAAGTCCCACGAATCCTCTCAAGGATGTCAAATTCCTTGGTCTAGGCCAATCCTATATTGCCTTAATCTTTTCCATATCCACACTAACCCCTTGGGCACTAATCTTAAATCCCAAATATAATATTTCATTCAAAACCAAACTCACATTTTGATGCCTTGGCGTAGAATGAATGTTGCTCAAGTATGCCAAGCACCTCATCGACGTGCTTCAAATGGTCCTCCCAATGTTTACTAAAAATCAAAATGTCATCAAAGAAGGTCAACACAAACTTCCTCAATTGTAAAATAAATACCTGATTCATGCAAGACTGAAATGTGGCAAGTGCATTGGTCAACCCAAATGGCATGACCAGGAACTCGTAGTACCCATAGTGCCACCTGAAAGTTGTTTTGTGCACATCCTCCTCTCTAACCCTTATCTGATGATACCCTGATCGTAAGTCAATTTTCGAGAAGTACCTCGCATCATGAAGTTCATCTATCAACTCATTGATCCTAGGTATGGGGTAGCGATTCTTGATTGTATTTTTGTTGAGAGCTTTATAATTGATACACATCCTCATAGTACCATCTTTCTTCTTGACCAACACAACCAAAGAGGCAAATGGGTTTGAGCTTGATCGAATGTGTCCCATGTCCAATAGCTCCTTAATTGCCTTCTCAATCTCCTCCTTGTACCTCTTGGGATGACGATAAGGCATAGTAATGACTGGCTTTGCTCTCTCCTCTAACTCAATCACATGCTAAAAATCTTTGGGGATAACCCTGGGAGGAATTTCACTTAACACCTTACATCGCTTATCTGGGATGGATTGGATATCAACATGGTAAGAGCCCCCATCCTTGGGTGGACTTGTATCAATAATCAAGTGCACTACTGCTCACCCCTACAAAAAGATCTCTTCATCCTCTTGGTTGAAACCACCATGGGACCCCCACTAGATAAGCCACGAAGAACTACCTCCTTCCCATTAGATTTGAACTTCAACTCCATGGTTTGATAGTTCTGTGTGTATTCTCCAAGTGAGTGCAATCATTGCACTCCCAAAACCAACTATGTCTCACCTATATCAATCATGTAGAAGTCATCCCACATCTTGTGTCCTCCTAGGGTCAACTCCAATTGTTGAATCCTATGGTTACATGGAATAGTATACCCATCGTTGTGACATTGAACCCTTCAAAACCCTTGTGTCTTCAAACCTGTTAGAATTGTGAAAAACATGAGCTACAAGATCAAACAATGAACAAAGACACCTTCCATGCAAGAGATCTACAAACAAAGAATCGCTATATTCCTCAACAAAAAAAGCTACAGAATGAACCTCAAGAATCTTCAAGGAAAACAAGAGTCCTCAAAGGTTGAGAGTTTGAGAGAGCAGAAGAGAGAGATAATACAATGAGGGTTGAGTGCTATATAGGAGCAACCCTAAATCGTAAAGGGATTAAATTAGGACAAATGTCAACATCACATGCGATGAGACAGAATGATCTAATAATAGCTCACATTCAATTAACATAAAAAAACACTTAGTTAACTGAATAAATAACTCCTAAGTTTAGCTTAAGTGCATGACAATAAATTAGACTAATAATCAATTAAAGATTAATTAATTATTAGCTAATGCATAATTACTCTAACAAAACCCAATTCAGCCACCAACCCCTCATCAATGAAATTGCGGGTGGCCCCACTGACAATCAAATTGTCACCCTTTCTCCTTGTAAGACCCCTCCTCTACTGAGAAAAGAGTGGTATCTAGGTGCTCCTGAAAGCGTTGCAAGTGTGCCACTTGGATGCTCTCCTCCTTGATCTTCATGCTCAACCTCATCCACAACAATCTCTAGTTTCGCTTCTTCTGCCTCAAACTCCTCATCGAAGACCACCTCTATATAATACATTTGCCCCTTTCCCAAACACTTGTGACCTAGTTGCCATGACTCTCTCCATGTGAAACATAGCTTTTTCCTACGAAGTTCATTCTTGGATACCTCACTTTGGTTTGGCTTGGGGGGTAATGCCTTGGGTGGAGGCATGCACCTTTGAGGAGGCCTTTTTTGCAAAAATGGGAGTGCCTTCTTAGATTAGAATATGTCCTTAGCTACTAAATCCTCCAAATTTAGTGCTCTCCTTATAGCTTCTTGCAAAGAACTAGGATCAAATGCCCTTACCAATCCATTGAGGGGTTCGGATAGCCCTCTACAAAAAGGACGATGAGTCTCTTTCTGTCACATTTGGAACCATCACCAAAAGCCTTTGCTACAGAAGTGTTCCACGATGCCCTCTCGCTTCACCTATGCTAGCTCTCTAAAATGAATCTTTGGGTCCCCCCTATAGAACCTTTCCACCAATCTTTGGCTGAATTCTTCTAAGGTAGTGATTGAATCGTGTCCTTGGATCACCATTCCATAATAACACCATTTGTGGGCCACTCCTAGATGCAAAGTAGCAAACTTGATGGTCTCATCTTCAAACATTGGATTCAAAGAGAAGTACCATGTCCAATTTTTGCAACCAAGCTCTTGTTGAACAACTTCCAAACCCATCAAAAGTGGGGATGGTGTTCTTCCCCAAACGATGTTGTATATACTTTCGAAATTGCTCCTCCTATGCCCATTCTTTGTCTTATCTCATAGTACTCCGTGAAAGGCATGTCTTGTCATATAGCAGCGCTTAGGGCATGGTATTCATCATGAAGTCTTGTAATTTCATCTCCTTGAGTGGGTTGCTCTTCTTCCTTGGGTGCTGCTCCTTCCCTTTCTAAGAATTTGGCTCTAAAATTCCTTGGGATTGGGTTAGCTAAAACCCTGTCATCCCCAAAACTGCTTCCTTCGATACCATCCTAAATAAGCCTCCCAACACTCATACCTCTTAGAAGTTGGACCATCTCCATCATAGTATCCCTCATATTGGTCTGAAACTCTTTGCTTTCCTTAATGAAAGCTTGAGAGTTGTCTTCATCTCTATCACCCATGGCTACCTCCTCCTCTTTGTTGATATCTTAATTCTCTGTCACTCAAGCTCGTGAATCTGCATTACAAACTCAGGCTAGCAAGATACAAAGGCTATGATACCAATGTTATGACCCCAGGGTATTTTGAAATAAAGAACTAATGTCAACTGATTCAAATTAAACCCTTGTACCATGGACAATTTGCATTAGCTTACTAGAAAGAACATTTTTCTAACTTAGAATTACAGAAATCAAACAAAAATTTCAGTCACAAAAAGGCACAACAAAATTCAAATCTGATTAAGATTTTCTAAGATTAGGTAAAGTTTGGATCTGATTGAAATCTTACAAAAAATTGTTGTTACCAGGCAATTTACATATCTAGTTACAGCTAGTAACCACTCCTCAAAGTAACTCTTAGCCTCAATTAAAAAAACCGTGTAAATATGCCCAGACAACTGTGGTAGGCACCTGAACAACTATGATGCTTTGCCCTTGTCTCTTGGATTCGGATTTCTACACATTCTGTTAACAGATCTGCTCTGCAATAAACCCTTGTCTGTTGTTATTGGCACCAAAACTCATAGAAGGCTGCCCAATTCCTCTGATACTGGTCGTTGTAAATGTTCAAAAGCTCTGCAATAGGGTGTGTGAATGTGCTGGTTCTCCTTGCTGTTAATTCCACTCCTCAATCTTCCTATGTTGGTCACCCAGCTGGTCCCCACTCTGCTCCCTCAGCACTAGCAACCTGGAATAGAATGACACCTTGCTTCTCGAACAGTTCACTCAAAACAGCTCTCCTTGGATTTACCATATAAGCCATGTAAGCTGCCTTAAACCCTTAAAACTGCACAAAAAGTTTGTGAACTGTTCCCAATCCTGGCGCTATCCTGAAAGTAGAGCAATTTCACCTTCAAATCAGCAAGTTTCAATGATGGAAATGGATAAATCAGGGAACTGAGGATAGGGTTTTCGTCCTACCTCAGAGGCTTGCAACTCTAGGGTTGTCATCCCAGATTTGGAGAGCAAGTTTAACTTGACAAAAAAATTGGCATGTAATAATGATCCCTAAAGCCCTCAGCACCACCAAAAATACCTCTATGCACACCACATTAGAAAACCCAGGCGGCCAGGCAAAATACCCCAGGTCAACCCAAAAAACATTCAAATTATTATTTATTCATTTTCAATTGCCGCCCAAAAAAAGAAACAGGTCGGCCACAATAAAAGACTATTTTATTAATTATTAATTATTATTATGACTAATGTTTAAAAACACTGTTAGAGCAGAAATAAATTTTCTTATAGTGCTAGCGTGCAAAGGACATGATAGAGTTCAGAATTGCAGCCATGGTATGATGTTTCTATGGAACATTTGATAATTTCATGTTCTGAATTGATGATATCTGTCATGAGCAGCCATATATCTACAAGTTTTGGGGAAATCTCTTTGTTTAATGCTGTGCATAGGAGGCCTCATCCATTGAAGTCACTAAGTGCTAATAGTCCACCTTATGTATCGCTAATGGAGAGAAAATTCCTGACAATATATGACTGCTACAAGTTACAACCATTTTCTAACTCACATACAACCTGATACAACCATTTGTCAAAAGGTACCACTTGGGGTATCATGATAAGAACTTTTGGAGTCGAAGCTAATCATTATAAAAATAATATACACACAAGGGTGTACAATTGTTGGCATGCATTGGTTATACTTATTTGAGAAGCTCATTACTAAGGAGTTTAAGGAGAAGGGAGTTGTGTGTCAACGCAGTTATCTTATTAGAGCAGTCATGGGCATCACATGGAGACTCCAAAAAGTTAACATAAAGATCAAAGTGGTGCAGGGTAAGCATGGTGAGAAGTAGCATCAAAAATTTGGGATGTTGTGCAAAGATTCACCCACAAGAATGGAAGAGGGCAAGTTTTGATGATCTTCTACCACCCAAGGAAGGTGGAAACAAACTTGGGGCAGCCATGTACCAAGCTTTCAGCCCCAATACTGCTGTCATAATCATTATCCGCCCCTACACCACTTCAATACAATTAGTTTTGCAAAGATTTATAATCATAGAATATCATTCAAAATTGTTGATAGAGTTTTTTCAGCCCCTACACTACTCACACCTTTGATTTTTGCAAGAGAATATCAATTCTGCTGCTGTTATATCATTATTAGGTTGCTGGAACAACTGTTATCAGTTATGAACAGCACAATTAAGGAAATACCCTAGATGGAAGAAATTGAAGAAAGGTTTCAAATGAAGGGAATCATCATTGCAGCCACTATGGTACCTAAATGGGTAAGATTTCAGGTGAATTGTAACTATTCTAACCTGTATCCCTGCTGCAATGTGATGTGTACTCTACTATGGAAGGGATACATTGGAGTCTCCTAGATAGGAACTTACAAGTTGGATCATGAAATTCGAGAGGTTGGCATGATGGTGCTAGAGTATCCAAGTTTAGAAGATGCCATTGAACAGAAGATATTCTATTTGAGTTTGCAAGACATTTTTGGATAAGAGATATTCCAATTAACATGAACGGAAACCATGATAGATGAACATCACTTCATGATTCATCACCTTTGCATGGAGTGGTAGTCCCCTTGATTTATCATTGCTTATGGGCAAACAATTCCGAGAAGAGCAAACTATCATGTCCCCTTTTCGAGATTAAAATAGAAAGAAGCCCTCTAGCCTATTTTTTCTTTCCCGTAGGCTAAAGGCAGAGCAAAGGAAAGTATTATAATGCTATTTTTAGTTGGGCCCATCAAACTTTCATTTAAGGGGCAGCTAGTCTAATAATAAATAATGATAAGATAAAATTAAACTAAATTCAAATAAAAGTACTTTTAAATACTTGGAGAGAGGCCCAAATTGGAAAAGGTATTTAAAGATGGCAACCAACTTCATTTTGATCATCCACTTTCACTTGAGCAATTCTTCATTTTAAGTTCGAATTTGATCTACACTTGAGGACGGAAACCTATTTTCCACGGTGTTTCAGAGACAGGGATGACAAGAAAGCAGTGAACATGTTTTGGGGACAGCAATCTAAGGGCCATTTTTGGGGGATGGTAGGGGATCTGGCAATATATATGAAATTTAAAATATAGAGAGAGAGAGAGAAAGTGTGTGAGAGAGAGAATCAAATTTCTATAAGTTAATGAACGTCAGTATAACAACAGCAATATAACATGACAATGTTAAAATGATGTTGGATGATGTCTGTAGAAGCCTGCATGCATGCATGTCAGCCACATTTCAAAAAGAAATTATTTGTTTGTACTTCTCACACCATACCACACTGTACCAGACCATGGCAAATGCACCTTTAATCTCTTTTACAACTAACAATAACCTGAGTCTAATACCATGTCAAGAATTTTGAAGTTTGCAACTTTTTTGAACAATGAAATCAGAAATCCAAATTATTGCTGATAGTGTTAAATCTTATATAACTTATATCATTAACTATGAATCTGAATCATTAATATTTACTGCTCTTATACTACAGTTGTTGCTGTCACTGCTGTTATGATTAATTTAATTGCAGTTATAATGCTATCATGATATATTTTTGCTGCTGTAATACTGCTATTATAATGCTGTCATGATATATTTTAACAGTCTTTTTTTAATGTTATGAACAAATTTTTTTAACATTATATAAAATTGTTTTTTCTGCAGGGGATGCCTGGCCATCCCAGGGATGGTCAAGAGACATCTGAGACATCCCCAACTGCCTTAGGTATGACTGGGACTACCCTACATGTTTCCTACCATCCCCAATTTTAGGGATGCGTTCCAACTTCCAAGACTTCCACATTTTCTCGGTTGGGGGGACAGCCAAGGGACGTCCTGCCATCCCAAAACCCTACATGTTTCCTACCATCCCCAATTTTAGGGATGTGTTCCAACTTCCAAGACTTCCACATTTTCTCAGTTGGGGGGACAGCCAAGGGACGTCCTGCCATCCCAAAACGCCTCAGGGGACAGGGAAAAGGGTTTGTGGGGTGGGGACGCATCCCTATGTAACACAGACAGAAACCCTTGGCTGCACACATTGAGAGGTTAGGACAAAAACCCTTGCCTCTTGCGTTGGCAGTTTCATATCAGGAGTTGCATGGTGGACCAAACCAGAGTTTATTGTGCATGATTTCAGGATCAGCGTTAAAAGTATTTGCAAGCAAAAAACTGTAACTGATTTTCAGGGCTGTTGTCTTTCCACCAAACGCTAAATCGCATTTATAGAGTTATTGGAGCTGATCAACACTACTATTTCCCTAAGCGCCATTGAGAAGAGGGATTCTATCATCATAAGGGACAATTTCAGAAGCTGTGTCTACTTAGTGAGATTGATTGCCCATATTTATTGTAGATTTAATGGCTAGGAATGGTGCACCACACTTCCAGGAGGAGATCACATAGATTGACAGTCAATTCACCCAAATGCACCTTCATAAATGCAAGCTACAGGTGCCTTCAAGATCGCTGGTTGCTCATTCCATCACCCCAACATAGAGCAATTAGCACTTGACAACCTCAAACCCTTCTTCCGGTCACCATACACCTTCCATTTGCTGCTGTGCAAGTCTGTACAGGTTTGAGTAGGTCTATTACAGCACAAGGACGACCATACAACTTGCAACCATAGTCAGAGCTTCATACGTTGGCAGTTACGATTTATTCCAGACAATATGTAAGTGATTTCTGGCTGGTATTTCTGAGGTTTTGTCCTCAGTCAATATAACAGCAATGTACTAATTTGTCATTGAATAAAATATCATATGGTGAAGTTACAAACTTCTGTCATATTGATTACTCATAATATCTGACCTGAATTTTATTATTCCTGGGAAATTCCAAGGGTTTTCCAACAATTTCTAGTTGTATCAGCATCACAAATAGTTTCTGTTGGTGAAGTTCAGAAAAATACAAAGGAACTTAATAAAAGCACACAAATCTAGGGATACCACAACAATTGAGCCATTAAGGTTAGAATCCCAGCCAATGAGCGTGACTTGTATTTTCTCTTTAACAATTAGTAATAACTACAATATACTTTGCATAAATGGCAAAGGTAAAAGTTTAGCTTCCACAAACGACTCAGCAAAACAGTTAAGAGAAAAATTGCAACAAAGTGGCCATTCGGTTTAGTTCCTCCAAGCAACGTGATTCCTCTAACTTAAGAGGTTCACAAAAAAACTTCAACAACTAAAATATCTCAATAGATACGATACTCATACGATAACAAACACACAAGGGACAAAGGGGTATGGTCAATTTAATAGACCTTCAGATCAAGATTGCCTCCAAGATGGCATGTATAAGTAATTCTAGACAAACATTTGTAAATTGGGCACCAAGCAGCCCTGGTGACAGGATATGCAAACACCAACCACACATTCTATTGGCAAAAAAGGGGCTTTCTACTAAACTTATTGCACCCAAACAATACCCAAGATAGTGCAATCTAGCAAATGTATTCTAGCAGTTATTGCCAGCAAGGGGAAGATGTATTAACATCTCCAACACCTCTATAAGTTAGAAAATGGCAAGGCCAAAAGGAATGCCATACAAAACCACTTATGGAAGAGCCCAAGCCAATGAGCATGACTTTAATTTTTTCTTCAATTATTACTAAAAACCTTTTGCATAAAAGGCGAATGAGAAAAAGGTAGCTTCTATAAATACCTCAGCAAAAATAATCAACAAAGTGACCATTTGGTTTACCTCCTCCAAACAATATGATTCCTCTAATTTGGAGGTACACAAACAAGCTTCAACTAAAATATCTCTATGGATACAGAACGATAATTAGAAAATAAGGTACATAGGGTTATAACCAATATAATAGACCTCCAGAACAAGACTGCCTCCAAAACAGCATGTATAAATAATTAAGTTAAAGCCATTGCAAGTTGGGCATCAAGCAGCCCTAGTGAAAAGATATTCGTTCAACAACTGTCCATTATGAAGTCAAATTTATTGGCATAAGCCTTCATGTTAAACTTCAAACAAGTGTTTTCTACCCAATTTATTGCACCAAAACAAAGCATGTAGGAGTTGTAAAAAATGAATCCCCATTTAGTACATAATTGCTTAAGGCTCACAGCCCTAGAGACTGCTAGATGATTCATATAAGGAACTTTTCTCCCGTTTCACCTATAATCTCTCTTGTAGAGCCCTTACAGATCATTTTAACCATTCTTGCACCAATCACCTCTAGTGTAAAAAGGGTAAGGCTTCTCCGCATATGGAGAGATCATCACCAATCACAAGCCAAAGTTCTTTTGCAGAGATCTTGGAGAAGCCATATACCAATAAACTTACCAATTAATCAAAAATATTAAATCTTTTTAATTTAGTCTTAGTATTCCTACAAAATTGAAAATACAAAGATAATAGTAGGAAATTATATTGCATACCTTTCCTCTCATATTCCATGCACCATCCCGTGGATTTTCCTCTTGTGATTTATACCTAATCTGAAAGTAAAAGAAGACGTGTTATGTTACTACTATACAAAATAAAATATTTGATAATTATGCAATATTACACTTTTTAAAATTTCCCCCTGCAAAATTTACCTTTGGTGGAGGTAACACCCTTCCTGGAACTTCTGTCATTAAGTTGTTGATTTCAATTCCAAACTCTGCAGCATCTATTCTTGATGCACCTCTCAATTCTTCTGCTATCTAGAAGGTTATATGTGAAACATAAATTTTTTTCTTCAGGTAAACTTAAATTTATAGACAGATATAAGTAGCATGTTTACAAATATTAATATATAAAACATATATATAGATGAGTAAATATAATGCCCCCTTTACAACATCAAAATTCTACCACCAAAAACTCAAAAACTTGCCTTTTTAGTTCTCTCTCTCCTTTTATCTGGAGGCAAGCAAGTTAAATTCAATAGACCTGAACGTTGTTGGTCATTCAAATTTTTCACATAAGGTTGATCCTTTTGAATACGACAAAGCTGTAATCAACAAAATTTAAAACCCATCAAATAACTTTTGTGCATTGCAATAAGATGTTCTAAAGTTCTTGCATCACAAACCAACTAGGTTGATCCTTTTGAATAAGACAAAGCTGTAATCAACAAAACCCATTAAATAACTTTTGAGCATTGCAATAAGATGTTCTAAAGTTCTTGCATCACAAACCAACTAGCTTGCCATGATTTTGAGGAGTTACCTCAATGGGAATGTATTTTTTCTTATCCTTGCTACCAGCTTCTATTGCCGGAAATGCTCTCAAGACAAGGCGTATATTGTATTGCTTTTGGAAATAGTCTGTAACAGTCATTTGCTCTCCGTTGCTATCAAATCTGTTAAAGAAAAACAAATATAACTAACTAGACACCCCTTAGGCAAATTATTGAGCCAACAGATACAGAAGAAAACGGCAAATAATAAAAGAATCCTTATTAAACAGAATATACACACGTTAAAGCATCCACAGGCAAATCAGTCAAGTTCCTAATGCGATAACCACGTTTGATATGAGTAGTTTCTACACGGAGACCTTTCAGTAACTTTTTCAACTGCAAGAAAAATGAAGCTGTGTTTAAAATTAAGTCTTCTACTCATAACTGGCAAGAAGCAACAAAGCAAATAGAGAAATTTGTTAATACACAACATACTCTGGATCGCACTGAATCACCACTAGAGTCATTTCTGGATAATTCGGCATTTACGTCTCGAGGATCCTTTCTAAAGGCATTGCCAATGAAGGTAGGCAAGTCAATAGGCTCATAGAAGGGTGTTGCAGCAATGTCTACAGAGATTCATCAAAACATTTGATGTATCAAACCAGTATGAAAATAAAAAATAAATAGATAAAAATTTAAAACCATTGTAATTAGTATCATATTTGCAAAGAAACCAAAATTCAGGAGTCAAAAAATCATAAAATACATGAAGCAAAATAGAAGAATTAAGAAAGAATCAAAATATTATTTCAAAGCATCCCATCTATAATTAACTTTCATTAAATATAAATTATGGTATAGGACATCAGAAGCAAAATATATAAGTTAATTAAGGCTAAAAAAGATCAATTTGAATCAAATCAGTCCTGCTTATGATAAAAAAATGTAGTAAACAGCACCTCAAGATTAAACCGAGTCATGGGCAAATTCTTACAGATAGCAAGGTACCTTAGTTTTTCTCTTCCCATTTGTGACTCTTGTTACACAGATCACAACTAAAGTTCTTAAAAGTTATACCAATTCTCAAAATACAAAGGCCAACGAGAAGGTTACAATCAGGACATAGCAGTACCAAGATTCAGAGTCAAGAGATTTTGCTGTGCAGGTCGAATAGATTGATAGAAACCCCGATAGGCCACCAAACCTCCTTGTAGCTTCTCTACCCCAAAATGATCCCCATAAAATGACCTACCCTTTTCAATAAAGCTGCCAAATCAAAAAAAATTAAAAACATAAGCAACCTGTAATGTTTTTTTATAGACTTGTAAGTTAGCCTTACAGGCAAAAAGAGGCTTGAAAGCTTTATAAAATGCTTACTATTTTAATGCAGCTTGTCGAAGAACTACATCCATTAGCTGCAATGCTTCTTGTGGAAGTGGTACAGGATCCCCTGCAAGATATTGTGCCATATTTCTAAGATTTATCCTGTTCGCTTGTCTAAATACAACACGATATTTACCACCCCTCCTGTCCAAACAACAAAAGAATTCAGCCTACATTGGCAAACACATAATTCAAAATCCACAAGGAAAATACTTGTTGAAAAACAAAGTAAAAGTTTCTAAGCATCAAGACCATTTGAAGGGAAATTTAAAAGGAGAATTTACTTGTGGATTGTTCATTTAAGTCCTCATAAACACTTAAGTTGAGAGATTCCTGTATCATATACCATATTATTATCCTTTATACTTAATTATGCTCTGTTCATAAGTACATCCTGATGTAACTCTAACCTAGTTATAAAGGGGCACATCTTACACCTTAAGCTAAAATTATTATATAGCAGACTGTCCGACACACGCATTTAGATGAAAGCTTGGTAAATATTGGAAACGAAATTTCAGTAACAGTAGGAAATGAAACCTCAATTACAGTTCCTTCTCCGGCGCTTGAAGTTTAGTTCAGCCTCACCACCACCTCCCAATCTTATGAGGATCCCTTCGCGCATACGTATATTATAAAATTCATTACAGGATACGCTACCGACCGTATTATGTAAACAGATGTTTGCTTCTCCCATCTAACTCAAATAACAGCCTGTGAAGAAGAAGGCTGAATTTCTTTCTCTCGAATGCATTTATATTGTTTAGATATATCAACCATTATATATGGAACTTCACTTAAAATTAAATCAATTTGTGATTCCTGATCTTTATTTAAGTAATTCAGCTCAATTACCAGCCTCAAAGAGAGACACTGATTTCTGACTATGTTTCTATAATTTGGCATAAATTTGCAATAATGTAATAGACAAACACTTTTAAACAGGGTTAAATATTTAGAAGTTAAATGTATGTCTAAAGGGAAAGGTAAAAACGAAAATCTTAAATCCTCAAAGACTCTGTGCAAGTTTAAAGTGTAAAGATAAAAAGAAAATCTTAAATCCTAAGAGACTCCGTGCAAGTTTAAAGTGCAGAAGCTTAAGAATACTTACACGCCCACAAAATCACAATCAATCAAAAGCCTGAAACTGTTGAAGGCTATTTACAATACAAATGAGGAGAAAGGAACTTACCCTAAAGCCCAAAAACTTTCAATACCTCGTCATGCATTGTGACTTTTTTCAGATTTCCTTGTGTAATTTGGCTAAAGATATACTGGAAGAGCATTAAATCATATCTTCAACACGTGTTTAAATATATTCTGAAAAATATAGCTTGTACTGTTTTAGATTCCTCCAATTTAACTCAAAAAACACAGCAAGGCCAGAAGACTTTCTCAAGTCAGCATCATTACACGTCATTTTCACCTTAATCTGTAATAAGGCAAAAAAATTACTTTTAAATCGAAAACCCTCAAAAATGTGCAGAGCTCAGATTAGATTTTCTTCCCGTAGAGAGAAAAAATTTAAGTGAGTAAAAGTATCCTTAAAACGCCCTATTCATGGAGAGCATTTACGACAAATTCCAGAAAAAAAATCCACTCAATACGTAAAGCTGAAATATAAAATACACAGCATTATAAAACTGCCAATTAATTGTGTAGTTGGCTTGAAATTAAGGCCTGTGCAGGAGAACAAAAAAAGGGAGAAAATAAAGAATCTAACCTTCTTAAATCTCCCCCCTGCCCCTCCGATAAGACGACCTCAAGCTCAACAAGATTGCCTAAGGGCTTGGCTGTGTAGAGACTCTTGTGTCCGTCATATGCAGGTATGGCATTCCTCAAATTCTCAGCTTGCTGTTTAAATGTTTCCATTATGACGCTGTAACTGCAACCCTTAGGAGGCTCCGGATCAATGTTAACCTGAATACATGAAAATGCGTGCATACTCAAACTAGTATAAAAATTTAACCAAATGTGTAAAGTATTCAATAGAAGAGGCAAAGAAACACTCGCTTACATCGTAATGGTAGAGCTCTTTGTCCTGAAAGCGAACCCTGTAATGGTTAGCTAGGAGGGAAATCCGGTTGCCCATTCCGCCATAGCCGGGCCGTGTGGCTAAACTGAACTTCACGGGAGGAAGAGAAGGAACAACTGGCGTCGGAAGAAGAAGCGTATCAGCAGCAGCGTCCTTTGTTGGGGTTGGAGGATGCTCCATTTTTTCAAATTATCAAAATTCGAATCCCCGAGCTATTAACACAAATTTAAGCGCTCAAAAAGGCAGCAAATCCTGAAGTTAGTTTTAATACACCAGCAAGCATTGAACCCTCGACCTGCAGAAACAAATCTTTGAGAAAACGTAAATTACCAACACCAGAGCTTTCCTCTGACACTTACCAAAGCTGAACGCACAACGTACTGAGTAACTTCACAAAAAGAAAACTTCACGAACGTCTAATTTCAAACCAGACTCTTCCGCCAACGGTAGTAAAAAGCGGAGAAATAAAGAAGCAAACGAGAAGTCAAGGGATCATTTGCACATTTCAATTTAAAGATTCGAAGTCGCGACGTACTGCGAGATTTTTACATGCAGAAACAAATCTTCGGAACAATTAATAGCTAAAGTTCTAAAAGGACCTCAACAAGATCCGAACACAGGACCTTGTGAAACTCTTATACGGAGCCCACAGAGAATCGAACCCGCGACCTAGTGAAATAAATTTGCAAACAGTATATCCCAGAACAGTTAGTAATCAAGCTTCTTCCCACACAAATGCGCCAGCCGTTGAGATTCTAAAAGGAAGATACGGGCAAACGATAAAATAAAATTGTTCCTCATTTAAACAACATGCAAAGCAGGCAGTTAGTGTGCTTACTCATCAAGTGAGAAAATAAAAGCAAATTGCTAGCTTTATATTCCAACGGCGAAGAAGACGATGAGTCCCAATTCAAAGCCGTTTGTCTTCCTCTAAATATAAAAGATTTCTACGGCGATTTACGAGGGCATTTTGAGTCCCGATTAAAGGCTATTTTTCAGCGATGCAGTGCGTGGGCGCGCGTTTCTATCCTATAGTACTTTTTAGCTTTCGGCGGCGGAAACGCCAAATTATATTATTGGCTGATATGGGTGGCGTATTAACTACTAAATTAAAGCATTTATACATATTTGAGCACATATCTATGCGCCACGTATAGTTAAATCTTCTGTGGGGCCGCCACGTGTTGCCCCATTACTATTTTTGAACGGATCGATTAAGAATATGTACGGCCTTCTGCTACCCGTCAATTTGGAGCTTTTCCTATCAGACTAGCGGAGCTACGCAGGTATTTGCCCAAACAGGATCAAATTTCTGTCGGAGATTTTATACGGAACGGTGTCAATGCACTCCAAGCTCCCTGGAATGAATCTGCTCCTCGCATGTCTGGAATTTGATATTCTTTAGTGAACGCCCTATCTTACTGGGTCTATCGGGGAAAGTGCTCCATAAAAATGTACGACACCATGCAAAGCTTTAATTTCTCATTTATTATTAGTTGTGTCTAGTATTGATATATGGGCAATTATTATTAGTACTTTGCCTTTATCTAATTCTTAATGATTATATTTTTGTTAATTGCAAATATTTTGATTGAAATTATTTTAAAAAGTAATTATTTTGAATTTGAATGGTTAGGATATATATGCTGAAGGCTTTCCCTATGTGAAGATGAATGAGTTAAATTGTAAGATTGATAGTTCAATGTATTCGAAAACAAATGCAAGATGATTAATTTGATCTTCATCATTCTTTTTTTACATCGGTCTCATGTGCTTTGAATTTATTTTTGAGTGTGGTTTTGTTTGCAGCCAATATAAAACTTGATAAGTAGGAGGTATTTTTCACAGCGTGTCAAAGTATAAAACTTGTACAACAAGTTGCACAAAAGCCACCTTCGTACGTATCATCACCATCAGTTCAATGAGAGTATAATGACGAAACAAAGAAAGTAAGTGTGTTAGTCTTTGAGACAAACAATATTTTTGTTGTTTTCGTTTGTCAACTATTTTCCTTGTTTACCTTTTTTCTTATTCATCAACACATTGCAGCTATCAAATTTTCCCTATTTTAATGCTCTAGAGAAGTCTCTCAAGACTACCTTCAAGAGCTTGATTACACAAATTGAGGCATTATAGAACAACACGCCGAAGGAAACATCGCAAGGTCATCAAGAGAAGAATTTCCCACAAAGTTTCCCAATTTTGTAGAATTTGCCCAAGTTTATGAAAAGATGGAGAAAAAGCTATGTAAATACCATAGAATCAAATAAGAAGAAACACATTGGGTTTGGGTAGATCTTATGTGACTGTTTATTGGGCCAAAACGTAGTCAAATGAGTTCTTTGACAAGACTCTTGAGGACCCCATTCCTTCTGACGGTGAAATCCTAGAAGCCATTGTAAACACCATGCCAAGCAACTTGTAAACCCTTGTTATGGTGGCTCATCAACGGGAAGGTTTAAAGCACTATATTGGTAACAAAGGTTAGGTCGTAGAGTATTATGCAACATGGGATAGAGATGTATGTGTGCGAGTGTTGGAAAACATAGTGAACACATTATTCAGTCACTCATACATTGCCTTGCAAAGTCTACAATCTTTCAGTGAGGTGGGTAGATGCTAGATTTTTGGGATTTTTGCATATTGCCATTTTGAAGTATTTTTTAGAATCATTGTGAAATTGGATTTTGACGAATATAATTTATTTTACTCTTAAACACTTTGAATGTAAAAATTGGCAAGCCTTTCATGGCTAAGATAAATTTCAATGTAAAGGCTGACATGCCTTCACACTTTTTATGATTCAAAAATAGTAAATATGCATTTAGTTTTTTCTCGCCATGAGCAAGCTATTTCCCATCACAAAAAGACTAATATACAACCTTTGTTTTTTATCCCTACCTACTTCAATCTACATAGAACACCAACAAAAAAATTTCTTGAAGAAAAAAGGTCTATTACCAATCTGAGATTGTTGTACAAAGAGTAGAAAAAAGTTTGGTAGCATATGGTCTTATAGCCTCGAGCATCACATGTATGTTCAATACGCACATTCATCATTTTATATTTTTTGTTTTCTTTATACTCCTTTTACTTTTTCTATCATTAAGCCTATACATTACAATCAAAAATAATGTATTTTGTTGCAAGACCTATTCTTTGTTAATATCTTAGTCTAATGCAAATTTATATGTGATGTGCCAAGTCCAAAAAATGTACCCACAACCACACAATAAAGGATATCCAATTTGACAGATTCTCGACACAAAAACTCACACAGCAATCACCAATTATGATATGGGAAACAAACTAACTCAATTCTAGAACTAGTGCCAGTGATCACTGTAAGAGGCCCATTATTGACAATGCAACACTCAAAGCTTAATTTAAATGCAATTAACTGGTCTACAGATAGTAATAGATCACAGAGAGTAATAGAATTATCAAGACACCAGATTCTCACATAGAAACTCGTGAATGACAATAGCCATAGATTGAAAACAATATCAAACCAATTATATGCAATTTGTTATAGAACAGGAAACTACACCCGCACCAATGTGGAAATGCATTGATCGAACACAACTTTGAGACAAATCGCACAACCAACTTTACCAAAAAATGAGATGCCAACTTCCCAAATATTATCTTGAAAGCATTGATCAAGCTCAATTACATAGGCGACACTCAAGAGATGTAGACCCGTGATTCACAAGTCGTACCTAATGCTTGGGACAATGATTACAAATACGGAAGTCAATTTATTAAATATTCAATTGCTATGAATATATGCAACAACCAATGGTACTACTCCTCCCTTATTCGTTGGTGTGATGATGATTACTAAAACTACTCCTCGGATGCCCGTTGTGCATAGGAAGGCATTGTTCGATCACCTAAAATGAACATCGCTAGATGTGGAGATGCTTGAGATGGTGTGCAACTTCAAACTAGCACTCAACATTAGCAATCGTTCCCTTTAGACAGTGTGGGTGTGGAGGGTAAAAGCAAGAAGTTGGGTCCCCGAAGAGGGGAAGTTTTGGCCAAAACAAAAAAAAATCACACGAAACGCGTACGCGTTTTTAAAAAATGCATACGCGTTATGGATCAGGTACCCGAGCCTAAATCCAAAATGCGTATTCGTTATGATTCAGGTATGCAAACCTAAAACGTGTATGCGTTATGAAACGCGTACGTACATGTACGCATTTCTTAAAGCAATTTATTTTTTAAAATAAGCAACTGTGATTTCATTTTCACAGTCAGTTTGAGCCGCGCCAAAGAAGGAGAAGGAAGATCACGTATGCGTCCCAAAGGGCCCGATTCAAGAAAAAATTCACTGCCACCTCCTCCCTTCGATGCAATCGACCTCAACAACCTCCAGGTTGGTTGAATTATGTCATTTTTTTGCTTTATATCTTGCATTTTTGTTTTATAATTGTTATTTAGTTTTTGTTTGTTTAGTTTGTTTTAGTTCAATATTTTATATTTTTTAATTGCATTTAATTAATCGAAAACATCAACGAAACAAACAATGTTAAACTCTAAATCGAAAACCATAAAAAATAAACCTAAATTCGACACATTTAATTTAGAATTTTCAAAACCCTAAACCCTAGGTTCTAAAAAACATAGGTCCTTAAAAACTAATTTACCTAGGTTAATCCTCAGACCTAAACCCTAAAACGTAAACTAAAACCCTATTTACCATAAAACATTCCATAATCAACCTAAACCCTAAACATAAACTAGATGTTACGCCATTTCCATACTCAACTATATAGTTTAAACATTCTCATTTTTTAGTATGGTTACAAGTTTCAATCTCATTAGGAACGATCATGTTGCTCTTGCTCAAATTGAGTAATTTCATTTTGGAAATTGCCCTCCTTCCTTGCTTTATTTTGTGTCCTCCTTGTCATTGGTTCTTAACTTTCACTTCACATAATTTTAGAAGTATCCCTCCTTGGAGGTTTCTTACATTTTTTATTTGACATAGATATGTTTTCATGTCATCAAATCTCTAAATAATTTATAGTAAAGATCTAATTTGTTCCATTTTTGCATGATAAATTATGCACGCCAATTCATATGTATAAATATGATTTCATTGTACAACTAAATTTAAATTTAGTGAAGTCTTTGTGTACTTAAAGAAGCCATTTTCAATATGTCCATAGAGCTCAAGCTCATCTTTGTTTATTTTGTATGTATTGCAATTACCAAGTTAGCATATATCTATGTGTCCCTTTGAATATCTTCTATTAATTTTGAATTCTTATCTAAATAGTATGCTTTGAAAACAATGAATGAGATTATAAATTAATGTTAGTGTTAAACTTATAATTTCTTCTTAACTACTTTGTCCCATTATAGAGAACTTGTGTCTCTTATCATGAAATTTGAAAATTTAGATAAATCAATTTATGTCCTCGGATTTAATTAAATTCTATGTCATACTTGATAAATACACATGTATTCACAATCAATATACCTTAGCTCTATAGATATACTCTTGTTGGGAAACAACCACACCTATGAGTAAATGTCCCTTCCCCAAAAGATAAAGCTCTAAAGACCTATAAAAACTTAGAAGAATAAATTACTTATTGATGAATTAGTTAATTAATGATAGGCTTGATATTTATGAGCTCCATTGAGCACCCTTGTTTAACAATAATCCTTTAATATAAATAGAATCTAGTATAATTTTTACTTGAATTAAACTATATGGTTTTTATCATTTACCCATTTTGACACCCATTCTTGAGTTTTTCATAACCTAAATTATCTTGGGGAACTTTCCTTCTCTTTTTCCACCGTTATATATGTAATAGAAGACACTCTAAACAACCCCTAACCTCCTATTAACACCCAATTTGAGAAATCAAAGTTATATATATCTACAAGTGTCTTATTTTTCATTCTTTAGTACTTTACCTATAGAAATTAAATGGTTCCTCACCTCATGTTCGTAGTCTCTATTTCTAATCTTCTTATTTAATTTTTCCAATTATGATTCAAAGAAGCCTCATTATTGATATTGTAGCCTTTTGTGAGCTCTCAAATCTTGATACATTTTATCCAACTCCTAGTTTAAATGTTAATGGTGATTTACTTAAATAAATCTTAAGTCTTTACCTTAATCCGTGTGGTTTTATTAATTTTAAATTATTTAATTAATGCATATCATCAAATTTGGCTATAGTTTAATTATCAAGTGATATCTAGCTAGAAATAAGTTTATGGATTCAATTTAATGTGTACATGCTATGGATTTTTAATGTTATGGATTTATTGATGTTATAAATTGAATGGTCTTCAAATGAAATGTATTTTGAATATGTGCACGTTCAATGTGATTTTTAAATAACTTTCAAATTGTGTGCATTATTTAATTAGTTTGTTGATATATATTTTTTAATTGTTTAACATGCAGTTGCCATTTGGTTACATTCACATGGATCCAGAATTTAACATAGAGGATTTTATGCCTGATGCACAAATTCTTGTAGATCCCGTACATCCAAACCCACCACCACAACAAAACCCCACACCTCCAAACTCTCCACCTCTTAACCCCCCACCCCTCGTAGTAGATCAGGATCAGTCAAGAGAGAGCATTAGGGAAAATCTTATTGTGATTCAGGGAAATATAGATCTAATAAAAAATGAGCCTAGAATCCCCCCCCCCATCTCACACGGTTTGCATCTACTATTGTCGATTTTGTTCGATCTATTGATGCAGACCTAGATAGGTTTGAGAGAAGAGAGGAGACAATTTTATGCATATGGATTGCCTTATAAAGAAATTAATGACCTTAAAATTACCAAACAAGCTGTAGACACCTAAATTTGACCCTTTACACAAGGTCAAATTTATCCCTTTCTTTAATCCACTTCATCACCTTCATCAAACGTTAATTAAATTATTTATTTAATTAATATTTCCTTTTTCCCTAACGTTTCTAAGGTATTTAATTTAATCAATTAAATACTTTATACATAAGCCCACTTCATCTCTAAATTAAATAAATGCAATCAATTTATTTAATTTAGTCAATTATTCTTTTCATTTTTTATTCATTCTTTCTCTCTCCTTGTCACATCCTCCATAACCCTTTCACTAAACTGGATTAATTTAATTAATCCTCCATTAAGATATGCATATCCTTAATTATGATTAATGTCACATCCTTCATAACTTGCCACTTGCCCCCAATCATCATTAATTAATTTAATCACATGTTTGCATAATCCTAATCCTAATCACTTACCCTTTTTAACATGTCCTTAAGTCAACATTCTTGGTACTTACCCTTTTTGGGTTGACCTCTTGCCCATGTGAATTAAAAATTCACACTTATTCCCCCCATGCATTTTTTTTCCCCATGACATCTCATATGTTACATCGTACCCAAAAAGCAAAAACCCCTTTTAGGGGAATCTTGTCTTATCCTTTGGTCTCTTCCAAAAAGTGAATTAAAAATTCACTTTTATTTCTTCAAAACCTTCACCATCCCCCATGTTGACAAGGGATGACTTTCTAAAAGTCATCACTTGTCACTTTCAACCCCACTTGGGGACAAGGGATTACTTTTTGTGGAGATCCTCTCTCATCCCAAGGTACTTGCAAGTACCTTGGGACCACGTGGCCTCTTCCATGTCATTTGTACCTTTGTCATCTCACCTTGTCCTTTGGACACTTCACCCGCGACATGTCAAGACGTGAGGACTTGTGAGTCCTCAACTCACCATAGCCCTCCATCTTGGCCATGGTGGCTCAATATTGACCATTGAATTCTCTAGAGAATTCAATTTCTTCTATAAATAGCCCCCTCTTTTTATTCATTGAGTTAGTGAGAAAGTTAATGCATTTGTAGCTAACTTATGCTCTCATGCTCTTTAAGACATTTTAGCCATTTATTACAGCATTTAGCACTTGCCATTGCATCCTAGAATCCATTATTGCATCCATCTACCTCTATTAATCATTCATCCACCTCCATCATTGCATGTTTATCATTTAAGGAGCACATATCAACGATATCTTCAAGGGCTAACCAAGGGATCAACACGAAGAAAAGGTATAACCTATTGTTTGTCTTTATCTTCCTTTTTGTTTGTGTTTAATGTAGCCCAATCTTGAGGTGTTAGGTGTTTTATGCTCATCTTGCATTTTATTACACTTTTCATTTTAGAGTAGTGTATTTCCCCTGTTCACACAAAGCCATGTGCCAATATTTTTTTAACCCCCAAACAAACCAACCAATTCCACCCACCAAAAAATGAATTTCAATTTTATGGTGTAGGCACCCCCAAATAGCTACACATTTTGGGATAGATGGTGGATGGTGTTTGATAGTCCACCACATGGAAATTTTGAGGTGCCCCTATACTTTTTTAGAAAGTTATGGGTTGAGTTTGAGTTGGGTTTAAAACCCAACTATTTTGATATGAGCTCATTTCAAGGAGTTGGGCTTGGCATGCCCCAACATTGAATAGGAGCACGTGTTGATCCTCAACGACGTGCTTTGATTGCTCCTATTGTTCTTCCTCCTCCTCCTGGTGTTCTCGTTGCATTTTAGTAGCAGACCATGTTATTGACATTAAGAGCATTGAGTTCGCTTTTAGGACATCTCAGTCATCAAACTACACACGCGGTGGCTGAAGTGGTCAATAGAGAGCATGGAGGCTCAGACAATAGGAATACTCAGGCATCCACTTCAGGTGACCCACATGCGTCTGGGATAGAGTCATATATGGATTTACTATATTCTGAGCATCATCCTACACAGGTATGTTCATCTTTTGAACTTAATTTTTTTTTGAAATGTGCAAAATTCATGTAAATAATAACATCAAATTATATATAGTATAATATTAATTCAATAAGTATTCGATGTAGACGCATGATCACACGATGCCTGAAACTCAAAATGATCATGTCTATATGTCGAGTGTTGTAGATTTGGGCTCACCTTTTGGTCAGGTACTTGAACCAATATATATTAAATAGTTTGTGTGGATATATCTAATTTATTTTGAATGTGTACACATGTGTGAAATGATATATTATATCTAGATGCAGGGAGGTCATACAATACCTAGTACTGACCAACCACAAGTTGTGGTGAGCGCTCCTAAGCCATCATCAACTCAGGTGCATGCTTTCAAAAGTTTGTTAAGTTTAAATTAAATACACATCATAGATCTAATTTAATTTTTTCATTTACATACACATGCGTGAATGATCTATACAAACTGTTGTACATCTACATGCAGGGATTTCATGAGATACCCATCGCAGGTGCACCTGAGACATCGTCAACATTTATGCATGGGCAATCTCAGGTGCGTGATCATGAGGTCATATTATTCGAGGTTGTAAACTTTACTAAATCTCCTAAACAATTTTTACAGATCTTTTAAATATATATATATATATATTCGAGGTTTTAACATATTGTTTGTTTTATATGAATATGCAGGATATAGTAGATCAGACATTTGGATCTTCTCAAGTGACAGTTATGCTACTCATTGAACAAAATGTGTCAATAGATTCACATGATCATATGGTAATTTATGCATACTAAAAATCATTTTTATCGTATTTACTAGATATTTAATTAAATTTATATTTTTATCTAAAAGTTTATATTTTCAAGTTTAAATATGTTTAATTATATCAAAATTTCTAAATAAATTTAAATCTAATTTCAAGTTTCGTGTACTCTTTTACAGCATGATGCGGGTACATCTAATCGACATGGAACAAAGAGGAGACTTGATTTTACTGATCGGCCTGATAGTTAGATGGTTTTAAATTTTAAATGGACTATAGATCTCTAGTTTTATTTAAATATATGTGTTGGACTTGACATATACATTTTGAACATGTTATTTCATAGACCATTTCACATACATTATATCGATTAATATTATCATATTTGTGTTTATTTATATCAGTTGACTTTGATATGATGATTATATATGCAGTCAATTATGATCATGTTATGTTGATTTTGATGATTATATGCACTCATGTATGTATAGATATTTTATCTAATTTTCAAGTAATACATGCACTATATAAATTCCTATCTCTAGAATCAAATTTCATATATATAATTTATCACATGGTTAGGTGACAGATTAAAACATTCCTTAAATAGTTTAGATTATATTCATAATAAATTAAGGGCAGGTAATTTTAACTATTTTCCAATTCTAGCAAATATTTGAATCAATAAACAAAAATCTATCTCCTTGTATGTATAAAATGTATAATCTATACAATTGAACAATTATATAAAATGTGGTAAATACAAGACATGAAATGTATAATCTATAAAATTGGAACAAGATATTTAAAAAGTGACTAATAAGTTTATTGAAGTTCATACATCGAACAAACATATATAATGTATATTGTTGTTTAGTACAACTATATAACATGATGAAACATATATGTGCACATGTATATACAATTAAAGCTTATCAACTTTTAGGTGAAGACCAAAAATTGATATTTACATAGTCTCTTGATAAAATAATTTTTCAGTGACAATCACATGGTAGACCGACTTGAAGAGAACCTACAAAAATAATTAATGTAAGTAAAGTAACTATAATTTTTATGAGTCATTTAAGTAAATAATTCATGTGAGAAAAGAACAATATATAGTAAAAGTTAGAAAATTGGATCCTATAAATTCCATACAAATTCAAATGATGTTTTCCATAGGATGGATTAAGGGGACCTAAGAGGATATAGCTTAAGGGGGGTCCTAAGAGAATGCCTTAAGGGGAGCTAAGAGGATGGCTTAAGGTGATGCAAGAGGGTGGATTAAGGGGAGTTGATAGAATGACTTAAAGGGATGTAAGAGGGTGGATTAAGGGGATGCATGTCATGAACCCTAGTATATGGCTTAATAGGTCCTAAGAGGATGGCTTAAGGGGAATTATGAGAGTGACTTAAGGGATGCAAGATTGTGGATTAAGGGTATGTAAGAGGATATGACTTAAGGGTCCTTTAAGAGGATGGCTTAAGTGGATGCAAGAGGGTGGATTAAGGGGAGTTGATAGAATGACTTCAAGGGATGCAAGAGGGTGGATTAAGGGGAGTTGATAGAATGACTTAAAGGGGTGTAATAGGGTGTATTAAGGGGATGCATGTCATGAACCCTGGGATATGGCTTAATGGGTCCTAAGAGGATGACTTAAGGGGAATTATGAGAGTGGCTTAAGGTATGCAATATTGTGGATTAAGGGTATGTAAGAGGATATGACTTAAGGGTCCTTTAAGAGGATGGCTTAAGGGGATGCAAGAGGGTGGATTAAGGGGAGTTGATAGAATGACTTAAAGGGGTGTAAGATGGTGGATTAAGGGGATGCATGTCATGAACCCTAGGATATGGCTTAATGGGTCCTAAGAGGATGGCTTAAGGGGAATTATGAGAGTGACTTAAGGGATGCAAGATTGTGGATTAAGGGTATGTAAGAGGATATGACTTAAGGGTACTTTAAGAGGATGGCTTAAGGGGATTCAAGAGGGTGGATTAAGGGGATGGATTTCATGAAACCTAGTATATGGCTTAATGGGTCCTAAGAGGATGGCTTAAGGGGAATTATGAGAGTGACTTAAGGGATGAAATATTGTGGATTAAGGGTATGTAAGAGGATTTGACTTAAGGGTCCTTTAAAATGATGTCTTAAGGGGATTCAAGAGGGTGGATTAAGGGGAGTTGATAGAATGACTTCAAGGGATACAAGAGGTGGATTAAGGGGAGTTGATAGAATGACTTGAAGGGATGTAAGAGGGTGGAACCCTAGAAACCCTAGAACCCTAAGCGTCATATAATGATTTGACTTAAGGGGAGTTGATAGAATGAACCCTAGAACCCTAAACCTTAAACCATATGACCTAAAGACTAGGATATGAACCCTAAACCCTTAAAACCCATGTATATTTGTTATTCTAAGAATCTCATGAACCCTACAAACCCTAAACCCTAACCCATATGACCTAAAGACTAGGATATGAACCCTGAACCCTTAAAACCCATATAGATTTATTATTCTAAGCATCTCATGAATCTTAGAAACCCTAAACCCTAAACCACTGACCTAAAGACTAGGAGATGAACCCTAAACCATTAACCCATATAGATTTGTTATTCTAAGCATCTCATGAACCCTAGAAACCCTAAACCCTAAGCCATAGGACCTAAATCCTAGGAGATGAACCCTAAACCCTTAAAACCCATATAGATTTTTTATTCTAAGCATCTCATGAACCCTAGAAACCCTAAAACCTAAACCATAGGACCTAAATCCTAGGAGATGAACCCTAAACCCATAAAACCCATGATATAGATTTGTTATTCTAAGCATCTCATGAATCCTAGAAACCCTAAACCCTAAACCATGTGACCTAAAGACTAGGAGATGAACCCTAAACTATTAACCCATATAGATTTATTATTCTAAGCATCTCATGAACCCTAGAAACCCTAAACCCTAAACTATAGGACCTAAATCCTAGGAGATGAACCCTAAACCCTTAAAACCCATATATATTTGTTATTCTAAGCATCTCATGAACCTTAGAAACCCTAAACCCTAATCCATGTGACCTAAAGACTAGGAGATGAACCCTAAACCATTAACCCATATAGATTTGTTATTCTAAGCATCTCATGAACCCTAGAAACCCTAAACCCTAAACAATAGGACCTAAATCCCAAGAGATGAACCCTAAACCCTTAAAACCCATATAGATTTGTTATTCTAAGCATCTCATGAATCCTACAAACCCTAAACCCTAATCCATGTGACCCATATAAATTTGTTATTCTAAGCATCTCATGAACCCTATAAACCCTAAACCCTAAGCCATAGTACCTAAATCCTAGGAGATGAACCCTAAACCCTAAAAAACCATATAGATTTGTTATTTTAAGCATCTCATGAACCCTAGAAACCCTAAACCCTAAGCCATAGTACCTAAATCCTAGGAGATGAACCCTAAACCCTTAAAACCCATATAGATTTGTTATTCTAAGCATCTCATGAACCCTAGAAACCCTAAACCTTAGTCCATGTGACCTAAAGACTAGGAGATGAACCCTAAACCATTGACCCATATAGATTTGTAATTCTAAGCATCTCATGAACCCTAGAAACCCTAAACCATAGGACCTAAATCCCAGAAGATGAACCCTAAATCCTTAAAACCCATATAGATTTGTTATTATAAGCATCTCATGAATCCTACAAAACCTAAACCCTAATCCATGTGACCCGTATAATTTTTTTATTCTAAGCATCTCATGAACCCTAGAAACCCTAAACCCTAAGCCATAGTACCTAAATCCTAGGAGATGAACCCTAAAAACCATATAGATTTGTTATTCTAAGCATCTCATGAACCCTAGAAACCCTAAACCCTAAGCCATAGTACCTAAATCCTAGGAGATGAACCCTAAACCCTTAAAACCCATATATATTTATTATTCTAAGCATCTCATGAACCCTAGAAACTCTAAACCCTAAGACATAGTACCTAAATCCTAGGAGATGAACCCTAAACCCTTAAAACCCATATAGATTTGTTGAGAGAGTGACTTAAGGGGATGCAAGAGGATGGATTAAGGGTAGATATACGAGGATATGGATTAAGGGGTCCTAATAGAATGTCTTAAGGGGAATTAATAAAGAGACTTAAGGGGATGCAAAAGGATGGATTAATGGTACATAAGGGGATGGCTTAAGGGGTGTTGAGAGAGTGACTTAAGGGGGTGCAAGAGGATGGATTAATGGTACATAAGGGGATGGCTTAAGGGGTGTTGAGAGAGTGACTTAAGGGGATGCAAGAGGATGGATTAAGGGTAGATATACAAGGATATGGACTAAGGGGTCCTAATAGAATGCCTTAAGGGGAATTAATAGAGAGACTTAAGGGGATGCAAGAGGATGGATTAATGGTAAATAAGGGGATGGCTTAAGGGGTGTTGAGAGAGTGACTTAAGGGGATGCAAGAGGATGGATTAAGGGTAGATATACAAGGATATGGATTAAGGGGTCCTAATAGAATGGATTAAGGGGAATTAATAGAGAGACTTAAAGGGGATGCAAGAGGATGGATTAATGGCACATAAGAGGATGGCCTAATGAGTTTTAAGAGAATGGCTTAAGGGGATATGAAATCAATTATAAACTTTTTATAAAATGATAATGAATTAAGTTTAGTTTTATATGTATACTCTCAACTAAATGTATCTAGAACTATATATAGTCACCTATCTCTAGATTCAAATTCCATTGTAATAAGAGTGCATCTCCTCTCTTTTTTGTAAAGCATCTAGTTTCAAGAGAGACCTAAAACAAAAAATGATATAAAACTTTAATTAGGAAATGAATAAAGACAAATATATATATCAACTAAATATATGTACAACTAGATATACTTACCAATATTTATTTACTCTGTTGTATCATCTGCATCCTCTCTTTTTTGTAATGCATCTATGATTGTCTCATGATCATCCATTGAAAGTGTCCATAAAACTTTATTAGCAAGCCTCCCTTGATATCTAACTATTTTAATATTGGTTACCAAAATCAAATGTGAATAATGTATAATCTTCTTGTGTCTTTCATAATCTTCAAATGCAGGCAAGCCATTCTTTCTTATCAAATATTTTCGAATCAGGTGCCAACAATAACCACTGAATCAATTGGATACTCAAAGTTGTCATCATAAACTCTAGGATGTACCAACTTATGTTTTCTCTCAACACATCTAGCCATCCAATACTCTGTCTCCTCTTCATTCCCCTCAAGTGCAACAACAACATATACATGTCCTGCAAAATAGATAAATAAATAAATAAAGAGTGACTTATATTTAATTCACATATAAACATGCATACATATAAAATTCAACTCAATAAATAATGTACCTTCTTGTACAAGATCAAAAACACAATCATAATCATCTGATGTGAACGCTTGATTATCTTCAATTGTTGTTCCATGTTGAACATGTGTCGATGTAGGTGTTAAGGCTCTTTGTTGCCTTTGTTCGAACCATTCCATATTTTCACATGCCTCCCAATCACCTGCAATACAAAATTGACAAAAGAATGCCAACTCCCTTGTCCATATTGTCCATGTGTTTGCATTCGAACTCTTAAATGAATGCCATTTTGCAGATCCATTAATTGTTTTACAATCTTGTCGAGAAAAAATATCATTTTCTTCAACTAACCAAAAGAAGCATCAAATTATTGAGCTCTGACTTGTTCATGTAGATAATTTGGTATTGCACCAATCTACAATTGCACGTGCATCTCTAAATTTCGCATCCTCAAATTTTAGTTGCTCTCTAGCAAGAGCTCTTTTCACACATGCACCTGCTCCATCGTGTTCTCCCTTACCATGACCAGCTTCAAAAAAACTCCATATGTGCTGGATATTATTTTCCTTATGAACTCTACATAACCAATAAAACATTCTAGCATTCTTGAATTGACCCGTGCAATTATTCGACCATATGAGATGTTCTAGCATTTGAATTCCTCTTTCTTTTAATTTTTTGTAAAATATATCAAAACACTATTGAACAAACTTAGATGAATGTAATTGATTATCACTTACATAAAAATGGTACTCTCTCAAAAAAATCATATTATCTTTTCTACTATCATCTGCATGTCTATAAAAAATATGAACAAAAATAGCTACTTGCACTAAATTATAATAATATGGTTGAATTTATTCTTGTGGAGCAAGAGTATAATTTCCAGCAAAATCAACAACCGACAATATAGTTCCAATTGGGAATGTGTTTTTACATAAATGAAATTGATTATCAAGCCAATGAGCATACTGAGAGTGTTGAACATATTTAGGTACAATCTTATCTTTAAATTCTTTAATAAATGCATGCACACTAAATTTTTCCATAATTAGCTCACAATGTTTTCCAGTTTTTCCATCTTTTAAAGAATACTCAACATTTTTTATTTTTTTTACATCCACTAATTGTTATCCAAATTCATCTAAACTACTTTCATGCATACATTCTCCTAATAATGAAAATTTAGCACATCTATCGAATTCTCCAAAAATACATGCTTTTAAATAAAATAAGTTTCCATTAGAGGGTTCACAAAATAAACTTGCTCTAAAATCTTTGATTCTTTCAGGTGGCATATTAATACCACAAATGTTCTGCATAATTTGGTTAACATGCAAAGTGCATCATATATACCGAAAACTATCATAATAATAACGAAATTGTACATGAGTCTTACAACAAAAAGAGATTTGTTGCTTATTAATTCTAAACATACCAAGGTTTACACTTTTCGAATGATCTTTGACTTATGTTAATATTCAATGGTAAGATTGAAGATTCTAATTTTTTTTTATATAATTCAGTTTTAGTCATATCTAAGAGATGCTTTGGATGAGGTTCATGAATTTTGGAACCCACCCTTAATTTTAAGACATCTCTAATGTTAGGTGATACTCTTGTATTATCATGCCAACATTTATCGATTAAAGATTTAATTTCATTAGTTAATTTCATGTCCAATCTTGGGAGTCTACCACTAAAACTCCAACATTGATTAATTGGATTCTTTTCAATACTTTCTCTTCTTTTAGTAGCTCTTATCAAAGTTTTAGGATTTACTTTTATACATTTACTAATCTTACTTAACAATCTTTTATTTGAAGTTGCTTTATCAACTAAAGCAATTATTATTTCATGACGAGCCACATTCTTATCTTTAGATCAAATTTTCTTACCTATAAAATCAATAGAATTAACAACACTAGATATGATTTATTTTATTGAATCATCTTTCTTTTTTGGTCTTACAAAAATACCTAATTTTTTCATCACTTTTCTCATTTTCCACATTCTCATCAATTGCACCATGAGTTGACATTGGAATCCTAATTTCTTTCTATAAAAAAACATTTTATATATTTTATTTCCATAATTTCTAATTTGTCTCCAAGAAACTTTACCACGAAGGTTATCTAGCACATTTTTTTCAATTGTAAAAAAAACATTTTCACCTTCATCCATACAAGGGGTTCCATTTTCATTCACACAAGGGGTTCCATTTTCATTTTCAAATGTAAAAGGGATTTCATTCTCATTTTCATCAATATGAGGGATTTGATTATCATTTGTATTCTCATAAGATATATTTTCATCATTTTTTTGTTTTTGCATTGTTTCAACCCTAGAATTATTGATATCATCAATGGTGTATCCAACTTCATCTAAACAAGCAAAATCAATATTATCAAAACTTGGGTTTGAAAACATACTTGGAGAAATTGTTTGAATAGGCGCATTTCCATATCATTGGGAGGTAGATTTGAAGATATACCCGAAGTTGTTTGCATAGGTACTATTTCCATATCATTCAAAGTTGAAGTTGAAGGCATAGTTGAGTTTGTCTCCATAATTGCATTTTCTTCCATTTCATCATCTCCACATTTGCATCATCTACATTCATTTCATCATTCATGGCTTCCTCTTCAACATTCATGGAACTAGATGCTTCCAAAATTTTCATTTTGATGAATCCTTTCTCTTCTATCCCTTTGTCTTTTTGCCTCCATATCTTTATTTGCTTGAATTTCTTTGGGTGTCATTGACTTACTACACTTTTTTCTTTGTCTTTGCTTTGATCCCATGGTTACCAAACCCTCTTTGATGACAAAACAAACAATTCACTTGTAATCTATTTTCAAATTTCCATCTCCTTCAAATATTCAAATAAAACTATGTACTATGAAGATCCTTTCTTCTATAAACTTTGAAGTACAAAAATATCATGAATACATCCAAAAACTCTTTTTTTTAAAAATCGTCTTGTAAAATATTCTTGTACTTGATTCCACTTCAGAAAATTCAACCTGCACTTGTCTCTTCCAACAATTTGCAATAGAACATGCCCTGCACAAGATAAATTTGCAATAAAAAATGCAAAAAATGGCGCTTTCGGACCGTACTACAGAAAAAGAATGTTGCAGAGAAAATGTGTTTTATCAGAATTTTTCAAATTAGGAAAAAACGGTCATATAAAAAATGTGTACGCATTATGAAATGCGTACGCGTTCTAAATATAGAACACGTATGTGTTTCATAACGGGTACATGTTATATTTACCCAACGAGTAAAAATATAACTCGTACACGTTATGTAACGCGTACGTGTTATTTAAAAATTGAATTCCCAACCCACATGTAGTTGGTTTTAGGCTCGAAAAAGGCTTGGCAATCTGAGCCTTAGCCTTTGACCTGCAATTAAAAAGCTAAAGTAGATTGAAGAAGAATGCCCAACTTTGGCAATATGGTTGATGGATTTTTTTTCTAAATCAATCTATAAAATTAAAACCCATTAGATAAAACGATTTCTAGTTTCCAAATATATAATTTTTATTAATATTGGATTATGCTTGCTATTTTTTAATTAATTTCTAAGCAAACTAGTCCTTAAACTTGTAATATCAGACTTTTTTTTGGTTAAGTTTCTTGTAAAAAAATTTATATGGCATCAATCTTCAAACAATTCTCTACACAATGAAAAAAAAATATTCAAAAAATGTTTAGTTTAGGTCAAATTATGTTGTCCGTACACGTTGATTTTTAAAAACAACAATTAAGGCCAATAAAAATTCAATTAAAAAAAAGATTCAACAAAAAATTATTAAAAAAATTCCTCATCAATCTTCATGTTGTTAGCTCTTTTTCCCCAAAAGGAATTACAAAATACTTTTATTTGGGTCAAAAAGTGGTGTTCCTACACGTGCATGGTATGGTAAAAAAATAGGGACTTTTAAAAAGTGGTTTTTATAGATCCCTATCAAAATTTAATTTATACAATCTGGGTATTTGAATAATTTACATATTTGGAAACTACATTCAAAATGATAAATTTCATATTACTGACTTTTTTTAAAATTCATTGTGTAAGTGCCTCAAATTTTTAGTCCAAGTGTGACAAATTCTAAAAAACAACAAAAACACTTCCACTTTTTGAACTTTTTGTGGACCCAACTTTTTGCATCAGCCCTGGACGCCCAATATTATATTCGCTTCCATATCTTGAATCATGAGTGTTGTGAGAACCCAATTTCCAAGGCTTGAGTGACGCGATGACTCCTAGGATAATAATGATCGTTGCTCCTCAGTCCTTCACCTGTATATTCAAGAAGACTCCCAAACTCAATGAATCACTTAGCTGATGCAATCAATTAAGAAGTTATTTGTTGCAAGACACGAATTCCTCAGGCTCTGCGACTACATCCAAACCTAAGTGCAAAAATGAGAGACTACCTCCTCAAGGCGCAAGGAAAAATGCTCCAAATCTGTGATGCCCAAACATGAAATGTGATCCAATATAAATACTACTTGATTGGAAGTTGACCCAAAGAGCAAATATTATTTGTTAACGCCTCCTCCAAATGAGTCAGCCAGAAAGAACACAACTTATTCAAATTTAAATGTTATTTTATAATAATTTAAATTTATTATTTATTAATTATTATTTAATAATATTATTATTTTTTAATAATAATATTATTATTTAAATTAGCATTTAAAAATGCTTTTCTCCCGTCGGTCGGAATTAGGTCCCATTTTGGGGACATGACATTATATGCAGCCTTAAATTTTGACAAATACCCACTTTGATTATACGATTTAAAAACAAATTGTTTGAAAATTAGAACCACCCAACTTTTATTCAAATCCAACAAATTTCCCCTTGTATCTTCGTTGTTGCTTTATTTGAAAACAAACATGTTTCACTAATGGTTGGTTTATTTATTTGAAATTGGAGTTGTCATAGCAACATTTGCAATTGAATAATGTTTTCATTAAATGCTATCTAAAAATGGGGATAAGTTTTATGGTTTGGAACCTAGGAAATATCATGTACAACAATGGTGTTTAATGTTATTGTTGTTACTACAATTTGCTAAAGAAAGGGGATTTGAAGTTTCGGCCTTAGGGATCAACCATGCTAGTTTGTAAGTGTTATAAGATGGGGGTTTTTCTTTGGGATTTTCCTTAAGTAAGATAGGAAAGTTTTGTATTTCAATTCATTACTATTTGCAAGGATATTTGAATTGGAGCCTATTTTGGTTCCCTTTGCTTCGTCAGAGAGGAAGTATATAGAATTTTATGATGGCGGGAAGGGATTGATGTTGTGAATATTGCTTTTCTTCTATTGTTCACTAGGAATTTGGGTGTACAAACAAAAGAGTAACTTCCTTGTTTGTGAACAATCAAACCTATGATTTATAATTTCTATTGTAATTTTAAATTTCTTATAGAATTGCAATGATTTGCTAACTATTGGAGAATTTTTATGGTTTATATAGAGAATTTTCTTATTGTCATCTTCACTAGTGTGTGAACTGTGTTGTAGTGGTGTCTGAAAGAAATGTTTTTGCTCCACATTTCTCCGCAGTTTGATTTTTGGTCTTATGATTCTGAAAGTGTGTTGATAATGATCATATCTACCTTAGTCAAAGTTGTTCATGGTTTGGTGCTTTGAAAGTTGATTTCTTGAGTTACAGTGTATGGAAGGTTGTCTGAGTGTATTGGGTGTGTACATTCTTCAAGTGAAAGTTGTTGTGAAGGAATTTGTTGGATTTCAAGGTGTTTGTGGAATGTTTTAGATTGTATTAAAGTGTTGTGTATGTTCCATGAGTTGTCTTTGGATTTGAGGAGGCATGTACTTAAATGGTAATGGTGTTTACACTAGTTCGACTGACCTTGGATGTTTACACTAATTATGGATTTGCTTCAGTAATTGTGGAAGTGTGGTGTGACATATATGTATGATTTGGATCTGAGTTAAGATGCAGTGTGGTCTGCTTTCATTCCTTTCCACCTCAAGAATGCTTAGTGCCGACCTAATATGAACATGCATGATCGAGGTGCATAACTGACCTTAGAGAAAGTTTTCAAGGTTGAAGATGGTATAAATAAGTGTTGATTTGATGAAGAATCATGTAGTGAATCATGTGATGTGAATTGTAGAGTTTTGAAGTGCAAATTTGTGAAGTGCAATGCGAGCTTAATGTGTTAGACCATTAGAAGCAGTGAGTAGAAGGTGTCTACAATCTTTAGAGAGGTTGTGAATGTGTTGGTGATGTTGTGGTGGACCTTTCCTATTGTATTGAGATGAATTTCTCATTATAACATTCCTTCTTCTTTTTTGCAATCTGGTAGTGAGCCTTTGACAATGGGCCCTTCTTTCTTGTGGGCAGTGAGCCTATTGTATTCGATGTTGCAATTACTTTATATTGTCAGCTAATCCTCATAGTGGTTTTTCCTTTCTTGGGTTTTCCACGCAAATTTGGTGTTCTATTGTGCATGGTGTTGATGTGTTCCAGTTTCAATTATTTGCTTTCATGTTAAATCATTCTAACAAATTAAGGTTTGGTTAAATTGATGTGGATCTAAATATTTATGAGGGTTTTGATGTTTTAATGTACAACTGATTCACCCCCTCTCAGTTGTGTTGTGTGCATTCAACACGTAACGCCATTTTGGTAGTGGTAGATAATCTTACCAAGGTAGCTCATTTTATTCTAAGGAATCTAACGGATGGAGCTCCTATTATAGCTCAAAAGTTTATTCAAGACAAATTATGGTTTGATAATCTTCAAAAATCTTGTAGAGCATAATATTCATAGTAGATGATGGTTTGTTAAATTCTTAACAAATTATCATACAAACATGTATCTTGGATAGTCTTTAAACATTTTCATAACATAATATTCACAGTACATAATGAATTGTTATGCTCTTGATCCGTCACCATATAAATATATGTTTATGTCAACTTTTTGTAATATTATTTCTTGTATAGTAAATAGACTTGGGAGAAAGCTTTACTTATCATACAAATAAAAAATGGACTTGGGTGAAAACTTTATTCATCACACAAAATAATAAATGTAGATGAGAGCATCACTAGTTTCTCTTAGACTCCACTTCTAAAGCATAGAAAATCATTTCAGATGGAAATGACAAAATGCTTCACAACCATAAAGGAAAAAATAAAATGTTTCCAAGTTTCGCCATTGAACACATTCTCAAAATGATATCCCAAAAACAAAATGATAGTCATATTTCTACGTAAAAGATAAAAGTAACAACCAATTGACATGTACACTTTTAATTATTACTGAAATATTAGTCGCCCTAGATCAAAATGCAATAGACAAGTGAGATTTTGGCATGACTAGTCAATAAAAAAAGACACATTCCATAAGAGAGATCTAAATATTATCTAAATTAAACATATTAATAAAAATAATAACTTCCTCAAGTCTAGTTTTATTTCCTATTACACTCTCTATATTGACCCTTTTAAAATCTGATAAATGCAATCAGAGATTAACCTTCAATCCATTTATTACCAAAAAAAAATTCAAGTGAATTTTTTAATATTTTAATCCATATTTATTGCATCTACAAAATTGTTGCCTAGTTGTATTTAGTAAACCCACAATTGTCAAGTGCAATGCATATATACAATACTCAATATCATTCAAGTGTTAGTGATTTTTGCAAATGTAGAAAATAGCTAGGTAAATGGACAAATCTCTTCTTTAATCCTATTGTAGTATTATGGCCACTGATGTATGACAACTTTGAGGATTTCAATTCAAACCAATGGTTTTCTTTTTGAATGTTGAATCAAAAAATCTCAAAGGAACAATTGTTATTCTTTGAATATAACATTAGATTGGCTCAAAGGAAATTCTTTTGCCTTATGTGATTAGAGAAATACTCACTCCTATTAACATCAATCTTGCTAAATATCAGTATTAGACAAAGGGTGGAATGGGAGTATCTCTTATGTATGGATTAGCTACTGAACTCATCGTTAAAAATATAAATTATATTTTTCACTTCAATACATTTGTTAAGTAAAGTCATGTGTCATGGAAGAGACACATATTTCTAAGAATGATACATATTTAAAGATCTTTGGATCTGTCTATTTGCATATAGAAAATATAATATCAATTTATGCTTTTAAATTTTCTACATGATAGTAAAAGTCTTAGATTATGGATTCGAGTGTCAACTATGTATGGGTTGTGAGGTCTATGAATGAGTTGTGCAGGTGCCTCAAGCTGTAACAATTGTGTTGCAAGCATGGGTTGTGATTTCCTGAGAGGCAGTGTGTTTAGATAAGAGTTTCTATTGTTTGGTGAAGCCCTGTCATTAATAGAAAAGTTAACTATTATGAAGGTGAATGCAATCAAATCTCTACTGCAGAATCAAATAAAGAGGAAGTTTTTTATTTTGGCAAGCTTCACATGCATTAATATCCAACATGAAGCATAAAAGATGTGTATGAGGGAGAATGAAGGTGAACTGAGAGAAAGACGCAAAAAAATTAAGGAAAGCCAAACTAACAGATGTGGTAGATTATTGCCATTTTCACAATTACAGAAGGATTACAAGTTGAAGTGTTCAACTTGGAGTGAGACAAAGGAGAATTGATATGGTTGGCAATTAAGTGATAATAAAAGGCACAAGATCATCAAATTGGAACATGATTTTGAGTTTTTCCTACAAAGTTGTAACCATATCTCTATTACAGCGACTTTTTTCAAGAGGTTTGGGGAACGAATATTTTATGATGAAATTTTTATTTATATCATTATAAAAAAATAAATAGTATTGAACAAAGAAATAAGTAGGAATGAGATAAGGAAATTTTTAATTTTTTTATTTTTCGTGTGGTTCGAATTGTTGGTATTTAAAATAAAAAGATTTTATTTTGGAAAAAAATGCATGTGGTAAAAGACAAGTATGAAGAGATTGTAACTTTACAAGAGAATAATTGATCAAAGAAGAAATGTGATCACAAAAATTCCTAAAGTTTTTCACAACATTTGATGATGCTCCTATAATATTTTTCATGACATTGATGAAGTCTATAAAATTGTGTTGGTAGATAATTTGAAATCATGGAAGAGTGAAAGTTATAAAGCCACCAAAATCAATTGCTATTAGGTATTATATAAGTAATATTTGTGTGGTTAAATTCTAATTGTATAAGGAAATTGTCAATTAGAAAGATTGATAAAAGAGAAAGGAAAAAAAATAAAAATCTAATATGTAAAAATAATATTTGGAAGAAGAACTTGAGAAAATTAGAAATCAAAAATAGGTCACAAAAGGAAGATATATCAAAATTGAGAGAAAGAAAATATTTTATTCAATCAATTACTTGAAGCTTGCATAAAGAAAAACCAAACTCTAAATTCTAAACCTACACTATGTAATGTGTCATGTGATACAAGTGATTTATTTTATTCATAAGATGAATTGTTTAATAAATATGATATATCTAAAGTTTTTTTGATAAAAGAATATAAGGAAGATAGTAATATTTTTGAATCTAAAAATTTTGCTAGTTGTGAGGATAATGAGAAAGGATGTTCTTGAACAAAGAATATTGGATTTAAGATAATGAAAAGAATGGGATACAAAGGAGAAGGTTTGGGAAAATATGGACAAGGAATTATATAAAGCCCATTGAGCCAATAGTAAGACCAAAGAATGAAGGCCTTGGATATGCTAGTGGAAATAAAAATAATGTTACTGTATACACCAAAAATTGGTCTGGCGAATATAATTAATTAAATATGATTTATTTGATTAATTAACCTTTATTTCATCTACTATTAAATAAATAGAATTATTTATTTATATAGTTCATCTTAAATTCTTCAATCTTTATTCTATTATTTTCGTCTTAATTAAATAAATGAATTTCACTTTGTTTTATTTAATTATCATAATTAAATTCATCTACTATTAAATAAATAGAAATATTTATTTAAATAATTCACATTCTAATTCTTCTATTTTAATTAAATATACAACTTCAATAGTTTGTGTTATTTAATTATCGCATCATTCAATCTTAATTAATTAAACAAGGTTAAATACTTTGTTGTTTAATTAACACATCCCTTCTATATTTATTTAATAAACAAATTCTATAGTTTGTTTTATTAAATTATTTATTCCCTTTTACTAATTTGAATAAACCAAAATATTCAAATAAAGGCATAAATTCTATTTCCTCTATTCACTCACCAATAAAATTAGATATTTTATATCTAATTAATTTCAACTAGCATTCACGGGAAAGCCTTACAGACAAATTGGAGACAAATTGGAAATCAATATCTCAATCTCCTTCCTCTGATCTTTCCTATCATTTGGCTTGATGTTTTCGTGGGGAGGAACCATTCCCATGATCAGCTCAAGCTTCCTCATCCTTCACCATGCAATCCTCAAGATCAAATCCAGACCTTTACTGGGCTGCTTCTTCACAAATTACTACCGGAAAATCTATAAATACAACCTTCTGAAGCAAAGAATGGATCCCATCTTTTTGCAAACTTACTCTGCAACATTAGAGCAATCAAGCATCAAGCATCTTAGCATCATAGCATCAGTAGAATTCATATCACGACTATATCTTAGTTTTACTGTAGCTTTCATTTATCAGTTTTCATGTCAGAATAGATTACAATAGCTTTACATCATCTAGAAATCATTATCAATCATTTAATCATTGAATTTAGCATCATTCCATTCTCTAGATTGGCATTTTAACAGTCACAAGTGCTTACCAAATCTAAGAGCCCCTTTGTGATTTAATAAATCTTTGGAGATAGGAAACAATGAGACACTTTCAAGTTTTTTGTTCTTTTAATTAGTTAATTGTTGTTAAATCTTAATATAATGTTTCATTAAGAAACTTGTTTCTAGTGTTATTTTACTTGTTACTTATTCACACTTACAATTATAGGTGTTACAAGTTCAAACAAATTATCTGAAGAAATTTGCATACCATGTTCTCATTGTCATAGGCATGGACATAGAAAAGAGTTGTGTTGGGATTTTCATCATTGTAGTATCTATAGATTGAAGAATTATTCTAAGCAATTGTGTTGGAACAAAAAGTGGAAGAAACAACCAAGCTAAAAGGTAATATACAAATGGATTGTGGATGTATTGGTGTATTTAATTGGAAAAAAGGTTACAAATATGTTTAAAATATTGTACAAACATAAATATTCTCATGTCAGACAAAATAACCAATCATGTAAGCTCAAATTTCACCCTAGAAACCATATAATTTAATCTATGAATTTTGACTACTATAAAGGCTACTTGAATTTTATCCATGTAGTGGTACGATATTTGAAGTTGGAGAACTCATATATGGAGAATGGTTGTAGTATTGATTTTAAAGATCATTGATGAACCTAAAAATTTATACTATTGATTGCAAAGATCATTGTCAGATGGTTGTAATGTTGATTGCAAAGATAATTGTTGAACCTAAAACTTATACTATTGATTGAAAAGATCATTCTTGAATGGTTGTAACATTGATCACAAAGATCATTGCTGAACCTAAAAATTTGAAGTATTAATCGTAGAGATCATTGTTGAATAGTTGTCTAGTGTTGATTAAAAAGACCATTGCTAAATTTGTGAAATATTTGATCACAAAGATCATTTTTGAAATTGATTGTAGAGATCATTGAAGGTTTTTGTCAGAAAGATCATTGTTAAAATTGATCATAAAAATTGTCACTAAATCGTTGAAGGATTTGATTGAGAAGATCAATTGTTGAAATTGATCGTAGAGATCATTGCTAAATTTGTGAAGATTTGGATTGTAAAACTCATTGGGAATGCCTCACTTTCTTTATTAATATAACTATGAAGAATGTCTTACTATAGATAATGATGGAGAAAACTATAATCAAGGCTATTTAGAAGAAGGATAATTTTTTATACATTCAAGAAGGCAAATTGGTGTTAAATATTCTTTATGTGTACACGAGTAGCTAACAAACCTATTTGTTATAGGTGGCCCCATCATCTAGTTAATTTATGTTTTATAACAAAATTTATGCTCGAGGTGTTAAAAATATAAACTATATTTTTTAATCCAATACATTTGTTGCCTGTAAAGTCATATGTCATGGAAGACACACATCTCTCCAAGAATGATACATATTTGAAGATATTTGGATCTGTCTATTTTCATATAAAAAATATAATATCAATTTATGCTCTCCAATTTTCTACACCTGTCACTTCAAGATACTCATTAGAATTGGATGGATGAGGGGTGAAGGCTGATTATTGAAATGAGTTTTGCTAGTTTATAGTCGATCAAATACCAAATGCTATCTACTTGGTTCCTTACCACTTCCCTACAATGCTATTCATGCCCTTTCAACTAGTCAGGCCATCTTGGATCTCCATATTGTAGAAGTTTCATCCTTATCAAGATATGTCCCAACTATCACCTTTTCTCTGTATTGGCCCTATCCACCACAAAACTTTGCAAAATCATGTATTCCCCACAATGCTTCTATGAGGTCTACATTGAAGGAGTCCATTCTTATGAGGGATGTGATCTGATATTGATTGCCTCTCCATAATTGTCCATTTCATACTCTAACTTCCACAATGGTCCATTGTACTGATAATTTTTTCAATGTATCGATTATCACTAAAAATGCACTTTTGTGGGTAATTCGTGTCCAACTACAATTGGATATTCCATCAACTTTAGATGGGATAGAAATCTCTACTAGGTTTAGATGAAGACGTTTTTCTCACAAATGTAGAACTTTTCGTGTCATTTGGAAGATAGGGTCCATCAGGTTCAAAAGAAATTTTAGTTGGAGTAGAAATGATCCGGTGGACATTTTTTAGTGAAAATTGAAGTGTCTCATTTCTCTCCAGAATCTGCACCATCAGAAAGAGCTCGGTGTCCTGGTTCCAACGCAACTCGAACGGAGCAAAAAGGAGTTCGTTTGCACGAGTTATGGCCAGTCAAACCTTGGGTCAAACTGGAATCAGAGGGCATCCAGGAAGCGAAAAAAATGGCGTCGTCAAAAATCAATGAAAACAGCGTCATCGCAAAGAGCTCGTCGAGACGATTCCGACGGTGTTCGTTTCTTCGAAATCCGACATCAGAGCTCAAGATACAGCTGGTCAAAGTTTCAGGTTTGACTTGTGGACTGAAGGTACAGTGATGATGTCATCATCCGTACAGCTGACGTCAGCATGTGATACGGAATCTAATGTGGACCAACCAGATGTTGACACGTGTCAAGTCCGTACAGGTGACGTGGCATGTGAGTCAGATGGTACGGACCTATCAGCGGCCGACACGTGGCACATGTCAGCGTACGAATTATCCTCGTCAGCGTCTATGTGGCAGTCTCCGTCAGTAGATGAGTCAACTTGGACGGCGAATGGTAGAACGACACGTGGCGGCTGCATCAACTGCACAGCTGTTATCCACGTCGGCTTCCACGTCGGCAGACAGTCAGCGTACACATCAGCGACAGTTGGCATATGAGTCAGCGTACACGTCACTGCTTGTCAAGCCACGTCGATGGGTTTGATCAATCTGTGTGCGCCACGTGGCACCCTCCTGGTGCGGCACGTGGCCTTCTACTCTGTCGTCAGCGTTCTGTTTGTTAGCAAAATTTTGTTTCACGGTCCCGCAAGGGGCTCGAACCCTCAACCGTTGGCTTCCTATATGCGCGGGCTACCAAGAGACCACGCACCTATCGCTGTCTATATATTGTCGGCGGTTTCTTTTGTTAAAACAAACAGATTTGTTTGTTAGTAAAAAGCCAGCCGGGGGGTTTGAACCCCGAACCGACCGGCTTCCAAAATTATCTTCCACCAACGAGCCACTCGAAACTGTCTAAAATACTATGGGCCTCGATTTGTTTTGTCAACATTCTTAAAACCGAATGCCTTATAAATTAAAACAACCTCCCTAAATTAAAAATATTAAACAATAATCCTTTTTAAAGGATTAAGTGTAACCAATGAAGATAATAGTAGCCCGGGAACAAGTGAATTAGGGGCTAGAATTAATAATGGGATTTTTTGATAAAGATTTTCAAATATCTATTATGTAAAATGGGGGGATTATGAGATTTTTGCAGATTTTTATGTATTTTGGAGAGATAAGGTGATTTGGAGAATATTTTGCAAATCAATTGGTTGAGAGCCAAATTGAGCAAATTCTTTGTATAAAAAGGGGGCTTGAGGTGAGAATTAAAAGAGAAGTTTTTTTTCAGGTGATGAAGTCTTGAAGCTGTGGAGATAATCGAAAGAGAGGTCTTGTAGAGATTCCATTCTTGCACGTCAGAACTTTGTTATGCTGCCGAAGTGCTTGGAGAATGATTGTGGTGCTTTGTAATTGATTTTGGAGTTAATCGGATTGGTCTCTCTATTGGAGTGGACCCGGAGACGTAGTCACGTTTGTGATGAACTCCGTAATCAAACACTGTTTGCACTTCTCTTCTTCTCTCTCTTTCTTTCTCTCATTTCCTTCCTTTCTGTTATAATCACCTTGTTATTACTTTCATTTTGTTATTTCTGTAAGTTAATTTTGATTTAATTAACTTGAAATAATCATTGTAAAAGCATTGTAAAAGTTAAGCATTTAAATACTGCAATCTAGTCTAGATCTTATACAGATCAAGAAATCTCTCCTGAAACTAGAGTTGTTCCACATGAAGTCACATTCCCCGCTAAACTGTTCTTTTCATGTCATGGACATTTGACTTGGCTCGGCTGAAACAAGGTCATATGAACTTTTGTAGATTGGATAAGGGAAAATACACATTAGCCACTTGAAAAACATACAGTTTGAATAAGGTTTGAATTTCCATTGATATTTAAATCAAGTTTAATTTTAGTGGAGATTGTGGGAAATTTGCGTAAAAGTGGAACCCTTTGAACTCAACTTCCTCCCAAGATGTGGGTATGATGGGGTCAAGTTATTTACAATTATTGGGTCAGATGGAGTCAAAGGCAGTTGAACCTTTTCCAAAATTTCTTGTAGAACTTCTTTGTGGAACTTCTTATGGTATTTGAACAACATGCAGGTTGGATAAGGGCTAATGAACTTAGCGGTAAGATTAAACCTAAGTGTAACTTTGTAGATTTTCACATCTCATTGAACCTTTATGTGGTATTGCACATCTATGGGACTTCTGTAAAAAATTTCTATGATGTAGATTTTATTATGGGAACTAACCTTTCAGACAAGTTGAAGTCATCTCATCCACTTGTTGCAGGGAACATGACCCCATCAGACCCACATTCTTGCACATAAGTTGGAGCCATCCAACTTGTTGTGTCCTTGCACACACACCCCATACTTTGCATCAAAAAAGTGGGGACCCCTTGTTTTGCTTAGGTTTTAGCTTTCCCTCAAAGTTAACAGTTTCTCTAGGTCCTCCAGGTTTCAAATTAGTTACCTTAGTGGTCAAAGTCATTTAGCATTTCCTAAAAACTCAAAACCCTAAAATCTTGTTTCCCACATGGTTGAAATTCCATCATGGATGGAAAGAAAATTGAAAAATAACATAAGGTTCTTTTGGAATTTATGAAAATACCCCAAAACATGCAAGTTATTCACTTGTGATTTTTTGTAGCCCATTTGGCATAGGTGAAAAGTCCCACAAAGGTTCAATTGCACAGAATTTTTTTGCAAAGGTGTACTTAGACCTATTCGATCCACAAGGTGCACTTAGACCTATCCAACCCACAAGGTGCACTTGGACCTATATGACCCACAAAGGTGCACTTGGACCTATCCAACCCGTAAGGTGCATTTGGACCTACTTGACCCACAAAGGTACACTTAGACCTATTTGACCCACAAAGGTGCATGTGGACCTATTCAACTCTCAATGTGCACTTTGGTCTAGTCCACCCATATATCTCAATGTGAGGTCAAAACCCACATATCCTAATGCGACTTCAAATCCTACTTAGTGCTATATCAAAGTGAACTAACTACAAGTGAGCTTTTGCAGAACTTCCCATCATATCAAGATATGCAAGATTCTTATCTGCAAGTGGATATGCGAGTTTTGAATTTGCATTTTCACATTCCAAAATGTGGATTCTATCTTTAGAAGTGAACTTATGCACCATGCGGGCCAGATAGAGGAAAGTGTACCTTGTGGGATTTTGCAAGTGCACCTTTCCATTTTTAGTACTTTTGCCTCTTGTTAGATTAACAATTTTAGCACACACTCGTATGATATTGGCTACATTTAATTATATTAATAATTAGTCGTATATTTTCATTACAAAGAATAATGTCTCCTATTACAAATGTCATGTGTCTGCAAACAAATCAAACAAAATCAAAACTGTTCTACCAATCTCTTGTAGGAACTTTGCTGCCCTGCAACCCTTTTGTTAAATAAAAATAGTTATAAATAAACCATAGTATATATTGTATGTGCATCAATAGGATCATTGTTTTAATTGTGGGATATAGCTCTTTTAGTGAACGTGATATGTGAATTTGGTTATTTTTTTAATTGGTGGATTCATTTGATACAAAATGTAAACTAAATGAAATTTTATAATTATAATTTAACATAAATTTTAATAGAAATATTATAAATAAATTTATGAAAACTATAAATGTTCGTTAAAATTAAATATCAATTACATAAGGTGTAATTCATTGAAATTCAAAGAAAATATAAAATAATAAATCAAGTTTTACTATATATCATTCAATAAATATAATAATAATTTATTAGAATTATGAAATAGATGTTCGACTTCCCATGTGGCAAAAAAGACAATACAGAGAAAAAATTATTGACAAAAGGATTTTATAAATCTATTCGCTAATTAAAATCAAACAATTTGTTCTTGTAAGCATCCATTTTTGCACTGTCACATATGGTTCAACATCTCAAATATAATGATGACAAATTTCATTTGAAGTGACATTATGATGTAAAAATTAACAAAGATCTAAGATGCAAAAAGGCCTCCCCTAGTTTTTTTAGTTCATCTTCATGTGTATTCTCGCTCCTATTTATTTGTTTGTTGAAATTCAATCATTGTTTTGCCTTCAAAATTTTACATTCTAATCACTTTTGTAATCATTTAGAGAGATATTTGTATGATAGAAAGAACTCCTACTTGGAAAGCTCTAGATTTCTCTATATTTTCCATAATAGAGATCTATACTCTCTACCTTAAGTGTAACCCATCCTTTGCACCCTCCCTAGTTTTCCCAAGTTGCTCCTATACTAGCAACCTTGTCCTTTGACCAATTCAACATTCCAATTTCTCCAATTGCAACTATGTACTCTATGACACCCAAACTACATCAACATAGCCACATTTTCCCTTAGCTCATTCCCCTCTATATGTTCTTCAATAATTATATATATGGAGCAAGGTAAGAGGGTCACTTTCCTAAGGATACTAATTATATTTTCCAATTTTGTTTCATCAAACTCACTCTTGATCTATAAATTTTGGCTAAAAGGTTGGGATTTTTTTGTTTATTTTGCTTTGCTTAGTTGATTATAATTTCTAGTAGATTAATTTATTAATTAATTAATTTTAATTGCTAACTAAAATAGATTATTTTAGTGGTTAGTTTAGTTTTGCTTTCTTTTTTGTATTTTTATGCAAAAAACAATCACAAAATCTCCACTTCTATTGCAAACATAAAAATAATCTAAGGGAATTGAAACATCCCCTTTTTTCTTGGAACACATCATTCCAACCCATTTCATCATCTTACATAATTATAAAACATTAAAAAACTTGGGCCTTTCTACACAAGACCCCTTTGAACATTATTGTTGATCTCCAAATGTCTTGAACACATTATTTAATTAGTTTCCAATCACAATGAGAAACCTCTTTACATTTATTTCTCATCATCCAAACATTAAACATACCTAGCAACTCATTTATAGCCTTCTTATATCTAACCATTTATTTTCCAACAATGTGGTAGCCTACAACAACATACTTGTAGCCTTCCAAGGCTTGTGTCCCATTTTAAAACACTTTTGAAATCTCTTATGAGCTATCAATATGCAACTTTACTATTGTTCAAAGGTTATTTTTTAGTGTTTTTCCACTTTTCACCTAACCAGGGCAATGGAAATGGCCCAAGATGATTTGTAACAGTTCGGTAGCCTCCTTTCCCCCCCTCTTCTCACTTTTAAATCTATCTTTTTCACTCCACATGATCTCTCTTGGACATTCTCTTTTATTTTTCTCTAAATCTATCTCAAGCTCTCACAACTCTCTCTCTCTCTGGATTCCTCAAGCCTCACAAGTAATATCTATTTGTCTTGTTCCTTTGAGCATCTTGGAATTTATACATCCCTTGTCTATGCATTTATCATCTCGTCTATTTATCTTTTATCTATCTGTCTATCTGGCTGTTATGGAGGTGGAAACATCAAAGTAGGGACTTGGTTGAGGCAAGTCCCCAAACAACCCCAACCTATTTTATCTATCTTATATGTGCAGATATTGAAGGTGTATCTTCATTGGAGACTTCATTCTCGAACTTCTTATGAGTATTTTCTTACTTCCTTCTTGTTTTATCATTCATTTTCCATTTAGTTTAGACTATTTTAAATTGTGTTATTGTTTGTTTATTTCCTGAATCTTACAAGTTCATTTATCAGATCATTGGTAGGTCCTTAGTAATCTTCTGTGACAATCTTATTTTTTGCTCCATACAAGATGCTAGCGTGTTGCGGGGACGTCTGTGTGCCACACTGTCATCCTTGGCCGAGAGCTTGTTAGATTGTCTAAAAGACCTTTGTGAACTACTTATTTAGTTTCCAGAACTCTCAACTTTTAATTATGTATAAAACATAAATAGATACTCTTCATCACTTACCTTGTCACCCAAGCTTTGATCTTTGAGGTAGTTGCGGGCCATTTGTTTCTTGAGATTCACCATCTTGAGGGTAGCAAATCTCCTCCTCTACAATTATTAGTACTAATATTCCCATATTTAGCACTAACAATTTTACATCTCAATTTTGTAATGTTGACATAAAAAACCTAATAGACTAAAACTATCAATGTATGTACTTGAATCTTCAACAACTAATACAATTATAAAAATATGGCATGCATGTTGTTGACCATCAATGTTCTAGTTCCTTTATCAAAAACCTAGGTGTTCTTCAAGGAATTGTGTAAGAAAACAATTTAGAGATTGCTAATATGACCACTTGAAAAGACTTTAGTCACATTGAAAAAAAAATGTCTTCTTATCAAATTTGATTTTGTGTCTCAAGATTCCTACTTTGGAAATAAAATATAGAAAAATTTCCATCATGATGATTTAATACAAGACAATGTTTCATGTTTGCAAGTTAAATGCTTTCCATAGTTAAATATTATAATGTCTCATTCCAATATTATTCATGTTTGCCACTCTCACTACAATACAAATGCAAACCAAAACACATGACACATACTAACTACTAAATGACTTGTTAAAAAATGATTTAACTTTTATTTGTTAAAAGATAAATATTTGAGAGATCTTATTTTATTTTTATTTTTATATTATATATTAGCATAATTAATATATAATATAAAAATAATAATTATACTACTACTTATTATTATTATTATTATTATTATAGTCTTTAACAAAACTATTAAATACATATATAAAATTATTATAATTAATTAATAATTATTATATTTTGATATAATACAAAATATAATTAATATTTATATATATTTTATATTTAATATCGATTAAATCATATATAATATAATTATATTTATTATTATATATAATAGTATATATAAGTTATATTATTATTATATATTATATTCTATAATAAAAATTATTAAATATAAATATGAAATTATTATAATTAATATATTTTTATATAGAACAAATGAAATTAATATATAAAAATTCTGATAGTTTAATTGATCGTTGGAGAGATTAGGAAAAAGAAAGAGAGATAGAGGGGGAGCCAATTCTATATAGAGAGAGGTATATATACTAGCACTTGCACCTAAAGGAGTTTCAAGAATTGTGTCGATAGAAAACTATATGTATGTTAATATGTTAGAGAGTATGTGTTTGTGCATGGATGCACTGCAAATACGATTTGCATGTGGCTAGATTAAACAATTAATAATAAGTGCTAAATAATGGAATGAAATAAATTTAGACAAATCTAGATTTTTTCTTTAAAGAAATTAAGTATTATCCGATTATGAAATATTTGCATACAGATTTAAAACATAAACCAATGCAAATGAAAAAAGAAATTTTCCATCAAATTGACAAAAAATACTACAAATGACCTAATAGAATGTTCCCATCCAGTTGTCAAATCAATATTTATCTGGCATTTTGGAGGTTTTTACTTGATATTTTAGAGGATTTTACCATTAAACTGTAGTCGGTTTACCATTAAATGGTAGTTGAAACTTCTTTTCCAATGACTCAATAATGGTTTGCAGGTGTGAGACTTGTTTCAGGCTCAAATCTCACACTATATGTAGCCTATCGGCTAATAAAGAGAGAGAAACCCAAAAGATAGAGAATGAGAGAAAGAGACAAATTTAGATAGATAGATAGATAGATAGATAGAGAGATGGAGATAGAGATTGAAAGAGAGAGGAATAGACAAAGAGAGATAGAGCATGAGAGAGAGAAATATAAGAGACATAAAGGAAAAGAGAGAGAAAAGAGAAACTAGATTTTGATTGGTTGTTTCATGTCAACTCTCCAAGGACACATGACAATCCAAGGATGCATGTGTTCTTAGAGATTTATGCTCAAGGTAGCATATCATTTGATTAAGGATATAATAATTCACCTTTAAGACCTCTTCAATGTACCCATTGCACACTTAAGGAGACAAACATATAGATAGAGAAAGGAAGAGATAAGGGAGAGGGAGATAGAGATAAGATATAGATAGGTGGAGAGAGAAAAAAGAGAAAGAGAGCAAGAGAGAGAGAGAAAAATGAGACAAAGGAGAAAGAGACAAAGATAGATAAAGAGATAGGAACACAAATAGAAATAAAGGGATAGGGAGAAAAAAAAGAGAAGAGAGAGAAATATAGATAGAGAGAGGTAGAGAGAGAAAGAGAGATAAATAGAAATGGAGATAAAGAGGGAGACAAAGAGATATAGAGAGAGAGATATATCTAGAGATAGGTAGAGATACAAAGGAATAAAGAGGGGCAAAGAAAGAGGTAGAGATAAGAGAAAAATAGATAAAGGAAAAGAGGAAGAGAGAAGAGGAGAGAGACATAAATAGAGATAAAGTCACATCAAGAGATAAGGAGATAATGAGAAATAAATAGATAGAGAGGTAGAGAGATAAAGAGGTAAAGAGATAAAGATGAATAGATAGAGATATAAGGAGGGTGATAGATATATCTCTCCCCATTGCTCTATATCTCTCTATATCTCCCACTATCTATGTCACTCCCTCTTCCCCTCTCTATCTATTGAGACATATCTCCCTCTCTCCCCTCTCTCTCTCTCACTCACTCCATATCTCCCTCCATCTCTCCTACTCCATATATATCTCTATTTCTCTCTTTATCTCCCTCTCACTCCTCTCTCTATCTCTTTCTATCTATATCTTTCTCTACCTCTATCACTATCACTCTATCCCTTTCACTATCCCCCTCTATATCTCTATATCACCCCCTTTCTATGTATCTCTCTCTCCCTCTATATCTATTGAGCCTTCTCTCCCTCTTTCCCCCATATTTTTCCTCTCCCCCTCTCTATGTATCATTCTCCCTCTCCCCCCCTCTTCTTTCTCTCCCTCTTCTACTTATCTCTCTCCCTCTCTCCCCTTTTCTCTCTCTTCCTCTTCAACCTATCTCTCTCCCTCTCTCCCCATCTTCTCTATCTCTCCTCTACCTATCTCTCTCCCTTTCTCTCCCTCCCTCTCTATCTCTCCCTATATCTCCCTCCCTATCTCTCCCTATATCTCCCTCCCTATCTCCCTATATATCTCTCTATCTCTACTTCTCGCTCCCTTTCTCTTCCCATATACCTCTATCTCTCTCTTTCTCTTCCCATATATCTCTATCTCCCCATACTTCTTTCTCTCTTTCTCTATCTCCCCCTATTTCTCTCTCCCTCTCTCTATCTCTATTTACTTATATCTAATTCTCTCTTTTTATCTCTCTCCCTCTCCTTCCCTCTTTATATCTCCTTATATATGTATCTCTCTACCACTCTATCTCACCATCTATATCTCTCTCCCTCTCCCTCTCCCTCTCCCTCTCCCTCTCCCTCTCCCTCTATATCTCTCTATCTCATCCTCTCTATCTATCCCTATCTATCTCCCTATCTCTCTCTGTATTTATCTCTCCCTCTACTTGTATCTCTCTATTTTTTTGTATCCCTCTTCCTCTCTCGCTCTATCTTCATATCTACCTCTATTTTCCTCTCTCCCACTTTATCTCTAGACATGTCTCCCTCTCTCTATCCATCCATTTATCTCCCTCTCTATCCCTCTCTACATATTTATCTCTTCCATCTCTATATATCCCTCTCTCCTCTCTCTCATCATCTCTTCCTTCTCTGTCTCTCTTAATCTCTCCCTCCTCTCCTCTCCATATCCCTCTCCTTCTCCTTTTCCTTCTCTCTCTCTCTCTCTCTCTCTCTCTCTCTCTCTCTCTCTCTCTCTCTCTCTCTCTCTCTCTCTCTCTCTATTTCTATCCCTACCTCTCCCTCTCCCTCTCCCTTTCTCCTTGTTATAAACATAACATGAGCTTGTTGGTAATGGAGCCTAACTATAGTCTTGATTTAGAGGTTTTATTTTAATAATGTTTGGATCCCTATAAGTGGATGCATAGTTTATTTGAAGCTATCACTTCTCCATTGAGACCTTTGTTGCACAAACAACATCATTTTATAAATGCCCTACCAGTGTGTGGGAGTTAATGGTGACTTCCCAACACCCCCAGGAATAGTTGCTAGACCAAAATATCTTCCACAAGAGAGAAAATGACAAGAATACTTGCTTCAACAATGCAATATTAAATAATGGTTGAATATTGGTTGAATATGCACATGAGATGCCTTGCTTATAAAGGCAAGGTAGAGAGATAGGATTAGACAAGATCATGACAAGTGTCTCAATCCTATAACAGGAGACAACTAACTACCTAGGAATCATGCATAAAAGCTAGATAAGGAAAGTTATAGAAAATCCAACTAAGACTTATAGAAAGAATCTTATATTCTAAGTAAACTTAACATGTGAATATGTCTCGTAATTACCTAGTGAATGAATTAGCTAGGTACAAGACATTTATTCACACCAACACAATTGACCTCATGTGCTACATAAATGTATGCAAAAAATAGACCAAAATTTATCCTAATTGACCTTCCACACTTCTTTGACGTACCCATTGCACATTAAGGTGTGATTGCTAGTTTTATTATTTCTAACTTTTATGGAAGGTAGGGTGGGATAAGATATTTTTGGTTCCTCAGTGGATAAAATTTCACACTTATTTTCATGCTTTGTGTAAATCTATCAACACTGCGAGGAGGAGGTGGAATATATGGTGGAGGAAAGCGGGGTCCATACTTACCACATCATTCTTCCTCAGTATGAAGGCACTCTACGTTTTATACACCATATTTCAGATTTCATTAATATCATTGAATATCAAACCTAGAGTTTGATGTAAACGAACACACCTTTGAATTTTTTATATCTATGGTACTTCTAAGGCCAACTATGGTGCTTCTTCATAATTAGTTAATTAAAGTTTAAGGCTTTTGTGGATTCAAACTAATTTAGTGAAGAATGTTCTTTTTGTGTCGAAACACCATTAATTTGGGGTAGGCATGAGGTTTGTACAATTCAAGAGAATTACAGTAAATTTTTTTTAGATAGTTTGTGTAAAGTTTATTTAAATTAACAATTGAGATAAATATTATATGATCTATTATTAGAATGAGGTGTTGGAAAGATACACTGCGAATATCATTTGGTATTATCATTGATGGCAACCCAATTCTGTGATTGGATCCACGTATCATCAATTTATCCTACCGACAGTCAGATTGAAAATAGTTAAGGAAGAACAGAGCATCCAACAGTTTTGGGTTCATCGATTCTCATACAAATTTTCAGTTAATATATTGTGTTGCAAATCTCAGTGAAGGTTGATCGATGTGTTCCTAGTGTTATTCATAAATCTCAGTGCCTCGTATTGATCCGTGTGCGAGTTAGAAGATCTGGTTAGCTAATTCTTTGTTTTAATCAATACTGAAGCTGACTTCATGAATATATCATGTCGTGGATGTATGGGGAGTAATTAGTTAAGTATTTTTGTGTTTGTGCATCTTTGTTTGGGTCCTAGCTAAGTTGTGGCTGACCATTGTGGATGCAAATTATATTTTACTCATGGTTTGAACCGACAATTGTGAATATTCTTTTGTTCTATTGAAGCCAACATATTGTAATTGAATTCTAAGTTCCAGATATATATATGAGATCATCCATATCATTTTGAAGTGTGTACAATGTGTGTGGATGCAAATTACGAATAAGAGCAGAGCGTAAGAGCCATAATACACAGTTTTACTTATGCATGAAGGATTTGTATTGCGAGTGTGAGTAGAACAAAGCAGAAGTGCAGAATAAGTCTGTAGGACACAAGATTGAATATTGTGCCTAATCGAAACTATAATCAAGCATATGTAGATGTTATTTTTCTCAGTTCAAACTCTCAGATGGTTTTAATCTGATTCTGTTTGTAAGGTAGTGAGCCTTCCCTTTGAGAAGTGAGCTCTAGGCAGTGCACCTGAATGCAAGTGCATTCCCTATATTGTAAAATTTATTTGAGTATACTTAGATCATATTGTGGACTGGCCATCCACCGTGGTTTTTCCCCTAACATGGTTTCCACATAAAAATTCTTGTATTATGGTGTTGTGATTGTTTTCTTCTTGTTCATGCATTTTGGTTGAATGTTGCAAGTACTTTGAAGATAAAGGTTAATAAAGTTAATTTTTGCACAACACTGATTCACCCCCCCTCTCAGTGTAGCTTGTTTCCAACAATTGGTATTAGAGCTAGTTCCTCAGAAGAAGAAGTCTAACAACTTGGGGAGATCTTGGAAAGTGTTTCAATGGATTCAAGCAGTCTTCAACAACAGATTTTGGTGGCCCTAGATGATCTTGATCAATCAAAATCTGAAGTCCATAAATTGCAAGCAAACCTCATGGATGCTGAGAAATTCATTAAGTCTTTGAAAGAAAAAATCAACAAGTCCAGAGAAAAGAGAAAGGGACTTTGTGACTAGATTAAGCAGAATGACAGTAAGAGCATTGAAGAAGACCAACTCAATCAAGCCCTGAAGGAAAAGACAAAAGAATGTGAAAATCTTACCAGAGATAACACAATCCTAAAGCATGAAATGGAATATATCATGATGAGGATGACCAAGGAGATTGAAGATAGGAAGAAGAATGAAGAGAACCTAGCACAGTCTCTGAAATAAAAATCTGAAGTATGCAACCGTTTGGACAATGAATTGGAACAATCTAAAAACAATGAGATACTTGAAAATCAGATTGATGATCTCAAAGATGAACTTGATACTTCAAATGAGTACAAGGAAAAGTTCAACGTTAGCTCAACCAAGATTGATCAACTAATTAGCAATCAGAGGACAAATGGTGACAAGCGAGGTCTTGGATATGAAGAAGGAGAAAGTTCCAGATCCGGGCAAAGGAGATTCAGGCAAGGAAATCAGATGAACAAGTCTGGAAGGTATCCGATAAGACAACCTGATGCTCAAAAATTTAATGGATACTATTTCAGTTGCAATAAATTTGGACATATGGCTTCTCAGTGTAGAAGTAGGATGAATCAAAGAGGTCCATCATTCTCAGGTTAGTGTTTGAATTGCAATAAGTTTGGTCACAAGTCAAATGAATGCATAAATGTGATGAACAATTTTCATAGAAATGTCAGATGTTATACATGCAATAAATTTGGGCATACTGCTAACCAGTGCAGATCAAAAGGAAATCAATGGAATAATTGGTCTAGACAGAAAAATGTTGTGTGCTATAACTGCAACAAATTTGGTCACATTGCTAGATTTTGTTGGAACAAAAGAGGTCTGGTAAATCAAAGAAGGAACATGCAAAAGGATGTTAAAGGAAAAGAAAAAGTCACTACAGATGTGATCAAGCAACAAATGCAGAAGAAATGAGTGAAGAAGAGTCCCTCTAATGAAGAAAATGCACCAGCACCAGAACCTACTTTTGGTAGTTCATCCAGGAATTAGTCTCAGGCCTTTGGCCTAGGGGGAGCTATCAAGAAAATCTCTTAAACCCCCTGCCAGTAACTGACATCGAAATGTGGATAAGTACAGTATGTGGATAAATGTTCTACAGATACTGTTGAACCTATTGGAGAAAGTATTATGCACTGTAGAAAGTCTACAAAAGATTTATCTGTCACAGTGCATGAAAACAATGTAAGCGGATGAGTTAGGGTAAATGCATTTATTGCGACAAAAGGGTTAAGTATGCGAGTGATAAAAAGTCATTTCTATCTTTCATTTTTCACTTTGCATTTTGAAGAAAAGAATTTTGGAGAGCTCTAAGGTGAATTAAGGTGAGTTAAGGCAAAATTCAGGTGCGAATAAACTTTTAGAAATCAAACTGTGATCCGATAGAAAGGTATTTTTTGGTAAAACTCTGTGAACTTGTGAATTGATAATGGATACTCCATTAGTAGTTGAAGTTAAAGACATACCCCATCCAAAGTTCAAATGGCATCCCTACAAGTTTGTTGAGACCGATCCATTAGGAGAATTTTCATTCGTTTTGTATAGTGTGTTACACACAAAGGATATTAGGGCTTATATTCACATGAATATTGAAGAACTAGGAAGCTCACAACTGCTGAATTTGTATAATAATCACATCATAGGTGACGATTTATGTGTGAGGTCAAAATATAAAACCCTAGAAGCAAAGAAGTTTACACAAATTGTCAAATTTCCTATCTTTGAAGAGTCAAAATGGGTTTGTTACATTCTGAGTCGAGTCCATGATGAATTCATGTGGTTAAGCATACCCTTCAAAATCATAAAGGAGGTACCAGTGCTGTAACAGGTCTAAATTCTTCTGGTGGATTAGCGATTTTGAAATCAACGAAGAATCAAACGGTCACTGATGCTACAGGTTCTAAGTATGACAAAAGAGCAATGAAAATTGATGACATTGTTGATGTAGATATCAAATTTGCATCTATGGTTATTGGGTACAATGTTTATCATTCCATTCGAGACAACTCTGTGTCTGGTACAACCACTTATGCCGCTTATCAGATGATGAAAGAAAATGTAGACTACTATCTTTGTGAATTGTTGAGGAGTCAACTAATGGAAAATCTTGCGAAGATCAAGAAGGATAAGAAAGACTCTTTTAAGTATGATAAATTTCTATTATGTCTATTCTTTTATTTCATGGATGAGGTTCCAGGATTCATAAAGATTCATTGACAAAAAGACAAACCGGTAGCTACTCAGATCAGAGATCTCTTTCACAGATATGTAGACACTAAGACAAAGAATGCCACTATCTGGGGATATTTCAAAAGTTTTCAAAGTTTGATGCAAGCCAGAGAGAGGATTCCCACTTCCATTGTAGAGAAATACAAGGATACAATTTGCTTCATGGTAGATATTGATCAATGTATGATGGAAGTTGTTGATCCCAGAACAATCGGAATCATGCCGATGGGATATGAAGTTGAGGAGCACATTCTAGAAATGTATGTAGAACATTTGTTGAGCAAGCCTCTAGACCCATCAGAAGAGAGATTCGGTACCTATGTTGAAAAGAATATGCAAGTACACAACGAGCTCAGGAAGCTTGTGTTAACCAAAAGAGTTATAAAAGAGGTAGAAATCTTTGGAGAAAGTATGGGCATACCCGTTGAGAAGATAAGAGAAGCCAAAAAGAAAAGAGAAGAAGCTGAAGCAACAAAGGAGGCAACAAAAACTGAATCAGGTAGTCTGGTATCACCCTCTACCCAAACTAGGTCAACTAGAAGCTCTGCATCCCATTCCACCCCTGCAACAAAATCAATCCCTATGAAAACTGAATCTAAGGGATCCGGTAAAGAAGGAAAGAGGAAGAAAGATAAGAGAAAAAGAGTCTATGTAGCAGTTTCTGATGATGAAGAAACAAAGTCTGATGAAGGTGTTAAAGAAATCAAGCATCAAGGCACCAAGGCAACAACTTCTATACAAATAAAACCCTCTGATGGAGATGATCAAGCAAAGAAGAAGGCAAAAACTGACCATCCAGGTATGTCAGTAGAGGAATTTGAAAAGGCTTTAGTTAAGGATGGAAATCTCAAGCCACTATGCAAATGGTATGAGTCTTTTGGTGAATTTGATAAGAGAATTCTTGAAGAGGAAACAATAAAAAATTTGAATATTTTCAATAAAGTTTTGATTGAAATAATGCCTAACTTGCCCAGAAGCTTATATGATATTTTGGAGATGAGGACAGTTAATGCCAGATCAAAAGAAGAGCAGATGAGAGAAAGAATTATTGTTGAATTGTGTCCAATAAATTCTATGGAAGAAATAAATTCAATTCTGAATAAAGCCAAGAAGGAATTCAAAATCAAAACTAGAGTGAATAAGTTGATGATTGGTCAAGCCAAAGAAGTAGCTGAAGAAAAAAATAGATTCTGAGAAAAGTTTTATTAAATAACAGAATTTATGCTATCCCTGAAGGAACTCATGATGTTTCATCTAGTCCGGGAAAAGAAGGAGAGAAACAAGATGCATCTGAAGATATTCAGACCCCTCCTGAAGTGGTCAATATAGAGATGCCTATGGAAATTGAAGTTCCAAAAACTGTATTAGTTGAGAAAGCAGAGATCCCTGAAGATAAGTCAGAACCTGCAACTGAGGAAGTAATGGTTGAAGAGAAGAAGGTTGATGTAAAGCCAATTCTTGCAGAAGCAAGAGACACTGCAGAGGCAGTGAAGAAATTCTTGGTAGAACAAAAAGAAGAGTTTGATCCTGAACTGATTGAAGGCTCGATTGACCTATCTACTCTGAGTCCAATTCAGAAGATGAAAGTAGCATCATTCACCCAAGCAAAAGCCAAAGAAGAACTTTTAAAGTCCCATATTGAGGATAGTGAACTTCTAAATCTTGCATCTGGAGTCCTGAAAAAGATAATGCCCACTCATGTGAAAGATCTAACTAGTTCCTCCTCCGGTGAACTAAAAAGGCTCATCAACTCAGTAAGTACTCACTTTGAGTCACTTGAGAAACCTGCTATGATTAAAGTTCAAAAGGAATTTGATGCTAAAAGATTAAATGGGTTGAAGGAAATGATTGCTAAGGATAAAAAATTTCTAGCCACCTATGTGGAAAATATCCAGAATGCTTTATCAGAAGGTGGGAAGATTTACAAGTCTTGTTTGTCTTTATCAAAATTTACTGATGACAATGAGAAAAAGGTTAAGGATTTGGAAAAATAATTAGCCACTATTTCTGATGCTTTTGATCCACTAACTGATAGTGTTGGAAAGTTAGAAGGAGAAATTTTATCTTTGTTTGACAAAATAAAGAGTTTAAAACATGAAAATGACAAAATTGTTGCAAGAGCATGTGAACTTAGAGGTCTAATTGGCCCAAAGTTAGAAATTATGTCAAGTGCATTGAAAGAAGCAGAAGATGCTAAAGCAGTGGGTGATCCAACAAACTTGGAGTCTGTAGAGACACAATCCTATTTGGTTTGTAGATATATAACAATCTTGGAGAGTCTCAAAAGAGTTTGGGACACGAATTTAGCTCTGCTTAAGAAAGATTTTTTAGACATTTTCAAGTTTTTGTAAGCCTATTTTGTACATAAGAAACTTGTTCATAATAGTTTTGCTAAATTTTTTGCATGTGGATTCCTACCTTTTCCATTGATGTCAAAGGGGGAGATAGAAGAGTGAAAAATGTATATCATCTCAGGGGGAGAATTGTATTTTGGAGAAGAGTTTGGTTTTTGAAATTTTGGCAGTGTAGTAAATGTTGGTACTGATCTGACACAGTCATTTTTCACTAAGTGTTGACATCAATTCCAAAGGGGGAGATTGTTGGAAAGAGACACTGTGAATATCATTTGGTGTTGTCATTGATGGCAACCCAAGTCTATGATTGGATCCACGCATCATCAATTTATCCTACCGATAATCAAATTGCAAATAGTTAAGGAAGAACAGAGCATCCGACAGTTTTGGGTTCATCGATTCTCATACAAATTTTCAGTTAATATCTTGTGTTGCACATCTCTATGAAGGTTGATTAATGTATTCCTAGTGTTATCTGTAAATCTTAGAGCCTCATATTGATCTATGTGCGAGTTAGAAGATCCAGTTAGCTAATTCTTTGTTTTATTAGTACTAGAGCTGACTTCGTGAATATATTATGTCGCGGATGTATGGGAAGTAATTAGTTAATGATTTTTGTGTTCATGCATCTTTTTTTGGGTCCTAGATAAGTTGTGGCCAACCGTTGTGGATGCACATTATATTTTACTCATGATTTGAGCCGACAGTTGTGAATATTCTTTTGTTCTATTGAAGCTGACATATTGTAATTGAATTCTAAGTTGTAGATATATATATGAGATCATCTGTATAATTTTAAAGTGTGTACGATGTGTGTGGATGCGAATTGCGAATAAGAGCAGAGGAAAAGAGTGATAATTCATAGTTTTACTTGTGCATGAAGGATCTGTATTGCGAGTGTGAGAAAAATAAAGAAGAAGTGTAGAATCAGTCTGTAGGATAAAAGATTGAATATTGTGCCTAACCAAAACTGTAATCAAGCATATGTAGATGCTATTTTTCTTAGTTTAAACTCTCAGATGGTTTTAATCTGATTCTCTTTGTAAGGCAATGAGCCTTCCCTTTGAGCAGTGAGCTCTAGGCAGTGCACCTGAATGCAAGTGCATTCCCCATATTGTAAACTTTATTTGAGTATACTCAGATCATATTGTGGATTGGCCATCCATCATGGTTTTTCCCCTAACACGGTTTCCACGTAAAATTTTTTGTGTTATGGTGTCGTGACTGTTTTCTTCTTGTTCATGCATTTTGGTTGAATGTTGCAAGTACTTTGAAGATAAAGTTAATAAAGTTAATTTTTGCACAGCACTAATTCAGCCCCCCTCTCAATGTAGCTTGTTTCCAACATGAGGAACTGAGTCCATAAATAAACTGCATCATAGTATAGATGTTATAATATAACTATAAAAAAATTCCATTTGAATGAAAAATATTTGTCTTGAATGTTATCCTATTCTAGTTAAAGACTCTTAGATCTCATTCTATCATTTATTCCCTTGCTATCTTGTTCTGTCTAAAAATATTGTTGAATCTCATTCTTGTGTTTTCTTATAAACTTTGTTCCTTATTCAATCAATCTGTAGACATGAAAAATATACAATTCGATCTGACACACTTGATCTTGATTACTAACATCATTTCTTTTTGAATCATACATTCTATCGCTTAATCATTATTCATCTGATTAAGTCTATCACCCCCTTTGATTCAATTAATCAATTTAATTTAATTAACCTTACCTTTCTGTTTATTTAAATAATTCATTTTATTTGATTAAATCCCTAAAGTCTTCTTATTAAATTAAATAAATTAAACATTATTTAATTTAATCTAACATTATCCCCTTTAGTTAAATAAATTAAAATCATTTATTTAATTAAACCCTTCCTCTCAATTTGATTTAAATCAATTCATAAATTTTAGTTTAAATTGTCACATCACCTAATTCCTCATTAAATTAATCAAATCCTTGATTAAGTTAATCCCTATCACTAAAATCTTCTAGAGAATGCAACTTGCACAATAAATCAATTACTTTGATTTATTAAATTGCCTATTTTCTCTCAACATGGCATCAAAAGGGAATATTCTCTCATTTGAATTCAAAAAGGCCAAGTGGACTTGGTCCTTCCAACAAGGCATTCAATGCCTCTTACATGTCCTTGTGCATTGAGCCAAGTGACATTAACTCCATTTCTCTTTCCCTCTCACATGTCACATTCAAATTTTAAATTTGAATCCAAGGGCATTTATCATGCACATTGACCAAAATGTGTTCATTCCTCAACCATTCACATCTTGACAAGTGGCACTTGGCCATTGGATGTTGAATGATCCCACATTGCTTATTTGCACTCTCTCTTCCACCTTGGAAATTTATAAATGAGAGACTCTTCCTCTCATTCAAACATCCACAATTTGAGTAAACTTACTATACTCAACTTCATTCTCATCCACAATTCATATGCAAAGTTATTGTCTACAATTGAGAACTAATTTTGCTCATCACACCCAAGCATTCATCATATTTTCACATTTGCACCAAGGTTATGCTTTAGAGATTTGACCATTTCTTCATCAATCATATAATTGCTACTTAGGAATTGGGAAAGGGCCAATTGCAACACATCATTGGCACCAATTCCCCCATAAGATCATCATTCTATTGGCTAGATTAGGATTTACTTGCATATTGTTCAAGTTTTGCTTTTTATTTCCTAATATTACCTTAAATAGGTGGATTTCATGGGGAATCCTTCATATTTGCATGTATTTTGATCTAACACTAACAATGTTTGTCATCTTTGTGCATTTGCAGGTTTAGGGGTTCACATTTTGGCGATAGAAGGAGGGCATCACCAAGATTTATCACGTTTTTCAAAAAAATTTGTGGTTTTTTCACATTTTTTGCTCACATACAGGAAACTGCACCACGGCTAATTCAGGCGGTCCTGTATTTCACCGCAGACTCATATGCGGCGCTGTATTGCACCACACCCCCAGAAACCCGCAACACCATATAGCACCGCAATTGCTTCCTGCCTTTGAAATTTGAAAATTTGCCAACTTTTGCCGCTTCCAAACTCCACCGCGTGCCAAACTCCACCGCACGTGCGGTCTCTGTTTCTATAGAGCACCACATACAGTCGACCACGTGGCGCTGTATGGCACCGCGTACTTTTCTAAACAACACCGCACCTGCTAAACTCCGTTGCGGGAACAGTCTATTTTTTTAATTTGAATAAATTTTTAACATTTTAGCATTAACTTGGTTTGCTGTATTATTGCTCTCTAGTTTTTCTGTCATTTTTCAGGTTGGAGAAGAGGAGAAGCAAAGAAAGAAGTCCATCATGATACCATGTTCACAAAACCAAAGTGTTCCTAAACACTAAAAGTGTTCTTTAACACTCCTTAAGAAGATTTGTTAAATATCTTTGGCTTTAGGAAAACTAAATTTACTTTGGAATTAAAAAGAACAAGCAATCTTTCTTTATGAAAACATGTTTGTTTTGTACAAAGTGTTTTTAAACACTAAAGTGTTTTTTAACACTCTATAAAGGATTTGATAAGTTCTTTGATTTTAGGACACTAGTTTTATTTGGGGTTCTAAAATTAACAAAATCAAATTTCCTTTCAAAAGTTGCCAAGGGGCTAAAAAGAACTTTAGGCAAACACACTAGATTTTGTTTAAAAGGTAACAATTGAACAAGGAAAATTCACACTTCATTTGGTGCTTAAAAAGGAGTCATCATTGCTTTGAGGTTTAAAATGAACAAATGTTTTCCATGTTTTGCAATCTTTTTTACAAATTAATATTATCTAAAATGTGTATGCACTTCTCTCACGCTTCATTGTGATCTTGAGAATCAAAAACATTTTGGTAATATTAGGTTGTTAAAAAGATTGCCTCCACATTTCAATTTGGGCACTTAAAATTGAATAAAACATGCAAGTTTGAGCACGACATATTGTAGATGTTTTCCCCTTTGTTTTTCAACAAAAGTTGTGTAAACGATGGGATATGTTAGCTCGCTTTTGTTTATCTTAGAGGGCCTGCCTTGTGGGAAAAAGTAATCACCCAAGGGAACGACCCAACCGAGAACACGCTAAAGCCAAACGACTTCCAACTGGTATATAAGTGTGGATTCTTGGGGAAAGTTCAAGAATCACGAGGATTATTTTGACGAGATGGACAACAATGGACTCTTGTCGATGTTGGATAATCCCCCACAAACGGAATGCCCGAATTAGAACCCCTTGTTTAGAAAAAGGCCAAAACCTTGTCTATCTTGTTGGTGCAAAAGGTCATGTCCTTTGAAGCCGCCCCACATTATACATGCGGTCTTGTTGTGGAAATGGAAAGTATGCCATGGGAGATTCATGGATACTAATGCTTGGCTGACCCGAATAGTGAGTGTCATGGAGGGGAGCCAGTGTGGTCAAACATTTAGCCATTCACACAAGATATGCGCAGCTAGATTTATCCAAGTGGGAACCCAACAAGATATTGCCTCATCATCCTAGGAGTGTAAAAGTGCTTGGAAGAAATACATTGCTTGATCTTGAAAACATTTGAAAACAAACATTCACAAATACCTTTAAATTTCAAACCCTTTGTGAGAAGCAAATACCTTTGACGAATTTGGACACTCTTGCTTTCCCTAGGAATCATATTCCTAGAGGTTTCTAAGTGGATAAATTCTACCGTCATTTGTTTTCAACAAGGTAAACATAAGGAACTTTTGCCCTATTTTCCTCGATTTCCACACAATGGACCTTGTGGGATGAGAAAGAAAGTGGGACACTAGACATATAGTTTGAAACCTAAAGCAAGCAAGTGTCTTGGATAAAAAGAATTTCATTAAACCAAGATAAAGAAACAAATTGAACTTCATGTGTGTTGTTTCCAATGATTTCCCACAAGATCAAAATCCCAAAGCCAAAGTTCAAGAAAGTTAGTCTAAAAATCCATGAGCAACGCCTTGAGATGCTCCTTGAAGTAAGGGAAAGACTTGTATACAACTTTTACAAAAAGGCCTCAAGGAATAATCTCGCATTGTAGGATTTTATTGTCAACAAAATCCTGAACTTTTTGGAAGGTTTGCTTTTCTCCCATAGGAATTCTAGCATGTTCTTCAATACCAAAGTTTTGTGGAGAGAGTCGTGTCTAGGATAAGGTTCAAGATCAAAGTTGTCATTCTCATTCATTCCTTCATCAACCAAATCCAATTTCATCATCAAACCTTTTTGAGAACTCTAGAAACAATCATCACGCTAAACTTAGAGGGCTAAATCAACATCCCCTATCTTGGCTTAACACACCTAGCCAAAATAGTCTCAAACCTTTGGACAAATTTACCTTTAAGATAACGTAACTTCCTAAAAGTCTATTAGTTCACAATTACATTGGCTTAACACACCTAGCCAATTCATCCATTTGTGCAAGTTCCCCTAAGATAATGCAAATTCCTAGGGAATACAACTTCACAACAATCTTGTTTGACTTAACGCATCTAGTCAAATTATCACAATCAATCAATTCAAAAGCCCTTACAAGTTTAGCATTTACCTTCAAAGAGTTCTTCAAAAAAGGTTTTCACTCACTCATCCCATCCATTTAACCCATCACCATTACCACCATCTTTGATCCTTTAGCTTCCCTAGTTCTTCTCTTTTGGGCCTAAAAGATTAGGATCGAACAAATCCCTATTTTTTATGGTCCAAACAAGATCTCAATACAAGAAGAACATGGAGAATATCATAGAAATACCAACTTATGTGGAAACGAGTCAGTTAGACTCTAAAGTAAACCTAGTGGGATCAAGCAATCCCCCAAGCAACTCTCCCTTATCATCACAAAATCCTCAAGGGGAGAGTCATCAAGAGGACTTCATGAACGAAGACATGGGGATGACACAATCTGAAATCATGGAGATGGTTCAAAATCCCGAGAACCACAAAATTGTCAGTGCTATGTTCAAGTACTTAAATACGCTAGCAAGAGGAGGGGTCCTACCTCCTCCCAATCTTGACGCAAGTACTAGTACAAATATGCCTATTCCAAGTGCATCCCCGATGTCAAATATCAATCAAGAAGTACCTTGCACCACATCGACCATCACACCATCCTCGCCAAATATGAACAAAGGGAGTGCCATGTTCCAAGAATTACAAAGGCATCACCTTGTGGCTAACAAAGAAGCAGTCGTCACCACCACGCCAGTTATATTTTATCCAAAAAATCCATCCCACCCTTACGTCCCACTCACCTTCCATAACCACGTGGGCTCATCTTCATTCCGTGCAACACCAGCTTGCCAAACAAATGTACAAACTTCTCCACCACTTGAAGAAGTAAACTTGTTTGAGACAACTGACGTTGTAAATCCTTTTTTTCAAGGTAAATTTCCCCCTCTTCCCCCATTTTCATTTACCACCACGTCGCCCCTTGGATTGGGTTTTCCTCCCCTCAACATCGATGGTTTCTCAGAACCTAGCAATCTAAACATCACACCCAATTCCCTCTTCTCGCCCACATCATCACAACAACAAGTGGCAACCATTCAAGCCACTACCGTAATTGGTCCTCAAATATCCCAAAGCATGCCATCTCAAGGACCAATCATCTCAACCACCCCTCCAACAACCCAAATCCCAATCACTACCACAATCCCTCCACCTGCCACAATGGTTGGCATGATCCCTATTCCACCACCTATCCCACCAAAAGCCAATATGACAAACTCATTCATCATGCTAATTGAAACCCTTCAAAAGGCCAACCAACAGAGAGTACTCTAGCAAAAGCAGCAAGCTCAAGCCCAAGCACAAGCGCAAGCCCTAGCCTAAGCACAAGCCCTAGCCCAAGCGCAAGCGCAAGCACAAGCTCAAGCTCAAGCACAAGCTCAAGCACAAGATCAAGCACAAGCACAAGCTTTAGCCCAAGCGCAAGTGCAAGCCCAAGCTCAAGCCCAAGCACAAGCTCAAGCCCAAGTGCAAGCCCAACAAAAGGCACAAGCACAGTACCAAGCGCAATTACAAGCGATCCACCTACAAGCCTACCAACAAGCCTTGCAAGATTTTCAGGTGCAACAACAAGCTAAACAACAAGGTTTGTTGGCACAACAACAACTTGACCAACAACAAGCATTGTTGGCGCAACAACAGCTAGACCAACAACAAGCTTTACTAGCTCAACAACAGATTGATCAACAACAGGCTTCATGGGAACAATAGCAGGTGGACCAACAACAAGCATTGTTGACACAAATGCAAGCATACCATCAGGATTTGAATGCACAACCAAGCTCGCAACAAACATTGACTAGTATTCTCCCCACCCATCAAACACCTCCAACACCTCACCACTCATTCATCCCATCTCCCGACCCAAGCAAGGATGTCGCAACATAGATCAAATTGCTCTCACAGCAAGTGTTGGAGTTACAAGCAGGAAAAACCACAAGGACACCAGGCAATTTGTGCCCTTATCCGTTCGATAGGAGTCTCACCATGGTACCGTTCCCAAAGGGATTCGAGATCCCCAAATTTGACAAATACAATGGAACGGGCAACCCTGAAAACCACGTCAGGGAATTTCAGGTGCACTGCATGGAGGTTGCATATGATGACACGTACCTAATGCGACTCTTCCCCCAAAGCCTGACTGGTCCAGCTATGGAATGGTTTTCTCGCCTACCCACGAGCGTTAAAGCATTCGAGGAAATTGTGGAGGCTTTCCTTAAGAATTACATTTTCAATATGGGTGCAAATGTTAGTTTGGAAGAACTGTCTGCACTCAAACAAGGAAAAGGAGAGCTATTTGCATTCTTCTTGCAAAGATGGTGATCCAAGGCTAATCAAAGCAAGTGGACTATGTCAGAGGAACAACAAGTTTGTACCATCATAGCCAATCTAGATGAAAACTTGGCGTTCTATGTAAAAATGCAGTGCATCACGTCCTACGATTAACTGATTCCAAAGGCGCTCAACATCGAAAGAGCCCTTACCACGCGAGGAAGCGCACCAAAATTCACTCCACCATAGGATAACCGCCCGTCTAACAACTACAATGATAAACCTCGAACATGGTCGAGGAATAAAAATATCACGAACGACGGCATGGTCGATGCTAAAGTGGTCATCAGTGCCCCTAAGCAGAATACCCAAAACCATCATCAACCACAAAATCATAATCACAACAATGTGCAGACTAATGCGGTAGTAGCACAGCCACAACCATCTTCCACCAATCAAATCAATAATGTGGGTAATCAAGGAGGACCACCTCCCCGCAACAAGTTTCCCCCCAAGAGGAAATTCACAGCTCTTGGTGAGTCGATTGAGTCCATAATGAAGAAGTTGGTCAAAGAGAATCTAATCAAAATCTCTAACTCCAAGCAGTACACGAAACCTATGACCAAGCCGCCGTGGTATAATGAGAACCTCCTTTGTGACTTTCCCAAAGTCAAAGGACACCATCACCAATTGCATGAGACTCAAAAACATCATCCAAGATCTCATTGAGGATAAGGTCATCAACATCGAGTAGCCGACCGGAAACCAAGACCTGAAAATATACACGAATCCGATGCCGAATCATAACCAAGGGAACAATCAAGGAAATAATCAAGGGAATAATAAGGGCAAGCAAAAGTATGCCAGCACTAATCTAGTATACGAGGAGATAGTTGGATGCATTGATGAAATGGTCATTGTCATAAATATCAAGGGAGCCAACAATGACTGTGGAGTCACCACACGAGGCGAAAAGGTTACCATCGCTGGGGCACCTGCTAAGACCCCCGTTTCCAATACAAAGGCCATTCTCTATGATTACAATGTCATTGACCAGTTGAAAAGAACACCCACCCAAATCTTCATCATGGAACTCTTGAAAATCTTCGCTGCCCATAGGAAGATCCTTGATGAAGCACTAGCTGCGTCTACTGTTGCTGCCACCCTTGACATAGAGCAATTTTTAGGCTATGGTGGGTAACATCGTTACCCCAAATCTCATTACATTTTCGGATCAAGATTTCCCTTTACAGCCATCTCATAACCGTGCACTCCACCTCCAAGTCCTAATCCATAAAAAGAAATTCAAACGAGTCCTGATAGATGGAGGTGCAGGCCTTAATATTTGTTCTCTAAAACTCATAAAGAAATTGGGATTCGCTGAGGATTCCATCAATAAGAACAAAAGCATCACCATAAGGGCATATGACGACCAAGAAAGAGTGCCTCAAGGCACTATCAAAATCCCCATCCAAGTGGGGCCGACAACTATGGAAACCACCTATCAGGTCCTCGACCTCGACCTACCATACAACATCCTCCTGGGACGCCCGTGGATACATGGAATGAAGGCAGTGGCCTCGACTTACCACCAATGCATCAAGTTCTCACATCAGAATGAGGAGGTCACCATATATGGGGATCCCGAACCCTTTGCCTACTGCAAAAACTTGGAAGCCAAGTTTTATAAGATCCCCCAAGCACCCAAAAATGATGAAGGACCGTCTACTTCATACATAGACCCAACCAATCTCGCCTCCACTTCTGTGACAGAGACACCCGCCATCCCAGATATATCTGAAATCAAAAGCATGATCAAAAACAATTGATGAGGTGACTATAGAATGAAGAGAAATGTGTTTGTTGTGGGAGAGTTACCACAATCTCCTAGGTCGCATGGACAACCCCAGCCAGTTCAAACACCTGTCTGCACTATTAGAGCAGAACCCTCTAGATTCCACCGTTGGGGGGATCTTAGTGGGGAGAATGTGGATGAAGAGGACATTACCAACACGCTATACCAAGATGAAAGACCCACTCCCAACCTACCCATGGAGGAAACTAACAGAGGGTTACAAATGATGTTTGGTATGGGTTATAATAGAAATGAGAGCCTAGGAAGAAACAGTGATGGACGGTTGAAGCCCATCATTGTAGAAAGAAGAATGCGGAATCTTGGCCTAGGGTATACTCCTCTGAGTATAACTATATGTGGCAGAGGTACTCCCAGAAGGGCAGTTAGGTCCTCTCCTCAGGTAACAACAACTACCCTTAGACCACCTGTTTGCTTAGGCATCCCACTCGATAATTACACCTTTGACGTCATTGATGTGTGCGACAGTAGCGACGATGAAACCATAGCAGACCTACCAATGCTTTTTGAGGATTCTACCTTACTTATGATTAGTGCCTAACCCACCAAGCCAAGCCATCAAAACCACCAAATCACCTTAGTGCACCCCCAACTCATCGATCACGACCAACGGGGACCACCGATTCTAGACTCATTTGAAAATGATGAGGCGCTCTCAGAATTTAAGGGATACAATCCCATGTGGGGATCACAAGGCTGGATTCAACATCATACTGGACACCCAAACATATTATGGGGAGACGATTGAGTCCTTCAGTCGCAAAAGAAAAATATCGAGAATAAGCTCGGGGTTATTGAGTGAAAACCACACCGTGGCACTCTCTAACCACAAAACAACAAAAATAAAGAACACATCCAATGGTGAAAACCTCTCTGAGGCACCAAAGGATGAAGGATTCAATCTCCCCCCTACTGCTTTACATCAGGAGAAATCAATAGTATTGGCAGAACAGTGCAACCCGATCAACTTGGGAACAGAATCAAAACCACAAATCACCTTCTACGCAGAGTCTCTCCTGGTAGAAGAACAAGAACCGTTGGTAGCATTCCTCAAAGAAAGAAAGGTAAATTTTGCATGGACCTATGCCGACATGCCGGGGCTGGATCCTGAGGTGGTGGTTCATCATTTGGCTGTTTACCCTAGAGCAAAACCAGTCAAACAGAAGCTAAGGAAGATGCACCCACAAATAGCCTTGCTTGTCAAAATTGAGCTACAAAAACTTCTGGATGTTGGCTTCATACGCCCGATTGACTATCCAGAATGGGTATCAAATCTTGTACCTGTCTCAAAACCGAAAGGGGGCATCCGCATCTGCACAGATTTCAGAGACCTAAACAAAGCATGTCCTAAGGATGATTTTCCACTACCCAACATTAACATGATAGTGGATATGATGGTTGGACATGAGATGTTATCCCTAATGGATGGCTTCTCGGGGTACAATTAGATAATGATAGCAAAGGAAGAACAACATAAGACAACATTCACATGTCCTTGGGGCACCTACTGCTAGAATGTGATGCTGTTTGGGTTGAAAAATGCAGGAGCTACATATCAAAGAGCCATGACACTAATCTTCCACGACATGATCCATAAAATAGTCGAAGATTATGTGGACGACATATTGGCCAAATCAAAGAAAAGGCAGGATCACATAACAACTCTAAGTGCAATCTTTGATAGACTAGAACAGTACAAGGTAAGACTCAACTCGAGGAAGTGTGTCTTTGGGGTACAATCGGGAAAGCTGTTGGGATACATAGTTTTGATGAGAGGGATAGAGGTGGACCCTGCAAAGGTAAAAACAATCATTGAAATGGAAGCACCAAGAACATTGAAGCAACTCAGGGGATTACAAGGTAGACTCCAGTCCATCTGGAGATTCATAGCATAACTAGCAGATAAACAAATCGCCTATTCACACCTGCTTCACAAGGGAGTCACATTCAGGTGGGATGACAAGTGCGAGCAAGCATTCAGTAAAATAAAAGAATATCTACTTACACCACCTGTGTTGATGCCACCAATTGTCGGAAAGCCATTAATCCTATACATATCAGCAACAACAACCGCCCTTGGTGCCCTTTTAGCCCAGCATGATGAAAAGGGAACCGAGCAGGCCATCTACTACATCAGCAGAACAATGGTGGGGTACGCGCTCAATTACACATCGATAGAAAAGGCTTGCCTAGCACTAGTATTTGCAGCTCAAAAATTCAGACACTACATGCTAGCTCACCAAATCAAGCTGATTGCCAAGATAGATCCTCTAAAATACCTATTGTCAAAAGCAATGCTTACAGGTAGAATGGCTAAGTGGGTAATGATATTGTCCGAACATGATATTGAGTATGTAGAAAGAAAAGCCATAAAGGGACAAGTTATTGCGGATCAGCTAGCAGAAGCTCCCATCTATGCAGAGAACCCGCTCATATCAGAATTTCTAGATGAGTCTATCTTCAATATCAACATAGTTGATCACTGGAAGCTATACTTTGACGGTTTCCACACACAACATGGATCAGGAGCCAGTGTGTTCTTTATCACCCCACAAGGAGATTGCATACCAAGATCTTACAAGTTGGCATTCCCATGCACTAACAACATCACTAAGTATGAGGCTCTAACCATAGGTCTCAAGATTGTAGCACAGTGGCGAATCATGGCATTAAAGGTCTATGGGGACTTGCAGCTTATCATCAACCAAGTTAATGGTGAATACCAAACGAAAGATGATAAGCTCGCACCATACAAAAAGGTGGTAGAAAGCCTCAAGGAATCATTCATCGACATCACCTTTGAGCAGATACCAAGGACAAATAATAGAGCAGCTGATGCAATGGAAACCATTGGATCCTTACTAGATATTCCTCGCAATGTCTCGAAACACGAATTCCTGGTAGAGCAGCTTCTCGTACCCACCTTCGAGGTACCAAAGTCAAAATACACGTGTGAACTCGTTGGTCCCGGTGATCTTTGGTACCATGACATATACACCTACCTAAGGTTAGGAATCCTCCCCACTGACATCACCCCAAACCTAAAGCGAACCTTTGTCAAAAGGTCTTCATGATTCGTCATCCTAGGAGAGACCCTCTTCCGTAGAATTATCGATGGAACTCTGCTACGTTGTTTAAAACCTGAGGAGGCCTTAACTGCTCTAACTGAGGTACACAATGGCACGTGCGGTTCACACTTGAGTGGTATGACCTTGGCTAAGAAGTTACTGAGAACCGGGTACTACTGGCCGACAATGGAGAGAGAGGCACACAACTTTGTCAGAAGGTGTTTGCGGTGCCAACAACATGGAGACCTTATTCATGCACCAGCTCAAGAACTGCATCCCATTGTTACACCTTGGCCCTTTTCACAGTGGGGGCTCGATCTCATCGGTAAAATTTCGCCCACCTCGTCCAATGGCCACAAGTTCATTATCACCGCCACTGAATATTTCACAAAGTGGGTCGAAGCAATTCCCATGACCTACATCACGGGAAAAAAATATCCAAGTTCATCCTGAACTACCTCATTTGCCGATACGGTGTTCCCCAATCCATTATCTCTGACAATGGGACGCCCTTTAAAAATCAGGATGTTCATGATTTATGTGAAAAATTCAAAATTCAGCACCGCTTTTCCACCCCATACTACCCACAAGGCAATGGCCATGCAGAAGCTACCAATAAAACCATTTTAAAAATCCTCAAGAAAATAGTCAATGACTCTGGTCGTGATTGGCATCTGCAGCTAAATCCCGCCTTATGGGCATACGCACAAGCATCCGCACACCAACAAGCACCACCCCATTCTCCCTGGTCTACGGATCAGAAGCCATCCTCCCCATTGAGATCGATCTCCCGTCACTGAGGGTATCACTGCAAAACCTCATCACAGATGAGGACTACGGGGTTACAAGGCTAAATAAGCTGGAATTACTAGATGAACGACGCATGGATGCCTTGAATCATCTACAGGTCTACCAGAATCGCCTAAAACAGAGCTACAACAAGAAGATCAGGCAACACACTTTCCAAGTTGGTGACCTTGTGCTAAAAGAGAACCAAAAGAATGTGTCAAACCCGGATACAAAAGGAAAGTTTGAGCCCAACTAGCTGGGACCCTTCATCATCACCGCAAGTTACAAATCGGGGGCATATCAGTTGTCGACACCAGAAGGCGAACCCTTGCAAGAGCCTATGAATAGTTCGCACCTCAAAAAGTTTTATGCCTAAATATCGCAAGGTATAGAAGCAAAAAATATAAAAACAATCAGAAAAAGTCCTGAAAAAATGGTTACCTTGATGAAAACCTGGCAAACAGGCTTCTTGGTGACAACAAAAAAATCAGAAAATCCAAAAAAAATCAGAAAAAGGATTGAAAACAGTAAAGAAAAAAAATTCATCCTGTAGTGAAAACCACTTCGGTGGCACTTTGGACAAGTACCTTGGTGAAAACTTGGCAAACAGGCACCAAGTGTAAATAAAGCACCTCCCCATCTACCAGGATCTGCACGACTCACTCATTCCATCACATCTCAATAAATCATCTATCCACCCAATCGCCCGCATCCATACCATAACCTGAGTTGGTGTCCATATCATACTCCACCATAATTCGACTTGGCATATTCCCAAGGTCAGTTGTCCTGCCTTTATCGAAGTAGTCTATCACACCATGCTGGGGGCATGTTCCTATGTCAGCATCAGATCGGATTCGTGTATATTCTCGAGATCTTCTCCAAATTCATCAAAAAATCTAAAACATCCAAATCATTCAGAAAACCCAAAAACATGTCAAAATATCAGAAAATCTTCAAAAATTCATCATTGAGTCTTGTCAGTCTTTCACCTTGTCGAACTACATCGTCTCTGAGCTTGAACGTAGGCAAGGTTGATATTTGATCATCCCCCGAGACATTTAGGTTAGTCCTTTAGGCGTCCGTCGCATTGGCAATCTATTTGCCCATCTATTTTACAGTTAGGGTCAGTCTTTAGGTGTCCGTCGCATTGGCAATCCATTTGCCCATCTAGTCTGCATCTTAAGTCAGTCCTTTAAGCAATAAAAGGGCGATCCGTTTATCCATCTTTTCATTGAGTCAGTTTATCGTCAGTTGAACTACGTGGTCTTTGTGTGTATAACGTAGGCAAGGCTAATCTATGGATCAGCTCCCGAAACCCCTAGGATAGGTCTTTAAGTTAGTTTGTTCGTCGTAAATCTGGAAAATACCAAAAACATTGAAAAATGTGAAAATACCAAAAAATAGCCTCAAAATATCTGAAAACCCAAAATGGTGCATCCATTTCATCTCGCTTTCACGCTTGATTTTCATCACTCATAATAAATCAATAGTCACCTTCACCATTTGGTGAGTCAGTCAGAAGCAAGTCTAGCAAGTTTAAAAGTGAACACCTTATCGTTAGAGTTTCAGGTCTAGATCAGTAAGCAAGCAAGTTGGTCAACTCAGAATATCAATAGCTTATCACCCAAATCAGTCCCATCAAAACCTTGATCACTACATGTCCTACGATGAAGCTTTCCTACGATGGACATAAGCATCAGGTACCCCACAGTAGTTAGTCTTGGCTAGCGATACGAAGAACATTAGCTTGTTTGTTTACTTTATTTTGGTCGTTTTAGACTTATCTTATTTTGCGCTCATTTCAAGGACCTCTCGATGATGCCTAAACAAAACAGGTTTAGAGAGAAAGGAATGGGGCAATGATCGTTATCTTTTTATCTGCTATGCTTGTGGGATACACTTGTAAAATAACTTAGTTGTGCATGTTTTGTTTGGTTTGTAGAGAGGATATTTTAGGTATCTTGTTGACCACATAGGAAAGCTTGCTTTTCTGTGTTTTGGTCTGAGATATTTAGAATGTTTGAACTACATCCTGAATAAAGTATGTATGTTAAGTGTGAACAAGAGCACTCCTATCTGATTGTCGAGTCAAAGTCCATCACACTAGGTACAACGCCATCCTGGTCCTTTATACCTTGATGCATCGTACCTATGTTTGTTATCAAACGTAAAGCAATTGGCCCTTTGAAAATCCCAACTCCTGGTAAACAATACATCATCATCATCATCGGTAATAATGTGAACTTGTGTGGATCTTCCTTCCATCCATCTTATTCTTCTTATTCTTCTATTTTTACTAACATTTTTATCTAAAATCGGTGTGTTGTATCAAAATATACACGAGGCTACCCATGGCCGATGATTGTATACACATCATCAGATTTGTCTACATCAAAGAATTATCTTACGTCCTCTGATCAATTGAACCACTCCTCTCGCATTTTATCGAGATCTCGATCAGAAAATTGAACATTTTTGCTTGATCTCTTGAGGGGGCAGTATACCAGCGTAATTCCTTTCGCTGGGGCAACAGTGGGGCATCTGAAAAATTGATAAATTTTTGAACTTTGATCACAACGGATTATTCTTTGAATCAATGCAACAAGTACATTGCTTCAAAAAGGGGCAAAATGTAGACATGGAAAATATACAATTCGATCTGACACACTTGATCTTGATTACTAACATCATTTCTTTTTGAATCATACATTTTGTCTCTTAATCATTATTCATCTGATTAAGTCTATCACCCCCTTTGATTCAATTAATCAATTTAATTTAGTTAACCTTACCTTTTTGTTAAATTAAATAATTCATTTTATTTGATTAAATCCCTAAAGTCTTCTTATTAAATTAAATAAATTAAACATTATTTAATTTAATCTAACATTATCCCCTTTAGTTAAATAAATTAAAATCATTTATTTAATTAAACCCTTCCTCTCAATTTGATTTAAATCAATTCATAAATTTAAGTCTAAATTGTCACATCACCTAATTCCTCATTAAATTAATCAAATCTTTCATTAAGTTAATCCCTATCACTAAAATCCTCTAGAGAATGCAACTTGCACAATTAATCAATTACTTTGATTTATTAAATTGCCTATTTTCTCTCAACATGGCATCAAAAGGGAATATTCTCTCATTTGAATTCAAAAAGGCCAAGTGGACTTGGTCCTTCCAACAAGGCATTCAATGCCTCTTACATGTCCTTGTGCATTGAGCCAAGTGACATTAACTCCATTTCTCTTTCCCTCTCACATGTCACATTCAAATTTTAAATTTGAATCCAAGGGCATTTATCATGCACATTGACCAAAATGTGTTCATTCCTCAACCATTCACATCTTGACAAGTGGCACTTGGCCATTGGATGTTGAATGATCCCACATTGCTTATTTGCACTCTCTCTTCCACCTTGGAAATTTATAAATGAGAGACTCTTCCTCTCATTCAAACATCCACAATTTGAGTAAACTTACTATACTCAACTTCATTCTCATCCACAATTCATATGCAAAGTTACTGTCTACAATTGATAACTAATTTTGCTCATCACACCCAAGCATTCATCATATTTTCACATTTGCACCAAGGTTATGCTTTAGAGATTTGACCATTTCTTCATCAATCATATCATTGCTACTTAGGAATTGGGAAATGGCCAATTGCAACACATCATTGGCACCAATTCCCCCATAAGATCATCATTCTATTGGCTAGATTAGGATTTACTTGCATATTATTCAAGTTTTGCTCTTCATTTCCTAATATTAGCTTAAATAGGTGGATTTCATGGGGAATCCTTCATATTTTCATGCATTTTGATCTAACACTAACAATGTTTGTCATCTTTGTGCATTTGTAGGTTTAGGGGTTCACACAATCTAACATGGAAACTATGTAAGCAAGTGATTGACATAGCCTCTCGTTGGTAGCAAACCCTCCAACACATTACTTTAAATATTATTACATTATTATTGCCCTTAAAACATTTGAATTGTTATTGAGATATTTATGTATCATTAAGAAATTATTCTTCTGCTTCTTAGCCCTCAATAATGTCAAGATTTAGTAGTCTATAACTGTAAAATGCTCAACTAGATTTCTACCATTAAACCAAAAATTGACAATTATGAATATTAATATTTATGACACAAATTTCATAGATAATTCCATTTAGTACTTTTATGTTCATAAATCACCAATAAATCTGAAATAAATGAATATTCATTTTCAAATTTCAATAGATACATGCAAATTTGACTTGCCATTCAATGCCTCAAGTCAATTCCCAAAATTACCTAGTTTTCTTTCTATTACATCAATACATTCTTTTTTCATCTATGATACAATTACATATAGAATTATGATATGATTCCTTATGACATCTCACCTCCATTGGTGGATGAGAACATGATTGAGGTGCTTTTCCACCCAACCACGAAGCATTGCTTCCCCAAATTATTTAGTCAATCGAAGAATACTCGACCTTGCACAAAACACTTAACAAGAGATACAATTTGCAAGCTGGAATTTGTGCATGCATAACTACATGCATTTCTATCTACTTTGTTAGAATATGCAAGTTCCATGTTAGGTAATAAAACACATTAGAGAGAGGATAAATAACATAGTCTGTTTCGTATACATATAAAAATGACTGTAAAGCTTGGCCAAGCTCATGCTACAGAAAATGCAACTCTAGTTATATTTGGAAAAGCAAATCTACACTCTTTGATACCCATCTCGGAAGAAAGGCTTATCATATCAAAGGGACATCCCTTCCTTTTAGACCATCTATTAACAACATGCTCTAGTGTGCTACAGTCTACCATTGAATTCATGTATCATTCCATTCCATTAATTCACCACAATAAGTCATTTAACTAGGTTTAACCATTCATTCATTCATCATAATCTATCAATTATATGTTGCAAATCCATACTATTTCATCACTATAATTCTTTTCATTGCAATCAGTTTTAACAATCTTACTCAAAGATTAATCAAGATGAATCAAAAGGTATACCACATGTATGTGCTCATGCATAAATGAAGTTTTTATGCATGCACACATATATTCTTATAAATGAACTTAATTGGAAAAACGTGTATACATTCTGAATAGGAAAAACAAACAATAATCAGAGAAGATATTCAACATGTTTTGATGCATTTTTCTAAGCATTTCAGTGACATCTAGTCTCTTTTGAAATCCAAGTAAATTTTTATTTCACAAACATTCGTCTTCCACAATTGATCTATTTTCAACATGGTAACCTTTACCAGAGGATTATCATTTCAATAGAAAATAAAGGAAATCCTTCATTTAGTTTCAATTCAAATTCTAGGTTTGTCTAATATGATCAATCATGCCCATCCAATGTTCAATTTTGACATTATTATTGCAATATTCTCACAAAGAACATCTCTTATAACAAGTAAATATAATGTTCTGTTAAGATGGAAATTTTACACAAAAAGGGGGTAGTCGAAAGACTTTTAACTATGAAGTTGATAACATACAATTGTTACCTACATAATCTCTACTTATTTTCGAGAGTGTCTAAGCCTTATTTCAGCCTTCATTATTTGTTAACACCCCTCATGAGATTACATACAAAGAACAAAAATGGGTTGTACTCGACCCTAGTTTTATCACTGGAAAAAATCAACAGTGAGATTTAAATGTTTGCATGTACACACACACACATATATATGGTTATATATATATGTGTGTGTGTGTGTGTGTGTGTGTGTGTGTGTTATCTAAAAATACATGATTTTACATACTCATGCATCATTCATTCATATGAAGAAACTAAGGGTTATTTAAAACCATGACTAAAGATGGACGATTCTCATTTTTCATAGGGAATGCTTATCTATCTATCATGCAATGAACATTAATATCGTTCGACCAAGTAAACATGTAACGATGGCTTCATTCTCTCTTAGAATTTCATAGAGTGGGATAAAATGTATACAAAAAAATAACAGAGACCGACTTAGCTCAACCATGTATTAGTGTGTCTCACTATTGCCACAACTTACCACCTAAGGGTGGCGACGATATAGGTGAATGATGCATATTGTTCATGCTTGGATTTTATCAAGCATTGTGAATCTGCTCGACCTTCTAGGTTCGAAACCCATAGGGCAACATAAAACAAAATAGTCGACCACCAAAAGGGTGGCGTGCATCCAAGCACCATTTTACAGAGGTTTGATAAAGACATACATGAAAACGAGTCGGGTCGTATGGCCTTGACCCTAAAAAAAAGGAGAGTATAGGTGAAACCTGTTATGGGTTCTTAATCGATACCCATGCATGGAACATAGAAAAACAAGCTTGTTGTGGGGGCTTCAGAACCCAACAAACTGGCATGAAATGACACAAGTACATAAACGGATGCATTTCACAAGCTACTAAACCATAAAAATGCATTCCATAGCCTCAGATAATGCATACGAAAATATGATATTGCTTCAAGAAAAACACCAATGGGGTTTCAAATGACCTCCTATCCTACTTTTCTGGTGATTTTTATGTGGAATTTTGGAAACAATCCACAGAGTTGTTCTTTTCCCCTTCTTTTGTCGATTTCTTTCTTGATTTTTCTTGCTAAAAGATCTCCCTGCTAAATTCGGTGGTAGTGGTCATTAATTTTCTGTCACCATACTCTTACCTAGCCACCCACTTCCTCCTCTCCTGGTGTTGATTGTAGCTTTTTCTATATGAGAGGGGTCGAACCCTTACCCCATTCATTATGGGAGTTATAGATTCAAACCATGTTTTATTATTATTTCCAATAGTAAGAAATTAAATCCGTGATAATCATTTACATACATGTAGATATATGTATATATTTGTATATATATGTGTATATATATTTATATACGTTGTTTAAACCCATATAAGATCATTTTTTCACATGTACATACTTTTAAGATGTGTTTTCAAACATACATGAACATTTTATTCATTCTATTTTCTCATACAATATACATTTTTCAATCTCATCAAAAGAACAATAATGCATTTGTTTCCATAAGATATTTTCTCTTAATGGGGAGAATTTTTGACTTCATCGAGTATCAATTTTGAAACAGATAGGAGACGACAAGAATGCATGGATTTATTCCTTCACTAACTATAATGATCACACTGAAAGATGAAATTTATCAACTTTTCAAACATATGCAGATGTCATGATCTACTTGGTGTGTAAGATTCTAGATTCCTTTCTTTCTTACCGTGGTCATCTGGCTAAGCATGCCTAACTCAATCAAGTTCTCGTCCTTCAACCTATTTTCTTCACACCACAGTAATCTAGAATCTTACACACCACAATAGATCATGACATCTACATATGTTTGAAACAGATAGGAGAAGACAAGAATGCATGGATTTGTTCCTTCACTAACTATAATTATCACACTGAAAGATGAAATTTATCAACTTTTCAAACATATGCATATGTCATGATCTACTGTGGTGTGTAAGATTCCAGATTCCTTTCTTTCTTACCGTGGTCATCTGGCTAAGCATGCCTAACTCAATCAAGTTCTCGTCCTTCAACCTATTTTCTTCACACACATTCTTGCACTTGTCCACTTATCACTAACCTTTAACCGATAATCTCATGAAATAATTTCTTTAATCACAAAGTTGCATAATATTCATTTTCAATTTTGTCATAGCATTTTATCAAATTCATAAATAAAAAGGATAAATTCTATTTTCCAAATATTTCAATTTTCCTAATATTTAAAATGCAAACATTGAAATCGAGATATGACAGTAACAATGGTGAGATTTTACAATCCTCAATAACAATTCAAATGTGTAAGTAGAAGAAGAATTTGTTAGTAATACACAAAATTGATCTTGAAGTATTATGGTGTGAAGCTTTGGCATCAAACAATATAATGTAACATAATATGTCTCATATGGCATTTCCTTGCACCCATAGGGTGCTTCTTGAGTCATATGGGGTTTTTTCTCCTAAACGATGAAGATAACAACACTAATGATAGTTGGTGGTACTATTCATTTTAATTAGACCTTAGTGGTCTAAGTAATAGGTGTTTAGGATCTTGACAAAGTACATAATAAAAAATATATGGGGTTCTACATAATATTAGGTGCTATAATATGGAGGAAAGTATTGGCACAAAGATTTTTCACTTGTGTTATAAAATCCTTAACATGACATTCCAAGTCAGGGTAGACCAATCAAGTTGAGTATCATTTGAGATGTTAAAACATGGAGCCAAAGCTTGGCAGTAAACCTCACCTGCCTTAAGCCTTATGTGACATGCACTAACTTAGGGAACACTAATCAAGTTTGTGTATTGACATTGAAGTAGCTAATTAATGTTGCACTAGTCCAAGGAAGCTTACATATGCCACTAATATGAGGGTGTTCTCTTTATTCACTCCCTTGCGCTTATATCAAGTATAAATTCTTGATTATTGTAGAAGTGTTTGTTGTAAAATATTTCTAGTTATAGAAATATAAGTTTAAAATGTTTGCCGTAAAAGTTCATTGATTAGAGTAAATAAAATTAGGCTAAGATATTTTCATTTAAATATAAACACAAAAGAAAGCATTTGAGATGTAAACCATTTAATCTTTCTCACAAAATAAATAGAGTTTAAAATATTTTTATTAGAATCAATGTAGATCATTCTACACACTTGAAATAACAATTGTACACATCTTTGAATCAAAATTTTAGAATGTAATTGACTCTATTTATAAGGTATTTTAGACAAGAAGATATTAATTTGGAGCAATATTTTGCAATTATGGTTTCCATATATATAGACAAACAATAATACTATATATTTTAATGAAAAGATCTCATACTAAAATAAATTTGTTAAAGCATACATGTCTAAATCTTCAAAAAAGTGGGTTGAATGAGATCATGCCCCAAAGAAGAATTGGCCAAATCAAAAGAAAAATCAAACACTTGAACCTAAAAGGAAAAAAACCACCAAATGAAATAGTTTATAGCCTGACAAGGGAAATAACTATCAAGTTACTAGATTGACTAAAATACCTAAAAAATAACATCTTTAAATTGCAAGTACCGCACCAATATTACCACGACAATCTTGCTCATCATGGCTATCCCATCCAACACCTTGCACGTCTTTGCCATCATCCACAAGCTCACACCCATGGTTAGTAATCATTTCTTCCTACTTAGAGACCTCCTAGATTTGGTTTTGAACAAATCTAAGTGGATAAATAGCAAGTGGTATTTCTAAGAGAATTTTCCCTAATTAGGAGAGGTTCTCCCATTTTACTAAGAGGATGTGAAGGAGTGGTGAGGAGGTGTAGATTACCCACTTTAGTAGTTAGAAGGCTAGTGTGGAGGCATTGTTAGACTAGATTGTTGTCTCATATGCAATGGTGTAGGTGGAGTGATGAATCTTATAATTATCTCAATGATAGTATGAGGATTTTGAATGGCTACAACTTTAAGCTAATTTCATCTGGAGAACACAACCACAAACATAATGACATCTAAAATGGTAGAATGATATGGACTAAAATAAAACTAAAATATTTATATCTAAAAATATAAAATATAAAATTAATTATGAAATAAAAAATAATTTACATATCAAATAATCATTAAAATTACTATAATATTTATTATAACCAAACAACTGAAAATAAATATTTAAAAAATAGTAAGATTAAACACTTTTCAACTATACGAAATATATATTTTAACTTTTAGAGTTATATCATTCCCCTCTCAAGTTATCTTAAGTTATGAGTTGCATTTGTGACATGCTTTCACATTTATTTTTAAACTTGTTTTAATCACAAATGTATCATGAACTTTGTACAAGTTTTTGTCCCCACTTAAAAAGTGGATTTTCTTTTCCATTTTACAACAAAAAGAAAATTAAATTATTTTTAAAATAATTTTTAACAATCTTGAAGGGTCATATTAAACATACACTAATTTTTTGTGGGGGAGACTCGGAGCTTGAAAAAGCTTAGTTTGCAATGTACTATCTATATAGTCATCTAGATTTGCTAAGCAAGTTATTATTGTCATAATTTTCTAAATTTTAAGAGAGTTTTTAAAATTTTAACTAGACTTCTTGTTATTGTAAGGAAATGAATCTCTAAGTTTAGGTTTAGATTAATTAAATAAATGCATATAAACAAAATGCATAATTAATTTAGTTGGAGAATGAATAATTGAAATAATACTTTGAAATTATATGTGATGGATAGATAATATATTAAATTATAAGAACTATAGTAAAATATAATATTGATGTCATGTAAATTTTACTCATTGATAGGATAAAAAAAAGTTGTGCTTATTCTTGATGATTATAAGAGATTCTAAATTCTATGTGAATGTTTTGTGGAAGTGTGTCTTGATGTATATACCTATCTATTCTATAAGTTGCACATACTAACCACTATATGACTCTTGTTGAAAAATCAATTAATTTTTATTTATTAGAAAATGGTGAAATTAAGAAACATCTTATTTTATTTGTAATTTTATATTATATATTTTTACTATTTTTTAATTTTTATGCATGGTAGAGTAAGATAATATATTATTTATAATTTTATATTGTATTATATAATTTCTAATTTTTTATGGAGGGTAGAGTAGGGCGAGTGGAATCTTGTGTCTTTTTTTGTATCGGAGTGGGCGAGTGGTAGCTTAGTAACTAAGCAGACTCGATCCTCCGATCGGCTGTGCTTAAGTGCAGGGCTACACACTTTTCTCTATATATTACACAGATACAACTTAGGTATTGTGTAAAGCGTAAGAATGGAAGTTGTGGCAGAAATAGAAGGGCAGTTGAAGATCTATTCGGATGGCTCTGTGCTGCGCCTTCCACATCCCACCACGCCTGCCTCTTCACACTTCACAGACGGCGTTGCATCTAAGGATGTCATTATAAATCCGGAAACCGGCGTCTGGGCTCGCATATTCATGCCGGAAACAGCTTCTCGAAAATTGCCAGTCCTGATCCATTTTCACGGGGGCGGATTCACGGTTTGTTCCTCAGCCTGGATAGAATTCCACACTTATTTTCACGCTTTGTGTAAAACCGCCGGCATAATAATAGTGTCGGTGGATTACAGGCTGGTGCCGGAGCACCGGCTACCAGCGGCATACGATGACTGTACGGATGCCGTCGAATGGGTCGCAAAGCATGCCGCTGAGCAGGCAGAGGCGCCGGAGGAGTGGCTGTCGCCGTCCGTCGTTGATTTTTCCCGGTGCTTTTTGGCAGGAGAGAGTGCCGGAGCGAACATCGTTTACCACGTCGGAGTGCGAGTTGCTGACATGGACGTGAAGCCGTTGATGGTGAAGGCAGTGATTGCAATTCACCCCTTCTTTGGGAGTGAGGAAATGGCCGAGTCTGAGAAACGCCCAGCGCTGGTCAAGCCTGTACAACTTTGGAAATCCCTTTGGAGTATAGCTCTCCCTGTGGGGTCCACCAGAGACCATCCATTCTGTAATCCGGCGGTTTCGCCCCTCAAGCCTGGGTTGAAATTACCGCTGGTTTTGGTAGCCGTAGCAGGAAAAGATGAGCTTTATGAGAGAGGAGTGATGTTTTATGAATATCTGAAGAGTTGCGGGAAAGAGGCGGAATTGATGGTGGAGGAAGGTGGGGTCCACAGTTACCACGTCATGCTTCCTCAGTATGAAGGCACTCCGCGTTTTATTCAGCGTATTTCAGATCTCGTTAATAATCGCTGAATATCAAATTTGCCTACAGTTTGATGTAAAGGAATACACCTTAAAAAATGTTCTATGTTACTTCTACAATAAATGTAGGCCGACGATGTTGCTTGTTAGTTAATTAAGTTTTATAGTAAAGGCTTTTGTGGACTCAAAATAATTTAGTGAAGAATGTTATTAGGAATCTATTTTATTTAAGTAAAGAATGTTTTTTGTCTCCCAAAATGTCATTCACTCGGGGTAGACACGATGATTGTACAATTGAAGAGAGAATGAATATATTTTGGATAGTTTGTGTGAGTTTATTTAAATGAATATTTAAGATAAATAATATACCATCTAACTATTAGAATTAGGAAGAAAGAAAATAAAAAATTGTTTCATAAGATGGAATGTTATATTTTCAATATTTTATCATTTGTTTGAAAAATAATTTTATTTTGAATGTTATTTTATTCTAGTCAAAGACTCTTGGATCTCATTTTCTATTTTTTTCGGTTGATATCTTGATCTACCTGAACAGATAGTTGGAGAATGAATAATTAAAATAGTATATGTGAAATTATATGTGAAGGATATATAGTGCATTTAATCATGAGGAGTATAAAAATAATAATATGATGTTATGTAGATTTTAATCATTGATAAAATAGAAAATTGTTGTACATAATATTTGAGGATTATAATAGCTTTCAAATTATATGTAGATTGAATTTGCAATGTGTGTGGTCAACCTCATGCTTTGTGGAAGTGCCTTGATGCATATACTTATTCTATAACCCACACATCTAATTTGGTAGATTGTGTATATGTATGATCTATTTCTCTTCAATTATTTCTTTCTATTGATGTGTCAGGATTGGTCATATTGCCGGATTGGAGGGCCATATTCTCCTAGGTCATCCCCTTGATTAGATTGACTTTATGGTCATGAATGAATAATAAATATATTAATCTCATGCATGTGTGTATACTAGATGAATTCAATGCAAATTAAGGTTCATTTTAGTGCTCTAAAGAAAAAGAATCATAGAATGATTTACCCTTGTAATGCGTACGATTCCCCCTTGATAATCCATTGAGAATTATTGCATGGTGAATGCCTTTGAATATCAAGATATAACAATAAGTTGTGCAAACATGTATCAACTCAACTTACTATACCTAACAAAATGGGTGGGGAATTGACAAATTTTGAATTTGAACTTTTTAATTTTAGGGGTCAATTCCATATGGTCCAAGGGTGAATCCTCATGCCATGTGATAAACCTAGGCCAAGAAAGCATATATATCAAGGTGGAGCATGAATGTATGGAAATAGGTGCAATGATAAGCATAATAAATTACTAGTAATAGAAACTAGCATTCACACCTTGGTGTTCAATGGGTACACCAAACTGGTGTGGAAGATCAATTAGGAAAAAAATTGGTCTATTTTTTGCAAACATTTTGCAAAACATGAGGTCAATTGGTAGGTCATTTAGCAAAAGATGTTGTTTGAGCAACAAAGGTCTCAATGGAGAAGTGATAGCTTCAAATCAACTATGCATCCTTTTATAGGGATCCAAACACACTAAAACAAAACCTCTGAATGAGGAGGATAATTAGGCTCCATTACCAATAGGATCATGTTATCTTTGCAATAGAGAGAGAAGGAGAGATAGGGATAGAAAAAGGGAGAGATAGAGGGGGAAGAGCAACCTCTTCAAGACTAGATTTGCACAAAGTTCTTTCAAGCCTTGAAGTAAAGATAAGTACATTATAACTTAAATGTGTATGTGTTGTATCAATGTGAATGCCTATCAATTAAATGTGTATTTAGAAACCAAACTTACAATGGTTTCTACCAAAAGAACTAGTCTGAACTAACCATAGGACTCAATGTGTGTGTGCACACATGTAGATGTGGATTCAAATTTTAAGTATGCTATATTCGATTAAAATTATACAACAAATACCATTTCTAAATTTCATATAAAATTAATGTTGATGCATTCAATTACAATTGTGCAACAAAAAAATCTACATTCAAATTTTAATTATGATATTATGATATTTTGTGATAATATGACATTATGTAAGGAGAGCCAACTACAATTTATTCTGAATACCTGTGTCAATAAGAGTGGGTAATTTAATCATGTCTTTGTAAAATGATTCGGTACCATGATTGTTGTAGTCTAATGATGACATGTCTTGGTCAACTTGCCTATATGAAGGCTAATGGCGGTCAAGGAAGAAAAGTCCCATACATTGTCATACTGTCCTTGTACATAAACTATCTTGTATCAATCAAGTTGTAGTTATCCATTTCTATGTTGTCTGTGATATCTAGTATGTTCATTCTTCTATACTACTTGCTCGTTGTGGATGGATCGTCAGATTTGAATAGTTACACCACCCAGTTGAATGGTAACAAACAAAATTGAAAAATAGTTAAGCTATATATTAATTGGAAAAAAAGAAAAAAAAATTGAGTGCATTAATTTTACTAATCTCTTCCTACAATAGTCAATGGTAAAAATATTCAACTCCAAGTTTGAAGAAGAGAGTGCCCAGTGCATATAATTCCAAGATCAACTTGCCATTTGTCTTAAATCTTTTTGTATGTCCAATGTGCATCCCAAATTCAGCTTATTGCTGAATGATTTTTCAACCAAACCTGCCAAGATTAGCATTTTATTAGTGCATATATGACGTAAAATAGAAACTATTGCCTTCCCAAAGATACATTAAATTTGATAAAAAAATTATGAAACAAGAAAACAATAAAAAATAAGTACATTCATCTATGTAAGAGACCTAAATGCTTTTTGAAACAATTAAATTCTCCAAGTACTCAATGTGCTCTGTACTTGCCAAGTACTTCTACAAAGCTTTACTTTAAGATTTTAATAGTAAGAATCCTTCTTAAAGTGAAATTTAGATAAAATCTATATATGAGCTCCTTATTTGCTTTATCCAAACTTCCAAACACAACTTAGGACAACTTTGCACAAAAAATAATATTTCAAAGTTCAGAGAATACCAAAAAAAAACCTTATTCTAACTTGAAGAAAGCATATCCCAAACCACTTCAAGAAAGACTTCAATGTAGTTTAGTTTAATAAATATTACATTCATTGAAATTAAAAAACAATCGATAGAAAAAGTGCCATTTATAGATTATTTTACCGTAGTTAGACCTTACAAAAATACTTGGGTTTCCTAGACATAGGGGTTGCACCTCCCTCCCCTCGTCATGCTACTTTGAAGATTGAAAAGGGACTCCAAGCTTATTGCTTAGATCTATCATCAATCTTTCCAATTCATCAAGCTTTTCCATTGATCGAGAAATGCTTATCATATTAAATTCTAACTTGAGGATTCTCTCTTGTCGAAAAACTTCATATCTTCATGCAAAAAGGCTCTTCTTGTTGCTATACGCTTGCTCACTCTTGTTGTTCCCAAATCCTTATAGAGATATTTTGTTGTAAAGGTTCATAATTCTCCTTCACCTCTTGCCTTACTAGAAAGCGTATAAGACATAAATCTGAAAATGAACCCTCAAAATAAGATCCATAATTGATTTGCATAGGATCTATAAATCAAATCGAACTAGTTGTTTAGACTCCAGAGTAAAAAATGTTATCTCTCAACCAAGATGATATTGAAGACTCAATATCCTTGCATTCATCAATTTAGTAGCCATATAGTATTTCTCAGTGATGAAGACAACCTTGGGGAAATCTAGATTCTAGAGTATATTAGGGAAGTCAATGAGCAAAGAAAATTTGGAGAAAGAAAAATATTTTTTAGTTGGTAAAGAAAATGTTGGTCAATGTTGAGGTGGTTTCTTAAGCATCTTGGCAATTTCAGAACCACCCTAATAGATACATATTGCCCCAATAGTTATGCAACTACCACTTTATTGAAGTAGTGGTTTTGTCCAATATTCAAAACATTTAGTACCAAAACGTTCCTACTCTTTCAATGGAAAATTAAATTCTAATTTTTTCTATAAATTTTGGCAAATTTTCAGAGTGATTATGAACAGATGCATTATTTTCTAAATTAGTAGATTCCCCATAAAAAATCATTATATTTAAAAGTTGTGTTGAAATAGGTAATTGAATGTCATAAAGAAATCTCATAACACAAAAAAATTAATTTTTTTTTGAGATACAATTGAGTGTTTTATTTAAAAAAAATAAAATCTTCCTCTGTTATAGGCTGAGAAAAGGATTTGATGGTCATTGAACATACAAAATGTTTACGAATGCCTTTGGAGAATCTATTGAATTGTGAAGGTTGTGTTCTCCTTAATAAGACCTCTTGATGTACCATTAACAACAATGAACTAAGGTTAAGAGAACTAGGTAATCATGATATATACCCTTAGAATAACAATACAATATTGATGTAATAATAAGTTTGCTAAATTCTTTTTATTCCTTGATGCTCTGTAGATTGTACATGCTAATTCTTAAATGATACTTTTGAATTAAGGTTGGTTTTTAAATACACCACCCTAGCATGCAATTTAAAATTAGTTTTGCTTTGGTCAACCCATGATTGTAAATAAGGGAGAGAAATCTAGATCCAAATTAAAAAAATCAATTCTAAAGATTTGGCATTCAAGGCTACAACTACACAAATGATCTAAATCAAGTTTGCGCATGGAGATTTGAACTAAGGTGCTCAACAAGGATAACTTTAGTGGCGAATCTTCGCCAATTGGTGAATTCTAGGAATCTGGCAATTCAAATTTGGCAAATCTACCGTATCTGCAGGGTGTTCAAATCGCTAGGAATTCATGGACTATCGGTCCAATGCATGTCCATTTGCCAACAGTTTTTTTTATGAGGCATTTTTAGGCAATAAATTCGCCATAACAGAATACACGTTTCTAATGCACCGATCAATATTTTTGCCTGGAATCCCGGGGAGCATGTCAAAGTCACCTACATATTCGCCAATACTATTAAAACAACATTATATGAAGACCCATTTCGCCAATTAAAATTTACAAATAGTTGCTTGTGAAGACCCATTTCGCCAATTAAAATTTATAAATAGTTGCTTATGAGGACCTATTTCGCCTTGAAAATTTCAAGGTATCATTGTATAAGCACGCAGGATTTGCCAAATTTTTAACATACCATTTCAAAATCCCGCGGAATTCGCCAAATATGGATTGATATAAATACAATTGAAACTATTATTTGTTCTTACATGTTTTGTTCGGTTCTGAGGTTCTACTTCTTAATTCAGAAGTCAGCGAAAGCCGAAAATGTAGACTCAAAGGTGAGTGATCATTTCTTCATATTGTTATTAGTTATTAGACTATTAGTTATAATAATAAGATTTCTTTATCTATTTTCCATTCTTGCTTCAGTCTTAAACATAATTTTAAGTAGGGAATGGGATCTATATTCTCTGTCGGTCTGTCCTTCTTAAACAAGAAGACATTTTTTTCCAGCTTTTATTCAAAGTGAGATCAATATGTCGAGCAACAAGGGTAAGACTCCTGAGTAGGCAGGTAATGAAGAGACTGGGAGGCCATCAAAACGCCCAAAACGGAGAGGTACCATACAGTCTTACTTTAGAATTGGCAAAGCTTCTAATCCATCAGATCAAAGTGGAGCTACACCACCAACTCTTCCACCAAATATTATTGAAGATGGAGATACATCATCAACTCTTCTGCCACAAGAAGGTCAAGGTGAGATTGTCATTGTGTTAAATCAAAATGTATCAAATGAGGATGGCAATATCACAGAAGATGTTCCAAGGGATACCCTGGATAGCCAGAATGAGATAATCGACTTGGATGAGGATGATGTTGGTAGCAAGAAAAGAAAAGGCGAAGCAAAATCGGGGCGTGAGTGGGAAATGACAAGGAATTTTCAAATTGGTTGGTTGTCGAAGTACCCATTCCTTCAACCAGTGGGGGTATCAAATGAAAACGATATTGAAAGGGCAACAAAGGTTAGATGTAAGATTTGTAGTTGGAAAAGTGGAAGAGACAAGACGATGCAGCTAAAGCTTGACACTATAGAAAAGCATATCGGCAAAGTTTACAAAAAACAAATCGTAGACGAAAAGGAACAATTAGTCGTACAATGGAAATCAAAGGAAGAATGTCTTCATGTTAAGTATGTCGCAAATTATGGAGAGCATAACCATAGAATGTCGAAGATTAAAAAATGTGAAGGTACACTTGAGGCTCATTTTGGAAAAGCCATGGCATCAACAAATCTGTCAAAAACTGTTCAGATGACTGTTGTTTTTCATATTTTGTCTAGGGGGCGTCCTATGACAAACTACCTAGAATATTTTGATTTATTATCTTATTTGAGTGTTCCCCACTTTCCCTTCTCACATTGGTCAGTAAACGCTGGATGGGAATGGGCGAACTGTCTTGCTGCAGTGGAAAAGCAAGATTTAAAGGAGAAATTAAAAGAGTCAAATTTCATTGCATTATCTTTAGATGAAGTTACTTCGGTAGACAATACTTCTTGGGTTTGTATGCATTCGTATACTGTAGAACAACATGTTCGCCAAGCTCATATTCTTTGTGTTCATAAAATGAAGGATAGTTCAACATCGCAAAATCTATTTGAACTAGTCAAGAAATCTTTGAATGAAATTGCAAGTATGGATGAGTTGACAATTGCCAAAAACTTGGTGTGTGTAGGAGTTGATGGAGCTGCAGTGATGCAAGGTCAAAGGAGCAGTCTTTGCACAAAGTTACAAACTACTTGTGCACCATACATGCTTGGCATTCATTGCATGGCCCACATAATGAATTTAGCATTCAAAATTGTAAGCAAGTTTCCTACAGTATCAAAAGTTGAAAATATAGTTCGCGAGATCTACGCATACTTCTGCCAAAGTCCCAAACGTTTCCTTGAATTTCAACATTTTGCTAAGGGAATAACACCTGAAAACAAACTTCTCAAGGATGTTGATACCAGATGGATCTCCCTGCATGGACTAGCGCAACGAGTTCTTTCAGAATAGGAGTGCTGTACGAGCATCGCAACACAATAGACAAAGCTCCTGACCTCTTACATAGGTTAAGCGATATAGAGAAACACTTGGCTTTAGCTAGTCTTCTCCCCATGCTGGATGAGATGAACAATCTTGTGAAGAAAGCCCAAGACAGAACTATGCATATTTATGAATATGCCAATCTACGTAAACTTACATGCTTGGCCCTCGATCATCTATATCTAGATCTAACACAAGAAGGCGCAAATTATTTGATGTGGCAAAATTTTTTTGATTTGAATAATCCTGATAATTATTTACAGTTTAATGCAAGCGGGCACTTATGTATTTGTGTATGTGGACATGAGATACCAATGTACCATTGTAAGATAGGCACTGGCAGGCGCTCTAGAAAAGAAGTACCTGTTAACGAGGAAGATTTTAACGGCATTGTTAAATCTGTTAGTGATAATTTGAAGGAAATTGCAAAATCCCTTTCCTCATAGATTCGTGAAAGATTCCTTCGACATGAAATACTTGAAGCCATGGGTATTGTGTATCCTCAATTTTGGGTAAACCGAGATAACCCAAAATATTTTAATGATCAAGGAAAAATCTTGATCGAACAGTTTTTAGAAAAGGCAACATACAATGAACAAATAATAGAAGGAATTTTAGATGAAAAAAATCTTAGAAAGCAATCTCGGATTTTCGCAACAACTATGAGGGAGCAGTATAAATCCATGGGCAAGGAGAAGGCCTTTGAATCGGGATCAATAAAAAAGGTTTGGACAAGCTTAGGTTAGAGTGAAATATTGCGTAGTTCGATGTCAGAATATTTCAAACTTGCTGATTTATGTCAAACAATAATATTGGGGTCGGTGGAGGATGAGAGAGTTTTCAATACATTGGGGTTTTTGAAATCAAAGTTAAGAAACAAACTAGACAAGAATTTGGAAAATTGCTTGAGGATGAAAGGAACTGCGTATGATGTCAAAAAATTTCCTTTTGAAAGGGCACTCGCAATCTAGAGGTCCACATGTGAAAGAAGAGGGACCAGGTTGTGCAACACAGGCTCTCCAATTCCAATAGCCATCGGTACTGATGGTAGTGGCAGTGGGACTTGGCCTGGGATAGATGACAATGATATTGAAAATGACACAAATTAAACAATGAATGTTGAATTTGAGACACAGGCCGAAGAAACTGCAGAGCAGTCTCAGAATCAAGATGACTCTTTTACTTTATCTGAAGATGAGGATCGGTTTGAGGACCCTAACTCCGTTTGGGAAATGGGAGATAATTAGCAGGTTTTAGGTATTTTTTCTGCACTTCATGAATCAGTTTCCATTGTTCGAAAGTCCAAAGTGTAGTTGATGTCTGATGATATTTTATATTGTATTCAATGAACATTGAAATTGTGAATCATTGCACTTCATGTTCATGATATCTTATTTTATATTGCACTCAACTCTCAAGCACTGCATGTCAGCTTGAATCATATTCCAAACTGTAGTTGATGATTTTGTATATTGTATTCAAATAAATTGTGTATCATTGCACTTCAAGTTCAGAATATTTTATTTTATATTGCAGTCCAAGTCTCGATGATATTTTATATTATATTGCACTTCATGAATCATAATACATATGCCAAAGTGAAACTGTAGTAACGTAGTTGATGATATTTTATAAATTATATAAGATTCAATACCATCGAGCATCGACCTAACAATGCTTCATCGGCGGAACCCCCATCACAATCCCGCCGATGGCCTGATAAAAATAGCTCACAACCTAGTATCGGTGTAACAATACTCTATCGGGCTGACTCCTAAGGTGCTCTCCTGATATACCGATAGAGTCAAGTTGTCAACAAAAGTAACCATGAATTATAATTTATGACCATGGGCATGAATTATCTTATTTTATCAATAATCACAAAAATATACCACACTTTGATTTTATGAACAATGCAAATTGTAGAAATTAGTGTGACAAGATCCATATTATAACCTACATTCACATTGTGATTGCATACATAAATACTAGTATACATATATTAATTAATAATATATATAAAGAATGCTGAAAGTTATCAATATTTAACATTGTTTATTATAATATTAATTAATAAAATATATGAAAAACTAATAATATATATAAAAAGCTATTTCTACTATTTTTATATATATTAATTAATAATATATATAAAAAACTATTTAAGCATACATATCTTAGTTTGTAATTTTAATCCAAAAGTATTTAAATTAACAACTATTTATTGGGAAGCTTTTAATTTTAAAAAAATTGAAAAATAGAAAAAAAAAACATTTTATGTGCTTGTTATTTTTAAGGAGCACATACTTCCACTTGCCTGTCATTTTCAATGAAGCTTCAAAAAGTTTACGAATATTCCTTTGTTGCTTTCACTGTATAACGCTTTCAGCGTAATTAAACAAAATTTGAAATTCCGTAGTGACGTAGTCCTTCCCCCATTCCTAAAAAAATTCAATACCATCGGCCTAACAATGCTTCATCGGCAGAACCCCATCACAATTCCATCGATGGCCCGATAAAAATAGCTCACAACCTAGTATTGGTGTAACAATAATCTATCGGGCTGACTCCTAAGGTGCTCTCCCGATATACCGATAGAGTCAAGTTGTCAACAAAAGTAACCATGAATTATAACCATGGCCCATGAATTATTGAATGCATAAAGTATATCGGGGGAACTATGGTGCATCGGGGAAACATTATCTGGTGTCCCACTGATAGAATGAAGGATAGGTGTCCATCGGTGGAGAGGGTGTCTATCGGTGAAAGACTGATGTGACATCCCGTGGCATCGTGCTGCGGTGCATTTATGAACCAGAATTGAAGTGAATTATATCACAAGTTGATCGCATAGTTGTTACAAAATCTTGGAAGATTTCGCTTAGGGTAGAAGCAGAAAGGAAAAAACTTGGATTTTTTACGCAGAAAAGACCGATGAACTGTGGAGGCGACTCGGCGAGACTCACATAAGTACTTCACTTTCAGACCTAGCTGAGAAGCTATTTTACTCAAAAGTTTAAGATTTAAATAATGGAAGAGAGTACAGACAAACCTAAAGCTAAAAAATAGAAAACCAAAAAGCCCAAGAGACTCCTAAATGAAGACCTGATAGATCAATGTCCTGGGTCAGGGCCGAGACCCAAGAGGAGTGCTCAAATGAATCCTTCCATGGATCGATTATGGGACAAACATAAGGGCTTAGGGGATATTTGGACACCGCAACGAGGGTACGACCTCTTCATGTACCATTATAGAAAACAATTTAGGTTCCAACTAGTCTGCAATCCATGGAGGTTGAACTTGGGAAGACTTGTGGTGCCCAATGTGTTTGTGAACGTAGAGCTAATTAAAGCTCTTGCTATCAGATATGACCCCAAGAAAAGAACTATTCAATCACATGGCGGGGGTGACATGCTTGTTATTTCTAGGGATCTCATTTCTAATGTCTTTCAGTTAGAGTGTTCACTGAATTTATCATTCACGCTCAAAGATCTCTTGACAGAGTATCGACACATGGATACCAACTATAAGAGATGGAAATTACCTTTGCATAGGCCCAAGGATGATGGAGGCCAACTCAGGAGGTTCTCTAGCAGTGAAAACCCTCCTTTCCATGAAGATTTGTTCGAAGAGTATTTCCGATACACCTATTATTCAGCTGGTCAGGTTTTGGGAGTAGAGGTTCCACCTCTCATGTCGATTGCTCCAATGGTCTTAGCTACAGACATATAGAGCAAGGATGCCAGGAAATTTGATTATGCTAGCTACTTGGCCAATGCCCTACATCAAGGGCTCGAAAAGATTAAAAATAATAGTGATAATATTAATTTTGAACACTATTCTTTGCTTATGCATTTGCTATTGTACGAGGGACAAGTTAGAGGGGTCTGGAGTGAAGAATTAAGGATAAAAGATAGAGATGAAAATGGAGATTTTAAACCTGTAAAAATGTGGACTTCATTGTCGGACAGTTGATTTGGTAGGTCTCATTGCCTTTGTTTTGAAGAATTTTTTGTAAAACCATTGATGAAGTTGCTGGGGTATCCGTGCAACTATAACCTATCCCCAGAAGTACAAAGATTTCTAAGACCAAAGGAAAATGACCAGAGAAATAAAGTGAATCATAACTGGGGAGACTGGTATGCTTTCCCTGATTGTACAGTGATAAGGGTTTATGGGTTTGAAGGGGCTCCACACTTGATGCCACGAGTAGTTCCTGACTGAATTGCTTTTTTAGAAATTGTGAGGCAATTGGCAAAATCTGATTCCAAACACCTCAAAGGACATAGAAAACAATCAATTATGCCCAACACCTTATGTTTTGGAGACTTTACAGTGGTTGCCAATGAAGGATATGGAGAAATTGATGGTAAATTAGCACAGTACAACCTACCTCTAGGTGATGTAAGGAAACAATTTGATGCAGAAGGGTTTATTCACAAGGCGAGATTATCACAGGGGCTATCAGGTTATGAACATTTGTTCTCAATTGAAGATGTCATAAGAAACCATGATGAGGCTTCCACCAAGGAAAGAATGGCCACCTATAACAAGATTATGCTTGCAGAGGAATGGAAGAGGAAAAATGTCCCATCTTATTCAAAGGCATTTGGTGAGATACAAGATCCTTTAACAAGAATTGAGCAACTCATCGCTCATGTCAATGAACTGGTAAAGGATGTTCCCCCAGTTGTTTTTGATGCACCTCATGCAACCTATTCAGGAGTACAAGCTGAAGACATAGAGCCCTTGGATTACATACCTTCACAACCTACTCCTGAGGTATGTTTTTTTGTAGATACTGATATAAGTGATGAAGAGCAGGGTGATGAAGAGGGTGAGCAGGTCAAGCAAATCAGTGCTCCTGTGATTGCACAGTACGATCCCCCTCAAGAGCAAAATATTGTAAGATTTGAGGCATCAAATGAACTATCTGATGATGTGAGGGTCATGGCTGGACAACAGTTTATTTCTGATTGTGATTTTGTTAAATCTTCTGAATTTAAATCATTTGTTTATGAATATAAAGGTAGAAAAATGAGACAACAGATACAGGATATCACTCCTAAACATGAGGCAACCGCTTTGGAGGAATTGAAAAGGGAGGTAGAAAAGGAAATGGAGTCCATCACTCCTGAAAGAGGTAGGGAATTGCTTCAAGAAGCTAGAGTGTTGCTCTTGCTAGGGTGGGATATTAGCTCTTCAATTGTATTTGATAGCTTCAAAAAAAGAGGGGATACGACAATGAACTTAACAGAAGAAGCAAGTGACAAAATGTATTCAGGATCTGGGTACAACCCAGACGAAGCCACCTTGCTTATTTGGTCACTGTATCCCCATGATAAAAGACCTGCTATAATTAGTAATCCAAACCAAGTGTTTGGTCATCTCTTGGTTCAATGAGTAGTGGATACCAACCCTATGGAGACAACAGAATTGAACATAAATGTGGCAAAATTTACCAAAGCATAGATCGATAAACTGATTAAGGAAAATGACAAACTGAAGAAGGAGCTAGCAAATCAGCGAGAAAAAACATCTTCCTCCTCCACATCAAAGTTGTACTCCCCATGGCTTGAAAAAGATAAGAGAGTGCTTGATGCATTGGTTGATGCAACCTACTGGAAGAATTGCCATCTGAAATCCCAGGGGAAATGCAAAGAATTGGAGAAAGAAGTGAAAACCATCAAATATAACACTGTATCTGAAATGATAAAAGAAAGGTTCAATAAAATGATGAAATGTGCTATTATTGGGAAGTATTCAATCAGACACACATTGCATTGGTGGAGAATGAACGATTGCAGCCTAGAATGATGGAGAAAAAAAAGGAGCTCGTAGATAAGAATGCCATGAAAGGACAAATATTGCTGACATATAACAAGTTGGTAGAATCACATAATGGATATCATAACAGGCTTAGGGAAGATTTCAACTGCTTTGATTCAGTCCCACTCCCGACATTTCATTTTGGCATTAGAAACCCGCGAGAATATGATGATTGGAAGGAAGAGCTTGATGGGCTTCTGACTGTTGCATTGCAAGAAATAAATGACAAGGATATGGTTTTACAAAATAGTCATAAGCAACTCGAAAAAATAATGTCTCTGGAATATGATATGAAAGAGGCGATCTCTAACGTGGACACCTATGCTGAATAGGAGTACATCCATCACCTCTCTGCAGTCAATATGTTTATTAGCCAAATTGTAGATTTGTCAAAATCATATCCAACGGGACAACCATTAGATTCAGAGGAAGAACACCAGCCGACAACATGATGAGCGCCCTATCATGGAGTAGAAGCCTTGAACAGATCTTAGGTGGTCAGTGGTCACGGGCTTCTGCTTGGAGATTAACGGATCGGTGCATTCACCTGCGACATTGTTTTATTTATAATTTGAGTTATTTTTAGTTATCAAAACGTCATGAATTTTTGCAAGGGGTTTGTAGCTTGTTGCCTCTCATATATAAGAGAGATCAAGACCCCAATAGGAGATCAATGGATCATCACATCATTTTTAATTAGACTTTAGAGTAGAAAATAGTAAGCAGATAGATAATAGATTGCACCAATTCGCCCATCCATCTCATATCATAAACTATTTTTATAATGCATATCATTTGAACTTTGAAGATCAATACAATGGAGAAGGTTACACATATTTACTAATTTTCTTTCGAGTGTTCAACTGTTGTGGATTCATATGCTTATAAGTTATTAGCTTATTTGGTTGTCTCCAAAGTGGTTGTTTATGTTATTCAAATTGAGTGTGTGGAAGTACATTTAATTTGTCAGTACATTGAATTTGAATTCTTCAGGAATAGGGGTTGTGACCATGGGGTTTTAGATTTATTTATGGACATGATCATTAATCAAGTAGTCATGTGGGCCACAAAATGGATCTTGTCACACAAATCTCTGCAATTTGTGCTAATCATAAAATCAAATGTAGTGTATTTTTGCAGTATGTGGGATGTGGGTGAGGTGTAAGTTGGTGGATACTGATCAGGATTTTTAGTCAAAACATAACAGAAGCTAACAGTTCAACATCCATAACTTGGAAATGGAAGCTCTACCAAGAAGTAAATATAATGAGCTAACAGTTCATCACTAGTTCAAATGATAAAATAAATAATACAGAATCTAGATAATTGAACATCATCACATTACTGAAGTCTGAATTTGAGATTTTTAATTGAATTTCACATGGAGTACATATTAGCATTGGCAATGTAAAATCTTGCCAATGCCCAAAGACAAGTCTGCATAGAGCTGAGTTGGAACTTCAAAACTCATATTATCAAAGATTGAAAATAATAAATCAAGTCACTATATCAACTTTTCTAGCAACTTCCACTCTTCAGGTGGTGGAATTGCCATTTTCTCTAACTGATGTTGTTTGACTTGAAGTTTTGTTAACATTTCTTGATTGTAATTGGAAATGGAACCTATCTTGAATTCTTCAGTCAATTTTGCATTCAAGGTTATCAGTGTTCTGATGGAATCCAAATAGTTCACATCTTGGTTCTGAGGAAACTGGTCCAAATCAATCTTCCTTGCACCTTCCATCTTCTTTCTGAAAGCATCCTTTCCAATGAATCACTCATTTGTGTCAAAAGGCTCTTGAAAACCAAGCTCTGTGAAGTTCCTTACCTTTTCATCCACCACCTTCATCATGTCTGCAACCAAATGCAAATATTCCTTTGTTCCAGACATTCTCAAACACTTTTCAATGATAGATGACAACCTCATTGAGGTTTCAATCCCATTAGTAATCCCTTTTGATTTCAGATCATTGTCACTGGCTTTGTAGACTGTTTGTAGAACTTCATTTACAGATTTCTCTAATTCCGACACCTTTTTGTTGTCCACTAAATATTTGCCGAGCTTCTTATAATGTTGTCTGGTAGCATCAATCAATTGAAACATGTCACACAAATGATCAAACCTCTGCATTATTTCATCCCAGATATTTTGTTTCATATGCCTCACCGTATCTCTACAAAATGCAGATAACTTATTTTGAGAAGACTTAATTTCTTCTTTTGCTTCTATCAGCTCTGTCTCCAATCTTTCATTTGTTTTTCTCCGTTTCTCCAATTTTTGTTCCCACTGTGCATTTCCATTTGCAATGTTTAGTCTTAATTTTTTTGAAGTGGATTTTTCCTCATCATATTTCTTGTTGCTCTCATCTAGCCTTTGCTTCAGGTCATTCACTTCTCTCTCATTTGATTTATCCTCATTGCTTGCTGATGTAGAGGCAAGTTTTATTATTCTTTTTTCTAATTCATTGCTCTTGTTATCCGTTGCTTTCCTCTTTGCTTTCTCACTTGCTAGGTCTACCTGTAACTTTTCTATTTGGGTTTGCAACCTTTTCTTCTCTCTATATTGCTTTAGCAATGATGTGTACACCAATTCATTGTTCTTCTTTGATACATTAATTTTGTCAGTATTTTTCAGGCCAAAAAAATCCAATTGAAAATTGGTTACTTGGTATTCAGATCGATCCATCTGATTTGTTGGTTTGTTTTGAACTGTGGGAACAACAATTGTGTACTCCATGATTTCTTTATTTGTGTCAAATGTGGGTAATACCATGGTTGTTGCAGTCTCTGAAGTTACAACAAATGCACTCTCCATTAGTTGCTTCTTTTCTTTTTTATTCAAGTCTGATTTCTTTTTAAACTCTTTAATGAAATCATAACCTGGGGAGGCAAGAACAATGGAATGCTTGAATGGCGAAGGAATAGGAGTACTTGCAGTTGCTAATGATGTCACACCCACACTAACTTGATTTGTGGGAGTTTCTGGAAATAACTCCTTTGTGGTACTAGTGGATCCACCGATAGTGTCACTTTGACCTGTCAAAATCCTTTGCCTCTTTTGATTGCCTTGATCACCTGGTGTTTTTGTGGTATCTTTTTTTGTTTTCCTCTTAGTATTGTGTGTAATTTGTCGTTGTTGCACATGTTGACCACTACTAGTACTACTACCCATACCATCGCCACCAAGGGCATGTCCTAGTTGTGATTGTATCTGACCATGAGGATGAGGACTAGAAGCTCTAACAAATTGATTTTGTCTTGTATCCCCTAGGTCTACTTTTTCACCTCCAATCCCAAGGCCAGATTTATCAACTATTTTTCTATGCTCAACACTTTGTATTGTCCAAGGGCCTCCACCTTGTCCTTTGGACCCCAAAGGACCACCTTCATAACCAATTTTTTCAAGTATGGCTGCTCCTGAAGTATATGTTGAAGCATATTCTACTTTTGCGGCCTCACTTAAACCAGGTTTGTAATTGGCATGGCTTTGTTCTTCTTCTTCCATATCGATATCATCATCAGATTCATCACTTCCATTAGGATGCCCATGCTCTATATTCCACAATTTGCTAAATTCTTCATCTTCTTCATTATTATCATACTCTTCAAGAGCTCTTGGATCACCTAGGTCCTTCCTCATAGACCAAAAGGCAGTAATTTTTTATTGTGACCATTTTTTATCTATAAGTTATGTCTCTAGAGAACCTGGAATTTTTACTCTACTAGATGGTTTATCACTTTTTACATAAAATTTTTTGTATGTCCTGATTGTCTTTTGGTGCAATGCCATAATTTCTGCTGACAATTGTTCAAAAGAAATACCATTCTCAACAACACTTTTCTCCATTGCTATTTTGACCTCATCCCAAGAATCCTTGTTTCTCAAGTTTTCAAGCAAGGGTTTACTTTGATGTTGAATTCTATTTGCAGCATTCCTATTGGCCACAATCATTGATTTAATGATGTCACATGGATCATACTGCCAGTGACAGATAGGATCAAAGTCAAAAAAATTCAAAAGATTATGTACCACACTAAATGCTTTTCTCTCGAATGTGAACCCTCCACATGAAAAAGGTAAAGAAGGAAATAAGGTCTTCTTTTGCTGACTAAGAAAGTGTAGTTCATCAGCACTCTGCACCTGCCTTACATATTCCAATGCAAAAACCCTTTTTGTCACATGTATTGGAAGTTTGTATGGCTGTACTCCCGATCCATAAAATCTTAGCACAGTATATTCTTCCATTAAGTACCAATCAACCAATTGTATTTCTTTTCCTAGTTGCATGCAGTTTCTACATGACATAGGCAATCTAGGCATTGGATTATTTGTAATTACTTGATGCAATGGAGCCAAAAAGTAGTCTACAAAATGACTGTAGTTCCTTCGAGAATCATGCATCCTTATCTCATTGGTCCATTCATATACTAGAGCCATTTTTTTTCCTCTGCATTACTATAGGGTTGAATCTGAAGCTTGTTGGTCTGAAACATTCCTCTAAATTTGAATAGAAAAAGATAGCACAAGTAGGTTGTGAACCTAAATGTGGAACCTGCTTTAATCATTAAAAATTGTTTATGCATGGATTCTACAATGTGTTGTGTATAATTATATTTGACATGTTCTTTAGTATAATGGATATTATATACCATTTCAAGGAGGCTTGCACCCACTTCCAAATTGCTATCCAGACGGAGGCAAAATGAAAGCATGGAAATAGTATCCTGAACCCATGGTTTAAAAAAATCCAAATTATAAGGAGGCTTATGATCACCTTTCAATTTGTTTCTATCCTTAACTATTTGATTTAAGAAATCATTTTTCAGCCTTTCTTCCACTGCTTCATAATCACTAGCAAGCTTTTCTAGGTCAATGTGGTGGTTTCCAAATTCTTCGTTTGTAAACCCCAACACTTTTCCAAGTTCTTCTGCATTAATGGATAAAAATTCTTCTTGGTTATCTTTATTAACAATTGCTCTTTTCTTATCATCATAATTTTTGGCACAGACCATGATAAATTCTGGGCAAGGGAAAACTTCATGTAACATCATGCACCCTAATCCAGTTACCCACAATGCACTAATACTATCAACTTTTGTTTGCTTTGCAGCCTTATTCTAAGATGAAAATCTAAGTTCTGAGGTACGCCTACCATAGATTTCAGGATCATAAATATCATGGTACCCATCGGTGAAACCTGGGGTTTTAAGCAATTCTGCATAATGCATTTTATTATCGGACATTGTTGTAGTGGTACTAGTGGTAGACATGCTTGTACAAATGTGAAGTTGTGTAATTTGAATTCCCTAATAAGTAATACCTATTAGTCCTCCTTAATTTTAATGAATTCTTGAGTCTTTAAAGTCTAAAACCAAACTTCAAACTTTGACAAAATAAGATTTTAAGAAATGTCAAACGATGAAAGTTGAAATGTAGCCGCAGGAATTCTTTCACTTACCCAGATTATGAGTCCTGACGCTTGAAAACTGGAATGGCATTGTTGGAAGTGGAACTGTGGAATCCAAAATAGGGTGGTGCACTGCAATGAGCAATCTGAAGATTGAAGACTTTAAAAATCACTGTACAATTTCAAAGTGCAAAGTGCTTTAAATGTTTTTTTCCTCGTAATTGGAACGTAAAAGTGAATGGCACGTCTTAGGACTTAGGAGTTAGGTCTACAAAACTACAAGTTGCAAATTCTTCACCGTTGATCATTTTAAATCTAACGGTTATAGGGTGATTCCGGAGGTTTAAGTTGGGAAGCCCATCGCTTTGTGCATGTCATTACGGAATGCAACTACAACCATACATCAAATGTTCATCCAACGGTTGAAACTTGAGTAGTTAATGATATTAACTTTTAAAATAAACATTAATCACTTGACAGTGAGTTGACACTTAGCAATACAAAGTGCTTTAAATACTTTGTTTCTCAAAATTGGAACATTAAAGTGAATGACACGTCTTAGGTCTACAAGTTGCAAATTCTTCACCGTTGATCTTTTTAAATCTAACGGTTATAGGGTGATTCCGGAGGTTTAAGTTGGGAAGCCCATAGCTCTGTGCATGTCATTACGGAATTTGATGGTCTATTAAATATTTGACCTTTTTTCAATTTTAGACCGTATATTATAGCTATAAAATTTATTAGACCGTATAGTTTGACTTGCTATATTTTTATTAAACCATAAAAAATTATTATATAGTATTTTAATTTATAATATATATAATTTTATAATTTTTATTATAAAAAGGAAATAGAATATATCTTTTTTGAATATTTTTAATATGAATTTAGAAACTTTTGACTTTTTTATAATAGCTGTCATTTTTTATATTAATATATATGATTTATAATATTATTATAAAAATATATATTAATTTCGAATCTTTTCAAAATAAAACATAATTATTTTTAATTTTTAGAATATATTTAACAAGATTTATTTTTAATACGATTTTAGAAACTTTTGTTAATTGTTAATTATAACAGTAGATTTTTATATTTATCACTAATTATTATCATTGTTTTCTAATTTTTCAAGATAATCCATTTATTAAAGATTTTATATAAAAATTCGTAAATTAAACAATTTTTTTGATAGGCATTTAAATGACCAAACCATCATAAAAATTTCATATTGATTGTTTGCTATTGTCATAATCTTAACCGTTGATCTTTCTGAATCTAACGGATATAGGGTAATTCCAGAGGTTTAAGTTAGGAAGCCCATCGCTCTGTTCATTTCATTACGGAATGTAACTACAACCATACATCAAATGTTCATCCAACGGTTGAACTTGACACTTTAGTAATTTACTAATTTATGATATTAACTTAAACAAATTAACATGACACATGTTTTAAAGTCAATACCATAGGCATCGGCCTAACAATGCTTTATTGGTGGAACCCCCATCACAGCCCCGCCGATGGCCCGAAGGCGAAGACTCATAACTCTTAATATTAACTTTAAAGTTTAAAAATAAACACTAATCACTCGACAGTTGACACTTAGCAATACAAACTACAAAGTGATTTAAATGTTTTGTTTCTCGAAATTGGAACATTAAAGTGAATGACACGTCTTAGGTCTAGACTCTACAAGTTGGAAATTCTTAATCTTAACCGTTGATCTTTCTAAATCTAACGGTTATAGGGTGATTCCGAAGATTTAAGTTGGGAAGCCCATCGCTCTGTTCATTTCATTACGGAATGTAACTACAACCATACATCAAATGTTCATCCAACGGTTGAACTTGAAACTTGAGTAATTTACTAATTTATGATATTAACTTAAAAAAATTAACATAACACATGTGTTTTAAAGTCAGTAACATAGGCATCGACCTAACAATGCTTTATCGGTGGAACCCCCATCACAGCCCCGCCGATGGCCCGAAGGAAAATACTCATAGTCATAACTCATAAGGTGCGCTCCCAGTCCCCGATATACCGATAGAATCAACAAAAGTAAGCACATCATTGTAACACATAAACATCGGTGGAACGAATGATTGCATTCCCCCGATGGCCCGATATAACCATGAATTCTCAAGTGCATATTGCATAGAGTATATTACTTAATAACTCGAAAGAAAAAAAATTGATTTGAATATATTAAATTATTAATAGACAGTGACACTGAAGTTCTGAACTCAGAAAACAACTCTTTACTCTTAAAAGTAAATGAATAACGAAGATTCAAGAATAGCACAACACAACCATTTATTTTATTGCAACTGAATTTCAATGTCACATTATTACATATCTTTTTATAGACGAGTAGCACTGTAGCTCCTATTTTGTATAAATAACATATGTCAGTGTGTCACTTTAGTACTTTACATAGACAAATTGATTACAAATTGATTCCAATTGATTCCAATTTCCAAGCTTTGTTGCTGAAAACCTAATACACATCTATCTCTAAAAATAAATGTGGCTCTGAAAATAAATTCATGATTCCAAGCTTCTACTGGTGGATTTGCCAACCATGTTGGGCAAAGGGGGTTCCAATCAGTCCTGGGGAAATGGGAGCCATGAAGATACAAAATATACTTATCCCCTTCGAAAACAAGAGTCATACAGAAGATGAAAAACAAATGTCTCTTTGAAAATAAATGCATGGGGCTTGCTTGGCCAACCATGCTGGGGAAATGGGAGCTGTCAGAATACAGAAGGAGAAACAAATCTAGTCCCCTTTTTTTACCTGTAGCCTCTATGCATTCAAATAGTGCTTATCTCCATCAGAGCTCCTCATCCTGGTTCAAAACCCATCTAAAAATTCAGGTTAACCAAATCAACTTCTTTCCAATTCCACCCATTCTGAACTTGAAGGAAATTCGTCTTTTACTAATTACTCTATAACTACATAATTGTAGGTAGGAGAATTTACAGTATCCCCAATACTGCATCTTCTTCTTTGTGAATCCTTATTAACCCTAGAAAATAAAAACCCTTATGGCACTATCTACTAATCACTGAATCACTGAATCACTATCCCTATTTATGGGCCACCAGTGCCGCTACCAGCCTGTATAATTAAAATTTATAATTTGATTGACGTCTTGCTACGTGCCAACTTGAACTCTACCTCAAGCTAACAAGCTGTCAAAATCACTCATTCAAACGATATGAAATCATTACAAATCTTGTTTCATTAAAGCTATGAGTTGTCCAAGAAATTGCTTCATATGTTCATATCACATATGGCATTAATTGCCGCCACTACCACTGCCAACCACACTTTCTTCAAAAAGATTGAGAATTTAAATGAAATGTACAACATCGAGATTCGAGGCATTGAAAAGAGTGAATGAGCGATGAATTAATCTGAACACAAAGTCTCAGAGATGAAAAAATAAGAATTTTGAATTTGACCTAACACTAACAGATAAACATTGAACAATTATCATGAAGAAACACAATTCATTCATAATTAAAAGGAAGCATTGATAAATACAAATATTTAGAAATATATTATTTTATCTCTCTAATGCCAAAAATGTGGTTTCACAAACCTGTCACCCCACACCCTGTACAATCAAAATTCAAAAAGTGCTCAAAAGTTGAAACTACGCCCCCTTATCATTATGTGTCACAAATTCACAATTCACTAAAGGATTCATGTATGTTGTTAAATTGCTGGAGGTTCCGAGACTCTGTACAGTTCCAACTGCATTTCCATAACAAAATTATGAAATTCAGCGCATTCTTCTTCTTCTTCTAAAACAAAAATTACCCTGTTGTACTCGGCATAGCTGGTTTTCTCTTTCCATGCCACTGAACGTAGCTGGGAAATGATGTCGAGTTGCTCTTCTTCAGGCCAATTCAAATTTGGTTGCATGAAGGCCACAATTTCATCTTCCCATAACCTAATATCGGCTGGCAGTACCATTTTGAGGAAACTCTGAGTATGGAGTTCAAAATGTTGCCACCTTTCCTCGTATGCAGGCTCACTTAACTTTAACGGCAGGAAGTGACAATCTACTACTAAATCCGTTTCTCCAAAATCCTTAATACCTTATTTAAGATCTATCCTTTCAGAGGATTTAAAAGATTACGTTAAATCTATCCAGTTGGTGTTTGAGAAGACATCCCTTAATGGCATCGTACAATTCATTAAATGAGTTGTCACTTCGAAAGTTGTGCATCCCGTCGAGCTCACCCAATCGCTGAGAAACAAAACTTTATAACTATTTGTACAGTAATAAAATCTCAACCATTGATTTCTAGAAATCTAACGGTTCTAGTGATATTCCAGAGGTTTCAAATCGCAAGTCTAGTGCTTTAGAGATTTGCTTCCGGAATGCAACTACAGTCGTCCATCGAACAGCCCATATGATTTTTATTTCGCCATTGGATTTTTTTATTATTTTGAGATTCATTTTAATTCGCCAATGAAAATATACTTTTTGCTTTGAAAAAAGGTTTTAATCGCCAATGGAAAAAAAAAAATGGCTTGAAAAACGGGTTTATTCGCCAATGAAAAATATTTTATTCCATTTAAAAAAATTGCAATTCGCCACAGTTTTCCATAGACTTCCACGGATTATAAAAGATTCGCCAATGGGGATTATTTTTTTTAATCGAAAAACGAAAAAAATCACCAATAAAATTAATATTTTTCATCGAGAAGTATACAGGATTCGCCAAGATTTTACACCTGCGCCGAGGGGGGGGTTTCTTAAAGTTATCCCTGTTTATCATTTAATATATTTAAAAATATGGTCTATGATGTTTCATAACATACATTAAAATTAGTTCAAGATTCATAATCTACTATGTTCCATCCCTCATAATCATGCTCTTACATGTCATAATGTCTCTTACACCATATCATTGCCATAGATTCTCTTCTAGATGTTTAAATGCAAGATTATTTTATTGGCATGTTTACACACATAAATTTCAAAAAATAAAACACATGGTACAATGGCCAAGGCATATAGTGGGATATTATATTTCATTAGGACACATAAAATAATAAATAATTCAATCATTAGAACTTATTGTTGGAAAATGTGTGGATAGTGTGTTGTCATCGATGTCAAACTTTGTTGATACCATATGCACTTATGTTGAAGGACAGTTCATGGTTGGATGTCAAAGAGATGTAAGATTATCTCATCATTTGAAATTCTATCACTAGTACACTATTGTACACCATAAATTGAAGTTCATGGTTGGATGTCAAAATGCCTTGGTTGAAAAGGTTCAAATTTATCTAAGGCACAAGATTGGATTCACGGGAGCTTTATCAAATGCTATGCATTCCCTAGTAGATGAAGATATGATCTTGCGGTTTGAAGAATAGATCTGCATAGTTGTAAGGTATTCATATTCCATGTATCCATACATAAGTTCTACCACAAAGTGCTTTAGAGTTGTCAGAGTATGAAATTATTAACTTCTAATGAATGTATGATAAGGAAGAACTGAATGTCTCTACACTTCACCGCATCACAATTTTTTGCCTTGCAATTTTTGAAGTTATGTTTATGAAGGTGGTATGTCTTCTTAGTCAAAGTTGTAGATGTTTTGGTTCACCACTGGTAGTTTTGTAAATGACAATGTGTTGTCTATATTCTGACAACCTGGTAGGTTGGTTTGTTGGTGTCTAAACGATCTACGTCAACATATATTGGATCAATTTTGTGTATAGAGTCTATGCAATTCATGATGGAACCTCATTGCTCTCTCTAGGTACTCCGCAAGATGGTATATGATCTTCTCATGTACAACAATATGTCCAAAATCATTGTATTTAAGTATGAAGTTTTTGCACCAACATGAATGGATTTGAAATGACAAGAGGAGTGCACAAGAGTGTTGTTACATTCCATATAAGTTTGTTGGAATAATCCACACAAAGTTTCTTGGTCTCTCTAGTATCACCTTGGTTTGGAGTTGATGTTTGATAGTTTGCTTGCTTGTCAAGTTGATGTTTGATAGTTTGCTTTCTTTTCGGGCAGACTTTCCATGTTGTGTTGCTTGTTCCTAGTGTTTAGATATGTGTGCTAATTTTGAGGAAGTGTTTCATGAAGAATAATTCCTAGATATCTCTCAAATTGAACTGCATAAGTTTTCTCTCTATTGAAAATTTCTTTGAAGCCGACTCGATTGTAAATATTGTATATCTTATATTTCATGTTTGTAGCCAACTTGGTGAAATATTTTGAAGGTTTTGGATGGTATAAATAGAAGATCAAAGTTTTTGAGAAATAAAGTGAGAGTGTTGTGAATGTTTTGAGCAGACAATGTGCAAATAAATTTTAGCAGAATATATTTTGATAATAAAATGTGTCAAAGATCAATTTTAATAAATCAGTAGTGAATGTATGTGAAACTACGAAGAAGAATATGAGCCAGTAAATGAGAGAACTTTGTTAAAGATAGTGAGTTGTAGGAAACATGTCTTATTGAAGCAGATGTATGTACCAAAGGTAGTGAGTTGGAGGTAATATATGTACTGATATAATCAAATTGTGTGTTGAGTTTGTGAACCTTTGTTGTGAAAGTTGTATTGAGCAAGGAGTAGTGAACTTCCTTTGGTTAAAGACCATAAATACCTATTGTAAAATTTGTTTCATTTGTGAGGCAAGATTTGGACAATCGATCCAAGCAGCTTGCTCACCATTATTTTTCCCTTGTAGGGTTTTCCACGTAAATTTGGTGGTATGGTTGTTTACATTTGTGTTCTTCTTCTTGTCATGGTTTAATTAAAAGATTTTTTATGAATGGAAAGAATTGAGTAAGTATTGATTCACCCCCCTCTCAACACTTATGTGTGTTCAACTATTGGTATCAAATCCAAGTGCTTTGATATAGCTATTACAAGAAGAGAAAGTGGAGAATTGAAGATC